>JAWKAU010000029.1:0-600000 GCA_033398695.1 Orobanche coerulescens
AGTGTCCCGTGATGAGATTTTGTTATTTTCAAGAGTCTATCACCTGTAGATCCGTCGAATATATCTCGGGATGTGCCATTCTTTTTATTTGAGTCTCTCACCATAATTTTGGGAACCAAATTTTGATTTTGATTTTATAGGTTTATAATACTTTGAATAAGCTTTCCAACGCCACTTGATTCGACCCAATCGGACGAATAACGAAGGAGATATGGCCAAAATAATGGAGGAGGAGCAATTGAGAAATGGCAAAAAACATCCCGAAGTGTCCACAAAATTGAAGATTGTCGTATCGTGCTTGGCCCATGTCTAATTGCGTCGTCGTGACCTCACTTTTACCACAAACTGTTTTGACCATATCTCCTTTGTTACTAATCCGATTGGGCCGATTCTCGAAGCGTTGGAAACCTTATTCGAAGACCTACAACTCTATGTGATCAAATCTCCATTATGTATCTCAGTCCAAAACTTCCAACTTTTGGTGATTTCTCCTAAAGGTACCCCTAGGGAAAATTACCTAAAAATATTTTGAGATAAAATTCAGTTTTTTCATCCAGGATTACACCGATATTTATTTATTGTGTCCCGTGATGAGATTTTGTTATTTTTAGGAGTCTATCACCTGTAGATCCGTCGAATATATCTCGGGATGTGCCCTTCCATTTATTTGAGTCTCTCACTATGATTATGGGAACCAAATTTCGATTTTGATTTTCTAGGTCTATAGAACTTTGAATAAGCTTTCCAACGCCGTTTGATTCGACCCAATCGGACGAATAACGAAGGAGATATGGCCAAAATAATAGAGGAGCATAAATTGAGAAATGGCAAAAAATATCCTGAAGTGTCCACAAAATTGAAGATTGTCGTAGGCCTTTGAATTAGCTTCCCAGCACTGCAAGAACCGACCCAATCCGATAAATAACAAAGGAGATATTACCAAAATAGTGGCATGTGCCGGACAAAGATGTTGATTGGAGGCCTCCTCTAATTGCGTCGTCGTGACCTCACTTTTACCACAAACTGTTTTGACCATATCTCCTTCCTTACTTATCCGATTGGGCCGATTCTTGAAGCGTTGGAAACTTCATTCGAATTCCTACAACTCTGTGTGATCAAATCTCGATTATGTATATGAGTCCAAAACTTCCAAGTTTTGGTGTTTTCCCCTAGGGGTACCCTAGGGAAAATCACCTAAAAAATTTTCGAAATAAAAATTCAGTTTTTTATCAGGATTACACGGATATTTATTTATAGTATCCCGTGATGAGATTTTGTTATTTTCAAGAGTCTATCACCTGTAGATCCGTCGAATATATCCCGGGATGTGCCCTTCTTTTTATTTGAGTCTCTCACCATAATTCTCAGAACCAAATTTTGATTTTGATTTTATAAGTTTATAGTACTTTGAATAAGCTTTCCAACGCCACTTGATTCGACCCAATCGGACGAATAACGAAGGAGATATGGCCAAAATAATGGAGGAGGAGCAATTGAGAAACGACAAAAAATATCCCGAAGTGTCCATAAAATTGAAGATTGTTGTATCATGCTTGGCCCATGTCTAATTGCATCGTCGTGACCTCACTTTTACCACAAACTATTTTGACCATATCTCCTTTGTTACTTATCCGATTGGGCCGATTCTCAAAGCGTTGGAAACCTTATTCGAAGACCTACAACTCTATGTGATCAAATCTCGATTATGTATCAAAGTCCAAAACTTCCAACTTTTGGTGATTTCTCCTAATGGTACCCCTAGGGAAAATTACCTAAAAAATTTAGAGATAAAATTCAGTTTTTTCATCCAGGATTACACGGATATTTATTTATAGTGTCCCGTGATGAGATTTTGTTATTTTCAGGAGTCTATCACCTGTAGATCCGTCGAATATATCTCGGGATATGCCCTTCCATTTATTTGAGTCTCTCACCATGATTATGGAAACCATATTTCGATTTTGATTTTCTAGGTTTATATGACTTTGAATAAGCTTTCCAACGCTGCTTGATTCGACCCAATCGGACAAATAACGAAGGAGATATGGCCAAAATAATGGATGAGGAGCAATTGATAAACGGCAAAAAACATCCCAAAGTGTCCACAAAATTGAAGATTGTCGTAGGCCTTTGAATTAGCTTCCCAGCACTGCAAGAACCGACCCAATCCGATAAATAACGAAGGAGATATTACCAAAACAGTAGCATGTGCCGGACAAAGAAGTTGATCGGAGGCCTCCTCTAATTGCGTCGTCGTGGCCTCACTTTTACCACAAACTGTTTTGACCATATCTCCTTCGTTACTTATCCGATTGGTCCGATTCTCGAAGCGGTGGAAACCTCATTCGAATACCTACAACTCTATGTGATCAAATCTCAATTATGTATCTCAGTCCAAAACTTCCAACTTTTAGTGATTTCCCCTAGGGTTACCTCTAGGTAAAATCGCTTAAAAAAATTTCAGTTTTTTTTTCAGGATTGCACGGATATTTATTTATAGTGTCCCGTGATGAGATTTTGTTATTTTCAAGAGTCTATCACCTGTAGATCCGTCGAATATATCCCTGGATGTGCCCTTCCTTTTATTTGAGCCTCTCACCATGATTCTGGGAACCAAATTTCAATTTTGATTTTCTAGGTCTATAGTACTTTGAATAAGATTTCCAATGCCACTTGATTCGACCTAATCGGACGAATAACGAAGAAGATATGGCCAAAATAATGGAGGAAGAGCAATTGAGAAACGGCAAAAAACATCCCGAAGTGTCCACAAAATTGAAGATTGTCGTAGGCCTTTGAATTAGCCTCCCATCACTGCAAGAACCGACCCAATCCGATAAATAGCGAAGGAGATATTACCAAAACAGTGGCATGTGCCGGACAAAGAAGTTGATCGGAGGCCTCCTCTAATTGCGTCGTCGTGACCTCACTTTTACCAGAAATTGTTTTGACCATATCTCCTTCATTACTTATCCGATTGGTCCGATTCTCAAAGCGTTGGAAACCTCATTCGAATACCTACAACTCTATGTGATTAAATCTCGATTATGTATCTGAGTCCAAAACTTCCAACTTTTGGTGATTTCCCCTCGGGGTACCCCCTAGGGAAAATCAACTAAAAAATTTTCGAGATAAATTCAATTTTTTTTCAGGATTACACGGATATTTATTTATAGTGTCTCGTGATGAGATTTTGTTATTTTCAAGAGTCTATCACCTGTAGATCCGTCGAATATATCCCGGGATGTGCCCTTCCTTTTATTTGAGCCTCTCACCATGATTCTGGGAACTAAATTTCGATTTTGATTTTCTAGGTCTATATTACTTTGAATAAGATTTCCAACACCGCTTGATTCAACCCAATCGGACGAATAATGAAGGAGATATGGCCAAAATAATGGAGGAGGAGCAATTGAGAAACGGCAAAAAACATCCCGAAGTGTCCACAAAATTGAAGATTGTCGTAGGCCTTTGAATTAGCCTCCCAGCACTGCAAGAACTGACCCAATCCGACAAATAACGAAGGAGATATTGCCAAAACAGTGGCATGTGACGGACAAAGATGTTGATTGGAGGCCTCCTCTAATTGCGTCGTCGTGACCTCACTTTTACCACAAACTGTTTTGACCATATCTCCTTCGTTACTTATCCGATTGGTCCGATTCATGAAGCATTGGAAACTTCATTCGAATACCTACAACTCTATGTGATCAAATCTCGATTCTGTATCTGAGTCCAAAACTTCCAACTTTTGGTGATTTCCCTAGGGGTAACCCTAGAAAAAATCACCTAAAAATTTCGAGATAAAAATTCTGTTTTTTCGTCTAGGATTACACGAATATTTATTTATAGTGTCCCGTGTTGAGATTTTGTTATTTTCAGGAGTCTATCACCTGTAGATCCGTCGAATATATCTCGGGATGGGCCCTTCCATTTATTTGACCCTCTCACCATGATTATGGGAACCAAATTTCGATTTTGATTTTTTAGGTCTATAGGACTTTGAATAAGCTTTCCAACACCGCTTGATTCGACCCAATCGGGTGAATAACGAAGGAGATATGGCCAAAATAATGGAGGAGGAGCAATTGAGAAACGGCAAAAAACATCTCGAAGTGTCGTAGGCCTTTGAATTAGCTTCCCCGCACTGCAATAACGAAGGAGATATTACCAAAATAGTGGCATGTGCCGGACAAAGAAGTTGATCGGAGGCCTCTAATTGCGTCGTCGTGACCTCACTTTTACCACAAACTGTTTTGACCATATCTCCTTCGTTACTTATCCGATTGCTCCGATTCTCGAAGCGTTGGAAACTTCATTTGAATACCTACAAGTCTATGTGATCAAATCTCAATTCTATATCTGAGTCCAAAACTTCCAACTTTTGGTGATTTCCCTAGGGGTACCCCTAGGGAAAATCACATAAAAAAATTTCGAGATAGAAATTCAGTTTTTTCATCCAGGATTACACGGATATTTATTTATAGTGCCTTGTGATGAGATTTTCTTATTTTCAAGAGTCTATCACCTGTAGATCTGTCGAATATATCACGGGATGTGCCTTCCATTTATTTGAGACTTTCACCATGATTCTGGGAACCAAAAATCAATTTTGATTTTCTAGGTATATAGTACTTTGAATAAGATTTCCAACGCCAGTTTATTCGACCCAATCGGACGAATAACGAAGGAGATATGGCCAAAATAATGGATGAGGAGCAATAGAGAAACGGCAAAAAACATCCTGAAGTGTCCACAAAATTGAAGATTGTCGTAGGCCTTTGAATTAGCCTCCCAGCACTGCAAGAACCGACCCAATCTGATAAATAACGAAGGAAATATTACCAAAACAGTGGCATGTGCCAGACAAAGAAGTTAATCGGAGACCTCCTCTAATTGCGTCGTCGTGACCTCACTTTTACCACAAACTGTTTTGACCATATCTCCTTCGTTACTTATCTGATTGGTTCGATTCCTGAAGCGTTGGAAACCTCATTCTAATACCTACAACTCTATGTGATCAAATCTCGATTATGTATCTAAGTCCAAAACTTCCAACTTTTGGTGATTTCTCCTAAAGGTACCCCTAGGGAAAATTACCTAAAAATATTTCGAGATAAAATTCACTTTTTTCATCCAGGATTACATGGATATTTATTTATAGTGTCCCGTGATGAGATTTTCTTATTTTCAAGAGTCTATCACCTGTAGATCCGTCGAATATATCCCGGGATATGCCTTCCTTTTATTTGAGCCTTTCACTATGATTCTGGGAACCAAATTTTGATTTTGATTTTCTAGGTATATAGTACTTTGAATAAGATTTCCAACGTCGCTTGATTCGACCCAATCGGACGAATAAAGAAGGAGATATGGCCAAAATAATGGAGGAGGAGCAATTGAGAAACGGCAAAAAACATCCCGAAGTGTAAACAAAATTGAAAATTGTCGTAGGCCTTTGAATTATCCTCCCAGCACTGCAAGAACCGACCCAATCCGATAAATAACTAAGGAGATATTACCAAAACAGTGGCATGTGCCGGACAAAGAAGTTGATCGGAGGCCTCCTCTAATTGCGTCGTCGTGACCTCACTTTTACCACAAATTATTTTGACCATATCTCCTTCGTTACTTATCCGATTGGTCCGATTCTCAAAGTGTTGGAAACCTCATTCGAATACCTACAACTCTATGTGATCAAATCTCGATTATGTATCTGAGTCCAAAACTTCCAACTTTTGGTGATTTCCCCCCGGGGTACCCCCTAGGGAAAATCACCTAAAAAAATTTCGAGATAAATTCAATTTTTTTTCAGGATTACACGGATATTATTTATAGTGTCCTGTGATGAGATTTTGTTATTTTCAAGTGTCTATCACCTGTAGATCCGTCGAATATATCCCGGGATGTGCCCTTCCTTTTATTTGAGCCTCTCACCATGATTCTGGGAACTAAATTTCGATTTTGATTTTCTAGGTCTATATTACTTTGAATAAGATTTCAAACACCGCTTGATTCGACCCAATCGGACGAATAACGAAGGAGATATGGCTAAAATAATGAAGGAGGAGCAATTGAGAAATGGCAAAAAACATCCCGAAGTGTCCACAAAATTGAAGATTGTCGTAGGCCTTTGAATTAGCCTCCCAGCACTGCAAGAACCGACCCAATCCGACAAATAACGAAGGAGATATTGCCAAAACAGTGGCATGTGCCGGACAAAGATGTTGATTGGAGGCCTCCTCTAATTGCGTCGTCGTGACCTCACTTTTGCCACAAACTGTTTTGACCATATCTCCTTCGTTACTTATCCGATTGGTCCGATTCATGAAGCATTGGAAACTTCATTCGAATACCTACAACTCTATGTGATCAAATCTCGATTCTGTATCTGAGTCCAAAACTTCCAACTTTTGGTGATTTCCCTAGGGGTACCTCTAGGAAAAATCACCTAAAAAAATTTCGAGATAAAAATTCTATTTTTTCGTCTAGGATTACACGAATATTTATTTATAGTGTCCTGTGATAAGATTTTGTTATTTTCAGGAGTCTATCACCTGTAGATCCGTCGAATATATCTCGGGATGTGCCCTTCCATTTATTTGAGCCTCTCACCATGATTTTGGGAACCAAATTTTGATTTTGATTTTCTAGGTTTATAGTACTTTGAATAAGCTTTCTAACGCCACTTGATTCGACCAAATCGGACCAATAACGAAGGAGATATGGCCAAAATAATGGAGGAGGAGCAATTGAGAAACGGCAAAAAACATCCTGAAGTGTCCACAAAATTGAAGATTGTCGTATCGTGCTTGGCCCATTTCTAATTGCGTCGTCGTGACCTCACTTTTACCACAAACTGTTTTGACCATATCTCCTTTGTTACTTATCTGATTGGGCCGATTCTCGAAGCGTTGGAAACCATATTTGAAGACCTACCACTCTATGTGATCAAATATCGATTATGTATCTCAGTCCAAAACTTCCAACTTTTGGTGATTTCTCCTAGAGGTACCCCTAGGGAAAATTACCTACAAAAATTTCGAGATAAAATTCAGTTTTTTCATCCAAGATTACACGGATATTTATTTATAGTGTCCCGTGATGATATTTATAGCAGCCTTTGAGAAACGACAAAAAATATCCCGAAGTGTCTACAAAATTGAAGATTGTCGTAGGCCTTTGAATTAGCCTCCCGACACTGCAAGAACCCACCCAATCCGACAAATAACGAAGGAGATATTGCCAAAACAGTGGCATGTGCCGGACAAAGATGTTGATCGGAGGCCTCCTCTAATTGCGTCAACGTGACCTCACTTTTACCACAAACTGTTTTGACCATATCTCCTTCTTTACTTATCCGATTGGGCCGATTCTTTAAGCGTTGGAAATATTATTTGAAGACCTACAACTCTATGTGATCAAACCTCGATTCTGTATCTGAGTCCAAAACTTCCAACTTTTGGTGATTTCCCTAGGGGTACCCCTAGGGAAAATCACCTAAAAAATTTTTGAGATAAAAATTCAGTTTTTTCGTCCAGGATTACACGAATATTTATTTATAGTGTAACGTAATGAGATTTTCTTATTTTCAAGAGTCTATCACCTGTAGATCCGTCGAATATATCCCGGGATGTGCCTTCCTTTTATTTGAGCCTCTCACCATGATTCTGGGAACCAAATTTCGATTTTGATTTTCTAGGTATATAGGACTTTGAATAAGTTTTCCAACGCCGCTTGATTCGACCCAATCGGACGAATAACGAAGGAGACATGGCCAAAATAATATACATGAACATGTCCATTTTCACATATTTAAATTAAATTAAATTAAAGACCGACTAGTCTCTTAACTATAATTCATGACTCTAAAAATGATTGATATTTTATCTTTTCGAAAATATTGAATAATTTTATTATTTACGACCCTAAAAAAGATTGATATTACATTTTTAGGAAATTACCATCTTGTGTCGAATTTGAGAAAACAGCTTAGGACCGGAAGTGTGCGTGTTTGTGTATTCACGACGACTTTTAGCATTACTCTCCGCCTTGACCTGTAAAAAACATGAAAAAAGAGCACTCGTTTATGTTACTGAAAATTAAATAAATAACAAACTTGTAAAAAACAACAGCAGTTTAAAATTATGCATATACCTGAATTTGAGGATCTCCCCAATATTTTAAGAGCAACTTGAATTCCTCAAGTGGAATGTCATCCGACTTATTTTCTATCCTCTCATCATCAGTTGAATAAGCAGTATAATGATTGCTCTTTATTCGACTCTTGTACCCCTTCAAAACATATCAATATTATAACTGCAAATATCCTCAATGCAGTTCAAAAATCCAAATACTTACAGATCGTGAAGTCGACGATTCCCCGTGATACTAGCACATATCTCTACTCAAGAAAATACTCAACACAGATATTTTCAAAACACAAATTTTGCAAACTCAGTTCGACTCGAGAACACAACACGTCTCGATCCGAAGAAACAAGTTAATACCATTAAGAAAGGTTTAAAACAACCTCAGTACCACACTGGTAAATCACATAACGCACAAGCCCGAGTGAACAACAAATCCCAGAGCTCTAGAATTCGTCAATCAACAACTCGAATGATGCGACAAAACACGACCCAACTTGACCCGACTGCCTAGGTTTTCACAACCTAAGTTCCGATACTATATTATGTAACACCCCCAGATCCGACCGGGAATATTACAGCGCCGTGGGCCCCGAGATGGAACCCACATGGTTGAAGGAAATTTTCGCAAACATTTACAAACGCCCAAGAGGCTAACGACGGTACTATCTTTTAAAAACATTCAAAGACTTAATAAAATCCGTTTATCGAAACCGTCGTAAAATCTCATTTGAAACCACAAGGCCCGAAGTGCCAAGACTCAACAGTTTAAAAACATATGTTAAGCTATCGCTTACACGTACCGACAAAATAGTTTAGAAAACGATTGCCAAAGTAACCTAAGTTACCAGATACTAAAAGGCCATTTAAAAATACTCACACAGCGGAAAAGACAAACGATTAAAAATATTCTAGCAGCGGAATACAACAACTGATCAGGAAACTCAACACGCAAATACATGACCTAGCCAGTATCCTCCGGGAAGCTCATCTCTCCACGACCGCTACAAGCTCGATATCCAAAATCCTAAAAAGAAAGCCCACGACGGGGTCAGCCATAATACCCAACAATGATAACCGTCACATCACATTAATAATTACATACCAATGAGAAAACAAAATAAGAATACGACCAATGTCATCTTATCGTCATAACTTTACCAAAGTTCACATCTCGCACAGTACCCAAGGTTCTCAAAACATCATCATAACTCACTGTTACGAAATCTACTAACTCTGTCCAACCCAAATCTGTAATAACCGTGTATTTTGCGTGTTGTTTTGGATTTATCTTGCTGTATTGTGACTAGTTGAATTTGAGGGACATGAGGACTATTGTTGATATATTCATGATTGATAATCACGGAATTTAGTGATTTTCGGATTTTGTTCGTTTTGGCCGATTTTCGTGAATTTTGTCTTTGGAAACACTTGATGGCGCGCTAGGCGTATTTCTAGCGCACGCTATCAGCGGGTAAGTAGCGCACGTTACCCTTGTGAGTAGCGTACGCTAGGCTTGTTGGGCAGTGAGGCCTGGAGAGTTTTCTGGACTCTGGAGTGGGGCGTTAGCGCACGCTATGGTCAGACTAGCGTACGCTATTTCATCGCTCTAGCGCGCGCTGAGTCGGAAGGTGATAAGTGTCAGTTTTGTACACTTATCCATGGTTTGTATCGATAAAATTCACCCATAATTGAGCTAGTCTACTCGTTTTTTGCTTTTAATTAATTAGTTTTAATGATTTTATTTTTATCGGATGATGATCGGATTAAATAACTGAATTACTCAAGAAACAACATGTTTAATAAATATTCTCTATGTTGAATTTTGATATATTCATGTTGTAGGGCTTTCCGATACGAATTCGGCAATCTTTCCGGATTCAAAATCAGAGTTATATATCAAAAGTTATCATCCGAAGAAGATTTGGGGCAAAAACGCAAAGTCTGAGAAATTCTGGGCTGAAAACGTAACTATCAAAGCATCCAGTGAGCAAATTTACGAAGCCAAGTTACGGCCGTAACATTCAGGAGTTACGGCCGTAAGTCACCCTTGTTACGGCCGTAACTCCTGAATGTTACGACCGTAACTCTTGACAGATTGCTATGATTTGTCTAATTTTTTATACTTTTTGTGTATTATTGAGAGGATGGCTGGCATTGATCCGATCTAATGTAATAATGCTGGAGTTTTGGAGTTATTAGATGACTTTAGGTGTATAAATAGACCCCTTAGATCCTTCATCATTCACCATTCATCATATAATTTTCCATTTTTTGTAAACTTTTCTTTTTGTGTGAAGAACACACTTGTGTTCTTGAGTGATATTTGTAAGTGTGGTATAGCATATGTTGTTCAGAGAGTTTATTGCTTCTATCTCCTTTATCTACTAAGGGAGTTAGGATCAATTCTTTCTCTTGATTCAACTAAAAATGACCACCAAAGCTTGTAACATGTGTAATAAACCCTTCATGGGCTAAGTAACCTTTAGTTGGGATTATAAACAAGGTTAGTAATGTTATTTATGTTTGTATAAAAGATCTATTGTGAATTACTTATTATTGTGTGTGATTTTCATTGTTTTAACAATCTTTATTTATTTGGCCAATAAATGACGATATTTATGGTCTTCATATGTTTCGAAAGAAAATATGTTTGATTAGATCAAATGATCTTCACTCTAAGTTGTTCTAGGGGATAGAAATATACCTCTAGTCCTTAGATGATTCTTTGAGTTATTTTCATAAATCCTAATGCTATGTATTGAAGCCAATCAACATAGAAATATAGTGGATTGATTCAATATGTAAGGGGCGTTTTATAGTTCGAAAGAGAAACCGTCTTTTTAAGGAAAATCGAATCTACACAACATAATAAGTAAATTCATCTTATGATCTCCTATACATCTTTTATAACTAATGACAAACTAAGTTTGTAATCCCAACTATTTCATTTTATCGGTTAAATCAATCTATTATTATTGCAATATTTTTATTTCCTTAAAATATTATAACTATTATTGCATTTTCTTTGCAATTATTAAACCAAACTTTTTAATTGTGTGTTTGACTCATCTTAGTATCTATAAAAATAGACTAATATGTTGTGTCGAGAATTATACTCTCCGACCGGCGATCGCCTCGGAGATCGGGCGACCTGGCCATTGCCGAGCAGCCAAGGCAGAACTGCCGACCAGAGATCGGGCGACCAAGCCTTAGTCCAGCAGACAAGATGTATCGGCCAACCGAAGGTCCCAGGACAAGTCCCGGTGCCGAGCGATCGACATCTAAGACGATCGTCTCTCGGTACTTGCGATCGACTCCGGGCGACCGACTCCCAGACGATCATCTCTCGGCACCTGCCGACCGACCCTTGATGACCGACCGATGCCGACCCTCAGTGACCAGCTAGAGACGACCGCATCATGCCGATAGTCATCCAGTCGGCAAGGGCCGAGCCTCGGGACAGACACCACGTGCAGAGCCGAGACAAGATCTGCAATTCACGGATCGTTGACAACAGCCTGTCAGCATCCGTCCACCAGCCGACAAGCCCGCCGAAAGTTGTCAGTAGGGCCGCATGTGACATTGACTCCAGACGCATGCTGGCTCCTCATTGGACCGCACAGCTGGCTGCCAGCATCTACCTTGGACTTTAGGACGACAGCTCGTGTGATCGCCACATTATAATATTGGCCGGCAGACGATCGCCCCATTATTATAATGGCCGGAAGGCGATCGCCCGCCAGAGGACAAGGCACTGCTGCCCCTATATATACACGGCTCCCTGCACTTGGAAAGAGGCTCGGATTTTTACTCTCTGAACAAGCACTCTCTGCATTCCACGAGATTTTCCCAGCACTTGGCTATCTCCAACTCTTGGCAATAGCTATCATTCGGTTCTTACTTCTCCCGGCCTCTCTCATCAAGCAGACGATCGGCAGGGACGAAGAACACCGAGCTTCGCTCAAGAGCCGGATTAACAGAGTCTTTTTACACTCATTGTATTTAGATTTCTCACATTAATACTTGTATCCACGAATATTTGTATTAATAACATCTCGCGAGAGCATTCAAGCCCGGGACTAACAACCCCGGAAAATCTTGTGTTTATTCATATTCTCTCGGAAGTGCTCCCGCAATTGTTGTTTGTTGTCCGTCTTCCAGCAGTATTTAATCTTCGGATAAATATTTTGGGCAACAACATAATAGTGTATAATTCAAATTATAACCAAACTTCCTTGTGGGATCGATAAACCGGACTCAAAAAGTCCACTTTACTACTTGATACGATATCGTGCACTTGCGATAGTTACACTAAAAACGTGTCAAGTTTTTGGCGCCGTTGCCGGGGAAGTATAAGTTATATTTGAAATCTTACATTGTAAACTATTTTTATAGGTACAAATTTCTCGACGTTATAACTTAGTACTAAATTGTGTTTGTCCGGTCAAGTGGCGGATAACGGTACTCCATGACTATTAAAGTCGGATTTTTCAGTTTCCCACAACAACTGATATTTGTAGATATTTTCTTCAATTATTTTCATTGTCTTTTTATTTTTTTTTATCATGGAAGAAACGTTGTATAAAATTGAAAAAAGATTCCCCTTTCTAAGCAAAAATGCAATTTTAAAAATTTACAAGACAAGGCTTGAAAGGATGAGGTTGCTTATGAATAAAAGCATACCTTTTGACATAAGATTCATAATTGAAGCCAAAGTAAGAATAGAGGGTG
Organism: Orobanche coerulescens; assembly: GCA_033398695.1. NCBI lineage: Eukaryota > Viridiplantae > Streptophyta > Magnoliopsida > Lamiales > Orobanchaceae > Orobanche > Orobanche coerulescens. The sequence goes on from JAWKAU010000029.1 coordinate 12,885, forward strand.
AATTCACAGAAACACCGACTAGATTTTTACCAGGGCTTAGAAAAAGTTCATATGCAAAGAAACGACGAGCAAAGATGATAGCCGTTTGTTATAAATGTGCTAGATGGAACTGTAATTTAAAATGTTGATCTTTAGGAATTCCATCTACAAACAGAGAAGATAAAATTCAGTTCATTAAGGATGGTCTGAATAAGTAGAATTTAGATGATATCGAAATTTCTCTTGACACGCATCCTAGTGGACTCGTACATTACGGAATTCGATGTTTGTGGAATAAATTCCAACCAGAATATGAACAACGTCTTGGGAATCAGACGTTAAAAGACCATGCTTGCCAATTTGTAAGAAAATTGGATGGGAAGCTTCTCCCTGACTCATAGAAGGTGTTTAGGCCGTTTCTGAACGTAAAATCAGAGGAAGATGTGAGCCACAATCACAACTACTGTACATGTAATACCCGTAATTTCGATTTCCGGTAATTTATTTTTTTTCGGCGGAAGTCCGTTTTGACGACTCGCTCATGACCGTTTCGTCATTCTGAGAATGATTAATTCTACACTTTTTGTCATCCGAGTTCGTTTCGGTGTCGTTCTGTTGAATTCCGTGTTCTTTAGCGACTTTTCCGCGTATGAGTTCGACTTTGTTGGATCACCATTAATTTTTGGAATCTCTAAAAATTCTGAATCTTTGCAATATTATAAATCATCGAGTTAGCTTTCCAATGGTTCAAACGGTGAGTCAATCGGAGTCCGGACGAGGAAGTTATGGTCGAAATAGCTAAGTCACTCTCATTCCCGATTTTGGCGAGCACTCAGTACCTTGTGCCGCGGCACATTCCGGCAGGGACGCGGCACACCGCCGAGTCATTGCCGCAGAGATTTGGCCTGTGCGCGGCACACTCCCGGGCCGCGGACACTGCGGCTTTATTTATGGCCCTGCAGACGGGTTTTTGGCCATTTTTCTCCTTCTTCTCCTTGTCTTCCGCGGCTGAGGGTGTGCTTATCATGGAGACATGTTGTTTAACAACAAATCCACGAAGTTATTGAGTTCATAACATCAATCAATCATCCTATATCGTCCTTTGATCCAGCGAATCAAGGTAATCTTCCGTAGAACCCTAATTTCGTGAAGTTGGGGGTTTTTGCATTTTTGTCCGATTCGTTCCGTGTTGTTGATTAATTCATGATGGGTATGATTAATATTGGTAGTATTATTGTGTTTAACATCATTTAATCCATTGTTCTTCGTCGAATCGAAGTATATTTCTTGATTTCCTTCGAATCGACTTTTTGGGGGATTTGTCCTCGATCGCGTTTTCCATCCGTTTTTGTTGGATAGATTGTGGTTAAATGATGTTGTTAAACATATTCTATGGATTATATATCCATATTTCAACTTGGAATTCTGTTTTCGTGTTTTGTCGGGACGAATCGTGTTCTTGGCCGTTTTGGGGAAAAACACTTGAACATTCGTCGTTCGTTCTTTGAATTCAACGGCTTTGAGTCATGCTATGGAATTCATTTTCATTGTTGTTATTGTCCTCCGTAGTTTATTATCGCGAGTTGGCATTCGGTGGAGTCGGCGGGTTCGTAGTCGGTTCGTGCCAACCTACTTCGGTTGATTCTCCGCGTTGTGGTTGTTCAAGGCAAGTATCTTGCCCATACATTTCATGTTTCGTTGATATAATTCTTGATAAATGATTTTATGCGAAATCCAATGTTTAATGTGTTGGGATTCGGTGCCTAAAACGAAGGCCCAGCGGAAGCGGTAAAACGAAAAATTAATTCGATCTGAATCCCTACGAGGATCGATCGAGCTACGTATATACGAATATATAAACGAAGAACAAGAGTTGTAAGAAACTCACCCTTGAAGTCCGTTGATTAAATGGTAACCTTCTCTTGAGCTATTCCCGAAGCTTTACTTGAATTCTCTACGATCCGAAACACTCCAAGCACTTGAACGATCCAACGCCGAAAACACCGCGTCTCTACTTGCCACGCGCCGGAAAAACGACCGGAACAACGATCACTTAATTAACCTCTAAGGTTACGGCTAGAATTAAGTGATGAAGCTTTGTATGTTAAGATTATTACACTCTAAGTGTTTTAATCTTACTCTCTCTTTATGTTTTGATATTTTCTCTAAGAAAAACTCTCAAGAAATGAGATGAAGAAGAAGACTTTGAGAAAGAACTTTTCTCTCTCTTTCAAACTCAACCTCACGTAGGAAAATCCCACAAGGAACCAAAAGGTGCATGTGAAATGAGATATCTTCTTCCCTTTATTCAACTCTCACTTCAATAATACAAATAATGCCACATTATTTTAAACCCCACAATGTCATGTTCTTTCATATAAAATGAAAGCAACAAGACAAGAGGAAAGTGAGTGGAAACAAAGGGGGGGCTATTATGCAAAAACGGACGAGTTCGGTTCGTTTCGGACTCCCGTGAGTCCAAACAGATAAATTACGATTCCGTTCCGATGTATTTGTATCGATTAATTAATCCAATTAATTAAACATATCAAATACAAAATAACATAATTAATTTCTCCAAGAAATAATTATATTCATGAATTAAATTAATCACCCAGTGATATATTTAATTCATTAAGCCATAAATCAATTATCCGATAAATCGATTTAAACATCCAATGTCCCAAATTTAGATATCCAATATCTAATATTCATAATGAGAGAATTAGCTTGATTCATTCCGTTGTCAATCCTATTGCGCGACTCGGTAGGTTCATCTCAGTCAGCAATGGGAGGAACCAAAGAGTAGTAGCACCACCTAGCCAGCATGGCGGCCTACACTGTACCCCAACTGAGAACGAATGATGGGATCATTCAAGAACCATTCTGTCGTGAATACCAGTATACGTATAAACCCTTCTATCAAATGTCCCGATCAAGTTATAGGGTCACTGTAATACCCGAGATCCTTGTTCCAGATTCGTTGAGTTTTTGGGGTTTTATCGGATTGCTATTGTCCTCATCGTTGGAATTTTGTGCCATGTTTATGTGTGCCTTGTTGGGACGTGTGTTTGGAGGCATTTCAGATCACTATGTGAGTTTCTGGATTTTTATGGTGTAGCGCACGCTAATGCTTGTGGCATAGCGCACGCTACGGCGTTGGGGTTAGTGCACGCTACTGAATGTGTAGCGTACGCTAACTGGCAGTCCAGAGGCAGTCCAGGAGCTACTGGACTGGGACTATGGCTTTGCTAGCGCACGCTATCGACTGCTTAGCGCACGCTCTTCCTTCTTTCTAGCGCACGCTGCTCGGTAAGTATAGATCTGTCCAGGGGCCACTGGACTGGACCCGTGACTCGTTAGCGCACGCTACGCTCATGGGGCTAGCGCACGCATGATGTTACATGCGGAATGTTACGGCGTTGACCTCGTTAGCGCGCGCGCTAATGCGGTCTAGTTAGCGCACGCTAATAATCGCCAAGATAAATCTTGGGCAAGAGCTTCACTTCGTCATTTCTCTCCCTTCTTCATCCTTTCCGACGGAGTGAGCTCCGAGGTGAATTTCAGCGATTTTCTTCATCAAGCTTCATTTTGGAACGGATTTGTAGGTGTTTAACAACACCTAATCATCTTCTTGATCCAAATCAAGGTAATCTCTTCTTAGAACCCTAGTTCTTGAATTTTGGGGGTTTCTCCTTAGTTCTTCGATTTAATCCGAGGATGATGAATTGATGGTAAAATTCTTGTTGTCTTGGCCATGATCTTCGGATTTTCGAACTCATTCATGATTTTATATCACTCGGAACATAGTTCTTGATTTCTTGGAGACACTTAGATCCTTGTTGTTTTTAGGATCGATTCGGATTCCGTTTAGTGTTATTGATTCATGTTAGTGTTATTTTCGTAGTTCTCGTGGAGTAGTCGAGTTCTTGGTCGGTTTTGGAAGTTCGAGGGCTGCCCAACCTCATCCGTTCGTTGTTCGGTGGTTCGTGGTATCGAGGCCTTGTGATTCGTCGTATTTGTTCGCTCGCGGATTCGAGGCAAGTATCTTGCCCATACGTTTCGTATTTCCTAAGCACAATTGTTGACAAATGATTTTATGTGAAATACGAATGTTTAATGAATGTTAAAAAGGATCGGTATGTTCTCGATAAAGGTTTTCTTCTAAATCTACTTGTGTATTGTGAACGAATGTGTTGTTTTGAAAATGTGTGTTAGTCTTGTACATGGAAATATCTTCTTTGTGTGTGGTACTGTTGTGCGTGATTGTGTCAAAGTGGACTTAAGGTTATGTCTTCTTAGAAGAAGAATATATGTGTGTGGATGTGTGGGTCTATTGATGAGCTTATGTTGTTGCGTAGTATTGGTTGTGAGTATGTGTCGGATATAGTGGCCATTTCTAACAAGTACCTTGAATTACGTTTGATGTACTTCGGGAGAATGCGGTTTTGATGATTGTGATTTGTGCCAATTGTTGATTGAGTGTGTGTGAGCCGAGTAAAGCCAGTGAGGGTCCCCTGGTCCTAGGCCGCGTATCCCTACGGATCACTCGGTTGGGCTATACACCAGGGAGGGCCTGACGAGGTGTCTCTGGGGTGTGTATCTTGCTGAGAGGTACAGGGCCAGTATAGCTCGGGAGGTTGTTTTGTGATGATTTTGGCACGTTGTTGTTTCGATAATTATGATATGTCCGGAATATCATAACGCTTCCATTCTCGGTGTGAGTTATGTCTTACGTAAGGTCTTGGTACTTGGCTAGAATGACATCATTATAAGTGTCGTATATGATTTGTTTCTTGATGGTGAGGTTTTTGGCATAAGGATGCGGACTGTGGTGATTGTCTCCGTACATTGTGATTTGGTTGTTTATCGGGTGTGACCTTTTGGACTTTCACTCGAGTATGTGATGAGGATGATCGGGTCGTGGACCCCGTGTTTTGTGATCGGATTGGTATTTTGAACTTAAACAAGTCCTTGGCCCGTATCCCTATGTGGTTCTGTTAAGTTGAGGATTTGTATATTCCAAATGTTTTCAAAACCCCCGAGATCTTTGATATCTTGTAAAATGTATGTTGGGTTTATTCCCACCTGTCATGATTCGAGCAGTTTTAATTAAATGATTTATCTCGGGGAGTATGTTTTCAATTATCGGATATTGGAGTATGATACGTATGGCTTGTATTCATAATTTTTATACTTGCACTAGCAAAACAGTGGAGTTTTGCTAACCCCGATTATTCGGGGTGGATGTCTGTATTGCGTCCGGTACTTGCAGGTTCCGGGGAGCAAATCATAGGATCGATACGAAGGATGATGGAAGGCAGCGATACTAATCACATGAAGACCAGTTGTTGAGTATTTTGTTAGAGTCTCGGTGTTTGGCTCTCCATTGTGTAATTTTCCCATTTTATGGGAACGTTGATGTAATTCAACCCCTGTATGGGTATGAGTTACGTATGTTTATTGTGTTGTTAGTGGTAAAAGACCAAATCGGTCTAATGGTTCATTATTTAGCCATATCGGCATTAAATGTGATGTATTGTTTTCGTATTTAGCCCGGTAGATCCTCATGGAGAGGGTGCAACTGTAATATTCCCAAGTGGTTTGGGGGTGTTACAGAATATAGTATCAGAGCTTAGGTTTGCAGAAACCTAGGCTGTCGGGTCGAGTTGTGTGTTGTCGGGTCCTGTCTTGTCTTGTCTTGTCAGATTTTGTCTGACTAAGTCGTGTCGCGACGCGTCGTCTGGAGGTCGGTCGTGATTAGTATCAAGGTGCAACCATCATCTTCGTGCGATCTGTGGATGTAAGTCTCACCACTATAATATTGTGTCTCGTATTACACGGACTTGTGTGATATTTGTGCTATGTTGAGGAGTTAAACGTGAATCATGAATATGCCCTCCATGTTTGTTTGATTTTTGTAATGTGCCGGTGTATGTGTATATATATATATATATATCCTTGTATAAATTGTTTTACAAGAAGTAATGTTTGGTGTGGTTACACTAGCTAAGTTCATCAATGTGATATTTTAAATGTTCTAAATGTTCTTGGGTAGTCACGTAAAATTTATTTTAAAACATCTTTCAAGAAAGGAAAAGCTTGATTTTCGTGTTATGACCTCGAGGCCAAACATTTTGAGAATTCAAACTACTTACATTTTATTCCCATTGTTATATTGCAAGTTTTCAAAAATTTAACTTTAAACTCATTTGAGGTCTACCAAAAACTTACTTGAAACGTGACTCTCGCTTTTAAACTTTTGGTCCCATGTATTTCGTTAAAATGGTACGTGATAAAGATGTTGTCGTTATTCAGCTGTAATGCTCCGAGTTGTGATTAGAGTGGTAGTGTGAACGCTGAGTCGTTCGGTATGCACTCGTCGAGATAGTTCTCTTGACCGAGAGGTGAAGACTCGGTTTGGAACATTGTTTAACTTCTGACGGTTAATTGTGTGATGTTATAATTATGTGAACCGTTGGCATTTGGATTTGTCTGTTGTTGTTTGTTTGTAACCTTGATGCAGCACCGTTGGTAGGTGAGTATGGTTGTGTTGCTAAACTTGCACGGTCGGACACGCCATCTATTGTTGTGGAACGCGCTTTTGGTGGGCAAAGTTTTAGACCGTATTTTGCCGTTACGTCTAACCTTTGCGGTCGATCATCCGTGAGTGGTTTAGTGTGCATTATATTGTTGTGTAATTATGTGACTTTCGTTGCGTTAAATTTTCTTGATCACTATCTCGAGGCGAGATCTTGGTCGCAACCATGGTACGGAGGACCACGGGGATCAGGCGCGGGATCGAGAGAATATTGTTGGGAACGATATTGGTATGGATGTTGCTATTGTATTGCAACAAGTAGCAGCACAAATGACTCAGTTGACCAAGGCGATTCAACGCAACACTGATGCGATTCAGAAGGTCGGGACAAATCTATGACTCCGAGAGGTAATTCGTATGAATCCCCCTCGATTCGCTGGTGCGGCAGATGCACTGGGATGGGATGGTTGGCTTCTTCAGTTGCAGAAGATATTCGAGGTCATTGATTGTCCTGAAGATCGGAAGGTCTCTATTGCTCAGTACCTTCTTAGCGATGATGATGTTCATTGGCGGGAAGCCGTTAAACCTCGGGATCATGTCGTCATGTGGGCGGAGTTCCAAGAACTTCTGGAAGCTGGGTTTTATCTGGATCCGAGTGGGAAGCATAGGAAGTTGGATGATATTGTGATTAGTAGTGGAGTTGGTGTTTCTGGATTGCAACGTAGTAGTCTTTCCGCTGTGAAACTCCATCGCCCGATGCTTGGGACTGAGAATTTCAAATTGTCGGTATTGCCTCCTGGTAAGCCCAAGAGGTGTTTCAGCTGCTATGTGTCAGGGCATGTTCGTGCGCATTGTCCTTCTCTTGTGACGTGTTACAAGTACGGACTCGTGGAACACCAAGTTCAGTTCTGTGAGTTAGTCACCGAGTCTTCCAAGGCCCGAACTTGAGCACTGATATCAGGGCTGACTCTGAGGAGTCCCTGAGAGCATAGTCTACCAGTTGTATGTTGTGTTATCTCCTTGCCTCGTTGTTTCGAATTTCGGGGATAGACTTCTTTTATTAGAAGTGGATCGGATTTTCGAACTTTTTTTTCAACTCTATCGACTCATTTGTGTTCGTTGATATTTTCTGAACTTGCCCTACCCTTTGTTTCGTTGATCGAACGAGTTGTGGTAATTTTTTTTGAAATAATCCGCTTGTCGTTGTGACTTTTTGTTCGATTGCGATTTCATTCCTGTGGATTTTATGTGGATGCATATCTTGTTGCTTTACCACATCATCTATTGTCTCGAGCCGAGGTGTGAACTTCGGAATTGTTATTTGATTCTTGTTGGTCGTCATGATTCGAACTTGACTATTCGACTGCTATTGTCTCGATCGTTGTGGTCCGATCATTTGTTGTCTGATTTTGTTACTTTCGTATCGTGATTTTTGAGCATTCAGATCACGTCATGTTTTCCTTCACTTTGGGAAACTAACTTCATTGTTGATCTTCCAACCCTCGAATGGTGGAAATTTTTGTATTTGTGCAGCGTTGAGCTCGCGTCTTGATTGTTATACTGTTCGGGCTGGCCAACCATATTGATCTTGTTCGTTGCGTTTCGTTATCATTCTAGCATAATGATATGGATGGTATCAGCCACGTGCTGCATGTGATTCGTTGCAGGTCATCAGCAACAGTTAGCATGTGTTTTGCGTTTTGTTATCGTTCTGATTTTTATTGTCGGATATTGTTTTGCGCCGATCGTTTTGTGTTTTAAGTTTCGGGGACGAAACTTCTTTTAAGGAGGGTAGAATGTAATACCCGAGATCCTTGTACCAGAATCGATGAGTTTTAGGGTTTTATCGGATTGCTATTGTCCTCATCGTTGGAATTTTGTGCCATGTTTATGTGTGCCTTGTTGGGACGTGTGTTTGGAGGCATTTCAGATCACTATGTGAGTTTCTGGATTTTTATGGTGTAGCGCACGCTAATGCTTGTGGCATAGCGCACGCTACGGCGTTGGGGTTAGTGCACGCTACCGAATGTGTAGCGTACGCTAACTGGCAGTCCAGAGGCAGTCCAGGAGCTACTGGACTGGGACTATGGCTTTGCTAGCGCACGCTATCGACTGCTTAGCGCACGCTCTTCCTTCTTTCTAGCGCACGCTGCTCGGTAAGTATAGATGCATCCGGGGGCCCGGTGGACCCGTGACTCGTTAGCGCACGCTACGCTCATGGGGCTAGCGCACGCTAACAGTGTTACATGCGGAATGTTCTGGGCGTTGACCTCGTTAGCGCGCGCTAATGCGGTCTAGTTAGCGCACGCTAATAATCATCGATATAAATCTTTGGACAGCAGGCTTCACTTCGTCATTTCTCTCCCTTCTTCATCCTTTCCGACGGGAGTGAGCTCCAGAGGTGATTTTCAGCGATTTTCTTCATCAAGCTTCATTTTGGAACGGATTTGTAGGTGTTTAACAACACCTAATCATCTTCTTGATCCAAATCAAGGTAATCTCTTCTTAGAACCCTAGTTCTTGAATTTTGGGGGTTTCTCCTTAGTTCTTCGATTTAATCCGAGGATGATGAATCGATGGTAAAATTCTTGTTGTCTTGGCCATGATCTTCGGATTTTCGAACTCATTCATGATTTTATATCACTCGGAACATAGTTCTTGATTTCTTGGAGACACTTAGATCCTTGTTGTTTTTAGGATCGATTCGGATTCCGTTTAGTGTTATTGATTCATGTTAGTGTTATTTTCGTAGTTCTCGTGGAGTAGTCGAGTTCTTGGTCGGTTTTGGAAGTTCGAGGGCTGCCCAACCTCATCCGTTCGTTGTTCGGTGGTTCGTGGTATCGAGGCCTTGTGATTCGTCGTATTTGTTCGCTCGCGGATTCGAGGCAAGTATCTTGCCCATACGTTTCGTATTTCGTAAGCACAATTGTTGACAAATGATTTTATGTGAAATACGAATGTTTAATGAATGTTAAAAAGGATCGGTATGTTCTCGATAAAGGTTTTCTTCTAAATCTACTTGTGTATTGTGAACGAATGTGTTGTTTTGAAAATGTGTGTTAGTCTTGTACATGGAAATATCTTCTTTGTGTGTGGTACTGTTGTGCGTGATTGTGTCAAAGTGGACTTAAGGTTATGTCTTCTTAGAAGAAGAATATATGTGTGTGGATGTGTGGGTCTATTGATGAGCTTATGTTGTTGCGTAGTATTGGTTGTGAGTATGTGTCGGATATAGTGGCCATTTCTAACAAGTACCTTGAATTACGTTTGATGTACTTCGGGAGAATGCGGTTTTGATGATTGTGATTTGTGCCAATTGTTGATTGAGTGTGTGTGAGCCGAGTAAAGCCAGTGAGGGTCCCCTGGGGTCCGGTAGGCTGCGTATCCCTACGGATCACTCGGTTGGGCTATACACCAGGGAGGGCTGGCGAGGTGTCTCGGGGTGTGTATCTTCTTTGAGAGGTACAGGGCCGGTATAGCTCGGGAGGTTGTTTTGTGATGATTTTGGCACGTTGTTGTTTCGATAATTATGATATGTCGGAATATCATAACGCTTCCATTCTCGGTGTGAGTTATGTCTTACGTAAGGTCTTGGTACTTGGCTAGAATGACATCATTATAAGTGTCGTATATGATTTGTTTCTTGATGGTGAGGTTTTTGGCATAAGGATGCGGTTGTGGTGATTGTCTCCGTACATTGTGATTTGGTTGTTTATCGGGTGTGACCTTTTGGACTTTCACTCGAGTATGTGATGAGGATGATCGGGTCGTGGACCCCGTGTTTTGTGATCGGATTGGTATTTTGAACTTAAACAAGTCCTTGGCCCGTATCCCTATGTGGTTCTGTTAAGTTGAGGATTTGTATATTCCAAATGTTTTCAAAACCCCGAGATCTTTGATATCTTGTAAAATGTATGTTGGGTTTATTCCCACTGTCATGATTCGGCAGTTTAATTAAATGATTTATCTCGGGAGTATGTTTTCAATTATCGGATATTGGAGTATGATACGTATGGCTTGTATTCATAATTTATATAATTGCACTAGCAAAACATTGGAGTTTTGCTAACCCCGATTATTCGGGGTGGATGTCTGTATTGCGTCCGGTACTTGCAGGTTCTGGGGAGCAAATCATAGGATCGATACGAAGGATGATGGAAGACGACGATACTAATCACATGAAGACCAGTTGTTGAGTATTTTGTTAGAGTCTCAGTGTTTGGCTCTCCATTGTGTAATTTTCCCATTTTATGGGAACGTTGATGTAATTCAACCCCTGTATGGGTATGAGTTCTGTATGTTTATTGTGTTGTTAGTGGTAAAAGACCAAATCGGTCTAATGGTTCATTATTTAGCCATATCGGCATTAAATGTGATGTATTGTTTTCGTATTTAGCCTGGTAGATCCTCATGGAGAGGGTCTGCGGCGCTGTAATATTCCCAAGTGGTTTGGGGGTGTTACAGTCACGGTCAGTCAAACCCTATCTGTGCTTGACGCTATGCATGCGTTAATGCAAATCGAGATCATCGAGCTGTAGTGTATCTAATACAACTAGCTCCAATGCTTTGGCCAAAGACTTATGATCTCATCTGCCAATAACCGCATAGGACATATAACCCGCTCACTAACGGGAGAAAGAATTCTATCTTGGTATTGATAGGACTGCTACTTGCCGTCAAGATGCACGTCGAGGTTGACCCCGCCTTCCGGTTTACGAGGTCGAACTACTCTAATGAAAATCTTGACATCACAAGCACATCCCTACTAAATCCTCAAGTCGAAGGTTCACGAATACCTATCACAACCTTTCGATTCCGTCATTGGTATCCGGAGTGAAATCCGTGTGACGAATCGAGGGTGAGTCGGTTCGAGTATACTAATCCAATTAGCATACCTATAACGTGTGCTCCCACTAACCATTAGTGTTCGACAGACACTCTCCATGTCAAAGAACACGTCATACAAGTCTTCACATAAACTTAACGCCCAGTCAAGTTTCATCGACTTGCGAACGATTAAGTATTTGAGCTATAACCTTTCCAGTGCCGACCCCCTTATCCAATAAGAAGTGGAACGTTTTGCTCTCAAATACACGGACTAATTTCTATATGTTTATTTACAAGTTAGGAACGCCAGTAACTACCAGTAAATAAAGAAACATTCATTTGCCTTATATAAATGGTTTACATAATTACAAGTACAATGCCCTCACTCAACAACCTCTGAGTGGCATTCGAGGGCATACTCCTAACAATCTCCCACTTGCACTCAATGCCAGACACTATGGTATCTAATACCCATGTTCTCCAGATGATGCTCCAAGCTAGTCTGAGATAGTGGCTTGGTCAGTGGATCGGCGACGTTGTCGGCCGAGTCTACTCTGTGCAGCACAATGTATCCCTTGCGAACAAATTCTCTTACGAGATGATACTTCCTCTCAATATGTTTGGTGCTGTTGTGAAACCTCGGCTCCTTGGCTGCGCTCTGACTCGTCGTTGTCGCGATGCAGTAGACAGGCGGCTCGAGAAAATGGTATCATTTGAAGTTCTCCCGAAACTTCTTAATCCGAACCCTTCCATGGAAGCCTCCGAGTTGCTTGATACTCGGCTGAGGTGGAATCAGCGGTCGCGCTTTGCTTGGCACTACGCCAAGATCTGCTCCTCCATTAAGAGTAAATATGTAGCAGTGGACATCGAGTCGTCCTTTAGTCCTTGGAAGTCAGATCGGTGAATCTCACCACATCGATTCTCCACCGCCATACATCGAACTATATCTCTAGTCCTTCTTAAGTACTTGAGAACGTTCTTTCTGGCGATCAATGTTCCCTACAGGTTTGCTCGAAACCTACTCACCACGCTTACAGCATGCGCGATGTCAGGTCTTGTACACAACATAGCATACATAAGGCTACCCACGGCCGAAGCATATGGTATATTACTCATTTCCTTGCGTTGTTCCTCACTTTGAGGACACATCTTCAAGGAGAGTTTTATTCCATGTTGCATCGGTAGGAACCCTCTTTTAGAATCATCCATCTTAAATCGCTTTAAGATTTTATCTATATAGAGGGCTTGAGAAAGACCTATTGTTCTCTTCGCTCTATCCGAGAGTCGAATACCAAGAATATAGGTAGCTTCTCCCAAGTCTTTCATGGAGAAATTACTCAAAGCCAAGCTTTCACGTAACCGAGCATTCCCACATCATTTCCTATTAGTAGAATGTCATCTACATATAGTACTAAGAATGCGATCTTGCTCCCACTAACCTTCTTGTATACACAAGGTTCCTCTTCATTTTGCACGAAGTCAAACTCTTTGTTGCCTCGTCAAAACGAAGGTTCCAACTACGCGACGCTTGCTTGATCCATAAATGGAGCTGAAGCTTGCACACTTTCTGAATATCGACTTCGGACACAAAGCCTTTAGGCTGCTCCATATAGATTTCCTCCTCGAGGAATCCATTAAGGAAAGCCGTCTTTACGTCCATTTTCCATATCTCATAATCATGGTAGGCAGCTATAGCAAGCATCATGCGAATAGACTTGATCATGGCTACGGGCGAGAAGGTATCGTGGTAATCGATCCCTTCCTTTTGGGTATAACCCTTTGCCGCAAGCCTGGCCTTATAGGCGTCAACCTTGCCATCACCATCAGTCTTTCTCTTGTAGATCCACTTGTTCCCAATAGGCACTATGTCCTTGGGGCGGTCTACTAGAGTCCAGACCTGATTGACATGCATCGATTCTATCTCAGCTTCCATAGCTTCACGCCATTTCGCGGAGTCTACATCCACCATCGCTTGGTCATAGGTTGTTGGGTCGGTCTCTTGGCTATCACTTAGAACCTCATGGAGACCCAGCTCCTCCAAGTGCACAAGCACATACCTCTCAGGTAAATGAGACACCCTACTAGACCTACGAGGTGGTTGTACTTGTGTTTCAGAAGGTTCGGTTCCAGTTTCTTGCACAGGTGTCTCCTGAGGAGTTTCATTATATTCTTCTAAAGAAATACTTCTACCTGCTCCGCCTTCCTGAATGAACTCATCTTCCAGGAAGTGTGCTTGTAAAGCAACAACGATCCTTCGATCTTCGGGCATGTAGAATAGATATCCCATCGTCCCAGATGGGAATCCAATGAAACGTCCCTTCGCAGACCTAGCTTCCAACTTTTCCACCTTAGTCTTCTTGACATAAGCGGGACATCCCCAAATCCTAATATGATTAAGACTTGGTTTCCTTCCTTCCCACATCTCATGTGGAGTTTTAGGAACAGATTTGGAAGGACATCTGTTCAAGATATACGCGGCAGTCAGGAGTGCATACCCCCACAGGTAAATCGGCAAGTCAGTATAGCCCAGCATGGAACGGACCATGTTCAACAGGGTCCGGTTCCTTCTTTCTGACACGCCATTTAACTGAGGAGTACCTGGAGGTGTTAGTTGTGAAACTATTCCATGTTCCTTAAGGAACTCGTCAAACTCCGTACTCATATACTCACCACCTCGGTCCGACCAAAGTGCTTTGATATGATTACCAGTTTGTTTCTCGACTAGGGCCTTGAATTCCTGGAATTTCTCAAAGGCCTCGGATTTATGTTTCATTAAGTATACATAACCATACAGTATGATCATCGTAAACATAATGAAATATTGATATCCATCACGTCTTTGCTTCCAAAGCACCACATACGTCGGTATGGATTAATCCCGATTTATCGGCTCTTTCAAATGTCCTGTGAAGGGGACTTAGTCATTTTTCCTTTAAGGCAAGATTCACAAGTAGGAAATGGATCCGATCCCAATGGACCCATAAGTCCATCTTTTTCCATCTTGTAAACCTTGGTCTGACCAACATGACCAAGTCTAAGATGCCATTTCAAAAATTGATTGGTTTCATCCCTACCACGTTTTCTAGTCATAGTATTCACAACTACTTTGTTCTTGAGATTTAGATGATACAATCCATTTAACAATGTAGCGGTACCCACTAGTTTATTTCGAAATAAATTTTGCAGAACCATCACCAATGAAAAATGAAAAGCCTTTTCGGTCCATGACCGAATGGATACAATGTTTTTGTGCCCCTTGGGCAAAACAAGTACATCTTCTAAAGTCAAAACAAAGCGATTCTAAACCCAAAAGAAGTGATCCTATGTGGTCGCCTCGACACTATGCCCGCTTCCGATTGTGATCATAACTTCTCCACCGCAAGCTTCCTACTTTGTTCAGATCCCGATTCACGGTACAAATATGAGAACTAGCACGAGAATCCAAGATCCAGAAGTAGAAAATACGGAGCGAACAATTTGTTTCCAAAACTAAAAGTTACGTACGAAGTGCCATGAAGAATCGAGCAGTCTCTAGCCCGGTGGCCCACTCACCGCACTTGAGACAAGCATCCTTCTTCTTCTTGTTCTTTGGAACCATCGGGGCCTTGCCCTTACCCTTAAGGACCTTAGCTTGTGGTCCAGTCCGCTTCTTGGTCTTTTTCTTCTTATTCTTAGACCTCCGAGGTCCGGAAGAAATCACAAGAGCAGACTCCTTCATCCGCGAGTCTTCATCCGAGGCGAGCGGTCACAAGTTGTTCATTAGCCCGGCTAAATTACATGCAATCTCATTGCGGTTGAAGTTCATAACAAGCGTGAGAAGGAATCGGGGAGAGGCTGTAGGATAAGGTCGGTTTGGAGAGAAGTATCCATTTTAAAATCAAGAGCCTCCAATCTCTCAATCATGGATATCATTTTGAGGACGTGTTCCCCAACCTTCTCACCTTCCTTCATCCTTGCACCGAACAGCTTGCTTGGATATCTCATATCTAGCGATTCTCCGTGCTCACCATAAAGCTCGGTTAAGTGAGATAGAATCGCCTGCGAAGTCATTTTATCATGAGCTCTCGAAGCTCATTAGACATGGAAGCCATCATATAAGCACGGACTTTCACGTCATCCTTAACCCACTTTTCGTGGTTTTCAATCTCTTCTGATTGGCTCGAGTCCGCATAGGAGGCGCCGGAATGTCCGTCTCCAAGGCGTATCCCGGTGCCTCTATACGAGGACAATCATCGGATTGCGGAGCCAATCCACAAAGTTAGGTCCCATTAAGGTGTTCTTTTCGAGTAGAATTGCGAGTGGATTCATTGTCATATTGAGATTTATGCATTAAGTATAACAGATTAATTAGTGACTCATTCAATTATGTTCTGAGTATAGAATTTAAGGTCTTTTCTATTCTTGTTACCCAGCTCCCACTATTTTATCGGAATAACACACTCCCATGTGAAATCCGGAAGTATCGTCGCTCTACTTCATAGTGGCGATCGAGTTCTTTATAAATCTTAATAGAGGACAACCGAACAGGTTTCTAGTCTATTAATTTTCATAAAGTGGTGTCCAACACCAACCCATCTAATGGATGATTCGATCTTCTTTTTCCCCTTGTTCACTCCCCTCAACCTATACGGTTTCTATGGTTCGTGAACAAGTTAAGTTTATACCATCGACGCAAATCAGTTTCACAATTGAATCTTATCCGGCAACCTATCAGGTTTCTAGGGATAAAATTTGCTCCAACCGAAGGCATCCAATGCGCTCCCAGTAATTTATCCGTCCTCCCCGAACGACTACCCCGATAACTCGGAAGCATAGCACATCCGGTTTGGGTTTCAATTTCCCGAAAGCTCGATGGAGGGAAGGAAAAACCTTGAAACCTTATAAACTTAATAATTTGTTGTGGGAGAATTTTCGCGATTAACGTTACACTTTGCACATTAATCATATTAGCGCGTTTGTGGCATTCATACAATATGAAACAACCATTCACAACCTAGTTGCTACCAACATGTGGTTCATGGACCGTTCCTAGAAAACAAAAACTCCGTAATCTAATTACAAGTCTTCGTCTTGAATCTTCGTCTTCTCGAAATGGATCTTCCTCCGGTCTTCGTCATTACATATAAATTTTACATTGAAAAATTGCATCCTAGATACAAATAATTCTAGTAAAATAAATAGGCTCAAAACGGCCTTTACAACCCAATCGAATAAAACCGAACGATTCAAAACTAAGTCCATGAACCACATCCCCATTCAAAAGCATTCATCCAATAAATACTAAATAAATGGACTACACATTAAATATATTGATCCAACCAATATAAAAAATAACCATCTATTAGAATTAATCCAATTAATTCACAAACATGGTAGTTTTAATTCATTCGTATAAACCGGATGATAAATATTTCACAATAATAAATTTCCTCAAAATAAAACACCAAGTATTTTATTTAGTCAAATTAAATCCAATTTAATTTCCGGAAATTATTATAACGAAACATAAACACAAAACGGAATCGAAATAAAATCGCCTGGGCCTAGTCCGTGGTCCGGCATCACAGCCGGTCCTTAGCCGAGGGGCTGATCTGCCCAGTGCAGGAAACAAGCTGCCCGGCAGCGGTCCAGCACCCTTGGGCAGCCCCGGTCAGCCACAGGCGAGGCGATTTTCCGACTCTTTTTCGCCCGATTTCAAAAATTATATTGTTCTAATTTAATATTACCCATATAATTCAGTTTTAATAAATAAAACCGATTTATATAGTAACATAAAAACATGGAAAAATTAAATTTTCGACGAACAATTCAAACAACGAATTAAACGGTTGTGATTCCAAATCACTAATCATTTAATCAAGCATTCCAAATGCAATATATCGTATATACGATTGCAAGACCTACGCTCCGATACCACTGTTGGGATTCGATGCCTAAAACGAAGGCCAGTGAGGCGGTAAAACGAAAAATTAATTCGATCCGAATCCCTACGAGGATCGATCGAGCTACGTATATACGAATATATAAACGAAGAACAAGAGTTGTAAGAAACTCACCCTTGAAGTCCGTTGATTAAATGGTAACCTTCAGTTGAGCTATTCCCGAAGCTTTACTTGAATTCTCTACGATCCGAAACACTCCAAGCACTTGAACGATCCAACGCCGAAAACACCGCGTCTCTACTTGCCACGCGCCGGAGAAACGACCGGAACAACGATCACTTAATTAACCTCTAAGGTTACGGCTAGAATTAAGTGATGAAGCTTTGTATGTTAAGATTATTACACTCTAAGTGTTTTAATCTTACTCTCTCTTTATGTTTTGATATTTTCTCTAAGAAAAACTCTCAATAAATGAGACGAAGAAGAAGACTTTGAGAAAGAACTTTTCTCTCTCTTTCAAACTCAACCTCACGTAGGAAAATCCCACAAGGAACCAAAAGGTGCATGTGAAATGAGATATCTTCTTCCCTTTATTCAACTCTCACTTCAATAATACAAATAATGCCACATTATTTTAAACCCCACAATGTCATGTTCTTTCATATAAAATGAAAGCAACAAGACAAGAGGAAAGTGAGTGGAAACAAAGGGGGGGCGGCTATTATGCAAAAACGGACGAGTTCGGTTCGTTTGGACTCGTGAGTCCAAACAGATAAATTACGATTCCGTTCCGATGTATTTGTATCGATTAATTAATCCAATTAATTAAACATATCAAATACAAAATAACATAATTAATTTCTCCAAGAAATAATTATATTCATGAATTAAATTAATCACCCGGTGATATATTTAATTCATTAAATATAAATCAATTTATCCGATAAATCGATTTAAACATCCAATGTCCCAAATTTAGATATCCAATATCTAATATTCATAATGAGAGAATTAGCTTGATTCATTCCGTTGTCAATCCTATTGCGCGACTCGGTAGGTTCGTCTCAGTCAGCAATGGGAGGAACCAAAGAGTAGTAGCACCACCTAGCCAGCCTGGCGGCCTACACTGTACCCCAACTGAGAACGAATGATGGGATCATTCAAGAACCATTCTGTCGTGAATACCAGTATACGTATAAACCCTTCTATCAAATGTCCCGATCAAGTTATAGGGTCACGGTCAGTCAAACCCTATCTGTACTTGACGCTATGCATGCGTTAATGCAAATCGAGATCATCGAGCTGTAGTGTATCTAATACAACTAGCTCCAATGCTTTGGACAAAGACTTATGATCTCATCTGCCAATAACCGCATAGGAAATATAACCCGCTCACTAACGGGAGAAAGAATTCTATCTTGGTATTCAGTAGGACCTGCTACTTGCCCGTCAAGATGCACGTCGAGGTTGACCCCCGCCTTCCGGTTTACAGGGTCGAACTACTCTAATGAAAATCTTGACGTTACAAGCACATCCCTACTAAATCCTCAAGTCGAAGGTTCACGAATACCTATCACAACCTTTCGATTCCGTCATTGACTGTCCCGGAGTGAAATCCGTGTGACGAATCGAGGGTGAGTCGGTTCGAGTATACTAATCCAATTAGCATACCTATAACGTGTGCTCCCACTAACCATTAGTGTTCGACAGGCACTCTCCATGTCAAAGAACACGTCATACAAGTCTTCACATAAACTTAACGCCTAGTCAAGTTTCATCGACTTGCGAACGATTAAGTATTTGAGCTATAACCTTTCCAGTGCCGACCCCCTTATCCAATAAGGAGTGGAACGTTTTGCTCTCAAATACACGGACTAATTTCTATATGTTTATTTACGAGTTAGGAACGCCAGTAACTACCAGTAAATAAAGAAACATTCATTTGTCTTATATAAATGGTTTACATAATTACAAGTACAATGCCCTCACTCAACAACCTCTGAGTGGCATTCGAGGGCATACTCCTAACATAATGAACATAAAAAGGGATTGGTATGTTCTCGATAAATGTTGTCTTTCAACGATAATTCGTATACTTCGTGAATATGTATTCTCAGAATATGTGTGTTGGTTTGGTATGTTGAAAGATAACATGATCTCTTCGAGTGAGTTAATAGACTGTAATTCTTTGCCGGGGATTACGTATTGTTATTGTGTACTTGTTCGGTAAGAACGAAATGTGTGTGATATTAGTTGCTACTCCTTGAAAGGAGGTTGTGATGCTTAAGGTTGTTTGGCTTCATAAGTGATTATTGTTGTGTGCTTGATGCATGTGATGTGCCTCCGGGTATGATTGTTGAATCTCCGGGATCCATACTTGCTAGTATGGGTCGGGCGTGACCGTAGGGTTATCCAAATCGGGTATGTCTTGCGGGGACTCCGAGGTTCGTGGTTTGTTAGCACGATGCCGAGATAACTTGTGGGGTTATCATCGGGTATGTCTTGCGGGGACTCTGTGGTTCGTGGCTTGTTAGCACGATGCCGGGATAACTTATGGTTGTGGTTTGATTATGTAAGTATATGTGCTTTTAGTCACGTGACTGCAGTTACGGTGACATGTGATTTGATATAGTTTCCCTGTGGGTTATTCACTCGGGCTTGCTAGCACGGGACGCGAATAATCTGTGGAAACAGGTTGTTGGGTATGATCGGGTCGTGGACCCCACTTGTCGTTATCAAATTTATGTTTTGGGAAAATGACTTTTGGGTTGTGTCCCTAAATGTTTTCAAAAGGCCTGAGAATTCTTAAATCCCAATGTATTCAAAACTCCCGAGGTCGTAAAATGTTTTTCACAAGATGTATAACGGGTTTACCCTATCTTTCGATTTAATTGTTTGGTTAAGTGAATCACCTCGGGAAGTATGTTTATGATTAACATGTTTCGTGGAGTATGATATGTATGGCTCGTTTTCGTATTTTATACTTGCACTAGAAAAACAGTGGAGTTTTGCTAACCCCCGAGTATTCGGGGGGTGGATGTCTATTTTTGCATTCAGGTTTTGGAGCATAACACAGGGTCGGCACGAAGGATGATGAAAGATGAACGATATTAATCACACGAGGATCCGTTGATGTCGTATTGGTCTAGTTATATTTTCTTTTTCGCTGCAGTATCTTTTCCCCATTGTACGGGAGTTTATTGTATTTTGACCCCTGCGTGGGTATGTGTTTGTAATTGAGTTGTATATTTTTATTGAAAGACCAAATCGGTCTACTGAGTCATTTTAGCCTTGAAGACATTGTCGAGATGTTAAATGTTGTTACCAGCCTGGTAGATCCTCGAGGAGAGGGTCTACGGCGTGTAATATCCCTGAGTGGATTGGGGGTGTTACATAAATGGTATCGGAGATTAGGTTGTGGAAACCTAGGCTGTCGGGTCAGTGGTGTCTGTTGAGTTTTTGTCTCGTCGGATTTTGTCTGACTGAGTCGTGTCGCGACGCGTCGTTTGAGTTTGTTGGTCGTGATTAGTATCGTGGGGCGATCGTCATCTTCGTGCGACCTGTGGAAGTAAGTCTCCCTTCTTAGTGTTTTGCCTCATGTGACACGAGCTATTTTTATGATTATTTGTTAAGTGGTGGAATCCTTATGTGGATTTTGATTTCACAATATGTATTTAGTCGACTCTCATATTTGATTTATACGAGGAGTGTCGTCGCTTGTGATGTATTTTTATTGTTGTTTTTGTCCGTTGCTGATGATTTTCGAATCGATTTGCACATTTTACAAGTTCTCTTGTGGAAGCTTTGTGCTTATACGCGTTCGACTTGTTCACTAGCCAGTGCGGGAGGGTCCTTAGAGGCCTCGAATGGGGTCAGTGGTTTTGTTCTGAATGTGGTATTTTATCGTTTATTTCTGTTTAAAGACATGTATTGTCTTGATTTTAAACGTTTTGATGTGTGTACTAGGAGTTGTTTTAGTGAACGTCGATATGTGTGAGTTTTGGGCATTCTGGCCTATTGGATTTTTGAAAACCTTGAGTATCTTAGAAAAAAAATTTTGAGACATACGTTTCAAGTGAGTTATTTTCTTGTGGTACATCCAATGTGCCACAATATATTTCAAAAAAAAAAAAAAAAAATTCTACTTCGAGGACCAAAATGCTTTGAGATATTTTCAATGTTTTAGAAACACTTTATTTAGACCCGAGGGTCGAATATTTTGAAAGTTTTCACTAAGAGAAAGTGTCCTCATTTTTGTTCAAACGCAAGATGATTTTCAAAGTCTCGACAATGATGTCTGTCCAACTTTTTGTAAAGTGATACTCAAGATCATCTAGTGTTCCCAAAATTTTTCTTTCAAAAGGTGGTTGTTTCGTGATGTTTAGTAATCGTATCTTTGGATATCTTTCGGACTGAGGTCGCCGACGATACCGTCATTCTTTGGGGTGTTTGTATGTGTGTTGCTTTACGATGGTAATCGTTGTAAGTGTTGCATGTTATGATTTCCTGTTGTGCTGAGTGGTTTCTTATTCAGTATGCCGAGGGGCAGAGGTCGTGGTCGTGGCGACCGGATGCGTGATCGGGATCACGTTGCCGGTGATGGTATTGGTATTGGTATTGCTACTATTTTGCAGCAGGTAGCTACACAGATGACTCAGTTGACTCAGGCAGTTCAGCGCATTACAGAGGTGACCCAGAACACTGGCGCAAATCAGTGGCTTCGGGAGGTGATTAGTATGAACCCCCCTCGATTCGCCGGTGTTGCGGATGCGTTGGGCTGGGATGGTTGGCTTTTCCAGTTGGGAAAGATATTCGAGGCTGTCGATTGTCCTGAAGAGCGGAAGGTACCTATTGTGCAGTACCTTCTTGATAAAGATGCCGCTAATTGGTGGGAAGCTGTTAAGCCTCGTGATCGTGATGTCACGTGGGCGGAGTTCCAGGCATTGATGGAAGCTGAGTTCTGCCCGAAACCGATTAGAGAGCAGAGGATTCACGAATTTTATTTGGCAGAACCGCAAGATATTTCAGTGTCACAGGCTATAATCGACTATAGCAAACAACTCAGTTATGTACGAGATCGGGTGAGAACCGAGGAAGAGAGGATCTTTCATTTTGACAGACGAATGAAGCCAGAGATTCGCGAGTATATGTCAGGACTCACTTGCACTTCGTTGAGGGACTACCAAGATCGAGTCTTGGCCCGTGAACTAACCGTTATCATCGGAGCGTGTGCCCGAGTCGAAGAAGCGAGAGAAGTCCGATGACCTTGTGGACAGGTGGGAGCCTGGTGGTTCTAGTTCGCAATGTCGTAGTCTTTGTGCTGTGAAGCTCTGTCGCTCGTTATGTGGGACTAAGAGTTCCAAGTCGTCTGCTTTGACTCCTGGTAAAGCCAGGAGGTGTTTTAACTGCAATGTGGCGGGGCATGTCCGTGCACATTGTCCTTCTCCGCTAGTAACGTGTTACAAGTGCGGGCTTGAGGGACACCGGGTTCAGTTTTGCGAGTTAGTTGCCAAACCTTCCGAGGCACGGACTCGAGCACTAATATCAGGACCGGCTCCGAGGAGTCCCTGAGGAGCGTGGTCTATCAGTTGTATGTTATGTTATTTCCTTACCTTGTTGTTTCGAATTTCGGAAATTAACTTCTATTCGAAGTGGATTGGATTTTGAACTTCTGTATTTTCGACTTCGTTGACTCATTTATGTTCGTTGACATTTCTGAGCTTGTCCTGTCCCTTGCTTTTGTTGATCGAACGAGTGTGGTATTGTTTTGGAATAACTCGTTTGTCGCTGTGACTTTTCAATCGCTATTCCCTTTTCCTGTGGATCTTATGGGAATGCATGTCTTGTAGTTCTCACCAGATCATCCTGGGAGTTATTGTTTGAGTTTTATTATCCTTCGTGTTTCGGACATGATTGTTCGATTTTTGTTGTCTCGATCGTTTGTTTGTTCGGTTTTTGTTCTCGTTTTGTGATTGTTGAGCGTTCAGGCTCCTTCCTAATTCCCTTAAGTTCGGGAAATTAGTCTCGTTTTCGATCTTCCAACCCTTGGGCAATGGAATTCCGTATTTGTTCAGCGTTTGGCTCGCGTTTCGATTGATGTACCGTTGGGTCGGTCAATCATATTGATTTTCGTTCGTTGTGTTTTGTGATTGTTCGGATTATTGACTTGACTATATTATCCGTTTGATGACGCTTGTCATTTGTTGGTTTTATTATATTCCTAACGGCGACGTTGTGTTGGTCGTCGTGGAGCGTGTTTTCACGCCGTATGTCTCTTTGCGTTCCTTGCAGCGCTTCGCCGTCGGGCGCGAGTTTTCGGTTTTTGCATATCTCGTCGAGTTTTCCTGGCAGGGGATATTGCTTCTCCCTACTTATTTTAAGTTTCGGGACGAAACTTCTTTTAAGGAGGGTAGAATGTAATACCCGTAATTTCGATTTCCGGTAATTTCTTTTTTTCGGCGTAAGTCCGTTTTGATGACTCTCTCATGACCGTTTCGTCATTCTGAGAATGATTAATTCTGCACTTTTTGTCATCCGAGTTCGTTTCGGTGTCGTTCTGTTGAATTCCGCGTTCTTTAGCGACTTTTCCGCGTATGAGTTCGACTTTGTTGGATCACCATTAATTTTTGGAATCTCTAAAAATTCTGAATCTTTGCAATATTATAAATCATCGAGTTAGCTTTCCAATGGTTCAAACGGTGAGTCAATCGGAGTCCGGACGAGGAAGTTATGGTCGAAATAGCTAAGTCACTCTCATTCTCAGTTTTTGGCCGAGCACTCTGTACCTTGTGCCACGGCACATGCCAGAAGGGCCGCGGCACACTGCCGAGTCACTGCCGGCAGATTTGGCCCTGTGCCGCGGCACACTCCCGCTGGGCCGCGGCACACTGTGCAGCCTATTTATGGCCCTGCAGACGGGTTTTTGGCCATTTTTCTCCTTCTTCTCCTTGTCTTCCGCGGCTGAGGGTGTGCTTATCATGGATCCATGTTGTTTAACAACAAATCCACGAAGTTCTTGAGTTCATAACATCAATCAGTCATCCTATATCGTCCTTTGATCCAGCGAATCAAGGTAATCTTCCTTAGAACCCTAATTTCGTGAATTTGGGGGTTTTTGCATTTTTGTCCGATTCGTTCCGTGTTGTTGATTAATTCATGATGGGTATGATTAATATTAGTAGTATTATTGTGTTTAACATCATGTAATCCATTGTTCTTCGTCGAATCGAAGTATATTTCTTGATTTCCTTCGAATCGACTTTTTAGGGGATTTGTCCTCGATCTCGTTTTCCATCCATTTTTGTTGGATAGATTGTGGTTAAATGATGTTGTTAAACATATTCTATGGATTATATATCCATATTTCAACTTGGAATTCCGTTTTCGTGTTTTGTCGGGACGAATCGTATTCTTGGCCGTTTTGGGGAAAAACACTTGAACATTCGTCGTTCGTTCTTTGAATTCAACGGCTTTGAGTCATGCTATGGAATTCATTTTCATTGTTTTTATTGTCCTCCGTAGTTTATTATCGCGAGTTGGCATTCGGTGGAGTCGGCGGGTTCGTAGTCGGTTCGTGCCAACCTACTTCGGTCGATTCTCCGCGTTGTGGTTGTTCAAGGCAAGTATCTTGCCCATACATTTCATGTTTCGTTGATATAATTCTTGATAAATGATTTTATGCGAAATCCAATGTTTAATGAACGTAAAAAGGGATTGGTATGTTCTCGATAAATGTTGTCTTTCAACGATAATTCGTATACATCGTGAATATGTATTCTCAGAATATGTGTGTTGGTTTGGTATGTTGAAAGATAACATGATCTCTTCGAGTGAGTTAATAGACTGTAATTCTTTGCCGGGGATTACGTATTGTTATTGTGTACTTGTTCCGTAAGAACGAAATGTGTGTGATATTAGTTGCTACTCCTTGAAAGGAGGTTGTGATGCTTAATGTTGTTTGGCTTCATAAGTGATTATTGTTGTGTGCTTGATGCATGTGATGTGCCTCCGGGTATGATTGTTGAATCTCTGGGATCCATACTTGCTAGTATGGGTCGGGCGTGACCGTAGGGTTATCCAAATCGGGTATGTCTTGCAGGGACTCCGAGGTTCGTGGTTTGTTAGCCCGATGCCGAGATAACTTGTGGGGTTATCATCGGGTATGTCTTGCGGGGACTCCGAGGTTCGTGGCTTGTTAGCACGATGCCGGGATAACTTATGGTTGTGGTTTGATTATGTAAGTATATGTGCTTTTAGTCACGTGACTGCGGTTACGGTGACATGTGATTTGATATAGTTTCCCTGTGGGTTATTCACTTGGGTTTGTTCTACGGGAGCATCTGAGGTCCGTGGCTTGCTAGCACGGGATGCGAATAATCTGTGGAAACAGGTTGTTATGGTATGATCGGGTCGTGGACCCCACTTGTCGTTATCAAATTTATGTTTTGGGAAAATGACTTTTGGGCTGTGTCCCTAAATGTTTTCAAAAGGCCTGAGAATTCTTAAATCCCAATGTTTTCAAGACTCCCGAGGTCGTAAAATGTTTTTCACAAGATGTATATCGGGTTTACCCTATCTTTCGATTTAATCGTTTGGTTAAGTGAATCACCTCGGGAAGTATGTTTATGATTAACATGTTTCGTGGAGTATGATATGTATGGCTCGTTTTCGTATTTTATACTTGCACTAGCAAAACAGTGGAGTTTTGCTAATCCCCGAGTATTCGGGGGGTGGATGTCTATTTTTGCATTCAGGTTTTGGAGCATAACACAGGGTCGGCACGAAGGATGATGAAAGATGAACGATACTAATCACACGAGGATCCGTTGATGTCGTATTGGTCTAGTTGTATTTTCTTTTTCGCTGCATTATCTTTTCCCCATTGTACGGGAGTTTATTGTATTTTGACCCCTGCGTGGGTATGTGTTTGTAATTGAGTTGTATATTTTTATTGAAAGACCAAATCGGTCTACTGAGTCATTTTAGCCTTGAAGGTATTGTCGAGATGTTAAATGTTGTTACCAGTCTGGTAGATCCTCGAGGAGAGGGTCTACGGCGTGTAATATCCCTGAGTGGATTGGGGGTGTTACAGTACATACGCGTAAGTATCTTTTATTTTTGTCGTGTGGTGAGATTTTCTGAATAAAAAAATGTGATACGCGATAAATGCAGTCATTATTCTAATTGAGTAGTTGAAGCACAATCAAACGCAATCACAAACTTGTTAAACAATTTTTACCTTCTTTTTCTTCTATAAATAAACTTTGTGCTTGTTTCTTTCATTCATCCTTCAAACTTGCACTTTTCTCTGTTTCTCTCTAAAAAAAATTCAAAAATGGAGTCATCATCTTCAACAAAAAAATTTAGCACAGTCTGCATTTTTGGTGGAGCTAGTTATGGAAAAGAGGCATGCTTTACTGAAGCAGCCCACAACTTGGGCCGTACCTTAGGAGAAAAATGCATTCATGTAGTTTACGGAGGAGGAAGTCTAGGATTAATGGGACGAGCTGCTGCTGCTGCCTATATGGAAGGAGTAAGAGTGTTGGGAATAATCCCAAAACCTCTGGCTGAAAGTAAAATCACCGGGTCAACTATTGGAGATGAGTTTAGATCTGTAAATATGCAAGATTGCATAACTCACATGATAAATAATTCTGGCGCCTTTATCACCCTTCCCGGTGGTTTTGGCACCCTTGAGGAACTTTTTCATGTGGTTACGAGCCGACTAAATGTTCATAAAAAACCAATAGGTGTGCTTAATGTCAATGGTTTCTTTGATGGTTTACTGTCTTTCATCGACTACTCTGCTGAAAAGGGTTTTATTTCCGAGCGTGCTAAACGAATCATAGTCGTTGCAACAACACCAGAAGAACTAATCAAAAAACTCAATGAATTTGTTCCTCAACCAGATCCAGCTCTAGCTAAAATCGTCTGGATGGAAGATTTTACCGTGAGAAAACGAAAAGTGGATTCATTCCTCTCCCTTTGATATCCCATGTCGGACCTCTTTTATTTTTACTTTCTGTCGTGTGTAATAATCGTGGTAAATGGTGGCAGCTTAAGGAGTTTCTTCTTGATCTCTTGACGCGCATCTATTCGCGATTTATGTATTGTTATTTTATTACTGTAATTTTTATTGTGTGTTTTTTATAAAAGCTTTGATGGCAGCGTAAGGCGACTCTTCGGACTTTCTTGATGCGCATCTTAAAAATTGTATTATACTTCCGAGTATATTTTATTTTCTTTTGTTGTGTGCCTCGTATATTTATTCTCTTGCAGATTCTAAAAGGCGTTAGCTCAAACATCATCTTTCTTAACAGGGAGTATTCTGCTTTTTCTGCATTGCTTTTTATTTTATTTTTATTTTTAAAAACTGAGGACAGTTTTATTTTCAAGTTTGGGGGTGGTTTGTTTTATTATTTTGGTGTGTTGTAATTTTGGTGTGTTTTGATTGATTTGGTTATTTGCATAATTTTTTTTTTAATATATATATATATATATATATATATATATATATTTATAGTATTTTGATTTTTTGTAAGATTTCTAGATCTGGCCATAGCACCAATAAATTAGCTATTTACAAGCTTCTAAAATCGTTCTAACCGGTAAATAAAAATTTTGTATATTCCAAAATTTTTTGAGCCTTAATCTCTCTTTCCAAGCCTTGTAGTTATCATATAAAATCGAGTCATTCATTACCTTGAGAAAAGAAGAATCGGTTGGTTGATGAAAAATAGAACTGAGATTTACTTAATTTGTGGAGTTTTTGATTTTTCATGCTTAAACAAAGAAATGATTTTCTGCAAAAATTCTATTCCCTAAAAAAACGGAGTCATTGGTGAAAAGAGCTACACGTTAGCAAATAACGGTGTGAAAGCTATCACCTAAAAAAATAAATGACAAAAAGGAGAAGTGGTGAGCAGCAACAACTGCCTAATTTTGGGGATTCTAAAATTTTGCGAAAAATAAAGAATTAACCATTGTTGGTGCGTAGCTGCCGTCTCTCAGAAAAATTGGTGAAAAGAGCTACACGTTAGCAAATAACGGTGTGAAAGCTATCACCTTTTTTAAAAAAATGAGATAGAAATAGTTGGTAAAAAGAGCTACACGTTAGCAAATAACGGTGTGAAAGCTATCACTAAGGGATGTAGTTTATGAGCAGATCTGAATTAATTAGCGGCTGAATTTCAATACACTCAATTTCGTAAAAAATCACAATATTTGATGACGCCAATGAAATTCTTCTTCATATTGAGTCAAAAAAATAAATGAGTGATCGAGAGCAACCATTAAAGGGAGTCGTGTGTATCACGAGTGGGAAAGAAATAATCAACCTTTTGGGGGGAAAACCTTGATTTTGGAATTACAAAATAAAAACCGTGTTTTAACTTCAAAAATATTAGTAGATTTATTTTGAATCTTGATTCATTTCTATCTACTGTATAAAGCTGGTTGTTGTGTATTAATGGCATTTTGATCTTCTTTTCTCTTTTTATATTTTAATTTAAGTGTGTATTAATTTTTCTTATTTTTTATTTTTGGAGCATGAATAATAAAGAGACTTGCTCGGGACTAGCAAGAATTCAAGTTTGGGGGTGTGATAAGTGTCAGTTTTGTACACTTATCCATGGTTTGTATCGATAAAATTCACTCATAATTAAGCTAGTCTACTCGTTTTTTGCTTTTAATTAATTAGTTTTAATGATTTTATTTTTATCGGATGATGATCGGTAACTGAATTACTCAAGAAACAACATGTTTAATAAATATTCTCTATATTGAATTTTGATATATTCATGTTGTAGGGCTTTCCGATACGAATTCGGCAATCTTTCCGGATTCAAAATCAGAGTTATATATCAAAAGTTATCATCCGTAGAAGATTTGGGGCAAAAACGCAAAGTCTGAGAAATTCTGGGCTGAAAACGTAACTATCAAAGCATCCAGTGAGCAAATTTACGAAGCCAAGTTACGGCCGTAACATTCAGGAGTTACGGCCGTAAGTCACCCTTGTTACGGCCGTAACTCCTGAATGTTACGGCCGTAACTCTTGACAGATTGCTATGATTTGTCTAATTTTTTATACTTTTTGTGTATTATTGAGGGGATGGCTGGCATTGATCCGATCTAATGTAATAATGCTGGAGTTTTGGAGCTATTAGATGACTTTAGGTGTATAAATAGACCCCTTAGATCCTTCATCATTCACCATTCATCGTATAATTTTCCATTTTTTGTAAACTTTTCTTTTTGTGTGAAGAACACACTTGTGTTCTTGAGTAATATTTGTAAGTGTGGTATAGTATATGTTGTTCAGAGAGTTTATTGCTTCTATCTCCTTTATCTACTAAGGGAGTTAGGATCAATTCTTTCTCTTGATTCAACTAAAAATGACCACCAAAGCTTGTAACATGTGTAATAAACCCTTCATGGGCTAAGTAACCTTTAGTTGGGATTATAAACAAGGTTAGTAATGTTATTTATGTTTGTATAAAAGATCTATTGTGAATTACTTATTATTGTGTGTGATTTTCATTGTTTTAACAATCTTTATTTATTTGGCCAATAAATGACGATATTTATGGTCTTCATATGTTTCGAAAGAAAATATGTTTGATTAGATCAAATGATCTTCACTCTAAGTTGTTCTAGGGGATAGAAATATACCTCTAGTCCTTAGATGATTCTTTGAGTTATTTTCATAAATCCTAATGCTATGTATTGAAGCCAATCAACATAGAAATATAGTGGATTGATTCAATATGTAAGGAGCGTTTTATAGTTCGAAAGAGAAACCGTCTTTTTAAGGAAAATCGAATCTACACAACATAATAAGTAAATTCATCTTATGATCTCCTATACATCTTTTATAACTAATGACGAACTAAGTTTGTAATCCCAACTATTTCATTTTATCGGTTAAATCAATCTATTATTATTGCAATATTTTTATTTCCTTAAAATATTATAACTATTATTGCATTTTCTTTGCAATTATTAAACCAAACTTTTTAATTGTGTGTTTCACTCATCTTAGTATCTATAAAAATAGACTAATAGTGTATAATTCAAATTATAACCAAACTTCCTTGTGGGATTGATAAACCGGACTCAAAAAGTCCACTTTACTACTTGATACGATATCGTGCACTTGCGATAGTTACACTAAAAATGTGTCAGCAGGGCAGTGAGGACAGATTGTTCTGGACTGCGGGCGATAACAGGTAGCGCACGCTATGTTCCGGGCTTAGCGCGCGCTAGTCATGCTCGATAACGCGCGCTAATATTTCTGGGTAGCGCGCGCTACCGAAGTCGACAAGAGGTTACATCTTGCTGTCTAGCCCGTTAGCGCACGCTAACTTTTAGCCTTAGCGCGCGCTAGTTTCTCCCCAGTATATATATACGCTGGGCATGTTCTAATTGTCATTTTCATTCCCTTCTTCTCCTTGTCCGGCGGCTGAGCAGTCTTGGGCGTAAAAAGTGCAGATTTTGGTCGGATTTCTTCATCCAACAATAACTTTGATTTCCTAACACCAAGTTATCAACATCTCATCAACTTTCACCGTCCAAATCAAGGTAAAATCCGCTAGAACCCTAGTTTTTCATATTTTGGGAGTTTTGTTGAGATCTTCGATTTTAATCTAGTTTATCTCAGATTTGTGCTAGATTATGATGTTGTAATCATAATCCTTCATTTTTCCCCAAGATTCACGGATTAAATCCTTAATTATCCTCCGTAGTATGGATTCGAGCTATGTTGTCTTTGTAGTGTTTGAATAAAGGCCCCTAAGGGCAAAACTTAGGCTGAATCCTTCCATATTCATAGTATGGTATTTGATTTGGTATTTTGTTGAACTAGGATCGAATCGTTGAAAGGGTTTGGACCGTTCACATTCCCGTGCATTATCCTCGTGTCGTTTCCAACCAAGGCAAGTACTTTGATTTCGTTTATTGTACTTCGTTTGAATATGTACAAATATGATTTTCGTGAAACTGTTATTTGTGCCATATGTTTATTGAGTGTGTGAGAGCCGAGTAAAACCAGCGAGGGTCCCCTGGGATCCGTTAGACTTCGAGTATCTGCGGATCACTCGGTTGGGTTGTACACCAGGGAGGGCCTGACGAGGACTCTCTGGGGTGTGTATCCGGTGTGGGTACAGGGCCAGTACAACTCGGGAGGCTATCTTGTGTTGATGATTATGGCATTGTATTCCGGAATATTTGGATTGGCACTGTGATTTATATTGTATATTCATTTGTAGTACATATTCTAGAATCGTTGTACTTGCACCGGCTTCTTGCTGACCCCTTCTGGGGTGGATATACTTTTGTGTATTCAGGTACAGGTCCAGTGGGAGAACTAGCACAGGGCGGACACGAGCTTGGTGGGCAGCAGTGATATCGTGTGCTAATTTGAGTTGGTGATTGTTTGGTCATGGTTAAAGTCATGTTTTGGTTTTGTACTCGCGCTGGTACTGTCTGTTTTGTATGTCGTCTCAGATTTGATGGTTAATGATGTTGTTGTACTACCGTTGAAATGGTTGTGTTTTATGATCCTATGGGACGATTTTTTATTTGGTATTGTGGTGTACAACTTAACGAGTTGAATTTGGTGTCTTTTAAATGGATGAATGTCCTAGTTTTGTTATCGTTTAATGTATTTTGTGTTGGTCTTAGCCTGGTAGATTCTCTAAAAGAATCTACGGCGCTGTAATATCCCTGTAAATCATGGGGGTGTTACAAAATCCGTCGGATAACATCATCACATCTTAACACGATAATCGATTGTCCATCAAAAGATAATTACCAAAGGAAATACAGAACATACCTCGAGATGCACAATAGCACGACAATCATGTCAGTATAATCTGAGATTAGATCAATACATCATACGGACATGGTCCTAACACATGACCTACAAATGCATACTCATATGACAACGTCAATATGCTCACATCAATAACAACAATGTATACTTATGGCAAACCCATAATATACATATGCACAACAACACATAGGTAATCTGATGATCCAGCGTTATATAAATATATAAAAGTATATCGTATCGACAGGCATATTCGTATCGTCAAATTACTTATTGTAACTAATAATTGATTCATTCACATGCAAATTATACAATACGCGCATAGATGCATAGTTATATGACATAAAATATAAGGTCTGTGATTGTAAAACTTGTCTTGTTCTACAATATTACGTTTTATAATGATAACTTCAACAATTTTAATTAAATTATTTATTTTTAAAGTAGAATAATTATTAAATCATTAATTCTAAATAAAATATTAATTTAGTTCATGGATACTCTAATGTTACATATGTTATGGTGTTGCTCTACATAACACCTGTTATAATTAAAGTAACATGTTTTTGTGGATTTTGTAACATCAAAATCAGAAGGTTGCAATAGCATAAAAATTTCATAGCTATAGTAACATCCAAGAAGGTAACACGAGGCCAAAAAGTTGCAATAGGTCATCTGTGGCGTAGTGTTCTATTCTCATTATTTAATTATTTTAATCATTATTCTTATATTATCTTAAATTATTGCTCCCGAAGTAGCACAATTCTTGAAGAATATAACATGCTCTTGAAGAGAAATTAATGTTTTAGGTGATATGTTTATCTCCAACGAAAAAAAACGTAATATGCCATATTAACATTGATTTGATCAATCTTATTTGTGGACTGATATTGAAGTTGATTTGCAAAATCTTATTAAAACAATCCCTCAAGGATTGGTAGAATTTCAAATGACAATATTCTTATTATTGTCTCTCGAAGAGCTTCATTGATCCTTTGACGAGTATCAAACTAGTTATATATTGATTCTCCAATGAGTATCAAACTAATTGCATGATGTATTTTGCATCCAATGACCATGTTGCGATGAATTTCTAATTCAAGGATCCAAATTATTATCAAGGCATGAATATTTGGATCAATATGTAATTAGTGCGTGACTAAAATACCTCCGAAATGGATTTCTCATATGATAACTTCACGTACCTATATGGGCTACATGAAAAGTACATGTATACTCTGTCAAAATACATATTTTGAGCCAAAATTAGGGTCACTTGATCATTGGTACGCCGATTTCATAATCCAACTCAAGTTATCCCCGATATTATGGGGAGATATGAAATATAAATAAGAGAAAGTCGGAAAATTCTCGTTGGGTTGGCTATTTAAATTTGCGCACTATGAAGTCGAAGTTCAACAAGTTATTGATTGCCAAAGGAGTGATGAAATCTCATATACCAGTTGTATATGTACCATAAAGAATTAAAGTCGATTGTGAACGAAATACATTTTTCGATACTCCTCTTCGCCAGAAGCGTGAGAGACTTATTATATTGGTATTAAAGATAGAATCTACGGAATACAAATAGATTAAACTATAACATCACTTCAAAAACCTCCTGAAGAGGATCGTCTCGAAGACGAGAATCCCAATACCTTAAGTTGCACGTGCACTAAATAATTATAATATTGGGATTATGGAACGACCAAATCAAATGTTATGGGAAATGTTGAATATTTGATTTTGTTGAGGTTGTCATGAACTTTGTGAATGGGAGAATTGTTTATAAGAATGATAGTTGTCGACAACACTTTGTATCTCAACAATTGCTAGTGGAGTTCGTGAAGCACTAAATAAAATATAAGCAATTAAGACGGAGCTTAACTTGCAAAATAAAATAAAGTGGTGAAAGATAAGCGAGATTAGCATATCAAAGATTTAAGCGCATGCCCAAAACATATTCTCCCATTGGCACTACATTCTGTCATTTAATATACATATGACAGTTATTATGAATATAGATATTCAATTAGTGTCGTCA
Organism: Orobanche coerulescens; assembly: GCA_033398695.1. Taxonomy (NCBI): domain Eukaryota; kingdom Viridiplantae; phylum Streptophyta; class Magnoliopsida; order Lamiales; family Orobanchaceae; genus Orobanche; species Orobanche coerulescens. The sequence continues at coordinate 46,985 of JAWKAU010000029.1, forward strand.
TCACCACATTTTTTATGGTCATTGGACACGAATATCTATATGAAAGTCCTTGACGGACTTGAGGTTCCTAAAGTAATAGGAACATGAAATTCGCAACATGTATTATTTTGAGTTATAAATATTTATACCTTTTGAAATAGTCTGGTGGATCAACCAACTAGGTGAATTCCTCCTGAAGAGGATATATGTGAATTATTTGAACATGTCTAAAGACAAGTTCAAAATGAAAAACTTAGATAAAACTAAGTATTAGTATTGTCTCGACTTGTAGATCGAGCATATATGATTGAGAAATTTTATCCATTTAGCTACCTAAAGGTTGTCTTACCACTTGAAGTGGATAATGACTCATATAGATCTCAAGAAGATAACAAAGATATAATAGGACCAGAAGTTCCTTACTTGTGTGCTATTGAAGCATTACATTATCAGCCCTGATATACAATTTGAAGTTAACATGCTAGCAAAATTTAATATTTCTCCAAGAAGGAAAATGTGGAATTGTGTCGACCATATTGGTCTATTACATGAAAGATATTGAGATTCGATATTGGTGGCTATTAGGGTATTATGATCTCATATTTGTTCTCATACTGCCTATTTATTATGATGAGAAATATTCTCCATTTATGTGTTGCATATAATGTTTGGGCAAGTAAGATGAAATTTATTTTCACATGAGCTTCCGAAGAGCAATAATGATATTCTAGCAGATTTATTCAATAAATCTCTCCATGTATGAAAATTATATTCATGACATTGGAATGCAAGATTGTTATCTTGAGGGGAAGAAATGATAACTTTTAAATTAACTAGAAAATTATGTTGAGCCTGAAGGTCAAAAGATCCTGAAGACCAAATGGTTGTACTCTTTTTCCATTTCTAAGTTTTTTCCCACTGGGTTTTCTTAGTTAAGATTTTTAACGACGCAACTAATGCAATGCATGAGCAAATTTATACTATGTACTCCTTTTCTCTAGCAGTTTTTTCCCACAAGGTTTTTCCGAAGGAGTTTTGATGAGGGGTGAACATCATAATATCCAAGAGAAAGTATCATATAAAGACGATGTCACTTGTATCTCAAAGGTAGATACATCAAATATTCACTTAAGTTATTAGTCGGTGAACTTAATCACAAATACGTTGCCGACATTCAGAATACTGGTACACAAGATCGGAATGCGTCAACTCAAAGATCTTATGTAATCAATTTCAGGGGGAGTAGCTGTACTCTTTTTCCTTCGATCAGGTTTTTCCCCACTGGGTTTTCCCGACAAGATTTTAATGAGGCAGCATGTACTAAAGGTCATTCAAGGGGGAGTGTTTTAATTAATGTATTTATTAATGAATGACTTTTATACCCCCGAAACCATAGATGTGTACCTATAAATAAAGGCCTTTAGCCCTCATAAGAATACACACATTATTATTCTTCTCTTCCAATTTCTCTCCTTTTCTCTCAAGTTTATAACAAATTTATTATTTTAATAATTAATCAGGAGTTTTTTTCACATACTACTACAAGAGGTGAAATAAACCAAACCAAACCAAAAATACCCAGTATATCCCGCACAGAGCATGGTTTGGGGAGGGTAAGATGTACGAAGGCCATGCCCCTACTTTTTACGGTAGGGAAGCTGTTTCCGTGAAGACCCCCAGCTTAGTGCACAGCAAAGTAATGAGTGATATACAAAAAAGCATATGATTCGAAAATGCTCAAAACCATACATGAGCCCATGGCTTAATTCATATGAGACTTACCTAAGGGGACTTTAGCAACTACACTCTCGATGAATGCTGCTCTAACAGAAGAGAGGTTGACTCTGCGCACAGCTCTCTGTAGAAAATACACCACATGCAAAGGGCAATAGGATAAAATATGCAATAAAAGTAAAAGTAAAAAATGCAATGCTCTAGGCCAAAGCTAACCGAGACAACCCAACCCTGAGGCTCTCTACTACATCAGCGCTCCCTACAAAAGAATCCACAACTCTGATCTGGCGCCTCCACGAGCACCTATCCACAGTCATGGTCTTAGAAAGGTTTAAGGCCTTCAAATCTAATCTCACTTGCTCCTCCCATGTCATCGGTCTGCCTCTCCTCCTCCCCTAGACAACCAATAAACTCTCGACCCTCCTCACCGGAGCAGATGCCTGCCTCCTACCTACGTGGCCAAACCATCTCAATCTCCCTTCCCTAACTTTCGCATAAATTGGCGCCACTTCTAGTGCTTTCCTGAAAACCCCATTCGAGATTCTATCCAACATTGTGCAACCACACGACCAACGTAACATTCTCATTTCTGCCGCTTCCAACTTGCTCTCAAGCGACTTCTTCATCACCCAACATTCGGAGCCATACAACATTGCAGGTCTGATTGCCGCTCTATAGAATTTACCCTTCAACTTTAGAGGGAGTTTCTTGTCGCACAGGACCCCTGTCGCTGCTCTCCACCTTAGTCACCCCGCCTTGATACGATGAGTGACATCATCTTCACACTCACCTTCCTTCTGAATGATCGAACCCAAATACTTGAACTTATCCGTACGGGGTACGATCTGATCCGCAATCATTACCTCTACTTCTTTCTCGTTGGCCTCACCACTAAAGTTACACCAGAGATACTCGGTCTTATACCAGCTCACACGCAAGCCCTGGGATTCTAACTTAGACCTCCATAGCTCCAACTTCGAGTTCACCTCCCTCCTTGACTCTGCCACTAACACAATGTCGTCAGCAAAAAGCATGCACCATGGGACGCCACCCTGTATCCCCCGCGAAATGACGTCAAGGATTAGAGAGAAGAGAAGAGGGATAAGCTCCGACCCCTGGTGCAGCCCTATCTCAACCGGGAAATATTAGGTGTCACCAACTGGGGTCCTAATGTAAGTCCTAGATTAGGACTACATGTCTTGGATCGCTCTAATGAATGGCAACAACACCCTCCTCTCTCCTAGACTCCTCCAAATAACATAGCGCGGAATGCTATCATGAGCCTTTTCAAGATCAATGAACACTATATGGAGATCCTTACGCCGCTCTCTAAACTTCTACATAAGGCGTCTGACGAGGTGAATGGCCTCAGTCGTGGACCTCCCCGGCATGAAGCCAAATTAGTTCTCTGAGATCTCAACTTCTCTTCTAACCCTGCATTCCACCACTCTTTCCCAAAGTTTCAGAGTATGACTGAGGAGTTTAATACCCCTATAGTTACTACAACTCTGAGCATCGCCTTTATTCTTGAAAAACGGCACGACAATACTATGCCTCCACTGCGTCGGCATCTTAGAACCTCTGAGGAGGATGTTGAACAGCTCTGCTAGCCACTGAACTCCAACTTCCCCCAGACAAAGCCACACCTCAATAGGGATCTGATCCGGGCCTACAGTCTTAGCTCTACCCATTTTCATTAGGGCACCCTTTACTTCCTCCTTGCTGATGCTCTCAGAGGAACTAAACGAACGAGCAGAAGATAGACTAACTCCTTGCACCACCGAGTCGCTTCCCCTAGCCTCATTGAAAAGTTCGACAAAATACCTATTCCATCTCTCCTTAATAGACACATCGTTCACTAACACTTGGCACAAATCATCCTTAATAAACTTAACGGGGCCCAGGTCGCACCGCCCTCTCTCCCTAGCTTTCGCTAGTTTAAAAATAGCATTCGCTCCTTCTTTGGTGTCTATACGCTTGTACATCTCCTCGTATGCCTCACATTTAGCCTTAGCCACTGCCTTCTAAGCCTCTCTTTTCGCCACCTTGTGTAATACCCGATTGTGAATTCATTTATTATCATTCAGTAATTGTCACTCAGTAACTTTTGCTCTTTATTAATCATTCATCAGTCATATTCATTCATATGTGTTCACCGTTCGGCGTACTTTGAATCGTATATCAGTTATCATTCGTCATTTAACCTTGTTGAGAATCGAGACGAGAATATTATCATTATCATCGTTTTGGTAACATGTGCGTGAGGAGTAGCGCACGCTACATACTCTTTTTAGCGTACGCTAATTGAGTACTGGTAGCGCACGCTACGTATCAACATTAGCGCACGCTAATGTATGGAGGCAGACAGTCCAGTAGGTACTGTACTGAAATGGAGTATTTCGTAGCGCATGCTATGAGTGGAAATAGCGTATGCTAGTTGTATTAGTAGCGCACGCTAAGTCATCATAGTAGCGTGCGCTAAGGCTCGAGCAGGCGGAGGACAGTAGGTCCTGGACTTCCTTTTTCTAGACGCCAACTATCAGGTAGCGCACGCTAACACAAGGTTAACGTACGCTAAGAGGGAGGCGTTAACGCACGTTACCAAGTACGTAGCGCACGCTAACGATGCAGGCAGTAGGTTCTGGACTACCCGGTGAACCCGCTAGCGCACGCTAATATCAGTAGCTAGCGCACGCTAAGTTGGGCTTAATATAAATAGGACAGTTCAGCCCCATTTCGTCACTTTTCCATTCCTCCTCCTTCCTTTGGGTGATTTTGGGCGATTATGGACGATTTGTGAAGATATTTTCGAGCTGCTATCACCTATCAACATCTTCAAGCTTCTAGTTCGGATTATTCAACATTTAATCATCTCCTCCACTCCAAATCAAGGTAAGACTTGCTTAACCCTAGGATTTCGGGATTTGGGTGTTTTCCTTCCGATCTCTTCGAGTTAGCTTACTATTATGTTGGAATATGTTGAGTATAGATTATCTACCTTGGATACATGTGTTCCTACATATTTATTAGTGTATTTTTCGGAATTGTTGAGTATTTGGGATGGTTGAGTGGGATGCATCATCTAGAGGTTTTCTTACCGGAATACATGTATCGTGGGTAGTATTTTCGGGTGGTTTCCAACTTATTTTCCTACTGATGGGTTAATAATAGTTGATTACGAACTTGTCTAGGTTTGGAGTTGTCGTTTCCCTTCAACCTTGGTACCCCGGCATTCATACCATTTCCTCTCATTTCAGGCAAGTAAATTCTTGCTCGGTTAAAAGGATAATCATTTCTTTCGTTGTTGTTCATTTATACATATAATTCATTCATATTATATCGGTCATGTTGAGACTTATAATTATCAAACTAATCATTTAATTCAGGAGGAACGATGGTTCCAATCATTTCATTTGAGCTATTATTCATTGCGTTATTAATTCACCACGGTGAGTCATTCTTGGCCCTTGTCGGATTTCTATTCATTATCATTCATTGTGGTCGCTTTTGTTCTTGTAACCTTCCGGGATCGTATTGCGTTGCCGAGTGGTATACGTGTGGAATTTTTAGTCGGGCACACTCTAGTCATGTGTTTATGCGGGTAATCCAAACACATTGGACTGTGCACACGGTAACGTGCCTCCGTGAGACTAATTAGACACAAGCGGGGGTGTATATGTGGGTTTCCTGACATTCAACAACTTGTGTACTTGCACGTCCCATTTTGGGCGTACTATGATGCCCCTCTTCAGCTTGATTTCATAAATAAGTCACGTAATTTTTATGCTTGTTCAACTCTTGAGGATTGTTGTTTTGTGTAACTGCCCCGTTGGGGATGTTGTTTTTAGGTCATGGCAAGGAAAAGGCACGGGAAGAGAACGTTGACGATGAGGAGTCCAATGATACTAGTAAGGGGCCCCAGTCTTCTCAGTTGTTCATGTTTCATTCATGTGTATTCTCCGCTGCAGTTTCCGTTTGGATTTTCATTTTATTCAGTGTTGTATATTTCATCTTCATATGAAATATATATGTATTCTGTATTCCTGGGTGTATTGTACTTGAAACTCCTCATCGGAGTAATTGGTAATATAATGTGGTTCGGTACTATAGTTATATTATTTAAATCATTATTTTCATTTGCCTGGTGGGTCCCAGTTAGGGGTCCACGACACTGTGATAGCCGCCTAGTTTGGGGTGTTACAGAGTTAGTATCGGAAAGTGGTTTTGAATACTACCTATCCGAGTCATGTCTCATTGAAATCATCGTTCATCAGATTAGTATCATTGGACTTTCGCGTCACGTGTGACCTATGCAAGTGCCAAGCCCCTCAGACCAAAAGAACGGTATGATTTCTGACGCCGTGGTATAATTTCTGGCAATAAGAATCAACTCATTCATCATTCATCAGACAACAATACTCAATCATCATTTTATTTTGGATCTTGACGATCATGTTAACTCATTAATCACTCAGTCAATCTCATTGCTCAGTTGTTGATCTTAAGGATCGTATTATCAACCTGGTTAACTTGTTCAGGATAACCATATCAGGAATTTCATCAGATAATCATGTCACCTCAGTTGATCTTCATGCGATCTTATCATATTCCGGCGTAATGTCGATGATCAATTTACCACATTATTAATGCGTTCATTGTGTTAGAGCGTGTTTGCTCATTATTATCATTTCATAACGTAATCATAATGCGATATTCATGCGAGACCTATAATTATCACGTGACTTTCCTACTTCAGTATGGATAGAGCTGTCAGAGGACGCATGGGAAGAGGCCGCAGTGCGGGCCGAAACCCTGGAGCTTGTGTGAATACCCGCGCGAACGCGAGGGAAGTCATTAGTTTAACCGGCAACGATGCTGCCAACTCAGCTGGTGATGCTACTCATTCACCGGGAGATAATCCTTCACTGTCAGGGATTCATACCCGAGATGCAGCCCAATCAGAAGGTGTTCGGGTTGACATATTCATATTTATGCAGGGCATGATGGCCCAGATGACTCATATGGCACATCTGATGGAGACGATGCAGAATTCAACCACTCAGGCTCAACAGGCTCCTCCGCCGCCACCTCAAGGATAAGAGAGGAGTGTGAGCAATATAATCGGCGACATCTCTCGTCAGAGGCCACCTACATTTGAGGGCTCATCTGAGCCGGAAGATATTATTCATTGGCTTGAGCATTTCGAGAAGCTTTTTGCTATGGTAGAATGTCCCGAAGGGCACAAAGTTTCAGTCGTGGATTACTATCTGGGTAAGAGCGCTCACTCATGGTGGCTATCTTTGAATCCCACCGACGGATCTTGCACTTGGGACCAGTTTAAGACCATCATGTTGGAAAGGTATTATCCGGCCCAACTTAGGGAGGCCAAGCTATCAGAATTACTCAGTCCCGACCCCTCAGCGGAAGAAGATGTTCTCGCCATCACCGAGAAGTTTCAGGAGCTACTTCCCATTGCCTCACCCATTATCCACTCTGAGGCGGACAAAATCAAGTACTTCAGTAATAGGTTGAAACCTCATATGCGGATGCAATTGCTTAATTATCATTGTGCCACCCTGGCTGAATTCATCGAGAAAGCTCTTACTTATGAGCTTACCGCTAAGGAAATTGCTAAGCAATAATCTTCATCTGCTGGCAAGAAATCGAAGAATCATAACCAGTCTGAAGGAAGTCCGGCAACCTTCAAGAAGCCTCGTACGGGTTCTACTTTTTCCGAGCGACCTCCTATGGTACCTAAACCTGCGGAATCTCAGTCCCGAGCGACCAGTTCGGCCATCACCTATTTCAACTGTGGAGAGCAAGGTCACTACAGCACCAAATGTTCGAGACAGACTATCACATGTAACAACTGTGGGATTGCCGGTCATAAGGCCTGTTTCTGACGAAGAGATTCCAGACCTACTCCGACGGCACCTCGGGCCCCGAAGCAGTCGGCTATTCAGAATCAAGCTACTCAGTCCGTGTCGTTTAATATGACGGGAGCAAATAAAGGCGGAACCCATACTTATCAGACAGGAGCATCTGGTTCAGGGACCGGCAAACCCCGAATTTACGAGATGAAGAGAGCCGACGATATAGAGGCCCGAATGATCTCAGGTACACTCGAAATTCTATCTCAACCTGTGTGTACCCTTTTGATACTGGCGCATCACATTCATTCATTTCCAAGTCATGTTTGAGTAGACTACACCTGGATAGTGCTACTAGTTGCGAACCTTATGTCATTGGTCTACCAGACGGCAGAAGGATTATTGGAAATCGTGAAGTTAAGAACTATCCGATTCGGCTTGAGGGCCATGAATGGCTAGCAGACCTAATCATAGTAGACTTACTTAAAGACAATGTAATCTTGGGTATTGATTAGATGGATCGCCATGATGCCATCCTTAGTGTCTGTAAGCGTATGGTCACCATCATTTCAGACGATGGAGTCGAGTGTGTATTTCAGGGGAAGAGTTATTAATATGATGAAAACAGTGAAGTTACTCAATTAGGGGTGTGTCGGTTATTGGTGCTATATGACCAAGACCGAGAAATCATCGGTGATGTTGGTGGATATCCCTGTAGTGAGAGAATACGCCGATGTATTTCCAGACGAGTTACCTGGTTTACCTCCACCGAGAGATGTTGAATTCACGATAGAGTTGGAGCCTGGTACGTGCCCAATATCGAAAGCACCGTATCGTATGCCCCCGACCGAAATGCAAGAACTGAAGAATCAACTGGAGGAATTGACCGAGAAAGGTTATATCTGTTGCGAAATTCGGTGAACGCAAGTGCACGTTGTCGTAAACAAGTAATAAAGAGATGAGTAAGATATCGTTCCCACGAGGACTGACTTACTAACTACCAATTTATGAGTATTCTAATTTTATCTGAACGATTGAAATTGGAGGTGTAAGAATAATTAAAGAAAATTAATAAAAGAATAAATAATGAAAACGATTGTTCGAAGAAATAAAATCAAATAAGGAATTAATCTAGGATTGTGAATCCACCTCGGTTTATCCGAATTACTCTTGATTATATGAATTTAATGAATTCCCAATTTATTGAAGGCGAAGATTGCTAAACTACTCTACCGCCTCTCCCGAGGTTAATAGAATTTTCTAAGGCGAATAACACACTCTATTCCTAGGTGAATTAATTCGACAATAGGCAAAAAGTACGAAATCTCCAGAAAGGCCACGTAATTCCTATGAGTATATTCCTATCTCACAAGATAAAATGGTTCTCACCAATTTTTCCTACCAATCTCCTCTTCCGATTCGAGTTGCGTAATCAAAACAATTCAATTATAGGCCACACAATTGAAAGCATTAAGAATAATTGGGGACAACTCAATAAGAAAGGGAAATTATATTTTAATAAAGCATAATCAAAAGTTAATTCGTCAAAACCTCAGTTTCATCAAAATCCTAGAATAGGGTTCTAGCCTGACATGCTAGAAAATAAAAATACACAAAGAATTAAAGAAAGCATAGAACTCAAACACAGACGAAGAACTTGGATTCCTCCGTTCTCTAGCTTCCGCTCTCTGCTCCTTGGTGTTTTCTGCTTCTTCTCAATGATCCGCGATGATTCTCGATAATTCCTCCTCTCCTGATTTGATAACCTTTAATCCTTATTTATAACCATCATTAGCCTCCAAAACGCGTCCGGGAATTAGGTCGAGAACAGGCTCCAAAAACGGCCTAGAAACGCGGCAAATTCAGCATGACCGCCCCGTGGGCCGCGGCTCAGTAAGTGCGTGCCGCGGCTCACCATGTTCAACGCCCTATGCCTGGGCGCTATTTTTCTTCATGGGCCGCGGCTCAGCTTCAACGTGCCGCGGCCCCCGGTACAGCGCGCTCGGTGCCCTGCTAGTCACCTTCGTGTGCCGCGGCCGGACCTTGGTGTGCCGCGGCCCCAGGCCAAAAATTGTCGTTTTGGCCCGTTTTTCGCCGTTTGAGCTTCCGGACTCCAATTTCCTACCAAACATATAAAGATAGTGCATTAAAAGCTCATTTATGCAGGTTTAGACTTAAAATGGATATGAAATAATGATAAATAAGCGTATAAAAATACGCCTAATAAATACCCCCCAAACTTGAGCCTTTGTTTGTCCTCAAGCAAAAATCAATTTTCAAATAAAAAGTATCGTGAATGATCGTGCACATCCATAGTGCTCAACTTAATCAATACTACCCTAAAAATCTCAAAGAATAATACGAGTATCATATTAGTGAGTCACATCAAGGACACTGATTCCACAAAGTGACCATTTTTAGTGCTAATCAATCGTTTATGAAGAAAATCAAGCTCAAAGATTAACAAGCGCGAATTTAACCGACCGTCAATACGAAGGGTTAGAGTAAACAAGCTAACTCGCCCAGTCCCACAGTCTAGTGGCAAAATTCAAGAGTTTCATCGTCAAAATTACTCCTCGGACAGCATTCCCTTATGTATGATCATAATAAAGATTCGAGTTAACCACTAGGTTCGGATCTCGGGATGTTTCATCGGGATAATCCTAGGGTGGATTTCCATTCTCATGTATTGGGGAACCGTTTGACGTAAAAGACACTCATGGGGCACATGGATGCTTCTAGTTACTAAGTCCCCCTCTACAGCGGAGAAAAAACTCGAATAGCAATTCCCGCACGTCAAGGTTGCTGTTTTACGCGAGAGTAAACAACGGGTCACGTGAATACCCCCGGTTACTAGGCTTCCCATCATCGGCAAATGCGATATTTCTAAACCATTAGTCTATTCAGGGTTGTCGTTTTACGCGAGAGTAAACAACGGGTCACGTGAATACCCCCAGTTACTAAACTTCCAATCATAGAATATGTATAATATCTCGACTTTTTGGGAAAAACTGTCCGACTCTAAACTCAATTTAAGTGCCAACAGGACTCATGTTACTGGAAGACTAGCTACGCGAAAAGTGTAACCAAACGTATAGATAGCGATTTTAAAACACTTATGTCTCCTTTCTTATATGCTAAAATTTCTACAATAACGAAAAATATAGACTTAAATGAATACTCAGAGGAAACAGATATCGCTGACTGCAAACTCGACCAAGACTCAACCGCTTCTTCAAAGAGAAATCAGTATCATAACATCAGTTTTACACAAAGAAGCACAAAAAATTCACGAATGCAAATAAAACAAGACAAGCAAGGCTAGCGTCAAAAATAACGAAAAATAACGAAAAATGCAAACGAAAAAGTAAAAACCAACTGAAAGTAACCCCCCCCCCCCAACTTAGGACGTACATTGACCTCAATGGACATAGATAATAATATGCAATAAGAGAAAAGGTCAAGTACTCCCCTAATGTCTGCTCATGAACTGGTGCCGGCCTCGTCCGGCGAGAAGGGTGGTGTGGCTGGCCTAAGTGGTGGAATGAATGGCCCATCCGGGTGCAGTACATGGCTCGTCCACGCAGCAAGGTAATCCTGGTGGTAAGCATCCCTCGCCGCCAAGCGCCTCTCCTCACGTCGATTGGCCCGGCGGGCCTGCTCTCTCATCTCCTCCCGGACAACAGCGAGGAGGCTCTCTCTCTCTGTCCTCATCTCCTCTCTCAGGGTAGCTAGGTGGTTCTCTCTCTCTCTCCTCATCTCCTCTCTCAGGCCGTCAAACATCGCCTGGAGCTGCTCTCTCTCGGGCGGCGGGCTAGACTCCGCATGCTCATGTGTCAGAAGAAGAGGCTCGGGGGACTGCTCATGTGCCTCGTCAAGAAGAAATCCTCGTCCCCGAGCATGTGCAGGCGCTCCACCCCACTGGTCAAAGTGAGAAATAATGCGATGATCAATCGAACCCTGGGGTGATAGCATCGACTCATCATCCGACCAAGTCATGCCCGACTGGCGGCATAGAGCGCAAATGAGAGATGGGTGCTTCAGCCCCGTCTTGTCCCCTCCTTGAATACACTGAAGGATAGATCTGACCAGATGAGAAGCCACATCGAATCTGAACCCGGTAGTGATAGCATATAGCAGTCGAGCACGAGAGAGTAAAACTGAGCGAATCTGCGAGGTAGGATCGACCCGTGCGCAGAGGAAGTATAACCAGGCTCGCCCGAGCCGACTGAGGCGCGAACTCTTAAAGTAGAAGGCTGAAGAACCCGGGGCGTGAGTCTCCCATACGGAACCGGGATGTGTGAGTGTCTCAAGCAGAGCATCCCTCGTGAGGCTACTCATACTCTGCGTAAACGCCGTCTCGTCCACAACTGGCATCTCGTATAGTCTCTGAATTGCTGCCACCGAAAAATCCACAGTATGGCCTCGGATGACGACCTGAGTCCGAGTATCTGATTGCGGTATCATCTGCCCTGCCCAAATATGTCGCAGTAGAGCGCTAGCATAAAACTCCTGGACGATAGAGATCACAGCCGGCTCAGGAGGCGCAGTGAAAAGAGCCCACCCCATCTCGTCTATCATAGTCAGAAGCTCACCGTCCTGGGGGCGGGAGTGAATCCCCGCTCCGGGATTATAGGTCGAGGTCAGATTTTTTCATTGAATATTCTGTGAACTTCTGGATTGGAGAATTGGTGAGACTCCAAATCGGCTCGGCTCTGTGAAGTCTGCCCTCTTTTGGGGGACGATTGTGTCCTAGCCCTCGTGCTTATCTTCCTTTTTCTAGCCATGGTGAGTTCCTGAAAAAATAAACACCGGAGATTAAGCAACCTTTAAGGAACATTACACCACTCTAGACTTAAAATACACGAAACGTGAATATAGAGTCTTGCATCATCGAAGAGGAAATTAAGGCTGAGCTTTCAAGTTTAAGCATGACGTAAGGGTTGGGGTACAATGTAATCCAATAAAATAATTCGTTGCATATAGTTTTAAAAACGTTTGGCTCAAAGTTTTTCATTGACGCATTTCATCAAACACTTAGCATGCATGGGTTTACATGAAGAACAAGAATTATAATGGCTAAATCCAATCCCCAAAAATAACAACATAAATCGATAGTCATGACAAACAATATATAACATCAACAATTTGTTGTTGCCCGAAATATTATCCGAAGATAGATATTGCTGGAATGGTCGAGCAACAACAAATTGCGAGAGCACGTCCGAGGGAATGGAAAACACAAGATTTGCCGGGGTTGTTAGTCCCGGGCTTGAATGCTTTCGCGAGATATTGTTAATACAAATATTCGTGGATACAAGTATTAATGTAAGAATGCGATTACCATGAGTGTAAAAGATCCTATGTATCTAGCTCTTGAGCGAAGCTCTGCGCGTTTCGTCTCTGCCGACCGTCTTTCGTCTAAGAGGTGCTGAGAGAGAAGAAAGGCCGAGAGATAGCTGTTGCCAAGAGTAAGAATGCCAAGTTGTGAGCTGAATCCGAAGAAGAGAGACCGAGAGATTTCCAAGTGCAGGCAGCCTTCTATTTATAGGAGCTGAGATGCTTTGTTTACTGGCGGGCGATCGCCTATCATGTAATATAATAAAGGGGCGATCGTATTTATGTCACATGGGTTGTCTGCCTTGAAGCTTGCGGCTGCTGCTGGCAGCCAGCTGTGCGGTCCAATGAGAGGCCGGCACGCGTCCTAAGTTGCTGTCACGGGCAGTCCCACAGTACACCTTTCGGCGGGTCTGTCGGTTGGTGGAAAGATGCTGACAGGCTGTGGTCAACGATCCATGTGCTGTGGCACCTTTTCCAGATCTGCACGTGGGTCCTTGCTTTGAGCTTAGGCCTTTGCTGACTGGACGATCGTTGGCTTCGTGTGGCATGAGGCGATCGTCTATTGGTCGGTCACCAGGGGTCGATCGCCAAGTACCGAGAGACGATCGTCTTAGATGTCGATCGCTCGGCACCGGGACTTGTCTTGGGACCTTCAGTCGGCCAATCTGCTTTGGCTGTTGGACTTTGACTCGGTCGCCCGGTCTCTGAGGCGATCGCCTGTTGAGACGTATAAATCTTGACATAACAATTGCCCCCCAGCTTGCTCCGATGTTGAAGACACGGGGTGAGGTGGTTCTTGCTGGTGATCCGTTGAGCTGACTTTGGCTTCCGACTTGGGCGATCTGGTCGATTGGCTAGCTATCTTTGGTCTTGTACCTGCAATAAACAATTTTTCCGATCCCTCTTAGAAACTTGATGGTTTCGTCATTGAGGAACCGTGCACAGTCGCGGGGTTCGATGGACCGACTCAATGACCATGTCTTTGTGCGCGAGCGACATTGTCTGTCTCGTGACTCATTTTATTGTGAGGGTCCTCCGTTAGGCTGCGCCTCGCCTCGTATTTAAACGAAGGGCGTGCGGTCTCGGTCTGGAGAAGTCCTTGCGCGGGGCGTCGTCGGATTAATCGACTCCACGTCCGTGGCTAGTTAGCTCTTTTCTACCTCGGATCGTCATGTTAGATGGCAATCCTCGACGGTATACGTTGAGATGGAGGTAGTGACGCGTCGCATTGTCCGGGTTCACCATGTTAGATGATGAACCTTTGAGGGCGGGCGATCGTGTCCACTGATTTGCTTGGAGGGTTCTTCGACTACGCCCGCCTCGTATTTAAACGAAGGGCGAGCGATCTCAGCCCAAAGGAACCTTGCATGGCCTAAGCAGTCGGTTCCATCGACCACCAGTACCATGGCTGCACTCTTCCACCTCAGATCGTCATGTCAAATGCCGACCTTCGACGGTGTACGTTGTGCGGGGGAGGCGATCTCGTGCCTGAGTCCAACATGTTAGATGATGAACTGTAGATGGCGAGCGAGTCCTCCAGTTTTGGTGATATTGCTTGATATCGGCGATCGGGCTGGAAGACTGGAGATCGTCGCTCGGGCGCCGATCGCGCTGCTCATAGGCTAAGAAGAAACCTTTGCCTGGCCAGAAAGTCTGCGGCTTTAGCGCGGAAGACCGCGTAGGTTGGGGGATGGTCCTTCGTAAGGTGCCTGAACATAGGCGAAAGACCATGGAATCCCCCTAAGACCGAGTGAAGGGCGATCTCGTCTCTTACGGGCGCGCCGTTGAGGATGATCTCATCTATCCGGTCGATGTAGTCTGCGTCGGACTCTTCTTCTCCCTGCCGGATTTGCATCATGCGATGGGGACCTTCCGGCCGAGCGGCCTTGGCGGCGAAGTAAGCTGTGAAGTTGTTCGCCAGTTGATCAAAGGAGTTGATGGATCACGGCGGCAATGAGGTGTACCATTTGTGGGCAAGGTCATCCAGCGTCAGAGGGAACATTCGGCATCTGGTCGCGTCTGATGCCCCACTCCCGGTCATATAGATGCGGAACTTGCTCAGGTGAGTTTCGGGGTCCGACCTCCCCTCGTACAAAGGTGTTTGCGGAGGAGCGATCTTAAGCTGTACGGGGGCGAGCTCGATGTGGACTGCGAGTGGCTTGCTTGGCCCGGGGATCTCTCTTTTGGCGCCTCCCCTAGATTCCAGGAGCGCCTTCATGTCGTCGATCTGGCGTTGCATCGCGGCCATCATTGTAGCTTGGTCGCTCGTGGCTCCGCTTTCGGAGCGGGAGCCGAGGCGATCGTGTACTGATCTCCTGATTCCGCTGTTGCCGACCTCGGTTCTTTGGCGAGGAGGAGACAGATAGCTGGACTGCCTTCTAGGAGTTGGATACGTCGAACTCCTGGTGACGGACTCGAGCTCTGTCGTCTCGTGGCTGGGGCCAGATTGCCACGGTCGCCAGGACGGGTGCCGCCTGGCGGCAGCAGTGCCCAGGTGCGAGCGCCTCTTCTTGCGAATGGGAGCCTCCTGGCGATCGCTCGGTCAGTAGCCCCTTGAACTTCCGTTTGGTCACGCGGCGGACGGCCGAGGGGGTTATAGCGGGAGGCGCGTCGAGAGCACTCCGTCGCTCCTGTAGGATGGCCAAGGCCTTTTCGATCATTCCTTGATTTGGGCCCGATCGGCGAGAGGCAGGCCGTCCCTCACGGCGAGATCGAGTCTAGGACATGGCGGCTACCCTCCGCCATCGGCTGTGGCTCGGATTGAGACGGAATGAGGCGTCTGGCGGATCAGCCAGCGGCTTTCTTCGATGCAGAGGTAGAAGTCATGATTCTGAAAGCTTTCTATGAAGAACAGTGAGTGTTTCTTCAGGTATATACCCCGGAGAACAGTGAGTGTTCTTCGAGACGGTAGGAATAAAAATGAGGGTTAGATCCCCTTCTTCTCGCGCCAATTGTTGTTGCCCGAAATATTATCCGAAGATAGATATTGCTGGAATGGTCGAGCAACAGCAAATTGCGAGAGCACGTCCGAGGGAATGGAAAACACAAGATTTGTCGGGGTTGTTAGTCCCGGGCTTGAATGCTCTCGCGAGATATTATTAATACAAATATTCGTGGATATAAGTAGTAATGTAAGAATGCGATTACAATGAGTGTAAAAGATCCTATGTATCTAGCTCTTGAGCGAAGCTCTGCGCGTTTCGTCTCTGCCGACCGTCTTTCGTGTAAGAGGTGCTGAGAGAGAAGAAAGGTCGAGAGATAGCTGTTGCCAAGAGTAAGAATGCCAAGTTGTGAGCTGAATCCGAAGAAGAGAGACCGAGAGATTTCCAAGTGCAGGCAGCCTTCTATTTATAGGAGCTGAGATGCTCTGTTTACTGGCGGGCGATCGCCTTTCATGTAATATAATAAAGGGACGATCGTCTTTATGTCACATGGGCTGTCTGCCTTGAAGCTTGCGGATGCTGCTGGCAGCCAGCTGTGCGGTCCAATGAGAGGCCGGCACGCGTCCTAAGTTTTTGTCACGGGCGGTCCCATAGTACACCTTTCGGCGGGTCTGTTGGTTGGTGGAAAGATGCTGACAGGCTGTGGTCAACGATCCATGTGCTGCGGCGCCTTTTCCGGATTTGCACGTGGGTCCTTGCTTTGAGCTTAGGCCTTTGCCGACTGGACGATCGTTGGCTTCGTGTGGCATGAGGCGATCGTCTATTGGTCGGTCACCAGGGGTCGATCGCCAAGTACCGAGAGACGATCGTCTTAGATGTCGATCGCTCGGCACCGGGACTTGTCATGGGACCTTCGGTCGGCCAATCTGCTTTGGCTGTTGGACTTTGACTCGGTCGCCCGGTCTCTGAGGCGATCGCCTGTTGAGACGTATAAATCTTGACACAACACAATTCATTCATAATCAACAGATACCATCAATAATCAATCAAAATTTCATATCCCAACTCAACTTTGGTAGAACTTTGAAAAAAAAAACTAACACATATTCATCATCGAATGAATACCAATACCTCACTTTTCAAATCATGTAGCGATTAGGATTAAGAGATTGAGAATTACCTTGCTTGGATTGAAGAATGCAAGAAGAAGAAGAAGTGAATAGGGTTCGGCCGAGCGCTGTGCGAAGAAAGGACTGGAACTTACCTGGTGTGTGCCGGCCGATCGGGTTTATGAAGGAGACATGGGCTGTTCATCTTCGCAACAGGAGCCGCGGCACAGCTTAAGTGAGCCGCGACCCAGAGTACAGCCTGCCTGGGCGTGTGTGTTCTTTTGTCGTGTGTCGTGGATCAGCATACGGGTGTCGCGGCTCATAGTGTAAGTGTGCCGCGGCTCATTTGGTACGTGCCGCGGCACGGAGTACAGCTTCTTGGGCATTTCTTGGACATTTGGCGTGCCGCGGCTCAGTGCATATATTCTGCGGCTCAGGGACCGGGTGTGCCGCGACTCAGTAAGATCGTGCTGCGGCACAGAGTACAGTTCGTTTGGCCTTTTTGTGTCAACTTGTGTGTGCCGCGGCTCACTTTCCTTGTGCCGCGGCCCATTGCTGAATTATCCCCTGGGGTGATTTCTGCACAGAATTTTCAGAGGCAAACACCAAGAACGTGAGAGATAAGCATATCCAAGCAAATATGACGAAAAATAAAGACTCTAAAATGCATGAAAACACTGAGAAATAAAATCTACAACTAATACTCGGGTTGCCTCCCGAGAAGCGCTAAGTTTATAGTCTTCAGCCGGTATTTTTGAAAATCAGTTTGCATTCCGCAAAGACCATTTGGACTCCGCACAGTCCATCGAATCGTTATTACGTAATTTAAATTTTTGACCGTTAGTTTTCAACCGTTCGATTTTTGGTTCGGAAATCCAACGTTCTTTTCGAAACGGCTTTAACAATAGTAGCCTCCCAAAACACCCATTTTGCAACTGACTTGGCACTCGTTTGACTTCCGGCTTAGTGTTCAATTCCACGGGCGAACTTATGACCACATGAGATTTTTTCGATGGTGGATGAACGGATGTTGAAGACGACATATTTAACTGCTTAAGATACATGATTCGCTCTTCATTTTTATTAGACGTCAGAGCAGCTGAAACGGATTCTGAACACTTCGACCGACAACTCTCCCAGTGTGCGTCTTTCGCAAAGATATCTACACTTTCAATTTGTGAACTCTTCTCGACACTACTTGGACACGAAAAGGATTGAAACACTTGGAAAGTGACTTGCTCATCTTGAACCCGCAGAGTGAGTTTCCCTTTTTCCACATCAATGAGAGTTTGCTCGGTAGCTAAGAATGGTCTTCCCAAAATAATTGGGATGTCTTGGTCCTCCTCCATATCGAGCACAATGAAATCAGCGGGAAAGATGAATTTATCTACCTTGACTAAAACATCTTCTATTACCCCCCTCGGGTAATTGATAGATCGGTCAGCTAATTGCAGCGAGATTGTCGTCGGCTTAGCTTCCTCAATGCCTAGCTTCTTAAATATGGAAAGGGGCATAAGATTAATGCTGGCGCCGAGATCACACAACGCTCTATCAAAAGAAAGATTTCCTATAGTGCAGGGTATATTGAAACTTCCTGGATCCTTCAATTTTGGCGGGAGCTTTTTTTGCAAGATGGCGCTGCACTCTTCCGTCAATGCCACTGTCTCATATTCTTCGAGTTTCCTTTTATTTGATAAGATCTCTTTCATGAACTTCACATAGCTCAGCATTTGTTCCAAGGCATCAGTAAATGGAATATTTATATGTAGTTTCTTGAAAACGTCAAGAAACTTGGAGAATTGCTTGTCCAATTTTTGCTTTTGTAATCGCTGCGGAAATGGTACGGGTGGCACATATGCCTTCGGATTGTCAGGAAACAGTTTCGAGGGTCTAGAATTTTGTGATTCCTCAGCCGCCAAATTTTTCTTCTCCTCATCATCACCTCTCTTTTTGTTCTGCCTGGGCTGTTCACACAATTCCTTCCCAGTTCTCAAATCAATGGCATTAATACTCTCTCTGGGGTTCGTCTCGGTTGTACTTGGCAAGGTACCCTCAGGGCGGGCTGTTAACACACTTGATACTTGCCCCAATTGAACTTCCAAGTTGCGAATAGAGGCGGAATGGTTTTGCAAGGTTGCTTCAGTACGGGTCATGAACTGACTCGTATTTGCTGTTAATTTCGCCATTGCCTCCTCTAAAGAGATTTTTGGAGCGGGAGGAGGTTGTTGGTGGTGTTGGGAAAACTGAGGTTGGTTTGAGTTTTGTCCATTTTTCCATGAAAAGTTTGGGTGATTTCTCCACCCTGGATTAAATGTGTTGGAATACGGATTGTTCTGCCGATTCCCATTCCCCACAAACTGAGCTTGTTCCATCGGATGTTGCTCGAAAGGATTTCCGACTTGGAACTCTGCGCTAGGATGAGACCCGTTACACCAATTACATGATTCTGTGGTAATGGTGATAGGAGCATGTGAAAAAGCTTGCAATTGCTGAGTCAGCGCTGCGACTTGGGCTGATAGTGTAGATATCGGATCGTTGTCGGAAACTCCCATAACTCGCTTCGGGATCACCCGTTCGGAAGGCCACTGATAAGCATTTGCAGCCATCGCTTCTAATAGAGAGTGAGCTTCGGCCATCGTTTTTCCCATCAACGCTCCTTGTTGGGATAAATAATTTTGTTTTGATAATTGCCAAAAGCTTGATACAGCAAGCCCTGTATCGAAAGCCGGTTGAAGTTGCAATCCTGTATCGAAGACCTTATCACGGCACGGCCTCTGACAAGCTCTCGCGCTACCAAGATACAGCAACAAAGTCTAAGTAAGCCAAGTATGGAAGCTGTCTCGAAACCTCAATACAGCGCCCTTCCATACAGCGCCTGACTATTCCATTATGCCTACAGCTCTAGTGGATACAGCATTCACATCGGATCAGGACTGAAGACCGCTTGGAAAGGAATCTTTAGTATTCACTAAAGTCAAGTACCGTTTGATAAAGAAGTATTTAAATACTGAAAGGATAAAGTATTTAAATACTAAAGCTGTCAGAGATCTTCAAATCCCGTAATATCCGGATCGTGGTCTATTCAAGTCAACTATCAAATCTTGCCCAACGGATCTCTCTCAACGGATATATCCAAGAAAGCTATATATATCCCCTGAGTTTGAAGATCAAGCAGATGCAATCAATATACGGAAATAAGTCACCAAGTGAAGAAGCTATTATTATATACATCAGAGCAAAACATATCTCCAGAAGCTTTCTGCAAATTAAGATCCAAAGAGATATATAGTGCTCAACATCAAGAACAGTCATCATCAGCTCAAGAACTCCATATTCAAAGCTGCTGTTCTTACCCGGTTACTTACCTTTTACCTTGTGTAAAAACTGAGCTCTGTGTGAACTCAACAAAGTTATTCTGACCTGTGTGGGACGAATAAGAGGACGAAGCTTTGGAACTGTGTGTGAAGAAGCTAGTCAAGAAGGAAGCTTTAACCAATCTGTGTGAACGGTTGAAAGCGACATTCTTTGTATCAATCTGTGTGAACGATACAAGGATAGGTTTGATTATAAATACATAGTTGTGTACGCAGTATTTATAATAAACGTTTTACTCCTGTGTGGAGGACCAGTGGATGTAGAGGGGTTTACCTCGAACCACTTAAATACTGTGTTATTTACCTTTCGCCGTTACTGTTTTCATAACTGTGATTTATACAAGTATACACTGCAAAACCCTGTACGCACCAAGCTAACAGGAGATTAGCCCAAGTTGCTGTATCGACAGCATCTTACTGTTTTAAGACTTCCGCTACGCACTCAGTTTCGAAAATCATACAGCCTGTTGCTTAAACATTTCCCAAGCTGTATCGAGTATACTTAAGTATAAGGGACCTACAATTGGTATCGGAGCGGTTGATTCTAAAAAGAATCAGTCGCATTTTTAACTGAATCAGATCCTTAAAAATACTTATTTTCGAAAATAGTCTTCGTAATTCCCATCCTCTAATATGGATACCTTTATCTCAAATAAGATATCTATGTTTCACATTAACGAGTTTGATGACTGGAGAAACAGGATGAAGAACAAACTCAAAGCCCTCATTGGAGAATCAAAAGCTCCACCCGTATCAACAAAGACCGAAGAATGTCCTCAGGTGGTCATTGATAGTGAATCGTCAGATGATGAGCTAGAGGATAGAGCCTACGTGTGCTCTATGGCCGAAGTTAAAGAAGAAAATGAAGACGATGATGATGAGGTAAGCTCTACCTCAACTATTCCCATAAATGCATCTCATACCTTTGAAAATATGCTGAATGAATTTAATAACATTCAAACGGCCCATGAGATATTGAAAGGAGAAAACATACAGCTTGAAATTTCTAACTTAGAGCTGAAAGAAGAAAATGACTTGCTGAAGAATAATTACGAAAATATGTCAGTTGATTGCGAAAACAGCAAAGTCAATTTAGAAAAACTCATGGAGAGCAATCATCAACTTGCTCATAATCTAAATGAGACTAAGTCTCACCTTGAAAGCAAGACAAATGATTTGGCTCTACTCGAAGCCAAAGTAAAATCTCTCGAGAAACGTGAAGGAGAATTAGAGACAATCTTGAAATCTTTCGAGAAATCCTCTAAAAGAATGGAAGAGATCCTAAGCACTGGGCAACATGCTCATGATAAACGTGGCTTAGGATACAACTCATTCTCCAACAAAGAAAAATCTAGTACGGTATTCGTCAGGAGTGAGGAATCCATTCCTATATCGAAAGAAGTTCCGAGCCCTGTGAAGGAACCCGTTGCACATGACGACAAAGCTGCCATTCCACCCCCGCAACTCTACTATTCGAGACAGTGGAACCAACAGCCACTCAGAAGGCGTACTCAACAGCATGCTCCACAAGCATATCATAAACGCCAGCAGTCATTCAGGAAGAAGGTTGTATCCAACCAACAAAGGCCCGTACAGCAGTACTCTCAGTACAGCGTGCCTAGACACTGGATACAGGAGCCCCGTTATCCATCAAGAAAGCAGGTGTCCGCGCAGTATCAAAAAATCGTTGGGAATCCAACTGGAGACCCAGAAGGCAAGATGTTAGGCCAAAGAAAATGGCTCCACCTCCGAGACGACAATCGTACTGGAATAACAACTATAATTCTCGATTTTTCATGCATTATAATGATTACAACGACTACGTGCCTGCCCCACGTAGATATCGATATAATGGACCAAAAGTAGCCTACAACAAACAAATTGTTGCCCGGCAAATTTGGGTACCGAAAGGCACTATCACACCAGGACCCAAATTTACTTGATTTCTATGCTTCGACAAACGCTACAGCCAGAAATCCCTGTAAGTTTTTATGCTTTTACTCATTAAGTGAGGGGGAATGCTGTAAGACCCATGAATACAGTATCTGCCATTAATTAACTGTACACTCAGAACAGTCAAGACAGCACTGTAGGACAAAGAAGGCATGAAACCTTCCTACAGCTGACGTGTGCATTAATTAAGGGGGAATACAGTACGACCCATGAATACAGTGTTAATCCGAACATAAATTGAATCCTGTATGTACCACTTAAGGAAGAACATTATACTATTTTCACAACAGGACATCAATTATAATGGATAAATTTATTTTATTGTGTATTGCTGTAAGAACTCGTCTGTGAACAGTTCATAGGTTAAGATGTACTCAACTAGATCACAATGTAAGATTGTGCCTGTGCGCCAATCATAAGTTTAAGATGTAATACACTTCCCTAATAGATGTTATCATGTTAGAACTTGCCTGCGAGCAGTTCACATTTCTTTTAGACTAAGTGCTGAAGACCAGATCATTTGAAAGAAGATCAAGAAGCCTGCTCAGGAAATTATCAAATAAAGAGGAAACAGTGGGATTAAACATCTCCTGTATCGAAGTCTTCTCATGTTATCAACAAGTGGTTATCGAAGGGAAAATTGTTTTAGCTTGAAGAAGTTTTTGGTATCAAGAACTTGGCATGATCAAGAAGTTTTTGAATCATCAAAGTAGTTTTGGAAATTATCAAAAAGGGGGAAATTGTTGGGATAAATAATTTTGTTTTGATAATTGCCAAAAGCTTGATCTGACAAGCCCTGTCAAAGCGGTTGAAGTTGCAATCTGTATCGAAGACCTTATCACGGCGCAAGCCTCTGACCAAGCTCTCGCTACCAAGATACTGAGAACAAAGTCTAAGTAAGCCAAGTATGGAAGCTGTCTCGAAACCTCAATACGCGCCCTTCCATACTGGCCTTGACTATTCCATTATGCCTACGACTCTAGTGGATACGGATTCACATCGGATCGGGATCAAGACCGCTTGGAAAGGAATCTTTAGTATTCACTAAAGTCAAGTACCGTTTGATAAAGAAGTATTTAAATCTTGAAAGGATAAAGTATTTAAATACTAAAGGTATCGAGAGATCTTCAAATCCCGTAATATCCGGATCGTGGTCTATTCAAGTCAACTATCAAATCTTGCCCAACGGATCTCTCTCAACGGATATATCCAAGAAAGCTATATATATCCCCGAGTTTGAAGATCAAGCGATGCAATCAATATACGGAAATAAGTCACCAAGTGAAGAAGCTATTATTATATACATCGAGCAAAACATATCTCCGAAGCTTTACGCAAATTAAGATCCAAAGAGATATATAGTGCTCAACATCAAGAACGATCATCATCACTCAAGAACTCCATATTCAAAGTCTTTGTTCTTACCCGATTACTTACCTTTTACCTTGTGTAAAAGCGAGCTCTGTGTGAACTCAACAAAGTTATTCGACTGTGTGGGACGAATAAGAGGACGAAGCTTTGGGCGTGTGTGAAGAAGCTAGTCAAGAAGGAAGCTTTAACCAATGTGTGAACGGTTGAAAGCGACATTCTTTGTATCAATCTGTGTGAACGATACAAGGATAGGTTTGATTATAAATACATAGTTGTGTACGCAGTATTTATAATAAACGTTTTACTCCTGTGTGGAGGACCAGTGGACGTAGAGGGGTTTACCTCGAACCACTTAAATACTGTGTTATTTACCTTTCGCCGTTACTGTTTTCATAACTGTGATTTATACAAGTATACACTGCAAAACCCTGTACGCACCAAGCTAACAGGAGATTAGCCCAAGTTGCTGTATCGACAGCATCTTACTGTTTTAAGACTTCCGCTACGCACTCAGTTTCGAAAATCATACAGCCTGTTGCTTAAACATTTCCCAAGCTATATCGAGTATACTTAAGTATAAGGGACCTACACTCCTCCAGCGGCTGCATCAACAAGAGTGCGTGTAGAAGCACTCAATCCATTATAGAACGTCTGAATTTGTAGCCAGTCCGGTAGGCCATGGTGTGGGCATCTCCGTAATAAATCCTTGTATCGCTCCCAAGCTTCGTGCAGCGATTCCATATCAAATTGCCCGAAAGTGGTTATCTCGTTCCTAAGTCTCGCTGTCTTCGATGGTATGAAGAACTTAGCCAGAAAGGCTTGTGCTAATTCTACCCAAGTCGTGATAGAGCCCGGCAGTAATGAATTCAACCAAAACTTGGCTTTGTCCCTCAAAGAGAAAGGGAAAATCCATAGACGAATAGCATCATCGGTAACACCGTTACTCTTGAAGGTGTCACATATCTCGAGAAATGAAGCGATGTGCGCGTTGGGGTCATCGTTTTCCAGTCCACAAAACTGGCTTGCTTACACCATCTGAATAATAGCCGGCTTGATTTCGAAGTTGTTCGCTTGGATGGTTGGACGCCGAATCCCCGAAAAGTTTGCATTGATTTGTGGCATAGCATAATCACGGAGTGCCAATGCCGATTGAACTTGCTGCATAATATTTTCTTCTCCATGATTTTCCGTGTTCTCGGCCATGGTGTCTTTTGTCGGTCGCCCACGCTTTTCCTTCTTGTTTTTTCGAAGAGTGCGCTCGAGTTCAGTATCCAAAGGTAATAGGCCTTCGTTACCGAATTTTCTCATGCACTAATCAGAAGTTCCTGAAAGGAAAACAAATAATAAGAATTACACAAAAATAAAAAAAATGTTCGAGCTAAGACTAGAAATACTGGAATCGATATTAGTAAAATAATCAATCCCCGGCAACGGCGCCAAAAACTTGTTGCGAAATTCGGTGAACGCAAGTGCATGTTGTCGTAAACAAGTAATAAAGAGATGAGTAAGATATCGTTCCCACGAGGACTGACTTACTAACTACCAATTTATGAGTATTCTAATTTCATCTGAACGATTGAAATTGGAGGTGTAAGAATAATTAAAGAAAGTTAATAAAAGAATAAATAATGAAAACGATTGTTCGAAGAAAGAAAATCAAATAAGGAATTAATCTAGGATTGTGAATCCACCTCGGTTTATCCGAATTACTCTTGATTATATGAATTTAATGAATTCCCAATTTATTGAAGGCGAAGATTGCTAAACTACTTTACCGCCTCTCCCGAGGTTAATAGAATTTTCTAAGGCGAATAACACACTCTATTCCTAGGTGAATTAATTCGACAATAGGCAAAAAGTACGAAATCTCCAGAAAGGCCACGTAATTCCTATGAGTATATTTCTATCTCACAAGATAAAACGGTTCTCACCAATTTTTCCTACCAACTCTCCTCTCCTGATTCGAGTTGCGTAATCAAAAGAATTCAATTATAGGCCACACAATTGAAAGCATTAAGAATAATTGGGGACAACTCAATAAGAAAGGGAAATTATATTTTAATAAAGCATAATCAAAAGTTAATTCGTCAAAACCTCAGTTTCATCAAAATCCTATAATAGGGTTCTAGCCTGACATGCTAGAAAATAAAAATACACAAAGAATTAAAGAAAGCATAGAACTCAAACGCAGACGAAGAACTTGGATTCCTCCGTTCTCTAGCTTCCGCTCTCTGCTCCTTGGTGTTTTCTGCTTCTTCTCAATGATCCGCGATGATTCTCGATAATTCCTCCTCTCCTGGTTTGATAACCTTTAATCCTTATTTATAACCATCATTAGCCTCCAAAATGCGTCCGGGAATTAGGTCGAGAACAGGCTCCAAAAACGGCCCAGAAACGCGGCAAATTCAGCATAACCGCCTCGTGGGCCACGACTCAGTAAGTGCGTGCCGCGGCTCACCATGTTCAGCGCCCTATGCCTGGGCGCTATTTTTCTTCATGGGCCGCGGCTCAGCTTCAACGTGCCGCGGCCCCCGGTACAGCGCGCTCGGTGCCCTGCTAGTCACCTTCGTGTGCCGCGGCC
This sequence comes from Orobanche coerulescens, assembly GCA_033398695.1. Lineage (NCBI taxonomy): Eukaryota > Viridiplantae > Streptophyta > Magnoliopsida > Lamiales > Orobanchaceae > Orobanche > Orobanche coerulescens. The sequence continues at coordinate 73,178 of JAWKAU010000029.1, forward strand.
GGACCTTGGTGTGCCGCGGCCCCAGGCCAAAAATTGTCGTTTTGGCCCGTTTTTCGCCGTTCGAGCTTCCGGACTCCAATTTCCTACAAAACATATAAAGATAGTGCATTAAAAGCTCATTTATGCAGGTTTAGACTTAAAATGGATATGAAATAATGATAAATAAGCGTATAAAAATACGCCTAACAATATCAGACCGAATGCATCCCCGTGGGGAGCACCAGTGTTATTTGTCAAGAAGAAGGATGGTTCATTTCGCTTGTGCATCGATTATCGGGAGATGAACAGGGTGATGATCAAGAATAAATATCCCTTACCCCGCATCGATGATCTCTTAGATCAGCTCCAGGGAGCTTCAGTATTTTCCAAGATCGATTTAAGATCTGGGTATCATAAGTTCCGAATTCGAGAGTCGGATATCGCAAGAACGGCATTTTGAATGCGCTATGGGCACTACGAGTTTGTAATGATGCCGTTTGGGTTAACTAATGCACCTGCAGTATTCATGGAATTAATGAATCATGTTCTCATCGACTATTTAGATCAGTTCGTGGTTGTTTTCATAGATGACATTTTGATTTATTCTCGTGATTAAGAGGAGCATGAACTTCACCTTCATCAGGTCCTCGACGTGTTGAGACGAGAGCAACTTTATAAAAAAATTTCCAAATGCGAGTTCTGGATGTCCGAAGTAACATTTCTCGGACATGTGATTTCAGCAGACGGGGTTCGTGTCGACCCTCAGAAGATGGAGGCTATCCGAGATTGGCAACCTCCGAAGAATGTTAATGAAATCCGAACTTTTCTCGGATTAACAGGCTATTACCGGCGATTTTTGGAAGGGTTTTCGAAGATCTCTCAACCTATGACGAACCTTTTGTGGAAGGATAAGAAATACACGTGGTCTGACGCATGTCAGCAGGGCTTTGAGGAACTCAAGAGCCATTTAATTTCAGCGCCTGTCCTTTCCTTACCACAAGGGACGGAAGGATTCGTGTTTTATAGTGACGCATCCGGACACGGTCTTGGATGTGTATTAATGCAGAACAGGAAGGTGATTGCCTATGCTTCGCGGCAACTGAGGCCTTATGAGGTCAATTATCCGACCCACGACCTGGAGCTAGCGGCCATGGTTTTCACATTGAAGATTTGGCGTCATTACCTCTATGGCGTCACTTGTCAGGTTTTCACCGATCATAAGAGTTTAAAGTATATATTTACTCAGAAGGAGTTAAACATGCGATAGAGACGGTGGTTGGAACTAATTAAAGATTATGATATTGAGATACAATACCACCCAGGTAAGGCGAACGTCGTCGCCAACACCTTGAGTCGTAAGTCCGTTCAGGAGCAAATGTTTGCTCGTTTGACTGCTCAGAAGAAACTTCAAGAGGAATTCCTAAGGCCTGAGATCGAGGTCTGGTTACAGCGAGTGCAAGGGCAACTTTGCATGTTACAGATTTCATCGCCACTGGAGGAGGCGGTCAGAACAAAACAGGGTTCAGACCCATTTTTGTTGCGCATTCGAGATGATGTGGCTCAGGGGAAAGCACCTAGATTTGTGGTCCACGAGGATGGACTTTTGCGATATAAGAACTGGTTATGCATTCCGGCGGATGACGAGTTGAAAGGCTCTATTTTGAGAGAGGCTCATGCTACCCCTTATGTAATATCCGGAATTTCTACTACTGTTGTTTAATGTTATTTTATCCGAGTTATGTTGTACATCGTGCAATCTGTGCAGTATGGATAAAATAAATGAAAGACTGAGACAGTTATATTTGTATAATTGTCGTACTTGGTCGATAATTGTATATGAGGATATTGTGTATTAGATGTATCGTATGAGAATATATTCGTAAGGAGTATGTGTATTCAGTATGCCATATGTTCGTATCTAGTATGTTGAGACGTTGGACAAGGATAGCTGAAAATGGCTAAGTACAGCCACATTAGCGCACGCTACGATGTATACTTAGCGTACGCTAAGGCACAAGGATTACGTAAGTTAAGTAGTATAGTTAACGTACATTAAGATTCTAAGAGTTACGTACGCTATGTATAAGTTATTACGTACATAACGAGAGGAATCGGACAGCTCAGGCTATGGCCGACAGGTGGGACCCGTGGTCGGCAGCTTTCGGCGAAGAACGTGCTTGGTCGAGAGTCTGGCAGGAAGATCTAAGACACTGTCGGCACGACCCGACCGTGCCATTCGGCACGGGCCATGTCTGGCCGGCAGGCTGCCGATGGTGACTCGGCCGTGGCAGGCCAGTTTCGCCCCGGCTCGATTTTTTCGTGTATTCCAGAAAATTAATCTCCCGCATGTTAAATTAGATTTAATATGATTAAAATGATTTGTGGTATTTCATTTTATAAGGAAAATTTGATTAATTGGAATAATTTTGGGTGACCGAATTATTTGAACGTTTTTCATATTACCGGTTGTGTGAATCGATTGGATCGGTTCGGATTATTGATTGGATCAATGTATCTATATGCTTTCCATTTATATAGTATTTATTGGATGAATGCTTTTGAATGGGGATGTGGTTCGTGGACTTAGTTTTGAATCGTTCGGTTTATTCGATTGGGATGTAAAGGCCGTTTTGAGCCTATTTATTTTACTAGAAATATTTGTATCTAGGATGCAATTTTCAATGTAAAATTTATATGTAATAGCGAAGACCGGAGGAAGATCCGTTTCGAGAAGTCGAAGATTCAAGACGAAGACTTGTAATTAGATTACGGAGTTTTTGTTTTCTAGGAACGGTCCATGAACCACATGTTGGTAGCAATTAGGTTGTGAATGGTTGTTTCATATTGTATGAATGCCACAAATGCGCTTAAATGAATTAATGTGCAAAGTGTAACATTAATCGCAAAAATTCTCCGACGACAAATTATTAAGTTTATAAGGTTTCAAGATTTTCCTTCCCTCCATCGAGCTTTCGGGAAATTGAAATCCAAACAGGATGTGCTATGCTTCCGAGTTATCGGGGTAGTCGTTCGGGGAGGACGGATAAATTACCGGGAGCGCATTAGATGCCTTCGGTTGGAGCAAATTTTATCCCTAGAAACCTGATAGGTTGTCGGATAAGATTCAATTGTGAAACTGATTTGCATCGATGGTATAAACTTAACTTGTTCACGAACCATAGAAACCGTATAGGTTGAGGGGAGTGAACAAGGGGAAAAAGAAGATCGAATCATCCATTAGATGGGTCGGTGTTGGACACCACTTTATGAAAATTAATAGACTAGAAACCTGTTCGGTTGCCCTCTATTAAGATTTATAAAGAACTCGATCACCACTATGAAGTAGAGCGACGATACTTCCGGATTTCACATGGGAGTGTGTTATTCCAATAAAAATAGTGGGAGCTGGGTAACAAGAATAGAAAAGACCTTAATTCTATACTCAGATCATAATTGAACGAGTCACTAATTAATATGTCGTACTTAATGCAGACATAACTCTCAATATGACAATGAACCCACTCGCAATTCTACTCGAAAAGAACACCTTGATCGGACCTAACTTTGTGGATTGGCTACGCAATCTGATGATAGTCCTCAGTATAGAGGCACTGGGATACATCTTGGAAACGGACATTCCGGCTCCTCCAGTGCGGACAAGAGCCAATCAGGAAGAGATTAAAAACCACGAAAAGTGGGTTAAGGATGACATGAAAGTCCGTGCATTTATGATGGCTTCCATGTCTAATGAGCTTCAGAGAGCTTATGAGAAAATGATTTCTGCTAGGCAGATTCTATCTCACTTAACCGAGCTTTATGGTGAGTACAGTCGAACGGCTAGATATGAGATATCCAAGCAATTGTTCGGTGCTAGGATGAAGGAAGATGAGAAGGTTCGGGACCACGTCCTCAAAATGATATCCATGATCGAGAGATTGGAGGCTCTTGATTTTAAGATGGATACTTCTCTTCAAACCGACCTTATCCTACAGTCTCTCCCTGATTCCTTCTCACAGTTTATTATGAATTTCAACTGCAATGAGATTGCATGCGACTTAGCTAGGCTAATGAACAAACTAGTGACCGCTCAGTCTCAGATGAAGACTCCGCGGATGAAGGAGTCTGCCCTTGTGATTTCTTCTGGATCCCGGAGTTCCAAGAACAAGAAGAAAAAGACCAAGAAGCGGACGGGACCACAAGTCGAGGACCTTAAGGGTAAGGGCAAGGCCCCTATGGTTCCGAAGAGCAAGAAGAAGGACGCTTGTCTCAAGTGCGGTGAGCTGGGCCACTGGGCAAGAGACTGTCCGATTCTTCATGGCGCTTCAGGTACAGAACTTTTAGTTTTGGAAACAAATTGTTCTGCTACTGTATTTTCTACTTCCTAGATACTGGATTTTGGTGCTAGTTCTCATATTTGTACCGTGAATCAGGATCTGGAACAAAGTAGGAAGCTTGGAGCTAGAGAAGTTATGATCACAGTCGGAAGCGGGCAGAGTGTCGAGGCAACCGACATAGGATCACTTCTTTTGGGTTTAGAATCCGGATTTGTTTTGACTTTAGAATATGTACTTGTTTTGCTCAAGGGGCACAAAAACATTGTATCCATTTCGGTCATGGACCGAAAAGGCTTTTCATTTTTCATTGGTGATGGTTACTGCAAAGTTTATTTCAGAAATAAACTAGTGGGTACTGCTACTTGTTAAATGGATTGTATCATCTAAATCTCAGCAACAAAGTAGTTGTGAATACTATGACTAGAAAATGTGGTAGAGATGAAACCAATCAAGTTTTGAAATGGCATCTTAGACTTGGTCATGTTAGTCAGACCAAGGTTTACAAGATGGAAAAAGATGGACTTATGGGTCCATTGGGATCGGATCCTTTCCGACTTGTGAATCTTGCCTTAGAGGCAAAATGACTAAGTCCCCCTTCACAGGGACTTTTGAAAGAGCCGCTGATAAACTGAGATTAATCCATACCGACGTATGTGGTGCTTTGGAAACAGAACGTGATGAATATCATTACGTTTACAGATGATCATACTAAGTATGGTTATGTATACTTAATGAAACATAAATCCGAGGCCTTTGAGAAATTCCAGGAATTCAAGGCCCTAGTCGAGAAACAAACTGGTACTCATATCAAAGCACTTTGATCGGACCGAGGTGGCGAGTATATGAGTACGGAGTTTGACCAGTTCCTGAAGGAACATGGAATAGTTTCACAACTAACACCTCCAGGTACTCCTCAATTAAATGGTGTGTCAGAAAGAAGGACCTGGACCTTGTTGAATATGGTCCGTTCCATGCTGGGCTATACTGACTTACCAATTTACCTATGGGGGTATGCACTCCTGACTGCCGCTTACATCTTGAACAAATGTCCTTCCAAATCCATTCCTAAAACTCCACATGAGATGTGGGAGGGCAGGAAACTAAGTCTTAATCATATTAGGATTTGGGGATGTCCCGCCTATGTCAAGAAGACTAAGGTGGAGAAGTTGGAAGCTAGGTCCGCGAAGGGACGTGTCATTGGATTCCCATCTGGGACGATGGGGTATATATTCTACATGCCCGAATATCGAAAGATCATTGTTGCTTTACAAGCACACTTCCTGGAAGATGAGTTCATTCAGGAAGGCGGAGCAGGTAGAAATATTTCTTTAGAAGAATACAATGAAACTCCTCGGAAGACACCTGTGCAAGAAACTGGAACCGAACCTTCTAAAACACAAGTACAACCACCTCGTAGGTCTAGTAGGGTGTCTTATTTACCTGAGAGGTATGGGATTGTGCACTTGGAGGAGCTGGGTCTCCATGAGGTTCCAAGTGATATCCAAGAGACCGACCCAACGACCTATGACCAAGCGATAGTGGATGTAGACTCCACGAAATGGCGTGAAGCTATGGAAGCTGAGATAGACTCGATGCATGTCAATCAAGTTTGGACTCTAGTAGACCGCCCCAAGGGCATAGTGCCTATTGGGAATAAGTGGATCTACAAGAGAAAGACTGATGGAGATGGAAAGGTTGACGCCTATAAGGCCAGGCTTGTGGCAAAGGGTTATACCCAGAAGGAAGGGATCAATTACCACGATACCTTCTCGCCCGTAGCCATGATCAAGTCTATTCGCATGATGCTTGCCATAGCTGCCTACCACGATTATGAGATATGGCAAATGGACGTAAAGACGACTTTTCTTAATGGATTCCTCGAGGGGGAAATCTATATGGAGCAGCCTAAAGGCTTTGTGTCTGAGGTCGATATTCAGAAAGTGTGCAAGCTTCAACGTTCCATTTATGGACTAAAGCAAGCGTCACGTAGTTGGAAGCTTCGTTTTGACGAGGCGGTCAAAGAGTTTGACTTCGTACAAAATGAAGAGGAACCTTGTGTATACAAGAGGGTTAGTGGGAGCAAGATCGCATTCTTAGTACTATATGTGGATGACATTCTACTAATAGGAAATGATGTAGGAATGCTCAGTTCTGTGAAAGTTTGGCTTTCGAGTAATTTCTCCATGAAAAACTTGGGAGAAGCAACCTATATTCTTGGTATTTGGCTCTATCGAGATAGAGCGAAGAGAATAATAGGTCTTTCCCAAGACCTCTATATAGATAAGATCTTAAAGCGATTTAAGATGGATGATTCTAAAAGAGGGTTCCTTCCGATGCGACATGGAATAAAACTCACCTCGAATATGTGTCCTCAAAGTGAGGAACAACGAATGGAAATGAGTAATATACCATATGCTTCGGCCGTGGGTAGCCTTATGTATGCTATGTTGTGTACGAGACCTGACATTGCGCATGCTGTAAGCGTGGTGAGTAGGTTTCAGGCAAACGCAGGTAAGGAACATTGGACTGCCGTAAAGAACGTTCTCAAGTACTTAAGAAGAACTAGAGATATGGTTATGATGTATGGTGGTGGAGAATTGGATGTGGTGGGATTCACTGATTAGGACTTCCAGGGACAGAAAGACGACTCGATTTCTACTTCTGGCTACATATTTACTCTTAATAGAGGAGCAGTATCTTGGCATAGCACCAAGCAAAGCACGACTGCTGATTCCACCTGTCAGGCTGAGTATCAAGCAGTCTCGGAGGCTTCCAAGGAAGGGTTCTGGATTAAGAAGTTTCTGGGAGAACTTCAAGTGATACCATGTCTTTGAGCCGCCTGTTCATCTTTGCGACAACGACGGAGCTGTAGCGCAGGCCAAGGAGCCGAGGTTTCACAACAGCACCAAACATATTGAGAGGAAGTATCATCTCGTAAGAGAATTCGTTCGCAAGGGATACATTGTGCTGCACAGAGTAGAATCGGCCGACAACGTCGCTGATCCACCGACCAAGCCACTTTCTCAGACTAGCTTGGAGCGTCATCTAGAGAACATGGGTATTAGATACCATAGTGTGTGGCATTGAGTGCAAGTGGGAGATTGTTAGGAGTATGCCCTCGAATGACACTCAGAGGTTGTTGAGTGAGGGCATTGTACTTGTAATTATGTAAATCATTAATATAAGGCAATGGATGTTTTTTTATTTACTGGTAGTTACTGGCATTCCTAAAATGTTTCTTTATTTACTGGTAGTTACTGGCATTCCTAACTCGTAAATATACATATAGAAATTAGTCCGTGTATTTGAGAGCAAAACGTTCCACTCCTTAGTAGATAAGGGAGTCGGCACTGGAAAGGTTTATAGCACAAATACTTAATCGTTCGCAAGTCGATGAAACTTGACTGGGCGTTAAGTTTATGTAAAGACTTGTATGACGTGTTCTTTGACATGGAAAGTGCATGTCGAACACTAATGGTTCGTGGGAGCACACGATATAGGTATGCTAATTGGATTAGTATACTCGAACCGACTCACCCTCGATTCGTCACATGGTTTTCACTCCGGGACAGTCAATGACGGAATCGAAAGATTGTGATAGGTATTCGTGAACCTTAGACTTGAGGATTTAGTAGGGATGTGCTTGTGACATCAAGATTTTCATTAGAGTAGTTCGACCCCGTAAACCGGGAGGTGGGGGTCAACCTCGATGTGCATCTTGATGGACAAGTAGCAGGTCCTACTGAATACCAAGATAGAATTCTTTCTCACGTTAGTGAGAGGGTTCTATGTCCTATGCGGTTATTGGCAGATGAGATCATAAATCTTTGGCCAAAGCATTGGAGCTAGTTGTATTGGATACACGAGAGCTCGATGATCTCGATTTGCATTAACACATGCATAGCGTCAAGTACAGATAGGGTTTGACTGACTGTGACCCTGTAACTTGATCGGGACATTTGAAAGAAGGGTTTATACGTATACTGGTATTCACGACAGAATGGTTCTTGAATGATCCCATCATTCGTTCTCAGTTAGGGTACAGTGTAGGCCGCCAGGCTGGCTATGTGGTGCTACTACTCTTTGGTTCCTCCCATTGCTGACTGAGACGGACTTACCGAGTCGCGCAATAGGATTGACGATGGAATGAATCAAGCTTATTATCTCATTATGAATATTAGATATTAGATATCTAAATTGGGACATTGGATGTCTAAATCGATTTATTAGATAAATTTATCTACGGCCTAATGAATTAAATATATCACTGGGTGATTAATTTAATTCATGAATATAATTATTTCTTGGAGAAATTAATTATGTTATTTTGTATTTGATATGTTTAATTAATTGGATTAATTAAATGATATAAATACATCGGAAAGGAATTGGAGTTTATCTGTTTGGACTAACGGGAGTCCAAAACGAACCGAACTTGTCAGATTTCTACATGGGCCGCCGCCCAACATTTCCACCCACTTTCCATTTGGACTCTTGTTCCATTCTTTAATGCATGATCATTGAGTTGGTGGGGTTTGATTCTCATAAGATGAGTTGTTCATGTGTGGGAGTTAAAATAAAAGGGAAAGAAGACCAACTCTATTACTCCAATTGATTCCATCCGTGAGTAAAGAGTATAGAGAGAGAAAATTGTTTTTCTCAAAGTCTTCTTCTTCCTTTTCTTCATTTTGGTTCTTGGTTGTTCTTAGAACATCAAGAGATTTTGAGAGATATAGATTATACACTTAGAGTGTTATAATCAAAGGCTTCATCATCCTAGCTCTAGATGTATCCTTGGAGGATAGCAAGGCGATCGTCATCCCATTCGTTTCTCCGGCGTGTGGCAAGTAGAGGCGTTGTATTTTTGACGTTAGATCATTCAAGTGCTTGGAGCGTTTTGGATCGTAGGGAATTCGTTTAAAGCTTGGGGAATAGCTCAAGAGAAGGAATCCATTTAATCAACGGACTTCAAGGGTAAGTTTCTAATATCTCTTGTGATTTCGTTTATATATTCGTATATATGTAGCTCGATCGATCCTCGTAGGGATTCGGATCGATTTAATTTTCATTTTACCGCTTCCGCTGGGCCTTCTTTTTAGGCACTGAATCCCAACAGATGTTTTTCTCAAAGTCTTCTTCTTCCTTTTCTTCATTTTGGTTCTTGGTTGTTCTTGGAACATCAAGAGATTTTGAGAGATATAGATTATACACTTAGAGTGTTATAATCAAAGGCTTCATCATCCTAGCTCTAGCCGTATCCTTGGAGGATAGCAATGTGATCGTCATCCCGTTCATTTCTCCGGCGTGTGGCAAGTAGAGGCGTTGTATTTTCGATGTTGGATCATTCAAGTGCTTGGAGCATTTTGGATCGTAGGGAATTCGTTTAAAGCTTGGGGAATAGCTCAAGAGAAGGAATCCATTTAATCAACAGACTACAAGGGTGAGTTTCTAATATCTCTTGTGATTTCGTTTATATATTCGTATATACGTAGCTCGATCGATCCTCATAGGGATTCGGATCGAATTAATTTTCGTTGTACCGCTTCCGCTGGGCCTTCTTTTTAGGCACCGAATCCCAACAGTGGTATCGGAGCAAGGTTACGATCCTTGGACCTGTGGGGGCCCCGATTACTCGGGGGTTAGCAAAATTCCACTATTTTGCTAGTGCAACTATAATACGATACGAAATGCAACAAGTAAATAGCAACCATGAATTTACCACGAAAATCAACTATCAAAATGTTCCCGAGAAGTTTTAGAATTTCGAACTCAAGTAAGCAATATTTGAAAAGGAACTCATTAGCTCGAGGATTTTTAAAGTAGAAATTCTTTTGGACCTCAAGTCCCGATTTACAAAACCTTTTTGAAAATGTTAGGGCCTCAGCCCGATTCTCATTTGAAAACACACTAGTTAAGATTTCATTATGAGTCTGTGGCCCATGTTATAAAACGTTATCCAAACAATCACTGTTATACGATCTTTGTTCCACAATCACTGCTCGTACACATCATGTACCGAACTCCGGAGGCCTCGACGGACCCTACCCGGACTACACATGCTGTTCGTACACATCATGTACCGAACTCCATAGGCCTCGGCGGACCCTACCCGGACTACACACGTTGTTCGTACACATCATGTACCAAACTCCAGAGGCCTCGACGGACCCTACCCGGACTACATACACTGTTTGTACACATCATGTACCGAACTCCAGAGGCCTCGTCAGACCCTTATCTGGAACACACGCATTGACACATCACAACTCATATTGATCAACTCACACATCACCACATGCAACACTCATAATTAACCATACATCACCTCAATCAACAATAACACCATAATACATATTAAGGTATGTAATCAAACCGATATAAATATCATCATCATCATGAACACTTAACCATGATCAATCACGCAAGACACAAATCATAGGATTAACACAACCAACAGAATTTCCACGACGTTATCCAGGTGAGGATATCATCACTATCATCAACCGTTCACGATTATAAAATCACATGAAACATATTCACGAAGGTAAACCAAATCATCATAAACCTAGCACGAAGTCTCAATTCACAAGGCACAAATCGTATAGCAAGATACTTGCCTTAATAACCACTACCGAACACTCCGAAGAACACGGTTCAACCGGGAAGCTCGGACCCCGAAGAAGACAACGAACGGGAGGGTTCCGACTCGAGTCCTTCACAAGGATTTCGTTCCTAATTCATATCAACAATAAATCAACAATCGTAAGATGAATAATAATCGCATAACGCCCGAATCCCCCTCTGAGACCTTTTATCGGACACCTTCAAGGCGTCGATTAAGAACTCGACTAAAAAGACGAATCTAGATAATCCAACCATGTAACAATAAGGGAAATGATAGAATATATCTTAAATAATCATCAATCCATCAAAAATCTAAGTTATTACAGTTAAATCGGACAAAACCAAACAAAACCCCCAATTTTCCCAAACTAGGATTTTCAGGAAATCTGACCTGATTCGCTCGATCAAAAGATGTTATAGGATGACTAATCAATGATATGAACTCCAGGACCTCATGGATTCATCGCCTGACAACATGCCTCCACGCCCACCAAGACTCCAGCTGCGGAAGGGAAAGAAACGAAGTGAGAAAATGGGTGTAAACCCGTCTGCTGGCCTTATATAGGCAGCCTGCCCACCGCCTTACGTACGTAATCGGCCATGGCTTACGGCCGTAACCGGCCATGGCCGAACCTTCTGCCCAAAACTGCCGACAGCGTTACGTACGTTACCGGTCAGGGCTTATGTACGTAACAGGCCTTACGGCCGTAACCGCCGGCCCATTACGGCCGTAACTCGGCCAGGTGTGTTTTTGCCCCAAAACATACGGTCATGACTTGGCCGTGGCCAACTCCAACAATCCGGTTTGACGTTCGACAATACCTCGATCTCACCAACACACCGGTAATGATTCAAACCAATACGAATCATAGAGAAACTCCAAAAAATTTCGTTAACGGAACAACATAACCGACAACATTGACAAAGAGTTCAAGGCAACTGAAATAAAAATCTCAGGTATTACATTCTACCCCTCTAAAAATAAGTTTCGTCCCGAAACTTAAAAATAAAGTCATCACAGTGATACTAAATAAAACACAATGACACAGGATAAAATACCAAATTCATGACCCCGTGGTCCACTGTCACGTCTCCGTAGGTTCAACAACTATGCAGAAACTTAACAAAGTATTAGTTAGCAAGCTCCAACATAAAAAAATGTCACATAACATAACTCCACACGAGAGACAATCCGCAGTACGAGCACAAAACACTATCGCTGGACAACACTGGGTCCTCTAGAAGTAGGAATGGAACTCCGGTCCTCTATCATCTTGGCAACAATCTCGCAGTACTGAACTCGATGCCCCTCGCGTCCACAATTATAACAAGTCACCAGTGGTTTCTTACAATGCGCACGTTCATGGCCCAGAACGTTACAATTGAAACACCTTGGAGCATTACCAGAACTCAAAGACACTATCCGGAATTTCTACTACTGTTATTTAATGTTATTTTATCCGAGTTATGTTGTACAGCGTGGAATCTGTGCAGTATGGATAAAATAAATGAAAGACTGAGACAGTTGTATTTATATAATTGTCGTACTTGGTCGACAATTGTATATGAGGATATTGTGTATTAGATGTATCGTATGAGAACATATTCGGAAGGAGTATGTGTATTCAGTATGCCATATGTTCGCATCTAGTATGTTGAGACGTTAGATAAGAATAGCTGAAAATGGCTAAGTACAGCCACATTAGTGCACGCTACGATGTATACTTAGCGTACGCTAAGGGACAAGGATTACGTATGTTAAGCAGTATAGTTAACGTACGTTAAGATGCTAAGAGTTACGTACGCTATGTATAAGTCACTACGTACGTAACGAGAGGAATCGGACAGCTCAGGCTATGGCCGATAGGTGGGACCCATGGTCGGCAGCTTTCGGCGAAGAACGTGCTTGGTCGAGTCAACTCTCGGTTAACGTACGCTATGAGTAGCGCATTACGTACCATAAGTGGAGATTTACTATAGCAAGTCAACGTATGTATTACGTACGCTATGAAGGAAACATTACGTACGTAAGCAAGTGAGCGAATCAAGTCAGTGAGCTCTGGACTGATATTACGTACGCTATGAAGGACACTTAGCGTACATTAGTTATCATTACGTACGTTAATGCTAATGGATAATGTACGTAATGGATGTGCAGGTTATAAAATAAGGTTCGTTCTTCTCATTTCTTCACGAGAGAAAAACCTTTCCTCCTCCAACCTTCGTCCCTATGAGCATTTTAGTGAGTTTTAGCCTCTCCCAACTTGATTGTAAGCTTGGAAACATGGATTTGAGGCTTGGAGATGAAGATGTTGATGATTAGTGAAGAGTTTGATTGGGTTATTCATGCTCTTGAGGTATGTTGTTGAACTCTTCACCTTGATTTTGGGTTTTTGGTATTGTTATCCGTATTTGATTCGTATGATGACGATTAGGGTGTTGTTGTTACGATTCTTGAGGTTATGTGAAGTGTAGATTGAAGAATACGATAATACATGACTTGGATTACGAATTGGATGATTATCTACATGTTAAAGGATATCGAATTAGGTTGTTTTGATGGCTATGAACATGATTTCGAATCACTTAGTGTTCTTGAGGAACTTCTTGATGAATTTAACATAGCAAGACGATCGTATGTTGAATTATCGGTATCTTTAGATATTAAGATCGAATGTTCGTTGGTTGTAGTGATAGAATTCGCATGTTCTTGATGAAATACGAATCATGATATCAATTTGGAATCCGGAAAGATTGTGATTGATCACCGAATATGATTTCCTTTACATTTGTATCCGTAATCGTATTTTGGTTATGAATTCATAATTGTTTGAGTCGGATTGTTTGGACTTGTGTCTAACCAAGATATTATGAAATCGTTGAGTTTGTCGATCGGTTATATTGATTAGTAATTATCGGATTTCGGTTCATATGATGGATATGAATTCATAAATGGTTTGAGTATATTATTTGGTTTTATATATGATCGAGGTATCGTTGACCCGTTGAGTTTGATTGGTTGGCTATGTCGGTTATTGATTGTTATCGGATCGTTGCTATTTGATTACTTCAATAGGTTGAGATTATTGATCGGTGATTATAACCGTATGTTGCGGTCGTGTTCGAGTATGTTCGTGAATTGCATTGGTCAGGGTCGAGGAGCTCGTAGACGAAGGCAATGAGATTGGTAGCGGCTTCATCAATGTCGTATCGGTATCGAGGCAAGTTATTACTTGCTCAGTTATAATGTTTAATGAATGGTTTCAGTTTCATTTCGTTTATAATGCATATAGCGATGATCATTATTGTAAAACCCTGGAGATTTGGATTTTATGTTATTTTCCGATTCTGGGAGTTAAATCATAATGTATATGATATATTTCAGTTATTGGCATATTCGGGTATCGAGGTTACTTTATGATAAAGACGAGGATATGAGTATCTATAGTCCATGGTACGATTGGATCGCCGAGCATTGAGGATAATCGTCGGTGATGATTTGACATCGAGATTGCTCCTGAAGGACTCGGGACAAGTATCTTAGTTTTGATTTCGGTTTAGTGTTGATGATGTTGATCATGCAGGTTGACATTCATGTTGTTGAACATGAGGTCGTCCTAGTTGTTTTGTCATAATGTCGTTCATGTTATTGAGTCATGTGTTGTTCTTGTTGATGAACATATTCAATTGCATATGTGTATGCATAATTGTATTGTTTATGTTGTGTTGATCCGTTGGGATCGTGTGATCTCTGTTGAGCGCGCTGGATAAGGTGTCCACCTCGTTATGGTCCGACGGGATCATCTTGGGATCTATGCTGAGGGCGCTGGATCATTGGACGGGTTTTCCACCTCGTTTTGATCCGACGGGATCATCTTGGGATCTATGCTGAGGGCGCTGGATCGTTGGATTACCCAGTGTTGTGTTGATGGAATCATGAGGATTCACATCGTTGGTTTTACATGTGTTGTTGTGCATATGTATATTGTTGGTTATCCACCTCGTGTTGATCTAGTAGGATCATCTTGGGATCTATGCTGAGGGCGCTGGATCATGGGATTTCCATTGAGTATACACTGTTGTTATTTGTTGAGCATATTGACGTTGTCATATGAGTATGCATTTGTAGGTCTTGTGTTAGGACCATGTCCGTGTGTGGTATTGATCTACCTCGGATTAGACTGACATGATTGTCATGGCATTTCATATCCTGAGGTATGTTTCGTATTTTCTTTGGTATTTGTCTTTTGATGGACAATCGGTTATCGTCTTGGGATTTGATGATGCTATCCGATGGATCGAATTAGTCGGAATTGGTATATTTCCCTACTGCGAGTTATGATGATGTTTTGAGATATCTTAGGTATTGCTTTAGGTACCGTATGATGTTGCGTTTGAGTTTATTGATTAATCGAGATTACGAGACGTGCTTTGTGATGATGGTTAATCTGATGAGAATTATTTGAGTAAATAAAGTTACGACGGTAAGATTACATTGGTCGTATTCTTACTTAGTATTTTCATTGGTATGTAATTATTGACGTGATGTGATTGATATCATTGTGGGATATTATGGCTGACCCCATCGTGGGCTTTCTTTTTAGGTTCTTTGGATATCGAGCTTGTAGCGGTCGTGAAGAGATGATCTTCCCGGAGGATACTGGCTAGGGCATGTTTTTGTGAATTGAGTTTCCTGATCAGTTTTTGTATTCTGCTGTTAGAGTACTTTTAACTATTGTCTTTCCCGCTGCATGAGTATTTTAAATGACCTTTCGTTATCTGGTAACTCAGGTTAGTTTGGAAAAATCGTTTTCTAAACTATTGAGTTTCGGCTGTTTGGCCTTGTCCTTTCAAATGAGATTTTACGACGGTTTTGATAAACGAGTTTTATAAAGTCTTCGAATGTTTTTAAAGATAGTACCGTCGTTCGCCTCTTAGGCGTTTGTAAATGTTTGCGAAAATGTCTTTTAGCCTTGTGGGTTCTATCTCGGGGCCCACGCAGGGACGGAGCCAGAATTTTTGATGAGGGTGGTCCTTTTTCTTCAACCATGTTTTCCGCAAGTTCACCAATCACTTTTAGATTGTGTCAAGTTCCTCTTTCAATCTCTTTAAAAATGTTCCTAAATGGGATATATATATATATATATATATATATATATATATGTATATATATATATATATGTATGTATATATAGGGTTGGGTTCTGGTGAGAAGTTTAGTTAACGTGAGAAACGATTATCAATCTTTGAATGCATATTAAGATGAGATGCACCAGATTAATCCCCCGAAGCGTGAAAATGAACGAAAGAGTTGTCGAAAATTGCAATAAATAAAAATAAGCAACTTCTTGTAAAACTTAGTAAAACCATTTTCTAATTCCATAAGGCATACATAAATACATGTATATTGTAATTTTTTATAAACTAAAATATCATATTCATATAACAATCACAAATAGAAATAAGAAGATAATGACTAAGTGATAAATGTAGGGTTACCAACTATGGAGTTCATCACCCCCAAGAACAATATAACCCTATGTCACTATATATATAGCAAAAAAATTCAAAAGGTGAGGGTAATCCCAAGATCACCCTAGGCCAACACTAGCTCCGTCCATGGGCCCACGGCGCTGTAATATTCCCGGTTGGATCTGGGGGTGTTACAGAATATTGTATCGGAGCTTAGGTTGAGAAAACCTAGGCAGTTGGGTCGAGTGGAGTCGTGTTTTTGTCGCGTCATTCGAGTTGTCGATTTACAAATATTGGAACCGTGAGTTTTGTTGTTCACTCGGGCTTGTGCGTTATGTGATTCACCAGTGTGGTACTGGGGTTTTTGTAAAGTTTTCAAATGATATTAACGTGTCTCTACGGACAGAGCTGTGTTGTGTTCTCGAGTTGAACTAATTTTTCAAAACGTGTGTTTTGAAAATATCTGTGTCTAGTATTTTCTAGAGTTGAGATATGTGCCAGTATCACGGGGAATCGTCGACTTCACGATCTGTAAGTATTTAGATTTTTGAATTACATTGAGATTTATTGCCATTCTAAGTTGATATGCTTTGAGATTCCGAAAGATATTATGCATCACAGTATGAGGTGGCAGAGTTTAGACAAGATTGATGATCTTGAGAAACTATGATTTTGGAAATCAGTATGTTGGTTAGATTTTGGAACGGAATTGTGCATTTGGGAGAAATGTTGTGGATGGTTTAGAAGAATATGTAGTCATGTTAATTTATTTTGAGATTTATGAACTGTTTTTGAGCATTTGAAAATGATACTTTTCAAAATGAATGTTTCACGGATGTCTTACGGAAATTGCTTTTGGACCGAGACCCAATCGATTTTGAAATAGTTTTATAACTCAGGACTTGGGGTCCAAAAGAGTTTTATACTTTTTAAACTTCTTGTTGTAACACCCCTAGATTTAACCGGGAATATTACAGCGCCGTGGGCCTCGAGATAGAACCCACAAGGCTAAAGGAAATTTTCGCAAACATTTACAATTGCCCAAGAGGCTAACGACGGTACTATCTTTAAAAATATTGAAGACGTTATAAAACTCGTTTATCAAAACCGTCGTAAAATCTCATTTTGAAAAGGGCAAGGCCAAACGGCCGAAACTCAATAGTTTAGAAAATGATTTCCAAAGTAACTCAAGTTACCAGAAACATAAGGTCATTTAAAAATACTCACGCAGCGGAAAAGACAAACAATTACAAATACTCCAGCAGCGGAATACAACAACTGATCAGGAACTCAGTTCACAAAAACATGCCCTAGCCAGTATCCTACGGGAAGCTTATCTCTTCACGACCGCTACAAGCTTGATAATCCAAAAACCTAAAAAGAAAGCCTATGACGGGGTCAGCCATAATATCCAACAATGATATCAATCACATCACATCAATAATTACATACCAATGAGATAATAAGTAAGAATACCACCAAAGTAATCCTACTACCATAACTCTACCAAAATTCACGTCTCGTATTGTTTCTCTCCCGGTACCCAAAGTTCTCAAAACACTATCATAACTCACGGTTACGAAATCTACTAACTCTGTCTAACCCAAATCCGTCGGGTAACAGCATCAAGTCTCAACACGAAAACCGATTGTCCATCAAAGACATATACCAAGGGAAATACGGAACATATCTCGAGATGCACAATACCACGACAATCATGTCGGTCTAATCCGAGATCAGATCAATGCAACATAGGAACACGGTCCTAACACAAGACCTACAAATGCATACTCATATGACAACGTCAATATGCTCGACAACACATGATAAAAATCAATGATGCGAATTCACAAGATTCCATCAACTCAATACTGGTAATCCAACGATCCAGTGCCCTCAGCATAGATCCCAAGATGATCCTACTAGATCAACACGAAATGGATAACCAACAATATATGTATACGCAAAACAAGAAATGATAAAATCAATTATGCGAATTCACAAGATTCCATCAACACAATACTGGTAATCCAACGATCCAGCGCCCTCAGCATAGATCCCCATGATGATCCCGTCGGACCAACGCATGGTGGAAAACCTGTCCAACGATCCAGCGCCCTCAGCATAGATCCCCATGATGATCCCGTCGGACCAACGCATAGTGGACATCCGATCCAGCGCCCTCAGCATAGATCCTCATGATCCCATCGGATCATTTACAACATAAACAATGCAATTATGCATACACATATGCAAATTAATATGTTCATCAACATGAACAACATAAGAATCAATAACATGAACGACACTATGATAAACAACTAGGACGACCTCATGTTCAGCAACATGAATGACAACCTGCATGATCAACATCATCAATACTAAACCGAATCAAACTAAGATACTTGTCCCGAATCCTTCAGGAGAAATCTAGATATCAAATCATCACCGGCGATTATCCTCAATGCTCGGCGAACGAAACGTACCACGGACTATAGATACTCATATCCTCATCTTTATCGCAACGTAACCTTGATAACCGAATATGCCAATAACCGAGATAAAGCATATACATTATGATTTAGCTCCCAGAATCGGAAAGAAAACATATAATCCAAATCTCCAGAATTTACAATAATGACCATCGATATATGCATTATAAACGAAATGAAATTGAAACCATTCATTAAACATTATAACTGAGCAAGTAATAACTTGCCTCGATACCGATACGACGATGATGAAACCGCTACCAATCTTATCGCCTTCGTCTACGAGCTCCTCGGCCCTGACCCATGCAATTCACGAACATACTCGAACATGACCGCAACATACGGTTCTAATCACCGATCAATAATCTCAACCTATTGAAGTAATCAATTAACACATATCCGATAACAATCAACAACCGACACGACCAACCAATCAACTCAATGATTCAACGATATCTCGATCATACACAAAACCAAATAATCTAATCTCAACAATTGCGAACTCATATCTACAATATAAACTGCAACTTGATGATCATACTAAACAATTACTATAACCGATCAATAAACCCAAATATTCCACATTATCCCGATTAAACACAAATCCGAACAACCCGAATCAATCAATCATGAACTCATTACCATGATACGTTTCCATAATCGGATAATCATATCAACGATCAACTCATATAGATAACAAGGATTACGTAACATACTCTATTCCAAATTCATATGAATTAACACGATTCCTCCTTGTTTATATTAGCAAATTTCATAGTACGGCAATACTATCGGCATAATCGGCCATTCGAACTACCCAAATAGTTCGATACCATTGATAATCTTGTTATAAGATTATCTATAATCTTTCCGGATTCAAAATTGATATCATGATTCGTATTTCATCAAGAACACACGAATTCCACCACTATAATCAATGAACATTCGATTTCCATACCTAAAGATACCGATAATTCAACATACGATCGTCTTGCTATGTTAAATTCATCAAGAAGTTCCTCAAGAACACTAAGTGATTCTAAATCATGTTCATAACCATCAAAACAACATAAATCGATATCCTTTAACGTGTAGGTAATCGTCCAATTCGAAATCCAAGTCATGTATCATCATATCCTTAATTAACCCTTCATATAACCTCAAGAATTGTAATAACAACACCCTAATCATCATCATACGAATCAAATACGGATAACAATACCAAAAATCCGAAATCAAGGTGAAGAGTTCAATAACATACCTCAAGAACATGAATAACACAATCAAACCCTTCAAGAATCATTGATATCTTCATATCCAAGCTTCTAATCCATGCCTCCAAGCTCATAACCAAGATAGAAGAGGTTGATTCTCACTTATATGTTCAGAGGGGCGAAGGTTGGAGGAGGAAATCGATTTTCATTCGTGAAGAAATGAAAAACGAACTTCATTTTATAAACTGCATAACTCATTACGTACGTTATCCCTCATCATTAACGTACGTAATGGTATTTAGCGTACGCTACGCGTCCAACATAGCGTACGTAACATCATCCCAGAACTAATTGACTTGGTTCATTCAATTCCTTACGTACGTAACACTCCTCTCATAACGTACGTAATACGTACGTTGACTTGCTACAGTAAAACCTCATATTACGTACGTAACACACCCTGTATAGCGTACGTAATACGTAGTTGACTCGCCTGTCCACATCGGCTGCCGTCACCGGGTCCCACCTGACGACCATGACTCGGTCCTCTGATTCCTCTTGTTACGTACGTAATACCTCGACCATAACGTACGTAACACTTGCAAGTTAACGTACGTTAACTACACTACTTAACGTACGTAATCCTTAGGTTTTAGCGTATGCTAGGTATACATCATAGCGTGCGCTAATGTGGCTGTACTTGGCCATTTTCAGCTTATTCTTGTCCAACGTCTCGACATACAGAATACGAACATACGACATACTGAATACGTATACTCAACTCATTACATCCTCAAATGCAATTGTCGACCAGATACGATAATTGTACCAATACTGACATCTCAGTCCTTCATTTATTTTATCCATACTGTACAGATTCCACGCTGTACAACATAACTCGGATAAAATAATATTAAACAACAGTAGTAGAAATTCCGGATATTACACTTGTAATACGTAACGAGATACAGGCTGAGACCCTGATGTTTCAAAAGGCTTTTCTGTTTTCTAAAGAACGCCTGAGATTTTTAAAACACTTTACTAGTCGTTTATGCATTTTATTATTACCTTTCGGGGTTTTGGTTTATTTGTTCAAATGAGACTTCTCGGGTAGTCTTTCGCTGTGTTTGATTTGTTACTTATTCAATGTTTTGTCATAGCATGGTTGAGGTGATCCAGGATGGGTTAATGGTTGACGTTGCGAGTCATGTGTGGAAAAGGAGTTTTTGTCGGATTCTATACATTAAGATTTTGGAACTCTATCGTGTGGTTTTCCCGAGAAAATGTCAGTGGAATTGGTGACGAACCGAATTGGTATACAGGAGTATGGATGTGGTCAATCATTTGCATAGTTTTCATTTTAACACTTCGAAATCGCGTGGATTCGAAGGACACTGTTATCGAATACTTGGCATTAGCGAGCCAGTTTAATTTTTCGAAAATTGATTTCGTGCTCTTATAAAAATTTATGTTTTGAGTTTTGGAATTTTTGAAAGAACTTTCGAAAATTGTCTTCTTGACAAGATTACATGATTTCAAACTGGTTTTGAAAATGTGACTGATATACATACGCATTTAGTGCATAGTGCATATCATATTGATGGTACGGGGAAAAGAGATCCGAACTCTAGTATGGTAGTTTGGTTATCCAGGGATGATCGGTTGATTTATTGGATAAGAGAAATATGCTGCGTGTAGTAGATTCATGGACAGGATGTAATTTTGGAACTTTGAATTTTGTGAAACCGGGACATATATGCTATGTAATTCCTTTGGTATGATAGTAGCGCGATTTTACCATAATGATTTTTGAATGATTTCTTTGTAAGTGTAGATTTGGGGATGGTGACCCCATGCTGGTTGTTTTGGATATTGAGTGGTCGTTCCCACTCCATGTATGATTGGATATGTTCGTCGGTTTGTGATTGGTTGTTCGTATGCCGAGGAGTATGTTCACCAGTCGGGTATGTTTATTGAGATCCACTGTATGTTATTGGTGTGTCGTTTTGAGAACTTTATTCATTCGTATATCGGTTTCTGTGGTCCTGTGTTGATCATGTTGAAGTTCGCCGTGTGAAGGTATTCTCGATTATCACTGATCATTCATTGGTAATATCGGAGTTTGTCGTAATGATGATATTCTCGATTGTGTTTTGACCTCTGGTTGGTCATATTGAAGTTTATCATGTCGATGATATTCTCGATTAATATATTGGTTGATCATTGTTGGTGATCATCTGACCGTTCGGATTATGTGTCGATGTTTCAGGACTTGTTACCATTGCTTTGGGTAGTTGTTTCACAGACGTGTCGTGCACCGTTGGTTTTACAGCAGATTGCGACTTGATTGTATAATTAGGCAGACGAGATTTAGCACGGATAGATTATTTCATCCGAAGATGATATATTTTGTTAAGACTCATGGAATTGTGATTGTAAGCATGTTGAGGCTTTACAGTGAAGTCACTTGCTAGTATCTCAGGAGATCATCGACTTTGCGCAGTTGTAAGAATGCTAGTTTGATTATTCGGTAATGATGATGATTGATCGTTGTCGTGATGATTTCGGGATATTTTGGTCGAATGGGTTGTTTATTTTTATGACGGATTGCCAGTTTCGAGGCCGAAACTTATTTTAAGTGGGGTAGAATGTAATATCCGGAATTTCTACTACTGTTGTTTAATGTTATTTTATCCGAGTTATGTTGTACAGCGTGGAATCTGTGCAGTATAGATAAAATAAATGAAAGACAGAGACAGCTGTATTTGTATAATTGTCGTACTTGGTCGACAATTGTATATGAGAATATTGTGTATTAGATGTATCGTATAAGAATATATTCGGAAGGAGTATGTGTATTCAGTATGCCATATGTTCATATCTAGTATGTTGAGACGTTGGACAAGTATAGCTGAAAATGGCTAAGTACAGCCACATTAGCGCACGCTACGATGTATACTTAGCGTACGCTAAGGCACAAGGATTACGTACGTTAAGTAGTATAGTTAACGTACGTTAAGATGCTAAGAGTTACGTACGCTATGTATAAGTCATTACGTACGTAACGAGAGGAATCGGACAGCTCAGGCTATGGTCGATAGGTGGGACCCGTGGTCGGCCGCTTTCGGCGAAGAACGTGCTTGGTCGAGTCAAATCTCGGTTAACGTACGCTACAAGTAGCGCATTATGTACGTTAAGTGGATATTTACTGTAGCAAGTCAACATACGTATTACGTATGCTATGAAGGAAACATTACGTACGTAAGCAAGTGAGCGAATCAAGTCAGTGAGCTCTGGACTGATATTACGTATGCTATGAAGGACACTTAGCGTACGTTAGTTATCATTACGTATGTTAATGCTAATGGATAACGTACGTAATGGATGTGCAGGTTATAAAATAAGGTTCGTTCTTCCCATTTCTTCACGAGAGAAAAACCTTTCCTCCTCCAACCTTCGTCCCTCTGAGCATGTTAGTGAGTTTTAGCCTCTTCCAACTTGATTATAAGCTTGGAAACATGGATTTGAGGCTTGGAGATGAAGATGTTGATGATTTTTGAAGAGTTTGATTGGGTTATTCATGTTCTTGAGGTATGTTGTTTAACTCTTCACCTTGATTTTGGATTTTTGGTATTGTTATCCGTATTTGATTCGTATGATGACGATTAGGGTGTTGTTGTTACGATTCTTGAGGCTATGTGAAGTGTATATTGAAGAGTACGATAATACATGACTTGGATTACGAATTGAATGATTATCTTCATGTTAAAGGATATCGAATTAGGTTGTTTTGATGGCTATGAACATGATTTCGAATCACTTAGTGTTCTTGAGGAACTTCTTGATGAATTTAACATAGCAAGAAGATCGTATGTTGAATTATCGATATCTTTAGATATGAATATCGGATATTCGTTGGTTGTAGTGATAGAATTCGTATGTTCTTGATGAAATACGAATCATGATATCAATTTGGAATCCGAAAAGATTGTGATTGATCACCGAATATGATTTCCTTTACACTTGTATCCGTAATCGTATTTTGGTTATGAATTCGTAATTGTTTGAGTTGAATTGTTCGGACTTGTGTCTAATCGAGATATTGTGAAATCGTTGAGTTTGTCGATCGGTTATATTGATTAGTAATTATCGGATTTCGGTTCATATGATGGATATGAATTCGTAAATGGTTTGAGTATATTATTTGGTTTTATATATGATCGAGGTATCGTTGACCCGTTGAGTTTGATTGGTTGGCTATGTCGGTTATTGATTGTTATCGGATCGTTGCTAGTTGATTACTTCAATAGGTTGAGATTATTGATCGGTGATTATAACCGTTTGTTGCGGTCGTGTTCGAGTATGTTCGTGAATTGCATTGGTCAGGGTCGAGGAGCTTGTAGATGAAGGTAATGAGATTGGTAGCGGCTTCATCATCGTCGTATCGGTATCCAGGCAAGTTATTACTTGCTCAGTTATAATGTTTAATGAATGGTTGCAGTTTCATTTCGTTTATAATGCATATAGCGATGATCATTATTGTAAAACCCTGGAGATTTGGATTTAATGTTATTTTCCGATTCTGGGAGTTAAATCATAATGTATATAATTTATTTCGGTTATTGGCATATTCGGGTATCGAGGTTACTCGAGGCTATGAGTATTTATAGTCCATGGTACGTTTGGATCATCGAGCATTGAGGATAATCACCGGTGATGATTTGACATCGAGATTTCTCCTGAAGGACTCGGGACAAGTATCTTAGTTTTGATTTCGGTTTAGTGTTGATGATGTTGATCATGAAGGTTGACATTCATGTTGTTGAACATGAGGTCGTCCTAGTTGTTTTGTCATAATGTCGTTCATGTTATTGAGTCATGTGTTGTTCTTGTTGATGAACATATTGATTTGCATATGTGTATGAATAATTGTATTGTTTATGTTGTGTTGATCCATTGGGATCGTGTGATCTCTGCTGAGGGCACTGGATCAGATGTCCACCTCGTTATGGTCCGACAGGATCATCTTGGGATCTATGCTGAGGGCGCTGGATCATTGGACAGGTTTTCCACCTCGTTTTGGTCCGACGAGATCATCTTGGGATCTATGCTGAGGGCGCTGGATCGTTGGATTACCCAGTGTTGTATTGATGCAATCATGAGGATTCGCATCGTTGGTTTTACATGTGTTGTTGTGCATATGTATATTGTTGGTTATCCACCTCGTGTTGATCTAGTAGGATCATCTTGGGATCTATGCTGAGGGCGCTGGATCATGGGATTTCCATTGAGTATACACTGTTGTTATTGTTTTGAGCATATTGACGTTGTCATATGAGTATGCATTTGTAGGTCTTGTGTTAGGACCATGTCCGTATGTGGTATTGATCTGACCTCGGATGAGACTGACATGATTGTCGTGGCATTTCATATCCTGAGGTATGTTTCGTATTTCCTTTGGTATTTGTCTTTTGATGGACAATCGGTTATCGTCTTGGGATTTGATGATGCTATCTGATGGATCGAATTGGTCGGAATTGGTATATTTCCCTACTGCGAGTTATGATGATGTTTTGAGAAATCTTAGGTATTGCTTTAGGTACCGTATGATGTTGCATTTGAGTTTATTGATTAATCGAGATTACGAGACGTGCTTTGTGATGATGGTTAATCTGATGAGAATTATTTGAGTAAATAAAGTTACGACGGTAAGATTACATTGGTCGTATTCTTACTTAGTATTTCCATTGGTATGTAATTATTGAGGTGATGTGATTGATATCATTGTGGGATATTATGGCTGACCCCATCGTGGGCTTTCTTTTTAGGTTCTTTGGATATCGAGCTTGTAGCGGTCGTGAATAGATGAGCTTCCCGGAGGATACTGGCTAGGGCATGTTTTTGTGAATTGAGTTTCCTAACCAGTTGTTGTATTCTGCTGCTAGAGTACTTTTAACTGTTGTCTTTCCCACTGCGTGAGTATTTTTAAATGACCTCTCGTTATCTGGTAACTCATGTTACTTTGGAAAAATCATTTTCTAAACTATTGAGTTTCGGCTGTTTGGCCTTGTCATTTCAAATGAGATTTTACGACGGTTTTGATAAACGAGTTTTATAAAGTCTTCGGATATTGAGTGGTCGTTCCCACTCCATGTATGATTAGATATGTTCGTCAGTTGATGAATGGTTGTTCGTATGCCGAGGGGTATGTTCAACGGTCGGTTGTGTTTCGTTGAGATCCACTGTATATGATTTGTTTAGCGTTTTGAGAATTTTGCTCTTTCGTATACCTGTCTCTGTGGTTCTGTGTTCATCGTGTTGGAGCTTACGGTGTGAGGGTATTCTAGATTGTTATTGCTCCTTCGTTGGTAATATTGGAGTTTATCATGTTGATGATACTCTCGATTGTGTTTTGACCTCTGGTTGGTCATATTGGAATTTATCATGTTGATGATATTCTCGGTTGCGTTTTGACCTTTGGATTGGTCGTATTAGAGTTTATCATGTCGATGATATTCTCGGTTAACTTATTGGTTGATCATTGCTGGTGATCATATGAGCGTTCGGATTTTGAGTCAATGTTTCGGGATTTGTGTCATTGTGTTGGTCAGTTGCTTCTCAGATGTATCGTGCATTATTGTTCTTTTAGCAAATTAGGATTTGATTGTGTAATCAGACAGACATGATTTGACACGGATATATTACTTCATCCGAAGATGATATATTTTGTTAAGACTCATGGAATTGTGGTTGTAAGAGCGTTGAGGCTTTACAGTGAAGTCACTTGCTAGTATCTCAGGAGATCGTCAACTTTGCGCATATGTAAATATACTGTTTTGGTTATTCGTTAATGATGATGATTGATCATGTCGTGATGGTTTCGGGATATTTTGGTTAAACGGTTTATTGGTTTTTCTATGACGGATTGCAAGTTTCGAGGACGAAACTTATTTTAAGTGGTGTAGTATGTAATATCCGGAATTTCTACTACTGTTGTCTAAAGTTATTTATCTGAGTTATGTTGTACAGCGTGGAATCTGTACAGTATGGGTAAAATAAATGAAGGACTGAGACAGTTGTATTTGTGTATTTGTCATACTGGGTCGACAATTGCTTTGAGGATATCGTGTATCAGGTTATCGTATTTTGATATCGGGTATATCACATGATAATATCATTGGATTCAGTATATGTATTCAGTATGTGTGTTTGCGTTTTCGGTATGTCGAGACAGGCAGGAACGGTTGGAAATGGCTAAGTATAGAGCCCTTAACGTACGTTAAGATTTTGAGATAACGTACGCTAAGTTGCTAGTGTTACGTACGTTATGGCCAAGGCATTACGTACGTAACAAGAGGAATCAGACAGGACCGAGCCATGGTCGGAAGGTGGGACCCGGTGTCGGCAGCGGATGTGGACAGGCGAGTCAACCCCGACAATTATGTACGCTAAGGACAGATCATTACGTATGTTAACGAGTATGTTACTGTAGCAAGTCAACGTACGTATTACGTACGTTATGGAGCAAGGGTTACGTACGTAAGGCATTGAACGAAATGAGTCAGTTAACTCTGGACTGTCATTACGTACGCTACCAAAGTCAGATAGCATACGTAAATAGTGGTTACGTACGTTAACATGGGCATGTTACGTGCGTAACGAACTGAAATGTTTTATAAGTGAATGCCTGTCTTTCATTTCTCTTCGGTATTTCACTTCGTTCTTCGCCTCCAAACACTGAGAGAGGGAGTTTTAGCTCTCCCAAATCAATTGTGAGCTTGGAAACATGGGATTGGAGCTTGGATATGAGGATATTGATGATTCTTCAAGTATTTGCTTGTGTATTTCATCTTCTAAGAGGTATGTTGGATAATCCTCTCTTTCAATTCGGATTTTGATGTTGTTGTTGATGAATGATTCATATGAAGATGATTAGGATGTTGTTGTTACGATTCTTGAGACTATATGAACTATGTGTTGAAGGATATGATGGTTTATGTCTTGATTATGTTGGTTTTTATAGAATCATAGTGTTCTTGGTGTTCTTGGTAGAATTGTTTCGATTCATGATGTTAGGAGGATCATATATTGGAAAATATGGTAATATACACCTTGAATTATGAATGAGGATGGTTTAGATGTTGGAATATATCGAAGTAGGTTGTTTCGAGGGCTATGAACATGATTTCGAATCAGTTAGTGTTCTTGAGGAACTTCTTGATGAATTTAACATAGCAAGATGATCGTAGGTTGAATTATCGGTATCTTTAGATATGAAGATCGAATGTTCATTGATTGTAGTGGTAGAATTCGTATGTTCTTGATGAAATACGAATCATGATATCAATTTGGAATCCGGAAAGATTGTGATTGATCACTGAATATGATTCCCTTTACATTCGTATCCGTAATCGTATTTTGGTTATGAATTCGTAATTGTTTGAGTTGGATTGTTCGGACTTGTGTCTAATCGAGATATTGTGAAATCGTTGAGTTTGTCGATCGGTTATATAGATTAGTAATTATCGAATTTCGGTTCATATGATGGATATGAATTCGTAAATGGTTTGAGTTATGTTATTTGGTTTTACATAGGATCGAGGTATCATTGACCCATTGAGTTTGATTGGTTGGCTATGTCGGTTATTGATTGTTATCGGATCGTTGCTATTTGATTACTTCAATGGGTTGAGATTATAGATCGGTGATTATAACCGTACGTTGCGGTCGTGTTCGAGTATGCTCGTGGATTGCATTGATCGGGGCCGAGGAACTTACAGACGACGGCAAGGGATTGGTGATGGCTTCATCGATATCGAGGCAAGTTATTACTTGCTCAGTTATAATGTTTAATGAATGGTTTCAGTTTCATTTTGTTTATAATGCATATAGCAATGATTATTACTGCAAATTCTGGAGATTTGGATTATATGTTGTCTTTCCGATTCTGGGAGTTAAATCATAATGTATATGATTTATCTCAGTTATTGGCATATTCGGGTATCAAGGTTACGTTGCGATAAAGATGAGGATATGAGTATCTATAGTCCATGGTACGTTTGGATCCCCGAGCATTGAGGATAATCGTCGATGATGTTTTGACATCGAGACGTCTCCTAAAGGACTCGGGACAAGTATCTTAGTTTGATTTGGTTTAGTGTTGATGATATTGATCATGCATGTTGTTATTCATGTTGTTGAACATGAAGTTGTCCTAGTTGTTTCATCATAGTGTCGTTCATGTTTTGTTTTGATTCATATGTTGTTCATGTTGATGTACATATTGATTGCATATTTGTATTGTTTATGTTGTGTTGATCCGATGGGATCGTGCGATCTATGCTGAGGGCGCTGGATCAGATGTCCACTATGCGTTGGTCCGACGGGATCATCATGGGGATCTATGCTGAGGGCGCTGGATCGTTGGACAGGTTTTCCACCATGCGTTGGTCCGACGGGATCATCATGGGGATCTATGCTGAGAGCGCTGGATCGTTGGATTACCCAGTGTTGTGTTGATGGAATCTTGTGAATTCGCATCGTTGATTTTATCATGTCTTGTTTTGTGTATATGTATATTGTTGGTTATCCATCTCGTGTTGATCTAGTAGGATCATCGTGGGATCTATGCTGAAGGCGTTGGATCATGGGATTTCCATTGAGTATACACTGTTGTTATTGTTTTGAGCATATTGACGTTGTCATATGAGTATGCATTTGTAGGTCTTTTGTTAGGATTGTGCCCGTATGTTGCATCGATCTGATCTTGGATTAGACTGATATGATTGTCATGGTATTGTGCATGTTCGAGGTATGTTCTGTATTTCTATTGGTATTTGTCTTTGATGGACAATAGGTTTTCGTGTTGAGACTTGATTTGGGTTGGACAGAGTTAGTAGATTTCGTAACAGTGAGTTATGATGATGTTTTGAGAACTTTGGGTATTGTGAGAGAATCAGCACGAGACGTGAATTTTGGTAGAGTTATGACGATAAGATTACATTGGTCGTATTCTTATTTTGTATTCTCATTGGTATGTAATTATTAATGTGATGTGACGGTTATCATTGTTGGATATTATGGCTGACCCCGTCGCGGGCTTTCTTTTTAGGTTCTTTGAATATCGAGCTTGTAGCGGTCGTGAAGAGATGAGCTTCCCGGAGGATATTGGCTAGGGCATGTTTTTGTATTGAGTTTCCTGATCAGTTGTTGTATTCTGCTGCTAGAGTACTTTTAACTATTGTCTTTTCTGTTGCGTGAGTATTTTTAAATGACCTTTCGTTTCTAGTAACTTGAGTTACTTTGGAAATCGTTTTCTAAAGTATTGAGTTTCGGCCGTTTGGCCTTGCCCTTTTCAAAATGAGATTTTACGACGGTTTTGATAAACGAGTTTTATAATGTCTTCGAATATTTTTAAAGATAGTATCGCCGTTAGCCTCTTGGGCAATTGTAAATGTTTGCGAATATTTCCTTTAGCCTTGTGGGTTCCATCTCGGGGCCCATGACGCTGTAATATTCCCAGTTAAATCTGGGGGTGTTACAGATTCGAAGAGGCTACTTGGGAAACCGAGGATAATATACGGGAGAGTTATCCCGAATTGTTTGACCCTTAGTTTCGAGGACGAAACTCTTTTTAAGGGGGGAGTATGTAATACCCGGTTTCGAATTCATTTATTATCATTCAGTAATTGTCACTCAGCAACTTTCACTCTTTATTAATCATTCATCAGTCATATTCATTCATATGTGTTCACCGTTCGGCATATTGAATCGTATATCAGTTATCATTCGTCATTCAACCCTGTTGAGAATCGAGATGAGAATATTATCATTATCATCGTTTTGGTAGCCTGTGCGTGAGGAGTAGCGCACGCTACATAATCGTTTTAGCGTACGCTAATTAAGTACTGGTAGCGCACGCTACGTATCAACATTAGCGCACGCTAATGTAATGGAGGCAGACAGTCCAGTAGGTACTGGACTGAAATGGAGTATTTCGTAGCGCACTCTATGAGTGGAAATAGCGTACGCTAGTTGTATTAGTAGCGCACGCTAAGTCATCGTAGTAGCCCGCGCTAAGGCTCGAGCAGGCGGAGAACAGTAGGTCCTGGACTCCCTTTTTCTGGACGCCAACTATCAGGTAGCGCACGCTAACACAAGGTTAACATACGCTAAGAGGGAGGCGTTAGCGTACGCTACCAAGTACGTAGCGCACGCTAACGATGCAGGCAGTAGGTTCTGGACTACCCGGTGAACCCGCTAGCGCACGCTAATATCAGTAGCTAGCGCACGCTAAGCTGGGCTTAGTATAAATAGGACAGTTCAGCCCCATTTCATCACTTTTCCATTCCTCTTCCTTCCTTGGGAGATTTTGAGCGATTTTGGATGATTTGTGAAGATCTTTTCGAGCTGCTATCATCTATCAACATCTTCAAGCTTCTAGTTTGGATTATTCAACATTTAATCCTCTCCTCCAGTCCAAATCAAGGTAAGACTTGCTTAACCCTATGATTTCGGGATTTGGGTGTTTTCCTTCCGATCTCTTCGAGTTAGCTTACTATTGTGTTGGAATATGTTGAGTATGGATTATCTATCTTGGATACATGTGTTCCTACGGATTTATTGGTGTATTTTTCGGAATTATTGAGTATTTGGGATGGTTGAGTGTGATTCATCATCTAGAGGTTTTCTTACGGGAATACATGTATTGTGGGTAGTATTTTCGGGTGGTTTCCAACTTATTTTCCTACCGACGGGTTAATAATAGTTGATTACGAACTTGTCTACGTTCGGAGTTGTCTTTTTCCTTCAACCTTGGTGCCCTGGCGTTCGTACCATTTCCTCTCATTTCAGGCAAGTAAATTCTTGCTCAGTTAAAAGGATAATCATTCCTTTCATTGTTGTTCATTCATACATATAATTCATTCATATTATATTGGTCATGTTGAGACTTGTAATTATCAAACTAATCATTTAATTCATGAGGAACGACGGTTCCAATCATTTCATTTGAGCTATCATTCATTGCGTTATTAATTCACCACGGTGAGTCATTCTTGGCCTTTGTCGGATTTCTGTCCATTATCATTCATTATGGTCGCTTTTGTTCTTATGACCTTACGGGATCGTATTGCGTTTCCGAGTGGTATACGTGTGGAATTTTTAGTCGGGCACACTATGGTCATGTGTTTATGCGGGTAATCCGAACACATTGGACTGT
Organism: Orobanche coerulescens; assembly: GCA_033398695.1. NCBI lineage: Eukaryota > Viridiplantae > Streptophyta > Magnoliopsida > Lamiales > Orobanchaceae > Orobanche > Orobanche coerulescens. Next base: position 105,513 of record JAWKAU010000029.1, read on the forward strand.
GCACACGGTAACGTGCCTCCGTGGGACTAATTAGACACAAGCACGGGTGTATATGCGGGTTTTCGGACATTCGGAGACTTGTGTACTTGCACGTCCCATTTCGGGCGTACTATGATGCTCCTCTTCAGCTTGATTTCATAACTAAGTCACGTAATTTTTATGCTTGTTCAACTCTTGAGGATTGTTGTTTTGTGTAACTGACCCCGTTGGGGATGTTGTTTTTAGGTCATGGCAAGGCAAAGGCACGGGAAGAGAACGTTGACGGCGAGGAGTCCCAGTGATACTAGTAGGGGCCCCCAGTTTCTCAGTTGTTCATGTTTCATTCATGTGTATTTTCCGCTGCAGTTTCCGTTTGGATTTTCATTTTATTCAGTGTTGTATATTTCATCTTCATATGAAATATATATGTATTCTGTATTCCTGGGTGTATTGTACTTGAAACTCCTCATCGGAGTAATTGGTAATATAATGTGATTCGGTACTACAGTTATATTATTTAAATCATTAGTTTTCATTCGCCTGGTGGGTCCCAGTTGGGGGTCCACGGCACTGTGATAGCCGCCTAGTTTGGGTGTTACACCTTGTACACTACAATCTTCAAGATTCTCTCCTCCCCAGCACTAACCGACAAAAGCTCTTTGAATAGTGCTTGTTTAGCTTTAACCTTCTTTTGGACCTCCTCATTCCACCACCATGCCTCCCTAGGTCTACTAGACCTGCCCGAAGAAACCCCTACCACTTTCTCGCCCACACTCCTAATAGCATTGGCCATGCTGGTCCACATAAGGTTAGCATCACCCCCCACAAAAAACCTCCTTCGCGGGTGAGAGATGTAATATCTGCGTGCTTTATTAATAATGTATTTTATTAATGATCGTATTCTGTTAAGAGTTGATTTGGGGAAAGTTCCAAATCATACTTTTTGGCGCCTGGAATCGTATGTATGTTGGAGTTGGAACTGGTATGTTGGATGTTAGTAATGGACGAGTCATGTGCTTGTTAAGATGTGTTCGTTCTGACCAACTCCATTGTGATGATATTGAGAAACAGCAGATTAGCGCACGCTAGACTATGTTGCTAGCGCACGCTAATGATGTATTGGTAACGCACGTTGGTTGGCCATGGTAGCGCACGCCATTATGGTAGGTACGTGCATGTAGAGGGTTCTGGACTTAACTCGGAAAACAGCAGGTAGCGCACGCTAGCGTGGCCAGTCCGGAGAGTTCTGCACCGCCTTTGAAAGGCGGTGGGTTGTCTTATAGCCCGATAGCGCACGCTACGCCTTACCCGTTAGCGCGCGCTAATCACGTCCAGTATAAATAGGACAGCGTAGTCCAGTTCATGTCATTTCATTTCTTCTTCTTCCTCCTTTCGCGGCCGGGCGTCCTGGACGTGGGGAAGTGCAGGTTTTGGCCAGTTTTCACTACCCATCAATGTTTTTGAGTTCCTCGAGCAGAGCTAATCAGATCTTAATTGCTTTTATCGTCCGAATCAAGGCAAATCCTTCAGAACCTGAGTTCTTCATATCTTAGGGTTTTTCTGAGGATTTATGCTCTAAAGTTCAGATCTAGCCGTGGTTGTGTTGGATTATGATGCTGTGATTATAATCCTTTGCTTTTCGTTGAAGTTTACGGATTAAGTTTCGAGTTTTCTTCCGTAAACATGTATGATCCGAGCTGATCCTATAGTGTCCGTTTGATTGTCCCTAAGAGTAGAACTTAGAGTAAATCTTTCCGTTTCTGTCGTACTGTGGTTGATATAGTGCTGTGTTGTGCTAGGACCTAATCTTTGAGGAAAGTCCGAGCAGCAGGTCCTTGTGTTCAGCGTTCCCTGTACCAGTGTAATTGAGGCAAGTAATTTGATTGTGTTTGATGTACTCAGTGTGAATATGTGGTGTTCATGCAAGTGCTTTGACTGTGTTTGATGTGCTTCGCATGAATATGTGGAAAATGCGATTTTATGAAAAGTAGTAATTTCAGAAAATGTGATTTGTGCCATTTCGTGAAAAAGTAATGATTTTTGAAAGTGCGACATGAGGTTGTGTGCCAAGTAAAAACCAATGAGGGTCCCCTGGGTTCCGTAGACCGAGGCTTCTGCGGTTCACTTGGCTGGGTTGTCAGCCAGAGGGGCCTGACGAGGTCCTTTTGGGGAGAGGTATGTATTCCGCATGGGGTACACTACCTATACCGCCCCCGTTGATGTTTTGTGATGATGATTGTGATATGGTATTCCGGATTACCCGTGATGGCACTGTGATTTGATTGTTTATTCACTTGTTGTACATATTCTGGAAATCGTTGTACTTGCATCGGCTGTTTGCTGACCCCTTTTGAGGTGGATATACTTGTTGTGTATTCAGGTACAGGTCTTAGTGGCAAGCTGGCTCAGGAAGGGCACGAGGATGACGAGTAACACCGATATCACGTGACATTGTGAGGTTGTGGTTGTTTTGGTATGGTCAGAGTCGTGTTTTGGTTTTGTACTCGCGCGGGTACTGTCTCATGTGTTTTTTGTGATTGTGTCCGAAGTCGATGAGGGCAGGAGTGTTGCCGGACCGTGAACACTGGTATCACGGTGACCAAGAGAGCTGCTTCGGTTAGCCCCTCGACTGAGGATACTTGTGGTTTAATGTGTTGATGTTGGTTATGGTTGATGCGTTGCATCAATTATGAGTTTTGTTTTGTTGTGACCTAATAGGGTCATGTGTTGGTATGTTTTGGTGATGTATGTCGTCTTGAAAGTTGACGTTGGTTTTTAAGTGTGTGAATGTCTCGTTTTTATTGATGGTTGTTGTGTTTTATGTCGGTCTAAGCCTGGTAGATTCTCCAAAAAGAATCTACGGCGCTGTAATATCTCTGTAACTCACGGGGGTGTTATACCTAGGCTGTTGGTGTTTTGGGTCTGTTAAAGTTGAGTTGGTTGTTTGGTTGTGATATCACTGGGTTACTGTCATCTCGTGCGACCTGTGCTGTAAGTCTCTCTGAACTCTAATTCCTTCTGCCCAGATTGTTTTGGTTTGTTTTGAATAGGCTTGGATGTTGAGTTCCCCTTGTGAATTGTGTTTCATTGAGGTTGTGTCTAGTGTTTTCCTCCTTATATGTTTAAGGAGCTGGTGCATATTGAAGTAAGGGGAAAGTAAGTCTTTTGATTGTGAACTCCCTCCTATCTGTGGGGTGGTTGTGTTTTGATAACTCGATTAGCCCTAGGTTGAAGGGCTGGAATTTGTTGATGATATTAGGATTGTTGGGATGTGCATGAGTATACTATATGGTCCGGGTGGAGATAGTTACATAATGTATATTAGGAAACCGCGAATGTTATTCATTCCTACATTCCATGAGATTTTTAACTATCAATTTTACCCACTGTGCGAGTATCTTAAAATGGTTTTTGGTATTTTGCAAAATGGGTTTTATTTTGTAAAACTCATTCCCTAAAACAAGTTTAGCGTCGTGGCCTTGAACGTTTTGACGATATTTTTATGACGGTATTTGGTGCCTTATAAATGATTTTGTGAGTTTGGGAAAAATCTTACCGTCACTGGCCTTTTGGGCATTTTTGAATGTTTTTGGAAGATAGTTTTTAGCCTAGTGGTTTACGACGCGGGGCCCACGACACTGTATTATCCCTAGCGGTTTTGGGAATGTTACAGGTTATGGTAAAACATCTGTAATGGTTTTTGAAATTCTTTCAAATGGTGACAATCTGCGATTTAATATCGCCATATCAAATGAGTATGTATTTGGTAGAAAATCTTTCTTTCAATTAAACAACTAGTGGGAGAGGAGTCATCTTTATTCTATCCAAATCCGAGGTAAATTTTTGAAATAATTTCGGATTATAGATGTTTCTGAGAATTTTAAAAGTGTAAATAGTTTTGTGCATTATTTAAAACGATTTTGAAATCGACGTGTAAAATAAAAATTCCTCCCCTAAAGTATTCACGAGTTTTGGGCGAAATGTGACTCGCCCCTTATCTGCAAAAAAATTATGTTTCGGACATGGTATTGTTACTCCTGTCAGAAGACCAAAAGATTTTAAGCAGAATATGCATGTGTATATGTATATTCTCACCCTTGTATATAGTAGCCTCCCAAATTCGACGTTCTAGTGTTGCCTACCTTGAGTATTCGGAAATGTTGATTGTGTTCGGTGGTGTTACTATACGAAAGAATATTACAAGTCTGGGTATATCGAATCTTGATGGAAGTGGGCATGTTAGCAGTTGTGGGAGCAATGATGTGATCCTAACGATAACGATGGGTGCTGCAGTGGAGGAGTGCCAAGGTCGGGCGATGCCCTACGAAGCCTCCTCAGCAATTGAGTCGACAAGTGGGGCAAGCAGATAGAAGACTCTGGGAGATTTTGGGTAATAGTGCTCAGAATCTGCATTCGAGATGATGGTGTGAACGTTTGGATGTTCCATATATACACGTGATGATAACTCTCTTTCCCGAGAGGTAGGATTTCAGTTTAGTTGTTAATGGCCTTTCGATGATTCCTCGCGTGACGTTGTATACTTACGAACCGATGGTGTTCGGATTTGTCGGTTCTAGTGTTGTTTGAGATGCGTTCACGATTGTTTTGCTGAATCAAGACAGTTAGCGCACGCTACCTTGTGGATAGCGCACGCTAACGCGAAATGCAAAAACTATCGCATTCAGCTGAGAATTCAGTAGCGTACGCTATGCGATTATGTAGCGCACGCTAAGGTGTAGCAACGAGCGCACGCTACAGAGAGAGTAACGCGCACTAACTAGTAGTTCGAGGGCAGTGCAAGAGTTACTGGGCTGAGGTTGAAGGTCTAGTTAGCGTACGCTAACGCTCGTAGTTAACGCACGCTAACCTGTCCGGCATATAAACTGAACAGCAATCGCGATTCCTCATTTCTGCTCTTTTCCTTTTTCTCCGTAGGCGACACCAAGATGTGGAGCAGAGGCGACTTGAGTCCGTGATTTTAACCGATCTTGTTCAAAGGTGTTTTGGAGTACAACATCTTCTAATCTATTGTTCTTTGTCGAATTGAGGCAATTCCTTGATTTTCTCTTGAGTTGACATTTTGTGAATTTTGTTCTTGATCTCATTTCCAACTCGATTCTGATGAATCAATTGATGTTAAATAATATTGTTGGTCGTGCCTTATGAATTGCATATCCATAAACTCCGACTCTTTTAATTTGATTGATTCTGAGAAACCGTGAACAATTAACGTGGATCGAATGTCCGTAAACTCTTGGTGAGCAAGACAAGTGATCAAGGGACATTCCATACGCCAGATGATGGTAAGTGATGCTTTCTTAATACGTCCGCATCGTGGATGCTACTGATAATTATGGTTCCCGTCATATACTGGTTCCAAGATTTTGTAATATAACCCCATTGTCGTTGAATATTGGGCCATATTTCCTTTGGTAACTCGTGATTCTATCTGAGCGAACCGTATCTATCGTGTTGTGCTTTATTTTGATTTCAACTTGTGCCATTGACTGGATCGCATCCTTACCGAGAAATCCTCGCGAGATTAGCAGTCATTTTGCATATGTCGGGATGCCCAGAGATTTGGTCCTACGACCTTATGAGATTGTTTGTTGCGATATTATCTTGCTTTCATTGTTCTAAAAATTCGGGAACAAACTTTTTATTTAAAGTGGATCGTGACACCCGAGTTTTGATTTCTTTTTCCACCCTAACTCACTTACGTTCGATGATATCTTCTAAAATTATTCCGCTCTCTAATTTTTGCCATTCGAACGAGCTGCGACGTTGTTTCAGATGGATTCGTTCACAATTGTGACTTTTCCCAAGTTTAGTTCAATTCTTGTGAGCCCTGTGCAAAATGAACGTCTCATAATCCCTATAAGTTCATTCGATGTCTCGAATTGGGGTGTGAATTTTGGGGTCATTATTCGATTATTATCACCCAGTTGTTGTTGTTCAATCGATACTACTCGATCATTGTGGTTCAATTGTTGTTGCTCGATCTTGCATCGTGATTATCGAGCATCTCATTTCTTTAAGGTTCAGTTATCTGTCCCGACATGGGATCTCCCAAATCTTTAAGGTTGTCAGAAATATATTTTTGGTTAGCGTTAAACCCTCATTTTGATTGTTGTAATATTCGGATTATCAACCCTAGTGGTTCATGATCATTGTACGTCGTAGACGTTCTTGCGTATTGAATTGGATCGCACTGAGACATGGAGTTTTGTGCCCGTCGTTGGCAGCAGATAACGTGTGTCATCTAATGTGTGCCTTGCCTTGATTGTTTCACTTCCTAAGTTTTGCGACAAAATTTATGGGACGTAACAATTCTTCTCTTTTGATTTATTTTCGCTCCTTTCGGTTCGACGATCAACATCTGTCATCATGTCTTGACATCAAGCGGGAATACTGACAGTCTGTGTTTGTATTTTTTTAGCTTGACCAATGTTTTGGTCGTATTCGTGTCATTGATAAACTCGATCCTTATCGAGAATCTTCGTGAGTTTATCATCAAAATTTTCATCTCTATCATTGTTATTATTGTGGCGGCGGGAGATAATTAATGCTGGATGACGGCGCCGCCATAATAGCGGCTACTAGAAACAACTGTGGCACCGCTAGGCCGCCGACTTAAAATCGGCCTGGCATGTATATAAGGCCCTGAGAGGTATTTCTATAGTAGACTCAAGACGTTGATCGAAGAGAAATAGTTAAGCAACCCTGTGAGTATGGATCCTACCAATCATACTCGTTGCTTAGAACATATCGATTACCTAGAGGCCATAGCACAATTTCATCGAGACGCAAGTTAGGCTGCACAGGAGGCATCTACCAGAGAACGCGAGCGTGCTGCGCAGCTAGAAGCTCAGTTAGCTGCAGCACAACGTACTCTTCGAGAGAGGGAGGCCCAATACACTCAGGCAAGAGAGGCCCTCCAGGATCAGGTACAGCAAGAGAGAGCAACGATACGGGTTAACGCTGAGGAGATCCTTGCTATCCTCCCAGCGGCCCCAATCCCAGTAGTGGGACAAGAAGTCGCGGAAGACGAAGAAGACCCCGAGGAAGATCCCGAAGAGGACCCGGAAGAAGAGGTCGAAGATAGCTCTGTTGTCGTTAACCCATGAGCTGTACTCAATGGGGGGCATGTTGCGTAGTGATGTTTGTATAGTTGTGTATTGATATAATGTTTACGGTTCGAGAATAAATTGTGTATGAATACAATTGATGACTCGGACGTATATTTCGACGACATCCTTTTCCCGTTTCAAGTTTGGAGGATGAAACTTCTTTTAAGAGGGTAAGGGTGTAACATCTGCGTGCTTTATTAATAATGTATTTTATTAATGATCATATTCTGTTAAGAGTTGATTTGGGGAAAGTTCCATATCATACTATTTGACGCCTACAATCGTATGTATGTTGGAGTTGGAACTGGTATGTTGGATGTTAGTAATGGACGAGTCATGTGCTTGTCAAGATGTGTTCCTTCTGACCAACTCCATTGTGATGATATTGAGAAACAACAGATTAGCGCACACTAGAGTATGTTGATAGCGCACGCTAATTATGTATTGGTAACGCACGTTGGTTGGCCATGGTAGCGCATGCCATTATGGCAGGTACGTGCATGCAGAGGGTTCTGTACTTAACTCGGAAAACAGCAGGTAGCGCACGCTAGCGTGGCCAGTCTGGAGAGTTCTGCACCGCCTTTGAAAGGCGGTGGGTTGTCTTATAGCCCGATAGCGCACGCTACGCCTTACCCGTTAGCATGCGCTAATCACGTCCAGTATAAATAGGACAGCGTAGTCCAGTTCATGTCATTTCATTTCTTCTTTTTCCTCCTTTCGCGGCCGAGCGTCCTGGACGTGGGGAAGTGCAGGTTTTGCCCAGTTTTCACTACCCAGCAACGTTTTTGAGTTCCTGGAGAGCTAATAAGATCTTAACAGCTTTTATCGTCCGAACCAAGGTAAATCCTTCAGAACCTGAGTTCTTCATATCTTAGGGTTTTCTTGAGGTTTTATGCTCTAAAGTTCAGATCTAGCCGTGGTTGTGTTGGATTATGATGCTGTGATTATAATCCTTTGCTTTTTGTTGAAGTTTACGGATTAAGTTTCGAGTTTTCTTCCGTAAACATGTATGATCCGAGCTGATCCTATAGTGTCCGTTTGATTGTCCCTAAGAGTAGAACTTAGAGTAAATCTTTCCGTTTCTGTCGTACTGTGGTTGATATAGTGCTGTGTTGTGCTAGGACCTAATCCTTGAGGAAAGTCCGAGCAGCAGGTCCTTGTGTTCACCGTTCCTTGTACCAGTGTAATTGAGGCGAGTACTTTGATTGTGTTTGATGTACTCACTTTGAATATGTGGTGTTCATGCAAGTGTTTTGACTGTGTTTGATGTGCTTCGCATGAATATGTGGAAAATGTGATTTTATGAAAAGTGGTAATTTCAGAAAATGTGATTTGTGCCATTTCGTGAAAAAGTAATGATTTTTGAAAGTGCGACATGAGGTCGTGTGCCAAGTAAAAACCAGTGAGGGTCCACTGAGTTCCGTAGACCGAGGCTTCTGCGGTTCACTTGGCTGGGTTGTACAGCCAGAGGGGCCTGACGAGGTCCCTTTGGGGAGAGGTATGTATTCCGCGTGGGGTACACTACCTGTACCGCCCCCGTTGATGTTTTGTGATATGGTATTCCGGATTACCCGTGATGGCACTGTGATTTGATTGTTTATTCACTTGTTGTACATATTCTGGAAATCGTTGTACTTGCACCGGCTGTTTGCTGACCCCTTTTGGGGTGGATATACTTGTTGTGTATTCAGGTACAGGTCTTAGTGGCAAGCTGGCGCAGGAAGGGCACGAGGATGACGAGTAACACCGATATCACGTGACATTATGAGGTTGTGGTTGTTTTGGTATGGTCAGAGTCGTGTTTTGGTTTTGTACTCGCGCGTGTACTGTCTCATGTGTTTTTTGTGATTCTGTCCGAAGTCGATGAAGACAGGAGTGTTGCCGGGCCGTGAACGCTGGTATCACGGTGACCAAGAGAGCTGCTTCGGTTAGCCCCTCGACTGAGGATACTTGTGGTTTAATGTGTTGATGTTGGTTATGGTTAATGCGTTGCATCAGTTATGAGTTTTGTTTTGTTGTGACCTAATGGGGGTCATGTGTTGATATGTTTTAGTGATGTATGTCGTCTTGAAAGTTGACGTTGGTTTTTAAGTGTGTGAATGTCTCGTTTTTATTGATGGTTGTTGTGTTTTATGTCGGTCTAAGCTTGGTAGATTCTCCAAAAAGAATCTACGGCGCTGTAATATCTCTGTAAATCCGGGGCTGTTACAAGAAACTTCCTGAATTTTGTCGCAGTCTCGCCCTTCAAATCCTTCTAGAAAATCATAGGTCTAGATTCTCTAGCTCGCTAACAACAGGACCCCCATGAATAAATTCACCGCCAGCGGCCGGTGTTGAGAAGTAGAAGCTTCTTTAGCCCTGCTATAAGAGGTGAACTGTCCAACGCAAATCTGTTGTTCTGGCTATTCCAGCTAAAACCCTAAAAATCACTTCACAAACCTCAAAAAACCAAAATGGAAAACAAACAAGCCCTGCTAAAAACCCTAGGCGAATACACAAGCAATCAAAACTGGGACGATTTCTTCAGAATCCGTGGCAGTGATAACTCGTTCGAGTGGTACGCGGAGTGGCCGCAACTCACTTCTCTCCTCACTCTCCTCTCCAATTACAAATCTCAATCTTCGTCTCCTAAGATTCTCGTTCCCGGTTGCGGTAACTCGAAACTCTCCGAACACTTGTATGATGCAGGATTTGAGGATATAACTAATGTCGATTTCTCGAAAGTTGCGATTTCCGGTATGTTGAAGAGGAATGTTAGGGTTAGGCCTGGGATGGTGTGGCGTGTTATGGATATGACTGAATTGAAGGTCTATTTATGATTCTATTGTGTTTATTTGTTCAATAATATTTCGAGAGACTAATGTAAAGTTGATTGAGCTATACGTATCGTAGATATGACTGATTTGCAGGTGATTTAATTATAAGTTTTTGTATATTTAAATTAAAAGTTGATTGAGATATATTTTTCCGATATGTGTGTATAATATTTTGTTCGAAGTTGATTGAGCTATACTTATACGAGATATGTGAATATTGACTAGTGATAGTGTTGATTTTGAAATTGAAACATTTAGAATATATTATGAACTTGATTGAGCTGTACTTGTCGGAGACATGTGAGTATTGACTAGTGATAGTGTTGATTTCGAATTTGACTCGTTTAGACTATGTGATGAAGTTGATTGAGCTATGCTTATCGGAGATATGTGACTGTTGACTAGTGATAATGTTGATTTTGAATGTGACACAGTTGGACTAAGATATAAAGTTGATGGAGCTGTACTTATAGTTCCTAGTTGTAGAAACGCGCGTCTGTTTTGTTCATAGTTTATAGTTTTGAGTGTGTGTAAAAACGAGCGTAAGAGGAGCTCTATGTTTAGTAATTTAATATGTATATGGAATTGTGGACTACAATTTTCAATACTTTGAGTATGGAGGTACTGTGTAATAGGTAGAATGAATTTGTCGGTTACATTTGATATTCTAGAGGTATTTTTCTTCTATTCTATGTCAGTGCAAGTAGAATTAGTAGAGTTTTGTGGAAATTATTTCTAAGTAGTCACTGTTTTGCTTTATATCATGACTGTTAATTTCGTATGCTTTAGATAATTAGAGAACCCACAGGTTGGCACTTGGGGGCGATGTAGACTTTAGTAAATTGGTATTAGTAAAGACTGTTTCGTATACATTATGATTCTTCCAGAATTGATACAACAGTATGGTCTGACATTGTAATTGAAGTTAAACGCTTTAAGTTATTTTACCTTTAGCATGAAAATTACTATCATGTCCATTTTTATTTTTCATTTCTATTTACTAGTTACTTACTAAATAAACTTAAGGCAAATTTGGCATGACCCAATTACACTGTTTTGTAAAGAAAGACTACTGAGAGCGGAAAATAGAAGAAAGGTTGGTGCACAAACACCCTCAGAAGAAATTCAGAAATTACTATCTTTAGTGTAACATTCTAATTTTATTTAATATTTAAATCTTGAAAACATCCATATTTTTTTTTAGTTTAATTATCTTAAATTAAAATTTTACTTTAAATAAAATAATAATATGCGGAAGCTATATATAATATCACATAAATATCATTTAGAAGATGGACTATATATTTTCTTTTTTTACAAAAATTCAAAGTCAACTTTTAGTGATTAAATAAGTTTAAGGAATTAACGGGAACTCCAATTTAAAATGCAATCAAAATATTAAATACGGAATTTATACTACGTCTAATTACGTAAAATTATACCAGACAATAATCATTTAATGAAAATAAGGCAATTGTTAATGTTCGCAAAGCATTCAAATTACAATTTGAAATATTCTTCGTAAATTAAAATATAATTAATAATATTGGGAGTTCGATAATTATATTGATACCATCCTCCACCAGTACCACGCCTGCTTCATTAACCTGAAAACATTTTAAAAATTCGGGGTAAGCTTGAGCTTAGTGAGGCTATACATGTCACATATGAATATATCACGAATAATTGAACACATAAATATTTCTGTTCTGTTTTTACGTGTATTTCTACACGGAGTACTCGGAGCCCGGAGGCGATCTAAGCCCGAAGGCTAAATGTTCTGTGTACTGAAAGTACAATTTTTTCTGTTCATGATAAATCACATCATAAATAATATATACCAAATAACATGTAATATACATACGAGACATGTAATTTCGTAGAAAATAAGTGAAAATAAAAACCCCACCTCAAATGCAGCGCTTGACTAAGTATGAATGCTCGACTCGGAAATCTTAGGCCCGAAAGTTCTCGTCGTTATCTACAATAAAATAATTTAATATTATTATTAAAGTATGAAAATATAATAATATAAACTAAATTAAAATATTTGAATTTGATTTAAAAAGATGTATTTTTGAGATATTAAAAATTGAATAGGGATAAAATGAAAAATAAAAGAACTTAGGGGCTAAATTGAACTTTTGGATGAAAGTATTGGATATAAAATCCAACACTTACGTCAATTTTATCTCACGAGCCGCCTTCCCTTCTTTGCTCTCTGCCCCCATCATCTCTCTCTCCCTCTTCTTCCGCTCCAGCGGCTCTCCTTCTTTTTTTTTTTTTTTTTTTTTCTCACTCTTCTTCTTTTCTCTTCTCTTCTATTTTCTAAAAAAATTCACAAACACACACTCGGCTCTACAACCGGACTCAAACCAGATCGGAAAAAGGAAAGGTAGGGGGGTGCGGCAATGGCGGAGGGCCGCGACTGCAGGTGGCGGAGACGCGAGTGGTGACGGATTTCCTAGACTGGAAAAGGGTTGTTGGCCACGGATTTGCGGCGATGCGGCGACGACAGTGAATCGCCGCTGCTTTTTTTTTTTTTTTTTTTTTTTTTTTGAATTGGGACTGAGTTCGTTTGAGGCGGATCTGTTCTTGGTGTTTTGAGTATGATCGGAAAATCGGAGTGAAATAATGAATAAAAGAACAAGAAAATATATGAGAAGAAAAATTCTTACCTCTAGTTGGAGAAGAATTGATCTGCAAAAAGGTTACGTTAGTTGTATGCCAAATTTTATCTGATTCCTAATTTATATTGCACTGAAAAGGATCTGAAGAGGTACTCATAATTGTGTTGAGGGGAAGACAGTGGAAAGGCCAATATTGAATGTGTTTAATTGAGTTAGTAATGCTTAGGAGTTAATTAGAATTAAGAATAATATTATGGTGAGAGAAACGGACAGAAATTATGAGAAGCTGAAATGTGTGCTATTATTATAAATGGGTTGGCCTAATAAGTGGGTTCTTCAATTAAAATTAAATGTATAAATAATTTAGTAATAACATTTATAATAATGTTAATAATATTGTTAATAATATATTAAAACTAATAATAATATTAATATTAATAATAATATTAATAATAATATGTGGATATTACATTTAGCAAAATCTATATCTAGGTAGGTCAGTAGCTGGTAATTGGCTATATCTTATGCAGCAAGCATTTCTTTATTTTTACTATCTGTGATGCCTTTTTGCCTTACACTTCTCTGGGAAAGATGAAGAACTATCGGATGAAAGGAGAGCTAGCCCCTTCATTCCAATCCTCAGATATTGTTTCTTTTCAGTTCACAGATGAAACATTTGATGTTGTTCTTGATAAGGGAGGGTTAGATGCTTTGATGGAGCCGGAGCTTGATTCAGATCTTGGAAATCGATACTTGTCAAAGGTGTCTTTCACATTCTTTTTCAACCCTCAATTTTTTTGGTTATGATAAGTGAAAAATTGATTAATTTAATTATGCATGATAGTAGTTTCACAGAATGCTTGTTTTGCATCCAGGTAAAGAGAGTTTTAAAAGATGGGGGGATGTTTATGTGTCTCACCTTGGCAGAAGCTCATGTGTTGGGTACTGCCGTATTGTTATTCTTAAGCTTTGTTATCTAAGTGGTGTCTGAGTTGCTTTATCTTCTATATGAGTCAGATACTTGCTGATGACAAATTTCTCATTTGTTTATTCAATTATGCGCTACTTCTCAGGACTGTATTTTTTTAAGTTTCGACATGGGTGGAGTATAAACCTTGAAGCTATACCACAGGAGCCTTCCAAAAAACCTAGTTTCACAACCTTTATGCTGATTGCCAAGAAAGAGAGTTCATTAGAATTGCAGCAAGTAAAATCATCAGTTCATTCTTCCACTGGTTTATATGGTGATCAGGTAAAATATTTTAAATTGATTATATTTAAGTTTGAGGATGAGTTTGGTTTAGTGCCAAGAAAGATATTCAAGGACCTTTTATCACTATTCTGTAAATTGATGATGGCATGCCTTTGTTGTAATTTGTGAACTATGTAACTCTGACTCACTATTTGACCTCAATTACTTGTGGTGGACCTTGACACTCGGACATGGGTATGGACGCAAGGTTTTTTATTTATTTATAAGAATCACCCAAGTTTGACACTTGGACAGATACCATGTTAGGTACTTCCAGCTGAGGCCGAGTAACATAAGTTGTGATTATATAATGACACATCCTAGTAATGTAATTTAGTCATATATTTTGTATAACCTCCATGATTTATTGATACTGCTACATTTTTTTAGGTTCGGGGACTCTTTGAAGCACTTGAAACTGAGAACAAGTTACGTACGGCACACTTAAATGGTTCTGATGTACTACTATGCTCTCCAGAAGATCTGCGACTAGGAGCTAAAGAAGACCTATCACAGCTTAAACCTGGACGCCGCATCGAACTTACCTTGGGTGAACCAGGGTGCTCCCGGTTCTTGTATAAAGCTGTTCTTCTTGATGCACAGCCACAGGCTGACTCTTCCATTATTCTTTGTGTTGTTTTTCTTGTTCCCAAGGTCAGTCTTGCATACTTTTTCTTGCTTGCTCTGTGGTAATTAATGTTTTACAAATGAGGTGGAAATAATACGTAGAGAGTTATGAGTTGACTTATCCCTTCCCAGACGACGAAGAATAGGATACTATCCCAGATTAAGTCGGCAATTCTTGGTTAAAGCATTATATCATGCTGTACAAACAATGTTTTTTTAATGATCTATATTGTAGTTCTGTTAATAGTCAATATATGTGAATCTACTATTATGTTTTAGTATAAAATGTCCAACTAAATGTTAGAATTCAGCGTATTGCTCATAAACCGATCTTCTCTTCAAAAGGCGGACAATGGGAGCTCAGTGAAGGTTCAAAGGCTCCTCGTTTCATTGTGGTATGATTTCTCCAACTTAGAATTACGTGTCTAGGACATTGTTTCCCTTATAATATCCTGGTCGATGTCTACTGAGTTTTTCTTTTTCATGCTTAAAAAATTCAGGTATTACTAGACTCGAGCCATGATAGTGCCAGCACAGACGATATAAAAGTAAGTTCTCTGTCTGTGTTCACTTGCTGGTGGCCTCGCTTGTGAGGCGTGCTAACCAACAGTATGTCGACCTTTACATGTATTGGGTAATGGTTTTCTTTCAGGAGGATCTGTATCCTTTAGTGGAACAATTAAAATTGAAGAAAAAACATTTTTTAACCTCGATTCAGTAAGTATCTCAATCATTTGAAGTTGTTTTTGTCTACTTATCAGTTACGACCTAACTAGTAGGATTTTTGCTGTTCATTAGGATGTTTGTCTTGTACTAACTCTTTTTGTCATGTTATGAGCCATCCTCCTTTCCATACTCCCAGTATTAACTTTACCTTATCTATTAATTCTACAGATACGAAACTCATTCGGGTTTATATTATGGAATAATTTATAATCCACAACTGAACTAACTTAAATTCGTTTAAGTGCACATGCACTTGTTTTACGCATAAATTATTAGACCGTAGTTCAGTAATCTTGTCACTGTTCTTAAATTGAGAATGGTGTCTGCTTTTCCTTTTTATGTATTACAGGTTCCTTTTTACAGACGATGAGACTGAAAAAAGGAATGTTGTTCACCAGGTTCAGAACTTATCTTATGAAGCTATTCTCTCTATAGTAAATGTGCTAGGGATAAGCTTTAAAATAAGAAAAATTGTAAGACTAAATTGAAAAAGAGGAGTAGAAAGCAAATTATCTCGAGTTAGGTACCTGTATAATGATGTAGTTTCTTACTTTCTAGGCGATGCTCAGTTGATGTATGATACTTTCTGTAATCATACCTTAACATATTCTCTACTGTAATTTCGGCCTTCTGTTACAACATATACATCAAGTGATGTAAGAAGTGCAAGACATATATCTAACTAAATATTTAGCCAGACTAATACTCTTTACAAGATGCTCCTTCATAAAAGTAGTTAGCTGCTTGTTTGATGCAGAATTGGGTTCAAATTTTAAAAATTTACTAATATCGCCATCCTCTTTAAAGCTTAGGTTTTTCAGTTTTCATAAGTTTTATCTATCAAATTTAGGGGATGACCATGAAGTTATGAACTTTTATTTACTTCACTCTTAAAGTTTCATTGATTTAATTGATGATTCAGGATGCCTATTTCTACCAATTTACAATTGTGAGTGAAGTGCATATCTTTTGTTAGCTCTACAGTTGTGATATTTTCCGATGTTTAATTGTGTTTTAGGTCGATTCTGCCTTGATTGGTCCAGTTATCATTGAAGATGTCATCTATGAAAAGGATGATTATGATATTAGTCGTCTATTTCCATCAAAAGAGTTGATATATCGTCGTCTTACATTCAAAAGATCTAGTATGGGTCTCTTTAAGTCAGAAGCTTTGCTAACTGTCAACAAGAAAGAGCAAAAGATTTTAAAATCTAAAAAGAGAGGGAACCGGAAAGGAAATTCTTCCAAAGGTGATACATGCTTAGATACAACTTCAATCTATTGTTCCTGCAACATTTCTATACGCTGATAGTAGATACCAATATAAGAAATTCTTTTAGTAAATTATAAACTTTATAATATTACATCTCAAAACCAGTTCTGTCAGTTTCACCTCTGTATCGAGAAGTACATGATTGTGAGAAACTGACTTTTTAAGTAATTACTTGTTGGACAAGGGGGATTGGCTGCTTTTGGAAAACAATACTGTCCACCCTTCATTTGCTTCCTCGCCTTTTTTTTTTAAACATGGTGGAAAAAAGTTAATGAACATAAGTTGTCTATGCCAGCACAAATATGTGTTTTTTTTTACGAGTATGATCATGCTAGACAGATAGAAAATCATACTCCCTCCATTTGAAAATAGTAGTCCTGTTTTGACTTTGACTGCTCAAATTGACTAAACTTTGACTGAAATTTACATATATTATATAATTATAAAAAAATTAAAAAATATATTAGTAAAAAATATATATTATCTACTTCAAAATGCATTTTTCAGATTTTTAAAATTATATGTGAATAATCATTAAATTTTAGTCAAGTGTGGACAATTTGACCAGTCAAAGTCAAAACAAGACTACTATTTTGAACTGAGGGAGTAGTATTTTGAAAATCTTGCAATGATTCTTGTTGTGGTTCCTCCATTTGTTGCACATAAATGTTATTGCTGCATATTTGTCATCTGTATTGAAAGTATCTTCACATTTGTATTTCTTTGCTTTGCTTTTATAATGTTATTTAAGAAAACAGTGCTCCGGAAATTCATCACGACTATTTGGCAAGTTCCTATCACACTGGAATTGTTTCTGGCCTTATTTTGATCTCTTCCTTCCTCGAAACCGTGTCATCTAGTGGAGGAAAGGTAAGGATCAGTTTAAAATTGTTTTGTGTCTATATCATCACATGTAAAATATAAATCAAAGGATTTAACTACTTGAGAGTTATAAGAATCTCATCCGACCACCTAATATTTGGAAACCTGTTCTTGTAGCGTTCATTTCCCGTGGTAGTTTTTTTTGCTGGCTTACCTATGATTTGATTTTGAGATGTCTTTTGTGGTAGGTGAAAGCAGTGGTAATTGGTCTTGGAGCAGGGTTGCTTCCTATGTTTCTTCATCGGAGCCTTCCATGTTTAAGCATTGAGGTAATTTCTGAGCATATTGTTTTTCATGATATTGTGTAATATTATTTATTATATATGTATATTTCTGATGTTTTCAGGTAGTTGAATCAGATGCTGTTATCCTTGAGCTTGCTAAAGATTACTTTGGTTTTAGAGAAAGTAATCATATGAAGGTATCTTCCCTTGAATTTGCACATGTTTATCTAGATGTTACTAGCAAAATAAAGTTTGTGGCAGTGAAAGTTTAGTTAGCGTAACAGAATGACATCAGAAGACCTCTTTGACTATTAACTGCGGAATTCATAAAGTACTAGGACTTTGGATGTCTATTCCAAATAATTTAACACAAGATACCAAATAAAATCGGGGACTCTCTTCATGCAAAAGATTGGTACAAACTCACAATTAAAGAGTACAACTATAATTTTGATTCATAATAGTTCAAGTAGGTATACTAATGAAGAATCAATTGCTTTTTTTATATAATATATAAAGAGATAGGTGTTAAGACTTTGAAGCCAAGTAAAAACTCTAAATATAAGAGAGCTTTTTTTTATAGATATTTGCTTCCTTCTAATACAGTTATATCAGTAAATTAAATGCTAATCTTACTCCATAAGGCAATAGCTACAATAAAGAAACGTACACTTTTTTTGTCACATATAAAGAATTAGTTGCTATAACATACCCTAATTAACAATATATACTTTCCTTGATATTTGTGGTCCAGTATGGAATGTAATTTTTTATGTCCTCAATCCTTGTTTAAATAAATAAATGGTATGTTGTATCTTCATCTCTTTATCTTTTCACAATGTCCTTACCTAGTGACGGTTCAGGTACGTATCACAGACGGAATCCAGTTTCTGAGGGACGTTGCAGCTTCTAATGGAGCTGCTGATGGAGTGAATCGCAATGATAGAAGTTGCTCTCCCTCCAATGCGAGTGCCAATGATTCCAAAGCAGAAGGAAAGTGGATTGACAAAATTGGCTTCATTGTAGTTGATGTTGATTCATCTGATTTGAGGTAAATGCAAAATTATAATTATTAGTGTTAATTAGTTTACATGTATACATATATATATATATATGTATATAAGTGTAACTTTATTTTCAGAACTCTGTTAAGTGCGAGAACTGCAAGAACCACCTTTTGTACTCCTAATAATACATAATGTACATCATGTCAATGCATACAACAAATACTATATAGTAGGGGTTATATATATAGTAGGGGTTATCATCAGTAGGGGCTATTATAGTAGGGGTTATCATCAGTAGGTGTTATCTCCCGTAATAAAAATTGTATTTTACTATAATACCCTTTTGAATTAATAATATTTTTTAATATTTAAAAAAATCTCATTGGTTTAGAGGAGTTCTCGCACTTGAGAGAGTTCTGAAAATAAGACTCCACTATATATATATATATATATATAGTGTAACTCTATTTTCAGAACTCTGTTAAGTGCGAGAATTGTGAGAACCACCTTTTGTACTCCTAATAATACATCATGTCAATGCATACAACCCCTACTGATCATAACCCCTACTATATAGTAGGGGTTATCATCAGTAGGGGCTATTATAGTAGGGGTTATCATCAGTAGGGGTTACCTCCCGTAATAAAAATTGTATTTTACTATAATACCCTTTTGAATTAATAATATTTTTAATATTTAAAAAAATCTCATTGGTTTAGAGGAGTTCTCGCAGTTCTCGCACTTAAGAGAGTTCTGAAAATAAAGCCCCTATATATATATATATATATATATATATATATATATATATATATATATATATATATAGAAGGGAAGCAGAATCAAGTGAATTATCTAGACTTTACTTTTGTCCTGCAGCTCAGAGATGACCTGCCCCGCCATTGATTTTGTTGATGAGTCTTTCCTGTTGACTGTTAGAGAATCTTTGTCCGATACAGGCCTTTTTGTTGTTAATTTTGTTTCAAGATCAGCATCTATGAAGGACTTGGTTCTCAAAAGGATGAAAATGGTGAGAGACTGAGTTTTTTTCTGTTTAACAACTTTACTGATGACCTATTAGCAATAAAAAGAAAAGGAAAATGGTGAGAGACTGAAAAAGAAAATTGTCTGGACAACTTACTGTTATATTTGTGTTTTTTTTTTTTTTGACTTTTTAGAATAGAAATATTGACGTGTGCATTGACAAGAACTAGGAAAAATAGGAAAAAGATTGACCCTTTAAGAATTCAGTTATGCTTGGTTGTTTGCGGTACATGAGCCGGTTATTTTATCAGTACCCCTAGTTATCTGAGGCTAGATAGCCAACTGTGGTCTAAGTTTTTGTTTGGTGGTCAGCTAATGGTTTCCCCTTAAAATTGTTTCCAGGTGTTTGGCAAACTATTTTTACTTGAGCTAAAAGTGGATCTCAATGAACTTATTTTTGCTCTTAAAACAGAGGATTGTATCAAGGAAGACAGGTTTCATGAAGCCTCTCAACAACTCGGTAAATTATTGAAGCTAAAGCACCCTGAACTAGGCCAAAAAATCATAGATGTCGCAATGAAAATAGAATGTCTCAAGTAATGCTTGATTTGAATAGAGTAGAAAACCTTGAAAAGATGCAAAAATGTGTTTGCAAGCCTACCATTTGATGGAGGGGCTACATTACGGGTGCTTTATATTTTCCTATGTCAGTCAACTTTCGCTATCATAGGCCATCTGGTTTAGAATATAATGTGTTGTTGAGATTAGTAAAATATGATATGATGAGCAATGCATGTAATCTGATGCATTTTGGTACTTGTAATGCGACAGTCATAGCTGTCTTATTTTTTGTTTGGCAGTACTAGAATTGAGCCTGATCATTTTACAATTTCCACATTTTTGTTGGTGTACACGTCTTTCTTTTGCTATCAGCTCATCTCGTCTCCTTATGCCTTTTTGATCCATAAGATTTTAAACGACAAGTTGTCAATATTAGCTGATTTTATAGGCAAATATTATAGTAGTCGCAGAAGCAACCTATTCCTGGGGACTGACTATTTCTCAGACGATATTACTCTTTTCTTGTCGCTGCTCCAAATTAAAATACTGAAATTCCTTTTAGTGTACCCAACTATTCGAAGTTATAGAATCTTTCTCATATATCTGACATGGGCTTGAATTGAGGAAAACATAAAGCTTTAAGCTTACCTCAAAATTTTAATGTCGGATATTCACATTGAGCTCTATGTTGTCTTAATCTTTTAATTACTTGCACGTAATAAAACATCAAAAGTTCGAGCTACACCTTAGCAATTTTGCATGAAGTGCAATTCATCTCAATTTGGTTGTCTAAAGAAATAGCTGTGCATTCCAATAGCTAGTGACAAGAATTTACTTGTTTTACAACTTGCCACGAATAAAAAATACTAACTTGTTTAGACTAAAAACTTTTAACTTGTTTAGACTAAATACACACATCAAGTTTAATATAAGTTATATTTAACTTGAAAATTGTTTCATATAGTATTAATTTGTTCTTGAATTAATATTTTACGAACCGAACAAATTCGATAAAACAGTATAGTTTGTATTCAACCCCCCCCCCCCCCCCCCCCCCCTCTTTTCCAAACATATTGGGACCTCACAAATGGTATCAGAGCTTATTGATTGACGCACAAATCAAGATCCTATATTTTGTGAATTATCAAGAACGTTCGAATTTTTAATTCTTAAAAATTCAAGATGAGCACCCAAAGAGTTGGCAATATTAAAATTCCTCCGTTTGATAAAGACAACTATAATTTATGGAAAAAGAAGATGACCTTATTTCTTCGAATGGTAAATCCCAAGTATCAAGAGGTGTTGAAGAAAGGTCCTAAAGTTCCAATGATTATTGAACTAGATAGTACTGTTGGTGAAGTTGTTACTCCTGCCAGAACATATCCAAAAGATCCAAAAGACTATACTCTTGATGAAAATAGGATGTTTCGTTGGATACAAGTTTACAATTGATTCTGGTTGAATCTCTTGATATGATCATAGATGTTGAGAAAGTTGAAGACAAGGAGTCAGCTTTGAAACACAACAATGGTACTGAATTTCATGGCGCATAAGGACATTCCAATCATCTTAGGAAGACCGTTTCTTCCTACGGGAAGAGCTCTAGTGGATGTTCATGATGGAGAGCTTATATTGAGGATGGGGGACAAGTCAAAAGTCTTACAAATTGATAAAAAAGAGAAGAGTTACTACGAGGGGAGATCAGTGCTTGGTGATCGACACCAAGGGGAATGGTGATGGACCGTTGGTTGGAGCAAGTCCATTCGCACTTATGGAGGAACTCGCAGACGATGATGGCTGTGTAGCCAATCTTTATGTGATATGTGAACCACAACCATTTTCGGGAGAAGAGGAAGCCCCGAGAGCAATCTATAACATTACCCAGTATAGGATTCAAGAAAATAATGGAAGGTTTACGTCCTCATTGAATGTCATAAAAGGGAAGCTGGAGAAGTATTTGATGTCAGTGACCCTAATGAGGAGGATGCCATGGAAGAAGATTTTATGGAGGAGGACCCGAGTGAGGAAGAAACCTACATAAGCTGTGATAGATGGCACCTCCAAGATGATAAACAAAGACACGTGCTACTGTGAGACATGTGTTGAGGAAACACCGTCACAAGCTGTTGCAATCAAGATGGCAAGAGAGGACGCTGGAAATATTGTTCAAATGGCAGGTAATCACCCGAGAAAGCGACCCAAGGAAGAGTTGTTTGAGCCTCTGATGTGCCCCAAGTCTACTGTTTAATAATAATAGACCTGGCAAAAGTGGCTCAGGCCTATGGGCCGATCCAGCCCGTTCATTAAAGACTGGGCTTTGGGCTTTACTTTCTAAGCCCACTAAAACCCGGGCCTTTTTGGCCCGCCCAAATTTTAGCCCAGCCCAATAAAGCCCGGCCCACGGGCGCCCGCAGCCCATGAAAAATATGTACTGTGTTTTACTTTTATTTTTAATTAAGAACACTCTAGGGTTCCTTTATTTTATTATCGCCGCCTCCTAACACCACTTACATTTCCTCGTCTTCCCCATAACATTTCCTCGTCTTCCCCATTGTCCTCAGGTCCAGTGTTTGCCAGGTCTAGTCCTCACAAACCCGACGAAATCCTCCTTTTTCTCCAGCAAATTATTCTTCGCTCTTCTTCCTCGTCGTCGTAAATGAAATGACCTCACGCACCGTCTTTTGCACCGACACCTGATTCCGAACATTCCATCGTCTTCCCCATATCTCCGTTCCTGATCTTTTGCAGTGTTCAATCAACTCCTCGCTCGGTTTGTGATTTTTACTCTTGTAAACTCATTTAATTTTTGTTTAAAGCCTAATATTACAAGAATTAATATCTGCTCCTACGATTTTATTAGATTTCTAAACTTCACTAACTATTTTTATTAGATCTGTTCCTACGAAAACACATATCTGCTCCTTCACCAGCTTTATTTTGGCTTTGTAACGAGATTTAATCGATTTTTATCTCTCACTTATTGTCTGGATTTCATTCCTGTAAGTTGAGCTTTTAGTTTTTTATTTATCTTTCAGTCCTTTATTCATCGGTTTATAAATTTATATGACACTCCTGCTTACTTTTCTGTTTATTCATCTAAATTTTTATATTTTTGTGTATTTAGATTCATTATGGATCATATAACAATCGATTTGGTTGATCCGGAAGTGCAATGTTCAGACAATATCACACAATTACCGGATAGCTCGTCGAGAAAAGTAAAGAGAGAGGAAAGTGCAATTTGGCTTCGATATGAAAAAAAACAAGATCCGGTGACTAAAAAATTTAGAGCATATTGTAAAACATGCACAAAGAGTTATGCTGTTGGCGATGGTACTAGTTCTCATGGACTAGAAATTTACACGCACATGAAAAGTCATGTCCTGGTTTAGTTAATCAAAATGTGTCTCAAATGCTTATAGACCATGAAGGAAAAATGCGTGGTAGGAAGTTTAATCAGTTAATTTATAGGGATAAAATGGCTGAAGCAATCATGATGCATAACTATCCCTTCTTGATTGTTGAACATTTAGGATTGCAAAGAGTCCATAATTATTTGAACCAGGATGTTAAATCTTATACTAGGAATACTGTAAAAGCGGATTGCATTAAAATTTATAAGCTTGAAAAGGTAAAATTGAAGAATGCATTTCAGAATATTCGCGGTAGAATTTGTCTCACTTCTGATTTATGGTCATCTGGTACTAGTGAGGGTTATATTTGCTTGACTGCTTATTTTATTGATCATGATTTTGTGTTGCATAGCAGAATCATAAATTTTTCACACTTCCCTCCGCCACATAATGGTACTCTTCTATCAGAAAAAGTTTTCGAGTTTTTAAAGGATTGGGGAATTGAAAAAAAAGATTTTTTCTATCACATTAGATAATGCGTCAAATAATTTTAACATGCAAAACTTCTTGAAGGCTCATTTGAGAGGTAACTTGCTTTGTAAAGGTAGTTTTTTTCATATTCGATGTTCGGCACACATATTAAACCTTATTGTTCAAGATGGTTTGAGAATTGCAAGTGAAACCTTACGCAAAATTAGGGAGAGTGTGAAGTATATTAAGGGGTCAGAAAGTAGACGAATAAAGTTTGTAGCGTGTTGTGAACAATTGAATGTGTCGCATAATCGGGATTGCGTTTGGATTGTGTAACTAGGTGGAATTCTACATGGATGATGCTTGATTGTGTTCT
This sequence comes from Orobanche coerulescens, assembly GCA_033398695.1. Taxonomy (NCBI): domain Eukaryota; kingdom Viridiplantae; phylum Streptophyta; class Magnoliopsida; order Lamiales; family Orobanchaceae; genus Orobanche; species Orobanche coerulescens. Next base: position 129,801 of record JAWKAU010000029.1, read on the forward strand.
AAATTTTAAGGAAGTGTTATTTCAATATGCCATGGTTGAATCTGGTTTCACTACTTGTCCATCAACCGAAGAGTGGGAACTAGCTCAAGCTATCACTATATTTTTGAAACCATTCGCAAAGATTACTGAACTTTTTTCGGGCACCAAATACCCAACAGCAAATATGTATTTCTTACATATTTTGAGAATTAAAGAACTTTTGATGTGCAACAAGTCTTCTGAGATTGAGGTCATCAAAAACATGGCAAATGAAATGTTGCCGAAGTTTGAAAAATATTGGAACGACTATGTTGATATCTTGTCCATAGCTACTATTCTTGATCTGAGGTATAAGGTGCAATTTGTTAAATTTAAATTGAAAAAAGTTGAGCCGACTGAGGAAGTCATGGATAGAAAAATAGGCCAAATTTTGAATGCGATGAAATCTTTGTTCATGGAGTACGTGACGGAGTTTTCAAAAGATGGTTCACAACCGGAAGACGGTGTTGGGACTTCAACTATTGACACTAAGACGAGCGAACAGAGTGATGATGAATTCGATGCAAGTAAAATCTTTATGTTAGATAAGTTTTAGTCATATTTATTTTTATATATATTTTGTTAATTCATTCATGTTTATATAATAGGAAGTAAGTCTATAGCCTGTTATATTCAGTCTGTTATATGAAGTCTGTAGCCTGATAATGCTGTAAGTCTGTAAGTCTGTTGGAGAGCATATAAAAGACTGATAATGCTGTTATTAATTCATTCATGTATTATTATTAAAAGACTAATAATGCTGTTATTAATTCACTCATGTTAATCTTATATGAAGTCTGTAAGTCTGTTAGAGAGCATATAAAAGACTGATAATGTTGTTATTAATTCATTCATGTATTATTATTAATGCATTCATGTTTATATTGCATATAAAATACTGATAAATATAATGCTGTTATGATTTCTGTTAGACAATTTTCTTTCTCCACCTGTCAAGGCCAAAATGTAACTTTATATGATTTTTTTGTAGGATTTTGTGAGGGAAGTTCAAGGCAATGCATCAACAAGAACGGAATTGGAACTATACTTAGAGGAGAATATGATCTCTAACAAATGTCCTTTCAACATTCTCCAAGAGTGGAAAAAACTTTCTGAGCGGTATACTTTGTTGTTATCTCTAATATGTACTTGACTTTAAAATATTGGTAATGTTTACATAGTCCTTTCAAATTGAATATTATTACAGATATCCAATACTAGCTAGGATGGCATATGATATTTTATCTATTCCAATTACAACGGTTGCTTCGGAATCGGCATTTAGCATTGGTGTCAAAGTTCTCACAAAATATCGTAGTTCACTTCTACCCGACAATGCACAAGCATTAATTTGTGGGCGTAATTGGATTTGTGGTTATGAAATTCAAGGTTTGCTATATTTGTAACTTATATCAATTTAAAGTTGATTGTTTGTTTAGATATTTGTATTGATATTTTACTATTGAATACAGATGATGGACCGAGTGATGAACTACTCTCCGTGCCCCTTGTTGCAGTGCAAGAATCAAATGGTTCTAATAGTATTGAAATGGATTTGCGGTAGTGTTGTTGGTTTGGAGAGAAAAAGGAAGAAACTTTCACATGCTGTATTGTGACTTATTTTGTGAAACTTTCACATGCTGTATTGTATTTGAGACTTATTTTGGCCTAACTCCTTTCATGGCCGTTGTATTGTAATTTATTTTGGCGTAACTCCTTTCATGTTGATGAAACGAAAATGATGAATGCTGCTGGAAGGAACTTGTAGTTGGAAAAAATGAAAGGCCCGTGGGCTGGGCTAAGCCCGCCCAATATGGGTCATGGGCCTCAATATTTTGGCCCAAAAAATCCTGGGCCTTTTTGGCCCAGCCCAAAATTAGCCCGCCCGTTGGGAGCCCAGCCCATTTGGGCTGGCCCATCCCGTTTGCCAGGTCTAAATAATAATGTGGAGACATTTATTATTATATTATTGAATTAATATTCTGCTTACGATCATTAAGTATGTGACTTGATAGTAAAACTCGTTAAAAGCATTAAAGAATATTTATTCTAGATATCCCTAGTAATATGATTACTAGTATGATAATGATACGATGACTATGTTTTACTGGTCATGAACATGAGATGTTATATCACGTCATAGATACATGTAGAGACATCATATTGGATATGACCTAACAGAGAGAATTATATCTGGATTAAGTCATTATAATTCCTCTATTTTTTATATATTATTTAAGTCCTTATTACCTAAAGACACTACAGTTTCCTACATAATGAGTATCATATTTTAACACAATACCAACGTCTTCTGTAACAAGGGACCATACATTTTGTGATTGGATATGGTACGATTTATGCAGAGAGAAGTAGTTTGTCCAGATGAGACTTGTCCCTCCTATAAAACGGAGAAGATATTCACGGCCCCTTGATAAGTTAAATTGTTTAAATGCATGGCCATGCTCAAATTGATCAATAAAGAGTTATTGATAAATATTTGAATTGGACAATTGTAACTTGAGATCAAGAATATTAATTAAGATATATAAGGTCGACTTATCCATGCCTTATGCTTAATTAGGATATCGCGCGACGAGAGGATTAAATATTATACAGTAACGGGATTTCGTTTGTGCCGTCGAATTAATTCTTTTAATGCGGGTAGTCATAATATCTAGCTAGAGGCCGCTTATGATTTCTGAGTCGTAAAAATATTTTTATACTCATTGCCGTATTAATTAGAACCTACAGGGTCACACACTTAAACGAGCAGAGCATCTATTTTGTTCCGGTTGATTATGGTTGGTGAAAGGGTTGGTGAACCCTTAGCCATTTAGAGGACTATATAAGAGTGTCTTATGATAGCCCTCAAAGATGACAAAATCACAAGTGAAGACATATTTGTGTAGAGAGAATCAAAAATATGATTTTGATATTTCTCTCTCTCTCTTAAAGTCTTGAAGATAATATTCAAGAGTTGAATAATCAAAAGAATCAAGAACATATCTTCATATCTTTGAAGATTGATTCTTTGACCAAGAAAGTATTTAGAATACTCATCTAATCTTCATCTAATCTTGTGAGTTTGATCTTTAATAACATATTGTATAAGATTCATAGTTGTTATTTTAGATCAAAGTTCAAGAACATTTGAATAAAATTCTTGGTGTTCTTCTAGCAATCCGTTAGACGCTCGGGACTTGTTCGTTGTGTGGATACCGTAGAGGACGCTCGCTTCTTGCAACGTCTCTAGAAGGCTCGATCGAAAACACGCTACAAGAGGTAACAATCTTGTTCTTCGTACTTTGATAATATACTTGGATCCTCAGAGGGTTTTAGATATTATATTTATACTTCCGCTGCACTATTTCGATATATGATGAGATCATAAATATTATCAGTTCGATAAAAAACTCAACAGTGGTATCGGAGCCAGGTTAGTATATTTTTATTGATTCGATTTTCATATTTGTTGATATATGATGTTCATATATGTGATGTATGGTGTTTATATATATGATATATAAATTTTATCTATGTATATTTATATATATTGGTGATATATATAATTTTAATAGATTTGTGTTTCGATCTATATATATATATCTTAATATGTATATGGTGATATATATATATATGTATATATATATATATATTTTCTGATTTATATGTTTGATCTTGACATATATAGTTTTTTGATATATGGAGATTCATGTGATGACTTAGTTCTATTAATAATCCAAGAATTAAAGAACATATGATTTGATCTACATATAACTTTTATGTTAGGATTATGAATTTTAAGAGGTGCATATGAACATAAAATTGTTTATGTAAAGATTATGCTTCTTTAAAATTTCCATATGAACATAATTATATTTTAATTTCGATGTTGTATAAATATAGATTTGATCTACTTGATTTATACATTAATATTGCTCAAAAGATATTGGTTGTAATATACATAAGATGTATACATGAAGTATACATGAGACTCAGAAACTACCTGTTGGAGTGCTGAAAAGGCCCTGCCGTGCGGTCTAGGAAGGGCACCGCGGTCCTGCCGTGCGGTCTACCTATGGATCGCGATCCAGGCTGCTCGTACCGCGGTCCAGGCCTATTCCTGACCCGTTTCGGGCTCGTTTTCTTCGTGTATTCCTGGAAATTAATTTCCCATTTTACCCGGTTCGAAGTTAAGGCCTCAGAACTTTATAATTTATCGATTGTCGATATTTAGCATATTTTATATATTATATAACTTATCGATGGTCGATATTAGGTACATTTTATATATTATATGTGCTTGTGAATGCTTAAATAGTTAATGCATCATGGTCGGTATAGCCGTACTAGATCAATTAGATTGATGATTCGATTATGGTTGTAATATTCATAATACGACTTATATATCGTGCCTTCCTATTATCTTGTTGTAATTTCTCTTCTCATCTTACTCCCCTAGAATGTAACTAGAGGTTTCTATTACTAAATGTAAAGATATAGTTTAGAATAGTTCTAGCTATAAAAGGAAGACGAAGGAGACGAGCAATTTACAAGGAATTTAAGAAGAAATGTGTTATCGAAGATCACACCGACCAACCTATTGATATTAACGAATATCATAATAAGTTCTATGGATATACCACACCACACCTAATTGTTCATGTGAATGTATGAGATGCATCATATTTACATTGCATATGATTGTATGAGATCCATCATATTTAAATTAGCATATGATTGTATGAGATGCATCATATTTATTTTATTTGCTTAATAATCGTTATTACCAAATAAATCAAACTCATTAAAACTTTTACATGTATGAGATACATGGTAATAATTTTGAGATAATCAATTTTGATAAAATAGTTTTATTAAATCAATTTATATGAAACATAAGTCTCAAGAGCCAACCATTTCAAAACACTCATCAAACTTTCGATCATTTCTAATATGGGTCTGCCAAAGCAGGGTGTATGGATTTTATCTTAAGGAGGCGAGATGAATAAACAAGCTTATACATATGTTTTAAATGGTTAAGACTTATATAGGTTATACAAAACGGTTTTGGACCTATGTATTATTTGGGATTAATACTATTAAAACGACATGAGATGTCATCCCAAATGATAATCTAAAGAATTTTTTAATTACAGGGGACATGCCAAAGTTGTGTCTGTGGTTATTTGATCGTTAGATTATAATTCGTATATGTGTATGTGATACATAATATTTCAGACTAACATGTTGACATAAGATGTCATCTCTATTGATAAAAACTAAACATCTTTTATTTGCGAGGGATATGCCATAGCTGTGCTTGCATTTACTTGATCTAGATTTTAAAATCAATATATCTGATGAATAACTTTGCATATTAAATATTGTAGAATCAATGGCGTCAATCAATACAAACTCATTGCGATCAATTCTTGACAAAGAAAAACTTTCTGGCACTAATTACCTTGATTGGTCAAGGAACTTGAGAACTATTCTCAAAGCTGAAAAGAAGCAGTACATTCTAGAAAACCCAATTCCTGATGAACCGGAATCAACCGCCACCAAAGCTCAAAAAGATGCTTATAGTAAGCATATGAATGATTCTTTGGATGTGACTTGCCTTATGCTAGCAACCATGAACTCAGATCTGCAGATACAGTTCGAGGACATGGAAGCTTATGAAATGATGGGTCAGCTTAAGGAAATGTTCCAAGAGCAAGCCCGTCAGGAGAGGTTTGCCACTACGAAGGTATTGAATGGTTGTAAAATGTCTTCAAGTACTTCTGTGAGTGCTCATGTCCTTAATATGAAGGGCTATATTTGTAACACCCCCAATCCGCTCAGGGATATTACACGCCGTAGAACCTTTCCTCAAGGATCTACCAGGCTGGTAACAACATCGAACGTCTCAAGAATGCCTTTAAGGCTAAAATGATTCAGTAGACCAATTTGGTCTTTCGATAAAAACATACAACTCAATCTCAATACATGCCCACGCAGGGGTCAAATACAAAATACTCCCGTACAACGGGGAAAATACTGCAGTGGAAATAACGTACAACTGAACCAACACAACAACGTACGGGTCCTCATGTGATTAGTATCGATCATCTTTCATCATACTTCATGCCGACCCTGTGCTATGCTCCCCAAAACCTGAATGCAATACAGACATCCACCCCCCAATTACTCGGAGATTAGCAAAATTCCATTATTTTGCTAGTGCAAGTACAAAGTGCAAATACGAGTCATACAAATCATATTCTAAGAATAATAAGAATCGGGAATCCTCAAAGATTCAAACATAACGAAAATACTTTCCGAGGCAAGAGTTTAGGTAAATCTTTCCAAAATCGAAAGATCACAATTCAAGGGAAACAATTTACAAAATGGTTTAAAATGCCATCGGGAGTTTTGATAGAAAATAATTCAGGATTTTCGAATCCTTCTCTTTCCAAAATCAACAGGGGTCACAGCCCAAAGGTTTTGTTTTCACAAATAAAACTAACAACAATTCACAGGGTCAATGCCCACGTCACGTGTCCTCGACGGACATAAAATCAACACAACATAATCACCCAAGATACGCAAATCTTGATCACACAAGTACAACACCAACTCGTGAATCCAGAGTGAAGTCATAGATTCCCTCGAGGCCTCGACGGACCCTCCCGAGGTGAGCAAAGCGCATTCACAAATCATATACTCAAACTTGGGAATTCAGAGTGAAGTCATAGATTCCCTCGAGGCCTCGACCGACCCTCCCGAGGTGAGCAAAGCACATTCACAAATCATATACTCAAACTCGTGAATCCAGAGTGACGTCATAGATTCCCTCGAGGCCTCCTTGGACCCTCCCTAGGTGAGCAAAGCACATTCACAAATCATATACTCAAACTCGTGAATCCAGAGTGAAGTCATAGATTCCCTCGAGGCCTCGACGGACCCTCCCGAGGTGAGCAAAGCACATTCACAAATCATATACTCAAACTCGTGAATCCAGAGTGAAGTCATAGATTCCCTCGAGGCCTCGACGGACCCTCCCGAGGTGAGCAAAGCACATTCACAAATCATATACTCAAACTCGTGAATGCTGAGTGAAGTCATAGATTCCCTCGAGGCCTCGACGGACCCTCCCGAGGTGAGCAAAGCACATTCACAAATCATATACTCAAACTCGTGAATCCAGAGTGAAGTCATAGATTCCCTCGAGGCCTCGACGGACCCTCCCGAGGTGAGCAAAGCACATTCACAAATCATATACTCAAACTCGTGAATCCAAAGTGAAGTCATAGGTTCCCTCGAGGCCTCGACGGACCCTCCTGAGGTGAGCAAAGCACATTCACAACAAAGGTATCCAACCAATTCACCCAGAGGCATCAAACACTTAGCAAAACACAACGTCAAACCACAACGCACCGAAGTGAGGCAATATACGTACACACACATCTTCAAGCGCAACATCAACACCAACCATATCCATAGGATTCACTTAACCATTCACGAGGCGCAACATTCACAAAACACACGCGTTTTGAAAGTGAGCCTTTAACGAGGCTAAACCAAATTTTTTGAAAGTTCATCTCAAACAATCAAACAAACATACCAAGACAATCACCAATCATCATATCCACAAAACGAGATATATATGGACAAGGTACTTGTCTCGAATCAACACGCGAATACCCCGACAGACACGGTCCAAACGGGAAAACCACAAATACCTACAATCCTCTGGCAAAAACAACGAAGATATGATTACAATGAGAATTAAGGTCCAAATCAACGGAAATCCCACCAAACTATCGAAAGGAAACTCATTGGGACATTTAATCGAACACTCCACGTTCGATAACTCCCAAGAACACTCGAATCACTATTACAGTTGAACAAACTCGAAATACAGATATACAACCCATAGAACACGATTAATAATGTTCAATAACATCAACCGATTCATCAAAATCGGACGAACAACGAAAATCAAGAAGGAAATCTCGAAAGTCAATTCTAGGAGATTTCAAGAATTTACCTCGATTCGACGAAGAACAAGGATTAGATGATGATAATAATCATGATTCAAGCTTCCCAACTGATGTACTACTGATTTCCGATCAAAACCTTCGATTTCCGTCGAATATACGCGAAGAAGGGAGAAGAAAAGTGAAGAATGGCCCAAAAACCCGTCTGCAGGCCTTATATAGGCAGTCTGCCGACCACCTTACGTACGTAATCGGTCATGCCTTACGGCCGTAACTGCCGGACCATTACGGCCGTAACTCGTCCAAGTGTGTTTTTGCCCCAAAACGTACGGCCATGACTCGGCCGTGGCCAACTCCGACAGTCCGGACAACCCCGAAATCCAAACCTGAATATAAACCGAAGATACGGTTACGAAGTACTCGCAAAGACGAATCTAAGCACTAAGAGAACACACGATTCTGACCACCCGAAGGCTTGAAATTCGACAACGGAAGTAATTACCCCAAACTTTGGGAAATTACAAAAATGGCCCAAAACGTCTGAAATACACGATACACGATCGAAACACTAAGCCAAAGCTCGCAATATGAATAATAACATTAAATGAACTTACGAGAAACCCGAAATGACAGTTTCGAACGAGATTCGCAATAATCGAACTCAAGCGCGGAAAAGTCGCCTAAGAACACGAAACTCAACAAAATGACACCGAAACGAACTCGGACATTCAAAAAGTGCATAATTAAATACTCTCATAATAACGAAACGGTCATGAGAGAGTCGTCAAAACGGACTCCCGCCGAAAAAAGAAATTTACCGCAAATCGAAATCGCAGATATTACAATATTGAGCATCTTGAAAGGCTAGGAGCTCCTATCAGTCAGGAACTCGCTACAGATATGATCTTAGCATCACTGCCTTCAGAGTACGACTAGTTTGTAGTAAACTTCAACATGCACAACATGGAGAAGACAATTACTGAGTTGCGTGGGATGATAAAACAAAACTGAGACAAACATTAAGAAAGCTGTTCCTAATGTTTTAATCGTTCAAAAGAAATGGAATAAGAAGAAAGGGAATAATATTAGGGGTGGGAAATAATACTGAAATACCGTAATACCGAAAATACCGTACCGAAAAATACCGAATTATCGGTATACCGTAAGGTACGGTACGGTATTATACCGTACCGTATATTTTCGGTACGGTAACGGTTTGATTAGTTGCATACCGACGGTATACCGTGCCGTACCGAAAATATACGGTATACCGTTACATACCGGTATATACCGCGATATACCATCACTTATAATATATTATATATTATATATATATATTATATATATATATATATTATATATATATATATATTATATATATATATATTATATTACATTATTTTAATGACTAATATTAACCCAACCTAAACCTAATTCACAAACACAAACTCTCACTGTCACCACACCAGTCACCACATGAGACTCTCAAGTCTCTCTCTCACCTCATCCCTCAACTCATCCCTCACGCGGCGCCGTCACTCACTCTCAACTCTCATCTTCAACCTCAGTCCTCACGCGGCACGCCAACAAGGCAACAACAGTCTCAACTCTCCGTGACACACTTACACCAACAGACGACGAATCTGCGACGAGTCGACGAATCGACGACAAATCTGCTCTTTCACAGCGGCGCAGTCACTCCGAATTTTTGTGGTGAGTTCGAGTTCTAGTGTCTCCTAATTTATGGAGTTTGAATTTTAATTGAATATAAATTGGGGAAATCTTAATACTGTGCCAAATTCCAACATTAACTGTTTTATCTTGATTACATGGAATTTCTTAGTTCTTTTTTATGTTTGATTTTCATTAGTTTTTGCTAAATGACGGCTGTGATGTTGAAAAAGAAAAACTACCTATTTGCCGAGGGGGATTGTTTTTTTCCTCTTTGATTATAGAAACCAATGGCAATGGATCCTTCTTACTCAGGTATATAATAGGCAGTCATTATGATGTTAATAAAAATGATGTAAGTGACGGTAGGCAAAAAATATGAGGAAGTTCTGAGCCAATGGTATACCATTCTGAGGCAGTCATTTTTTGATTATAATTATGACTCCACAAGCAAAAAATATGAGGAAGTTCTGTGTCTTACATCATAATAGGCAGTCATTATGATTATAATTTTTTGCTTACCAATGGTAATGAAACCAACAGAAGTTCTGAGCCAAGTTGTGAGGAAGTTCTGACCAATGGTTTTATCTTTAAAAAAAAAATTTAATATCTAATCTACTCTGAAAATTTTGTATATAGTTTCAGTAAGAAATAAATAAACTATTAGGATTCATGAGTAAAAATGAACTACCTGGCAATACTGTATTAGGATTGATTGATGGACTGAATTCGTGTTTTTTTTACAGTGGATCATACGAATGGAATCTGAATCTTCTCATTCTCTAGCAAGTCCATCCGAAACACCAAATGCGACAGAATCTGAAACACGTAATGAGTGTATAAGCCGAAAACGGGGAAGAAAAAACTCAACCTCAAAACCTCATGTAAACCCACAACAAAGGAGTAAATATTGGGAGCACTGTGATAAAGGTTCAAGGAAGTTAGATAATGGGGGCGTGCAGAACTTAGGGATATGCAAATATTGTAAAACTGAGATCCCTGTGAACTACGGAAGTACAAGTGGGTTGATAAACCACTTAGTGAAGAGGTGTAAGTTAAGTCCAATATATGAAGCAAATGAAAGCCAGAAAGGTCAATCTGTGTTGACGAATGAGACAATGGGGCAAGGAAGCGCTTTGGTTCATCATACATATAATCCAAAAAGGTGTGAAATGAGGTTAGTTGAATATGTAATTATCGATGAAGTTTCCTTTCGGGCTGTCGAAGGGAAAGGGTTTGTAAACCTTTTGCATGAATTACAACCGAAATTCGTCATCCCTAACCGAAAGAAAGTTGCAGGTATGGTTTTTGAACTATTTTTGCTTGAGAAAGCGAAGTTACAAAGTGTGATTAGTGGCCATAAAGTAAGTATCACGACTGATACTTGGACATCCATCCAAAATATCAATTACATGGTGATCACAGCTCACTTTCTAGATAGTGATTGGAAGTTGCATAAAAGAATAATTAACTTCACAAAAATCACTAGTCATATTGGGGAAGAAATTGGTAAGATGGTTGAGGTCTGTCTGGGAGATTGGGGGATTGACAAATTATTTTCGATAGTAGTCGACAATGCTTCTTCTAATGATACTGCAATTGATTACTTGAAAAGAAGAATGAAAAGTGAAAGTACATTATTGTTTGAAGGGAAATACTTGCATCTGAGATGTGCTTGTCATATACTTAACTTAATTGTTAAGGACGGCTTGAAGGAGATTAATGCTTCAATTAAATCTATAAAGAATGTAGTCATTTTTATTCATTCTTCCCCCTCTAGGTTGAATAAATTTAGGGAATTTGCCACACTAGCTAAGTTTGGTAGTACGTCAACTGTACCTATGGATGTCAAAACTATGTGGAATGCAACTTATAAAATGCTTGATGTTGCATTAAAGTATAGACGAGTCTTTGAAAGGATGTCCGAGGAGTGGTTGCCTTTTATGAATTATTTTCGTGAAAAGGATGAAAAGGGTAAAAAAAGGGTAGGGCCACCGGTTGTAGAGGATTGGGAAAATGCAAATGCTTTTGTATATTTTCTAAAAAATTTCTACGATGTCACTTTAGAGCTAAGTGCATCAAAAAATCCTACCTCCCAATTGATATACCAATCAATGATTGCGTTGCAAATTGAGATCGAGAAAAAGAGCAATGACGATTCGGATCCAATTCTTAAAAAGGTTGCAAGTGCGATGAAATTGAAATTTGATAAGTATTGGGGGGATTGGGATAATATGAACCCTTTGATCTTTATTGCCAATATTTTGGATCCGAGAAATAAGCTTCAAATGATCAAAGTTAGCATCAAAAAATTGGGGGCTAATTCAATAAAATTCCAAGAGTTCATTGATAAGGTTAAGAAAGACTTTGTAACTTTGTGGGCGGAGTACAAGGGAATAAATGATACCTTAGATATTGAGAGGAGGTGTGTCCAAATAGGGTGTAATGATGGAGATGGTAGTACTAGTACCGGTGGCGGTCTTTGGGATGAATTGTTTAATGATGTTCAAGCACAAAATGAAGAGGAACAACTTCAAGAGATATCCAATGAAGTGGACAAGTACCTAGCCGATGAGATTGAAAAATGGTCTAATCAATCTTTCAATTTGTTGGAGTGGTGGAGAGGAAGTGAAGCTAGGTACCCCGTCCTTTCAATGATTGCGAAGGATATTTTTGCAATTCCAAGTTCAACCGTTCCTAGTGAGTCCGCTTTTAGTTTGGGAAAAAGAGTTGTGGATCCATTTAGGAGTAGTTTGAGTCCTAAAATGGTAGAAGCTTTGGTGTGTACTAATGATTGGATAAGAGCGGAGTTCGACTTTCGTAAGGATCCAACCGAAGATGACCTTATTTTATATAAGGAAATTGAAGAAATTGAAAAGAGTAAAAATTTCTTTATTTAATTACGTGTAAATATAAATTATATTTCTTTAAGTATAATGTAATTTGGTGCGTACTAATAATTTTATTTATTTTTACAGCTGCAAATGCCGTTCAAGATCGTTCGTAGATTTGTATAAGCGTTAGTTGATTGTTTCAGGGGTTCTAAAAGATAGTGCAGTGCAGTGAGACTGGTGTTGTAATTTTTTCCAGAGCCTGAGTTGGGGTTTTTCGAGCCTTGAAAAGATAGTTGTTATTTGTTCAGGCCTTAGTTGGGGTTTACAAGCTTTAGTTGAAAGTGAAACTATCTTTTTGTTTACAACTTACAAGCACTCACCGCCTTTGCTTGGTATATGTTTGTTTTGTTTACATCCTTAGTTGTTATTTGTTCCACTGCCTTTGCTTGGTATGTGTTTGTTTTGTTTACAACTTATCTTGCTTAGTCCTTTGCACTTTCTTTGGTTTGAAACTATTGTAATGATACTGTATTTGGAAAGGATTTTTTATTGTAATGCGTTTGTTTTATGTTTCTGTGTAAGATTTATTTTTTTTATGTTTCGTGGTGCCTTATTCAAACTGTGGATGTATGTTTTGTTTTGACTTTTGAGTATATCAATATGTCGATTCGGTATAGAACGGTATGACAGTAATTTCGGTATACCTTGATTATACGGTATGCCGAATTACCGTGTGTTATACCGAAAAACGGTACGGCAACAGTATGTGCAATGTTTCATACCGATATCTCGGTATACCGAGTCTCGGTATGCCGAACAATTCGGTACGGTATCGGTATGTAATTTTATATAACGAAAGTTTCGGTACGATATTCGGTATGAGTAAAAAAAATCGGTACGGTACGGTATACCACCCCTAAATAAGATGGCCCCGAAAGATAAAAGTAAGGATAAAATGCAAATGTTGCCTAAACCCAAACCTAAACCTTTCAAGAAGTCATTGAAACAACCCAAAGAAGGGACTAGCTACCACTGCAATGAAACTGGTCATTGAAAAAGGAATTGCAAGGTCTACCTGGAAGAAATGAAGAAACGGAAGAGCGGTGAGACTACTGCTTCAGGTATTCTTGTTATAGAAGTCAATTTATCTACTTTTCATCATGGATATTAGATAGCGGTAGTGAAGCTCACATTTATGTGAATGCGCAGGGGCTGCGAAGGAGTAGACAACTGGCAAAATGTGAAATGGACCTATGTGTTGGAAATAAAGCAAGAGTTGCTTCTATTTCCATAGGGACTTATGATATAAAACTTCCAAGTGGACTTGTATTGGACCTTAATAATTGTTATTGCGTTCCTGCTATGGGTAGAAACATTATATCAGTTGCTTGCCTTGATTTGGAAGGATATGACTTTACTATTAAGAATAGTGTAATGTCTATATTTAATAAAGGTATTTTTTATGGAGATGCCTTGATGAGTGGGAGATTATATCCCATAAATCTTAAAAGTTCCAAATCTGTCTGTAACATAAATGTCAAAAGACTTAAATCAAATGATTTAAATCAAACAAATTTTTGGCATTGTCGTTTGGGCCATATAAACGAGAAACGTATAACCAAACTCCATAATGATGGAATATTGGACACATTTGATTTAGAATCATATGATACGTGCGAATCTTGCTTATTAGGCAAAATGACCAAAGCGCCTTTCACGGGCCATACTGAGAGAGCTGCAGATTTATTGGGCTTAATACATACTGATGTATGTGGACCAATGAATACAAATGCTAGAGGAGGTTTCCAATACTTCATTACGTTCACGGATGACTTAAGCAGATTCGGATATATCTACTTAATGAGTCATAAAGTCTGAGTTATTTACGAAATTCAAGCAATTTCAAAATAAAGTACAAAATCAGTTAGGCAAAACTATTAAAGCACTACGATCAGATCGTGGTGTTGAATATTTAAGCCATGAATTTTACAATCATCTCAAAGATTGTGGAATTGTTTCGCAACTAACTCCACATGAAACACCTCAATGGAATGGTGTGTCGGAACGGAGAAATCGAACCTTGTTAGACATGGTTAGATCGAGGATGGGTCAAGCTGATCTTTCAATTTCTTTTTGGGGTTACGCCTTAGAGACTGCTGCGTTCATTTTAAATCGAGTACCATCTAAATCAGTTCAAAGCACACCATATGAGATATGGACAAGAAAACAACCTGTTTTGTTTTTCCTTAAGATTTGGGGTTGTGAAGCTTATGTGAAGCGACTTATCACTGATAAATTATCACCCAAATTGGCTAAATGTATTTTTCTGGGATATCCTAAGGAAACTAAAGGATATTACTTTTACATCCCATCAGAGAACAAAGTGTTTGTTGCTCGATCTGGAGTATTCCTCGAGAAGGAATTTATTTCTAAGAAAACTAGTGGGAGCAAAATAACTCTTCATGAGATGATAGAGCCACAAATACATACTGAACCTTTCGATAAAACTGATTTAAACTCACATAGAGATGTTGAGACCACTTCTTCTATACCATATCCACATAGGTCTATACGTTATCATTGTGAACCTGAGATATATGGATTTCTCATCACATATGACAAAAATGTGGAACTCATGGGTTTAGGTAAGCCCACAACCTACAATGAAGCAACTACTAGCATTGAATGTGAAAGTTGGCTTGAAGGGATGAAATCTGAAATGCAATCCATGTATGATAATCAAGTATGGACTTTGATTGATCTTCCTAAAGGTTTCAAAGCAATTGGTTGCAAATTGATCTTTACAAAGAAAAATGACATGGATGACATTGTACAAACATATAAATCACGACTCATGGCACAAGGATACAGACAGACTCATGGTATTGACTATGACGAAACCTTTTCGCGAGTCGTAATGACTAAATCAATTAGAATTATACTTGCCATAGCAGCATATTATGACTATGAGATATGGCAAATGGATGTCAAAACCGCTTTTCTTAATGGGAAGTTAGATGAGGATGTGTATATGATACAGCCTGGAGGTTTTGTCGATCCTAATCAAATAAAGTATGTAAGCTTCTAAAATCCATTTATGGTTTGAAACAGGCATCCCGGAGTTAGAATCTTTGTTTTGATGAAAAAATCAAAGAGTTTGGTTTCATTAGAAATCAAGACGAACCTTGTGTATACAAGAAGATTAGTGGGAGCGCAATTGTCTTTCTAGTACTCTATGTGGATGATATCCTACTCATTGGAAATGTCATCCCTACTTTTCAAAGTGTTAAGCTTTGGCTAAGTAAATGTTTTACAATGAAGGACTTAGGGGAAGCTGCCTATATAATGGGTATAAGGATTTATAGAGATAGATCTAAAAGGGTTCTTGCCCTAAGTCAAAGTACATATGTTAACAAGGTACTGAAACGGTTCAGTATGCTTAATAGTAAGAAAGGGTTCTTACTTATGTCACATGGCATAAAACTCAGTAAAACTCAAACTCCTTGTTCGAAGGAAGATAGAGATAGAATCAGCTTGATACATTCTGCTTTGGCTATAGGATCTATTATGTATGCCATGATATGTACTAGACTGGATATATCATTTGCATTGAGTGCAACCAGCAGATACCAGTCTGACCCTGGCGAGGCTTACTGGACCGTAGTCAAAAGCATACTTAAGTACTTGAGAAGGACTAAAGATATGTTCTTGATATATGGTGGTCAAGATAGTGATTTGGCCCTTAATGGCTATGTCGATGCCAGTTTTGAGACAGACCAAGATGATTCAAAATCGCAGTCTAGATATATGTTTTGTTTGAATGGTGGTGCTATTAGCTGGAAGAGTTCCAAACAACCAACCACAGCTGATTCTATAACGGAAGCTGAGTACATAGCCGCTTCGGAAGCAGCTAAAGAAGCTGTTTGGATAAGGAAGTTCATTGGTGAACTGGATGTGGTTCCTAGCATTGTTGATCCAGTGAATTTGCACTGTGATAACAATGGAGCTATTGCACAAGCTAAAGAACTAAGATCGCAACAAGCATCCAAACACGTACTTAGAAAGTTTCACCTCATTCGAGAGATTGTCACGCGTGGCGATGTGAGGATATGCAAAGTTCACACAGATAATAACATAGCGGATCTTTTAACCGAGACAACATCATTTGGACAAGTTAAATAACTACTTAGAATGGATGTGAATATTAAAGTTATGTATCTAAAGCACCACATTAACTCTCTCTCTAATATGTGGCATCTTTTTTTTTAGTTCTTATTTATCAAGAATTTTCTATTTCACATTAATTTCGAATAAAATTTCACCTGTTGGAGAACTAACAAATACTTAGAATCAATGTGTATTTTACCACTCCATAATTATTTTGCATCAATAATTTAATTTGGCCAATTATTGAGTTGGGTGTAATGAATTTAGTGAAACATGTAAGGAAAACTTGTAGTTGATGAGGGATAATGAGTTTGAAGACTTGGTTGACCAAGCATCCTCATTTTGTAACAAACACGATGTTGTTGCCCAAAATATTTATCCGAAGATTAAATACTGCTGGACGACGGACAACAAACAACAATTTGCGGGAGCACTTCCGAGAGAATATGAATAAACACAAGATGTGTCGGGGTTGTTAGTCCCGGGCTTGAATGCTCTCGCGAGATGTTATTAATACAAATATTCGTGGACACAAGTATTAATGTGAGAAACCTAAATACAATGAGTGTAAAAAGACTCTGTTAATCCAGCTCTTGAGAGAAGCTCGGTGTTCTTCGTCCCTGCCGATCGTCTGCTGTATGAGAGAGGCCGAGAGAAGAAAGAACCAAAAGGTAGTTGTTGCCAAGAGTAGGAGATAACCAAGTGTTGTATGAAATCTCGTGGGTGTTACTTGTTCAGAGAGTAAAATCTGATGGGAATCCGAGAGCAGTCCAAGTGCAGGGAGCCTTGTATATATAGAGGTTGAGGAGCCTTGTTTCCTAGCGGGCGATCGTCTTCCGGCCATTATAATAATGGGGCGATCGTCCTAAAGGTCACATGGGCAGTCTGCCTAAAGTCCAAAGCTACAGCCGGCAGACAGCTGGGCGGTCCAATGAGGAGCAAGCACGCGTCCGGAGTCAATGTCACATGCGGTCCTACTGACAACTTTCGGCAGGCTTGTCGGCTGGTGGACGGATGCTGACAGGCTGTGGTCAACGATCCGTGAAATGCGGATCTTGTCTAGGCGCTGCACGTGGGCTCTGTCCTGAGGCTCGGTCTTTGCCGACTGGATGACCATCGGCTTTGAGTGGCATGAGGCAGTCGTCAAAGGTCGGTCATCAGGGGTCAGCATCGGTAGGTCACCAAGGGTTGGTCGGCAGGTGCCGAGAGATGATCATCTGGGAGTCGGTCACCAGGAGTTGATCGCCAAGCACCGAGGGACGATCGTCTTAGATGTTGATCGCTCGGCACTGGGACTTGTCCTGGGACCTTCGGTTGGCCGATACATCTTATCTGCGGGGCTAAGACTAGGTCGCCCGATCGCTGGTCGGTAGTTCTGCCTCGGCTGCTCGGCAGTGGCTAGGTCGCCCGATCTCCGAGGCGATCGCCGGTCGGAGAGTATAATTCTCGACACAACAATTGCCCCCCAGCTTGCTCCGATGTTGAAGACATGGGGCGAGGTGGTTCTTGCTGGCAATCGTGTAAGATGCGGACGGGCGATCCATTGAGCTGACTTTGGATTCGGACTTGGGCTATCATGGTCGATTGGCTATCTATCTTTAGGTCTTGTACCTGCAAAAAACAACATTGGCCGATCCCCCTCAGAAACTTGATGGTTTCGTTTGTTTGAGGAATCGTGCACAGTCGCGGAGTTCGATGGACCGACTCCATGACCGTGTCTTGATGCGCGAAGACATTGAGTGTCTCGTGACTCACTTTATTATGAGGGTCCTCTGTTAGGCTGCGCCTCGCCTCGTATTTAAACGAAGGGCGTGCGGTCTCGGTCTAGAGGAGTCCTTGCGCGGGGCAGCGTCGGATGATTCAACTCCACGCCCGCGGCTTGTTTAGCTCTGCTTCCACCTCGGCCCACCATGAAGATGGCGAACCTCGACGGTGTACGTTGAGACGGGGGTTGTGGCACGTGTCGCATTGTCCGGGTTCGCCATGTTAAATGATGAACCTTGAGGGCGGGCGATCGTGTCCACTGATTAATTTTGGAGGGCCCTCAGACTACGCCGGCCTCGTATTTAAACGAAGGGCGGGCGATCTTGGCCCAAAGGGACCTTGCATGGCCGAAGCAGCCGGTTCCATCGACTACCAGGACCATGGCTTTATGATGTGCGGTGGAGGCGATCTTATGCCTTAGTCCGTCATGTTAGATGCTGGACTGTAGATGGCGATCGTGTCCTCCGGGTTGCTGATGTAACTTTATGATCGGCGATCGGGCTGGAAGACTGGAGATCGTCGCTCGGCTGTCGATCGCATTATTCATAGGTTGATAACGGCGATCGGGCGGGAGATCGTCGTTCGGGCGTCGATCGCGTTGTTCAGAGGTTAAGGAGAAACCTTTGCCTGGCCAGGAAGTCTGCGGCTTTAGCTCGGAAGACCGCGTAGGTCCTGGGTTGGTTCTTCGTGAGATGCCTGAACATCGGAGAAAGACCATGAAATCCTCCTAGGACCGCGTAGAGGGCGACCTCATCGCTTACGGGCTTGCCGTTGAGGATGATCACGTCTACTCGGTCGATGTAGTCCGAGTCGGACTTTTCTTCTCCCTGCTTGATTTGCATCACGCGAAGGGGTCCTTCCGGCCGAGCGACCCTGGTGGCGAAGTACTCCGTGAAGACGTGCGCCAACTGGTTAAAGGAGCTGATGGACCGAGGTGGCAATGAGGTGTACCACCTGTAGGCGAGGTCGTCCAGCGTCATAGGGAACATTCGGCACCTGGTCGCGTCTGATGCCCCGCACCCGGTCATGTAGATGTTGAACTTGCTCAGGTGCATTTGGGGGTCTGATCTCCCCTCGTACAAAGGTATTTGCGGGGGAGCGATCTTGTGCTGCACGAGGGCCAGCTCGATGTCGATCGCGAGCGGCTCGCTTGGCTCGGCGATCGTCTTCATGGCGCATGCCCTGGATTCCAGGAGCGCCTTCATGTCGTCGAGCTGACGTTGCATCGCAGCCATCGCCGTGGCTCGGTCGCTTGCTGATCGGCTTTGGGAGCGGGAGCCGAGGCGATCGTGTACCGATCTCCGGACTCCGCTGCTTCCGACCTCGGCTATTTGGCGAGGAGCGAGCAGTGGCTGCCTTCTGGGAGTCGGGTAGGCCGAGCTCCTGGTGACGGACTCAAACTCCGTCGTCTCGTAGCTAGGGCCGGACTGCCCCGGTCGCCAAAACGGGTCACTGCCCAGGCGATCGAAAACAGAGGTGCCCCGGCTGGAGAGCGCCTCTTCTTGCGGACGAGAGCCTCTTGGCGATCGCTCGGCCAGTAACGCCTTGAGCTTCCGCTCGGACTTCCGGCGGCTGGCCGATCGGGTGATAGCGGGAGGCGCGTCGAGAGCACTCCGTCGCTCCTGTAGGACGGCCATGGCCTCGTCGATCTATTCCTTGGTTCGGAGCTGATCAAGCGAGAGGCTTGGGCCGCCGTCCAAGGACGGGATCGAGCATCTCGGACCGCGGCGGCTACCCTCCGCCATCGGCTGTGGCTCGGACTGCGAGGGAACGAGGCGTCTGGCGGGCTGACCGGCGGCTTTCTTCGACGCGGAGGCGGAAGACATGATTTATGAAAGATTTCTTTTGAAGCGCAGTGAGTGTCACTTCAAGTATATGCCCCGAGAACAGTGAGTGTTCTTCGAGACGGTAGGAATGAAAATTTGAGGGTTAGATCCCCTCCTTCTAGCGCCAATTGTTGTTGCCCAAAATATTTATCCGAAGATTAAATACTGCTGGAAGACGGACAACAAACAACAATTTGCGGGAGCACTTCCGAGAGAATATGAATAAACACAAGATTTGCCGGGGTTGTTAGTCCCGAGCTTGAATGCTCTCGCGAGATGTTATTAATACAAATATTTGTGGATACAAGTATTAATGTGAGAAATCTAAATACAATGAGTGTAAAAAGACTCTGTTAATCCAGCTCTTGAGCGAAGCTCGGTGTTCTTCGTCCCTACCGATCGTCTGCTGTATGAGAGAGGCCGAGAGAATAAAGAACCAAAAGGTAGCTGTTGCCAAGAGTAGGAGATAATCAAGTGCTGTATGAAATCTCGTGGGTGTTACTTGTTCAGAGAGTAAAATCTGATGGGAATCCGAGAGCAGTCCAAGTGCACGGAGCCTTGTATATATAGAGGCTGAGGAGCCTTGTTTCCTAGCGGGCGATCGTCTTCCAGCCATTATAATAATGGGGCGATCGTCTTAAAGGTCACATGGGCAGTCTGCCTAAAGTCCAAAGCTACAGCCGGCAGACAGCTGTGCGGTCTAATGAGGAGCAAGCATGCGTCCGGAGTCAATGTCACATGCGGTCCTACTGACAACTTTCGGCGGGCTTGTCGGCTGGTTGACGGATGCTGACAGGCTGTGGTCAACGATCCGTGAAATGCGGATCTTGTCTAGGCGCTGCACGTGGGCTCTGTCCTGAGGCTCGGTCTTTGCCGACTGGATGACCATCGGCTTTGAGTGACATGAGGCGGTCTTCAGAGGTCGGTCATCAGGGGTCGGCATCGTTCGTCACCAAGGGTCGGTCGGCAGGTGCCGAGAGATGATCATCTGGGAGTCGGTCGCCAGGAGTTGATCGCCAAGCACCGAGGGACGATCGTCTTAGATGTCGATCGCTCGGCACCGGGACTTGTCCTGGGACCTTCGGTTGGACGATACATCTTGTCTGCGGGGCTAAGACTAGGTCGCCCGATCGCTGGTCGGTAGTTCTGCCTCGGCTGCTCGGCAGTGGCTAGGTCGCCCGATCTCCGAGGCGATCGCCGGTCGGAGAGTATAATTCTCGACACAACACATGATATTATAATTTCTACTCATAGGTGAGGAATATGTAATTCGAGAAAGATCACAACATAATACTCCAATGAGTATTATTAAAAATCTACTTTGCTACAGAATGAGATACGGGCGGTTAAATAATAACTTGATTATTTAGATTGAGAAAGATATTTTAGCTTGTGTTGATAACGAAATTATAATGCAATATTTTCAGAATATGGTAGGACCTCATGGATATTTGTAGCTTGTATTGTCGTTTTGTTATGAATTATTGATGAAACGATAATATTTCTCTTTTTAGTATTATTTTATTCGCTGGAATTTTTTGAATTTTTGTATCGTGCCCCCTTGATCACATAATTATGGATCCACTACTGCGTGGCGGAGTCTTACTAGTTGAATAACATTGTAAGTTAATTCAATAAGCTCATTAGTCTCGGGATCAATATTTGGGTGAGCAATCATAATAGAATCCAACTAACCATTATCTTCCGACATAGCTAACAGTACAACAACAACATCAGAGCTTTAATTGCAAAATACTTTGGGGTCGGCTTGTAATACCCGTAATTTCGATTTCCGGTAATTTCATTTTTTGGCGAAAGTCCGTTTTGACGACTCGATCATGACCGTTTTGTCATTCCGAGAATGATTAATTCTGCACTTTTTGTCATCCGAGTTCGTTTAGGTGTCGTTTTGTTGAGTTCCGTGCTTTTTGGCGACTTTTCCGCACTTGAGTTCGATTCTTGCGAATCTCGTTCGAAACTGCTGTTTCGAGTTTCCCGTAAGTCCGTTTAACTTTGTTAGACGTGTTGTGAACTTCGGTTTGGTTATTCGATCACGTATCATGATTTTCGGACGTTTTGGGCCATTTTGTAATTTACCCAAAGTTGTGGGTATCCGCATTCGTATTTATTGTTTTGACTTTTTCATGGTCGCGTGCGATAAATTGTTGCATGGTATTTCTTTTCGGATCGATGTTGTTGTCCGAGAGCATTTCGTCGTGTTCGTTTCGTGCGTTTTCGGGAATTCGAGTCGTCGAGTCTTGGCGGCTAGGCACTGGCCGGCCACGTGCAGCAGGGACCTACCAGGCGTGCACGAGCGTGGCGCATGAGCTGCGCGCACGATCCGGTACTCGTGCGGCCCTGACTACACACGCACGAGCGAGTGCTCGTGCGTCCCGGCAGTTGATGACAGTGGGCGCGCACGACCCGGCGCACGACCGGCCGCTCGTGCATGCCTGCTCGTGCGTCGCTGGGCAGTATATATGGTCGGGCAAACTACTTCTTCACCCGTTTTTCATTTCATTCTTCTCCTTCCGCGGCTGGAAGCTTGGAGAGGTCGAAGCCATGTTGTTGAACAACAAACCCATGAAGTTCTTGAGTTCATATCATTGATTGATCATCCTATATCATCCTTTGATCCAGCGAATCAAGGTAATCTCTTCTTAGAACCCTAGTTTCTTGAATTTTGGGGTTTTTGGGTTTTTGTCCGATTCGTTCCGTATTGTTGATTAATCCATGATGGGTATGATTAATCTTAGTATTATTCATGTGTTTAACAACATCTAATCCTTGTTTTTCGTCGAATCAAGGTATTTTGACTTGAACCCTTGTTTTTGAAGATTTTAGGGATTTTCCTTTTGATTTCAATTCCAATCCATTTTTGTTCAATTAATTGTTGTATAAACGTTGTTTTGAACATGTTCTACGGATTGGATACTCGTATCTTTGATTCGTTTAACCCGAGGGGTGATTTCTTTGTTCTTGGAGGGTCTCGAACATTTAATGTTCGATTAAATTCTCGAATGAGTTCCCTTCGATGGTTTGTTGGGATTTCCGCTGTTTTCGGACTTGATTCTCGTCGTAATTATGTTTTATTGTTCCTTACGGAGGATTATAGGTGCTCGAGGATTCCGATGTTGAATCTCGTTGGTGATTGATGATTCGTGTGGTGTTTTCCCGTAGTAATTTCGGTGCTATCGCGTTCTTGATAGTGTTCGGGCGTTCGGGGATGTTCGACCGCATTCCATCTGTCGTCTTGTTACGAACGTGGTTCCTAGGCAAGTACCTTGTCCATATTATTCTTGTTTTGTGGATATGATAATTAGTGATCGTCTCTATGTGTTTGTTTGATCGTTTGATTTGAACTTTAAAAAGATTCAGTTTAGCCTCGTTAAGGGCTCACTTTCAAAACGCGTGTGTTTTGTGAACGGTGTGTTTTGGGGAATTGATTATGATTTGATTGTTTTAAACATTGAGGGCTTTAGTGATACCCCTGTTATTTAAAGTTATGGAATCATGTATTCCGTGTTAATTGTGTCGTTTGTGTTTTGAAGAGTTTGATAATGGTGTCGGATAAGTGGCCATCTCTAGTAAAGTATTCTTGATGAAATTACATTCTTAGCATATTAGTATTGCATGAGTAACGTGTGTGTGTGTATGCTCACTATGGGTTAGATCCGACGGGGTCTCGGTAGGGGTCCACGGATGGGTGGATCCGCGAGCTTGATTTTAACCACTATGGGTTAGATCCGACGGGGTCTCGGTAGGGGTCCACGGAGGGGTGGATCCACGGTTAATTGTGGTGTATTTCACAAATGTTATTTGATTATGGCATTTCCGGAAATGAGTGCTTTTGAACGGTTTTCATGATTGCATGCATCGACTAAGTGTGTAAGAGGTAAGTTGTTCGTTTGGCTTACTTGGATAGGATGGCACTAGGGTATTTTGTCGTATGTGTTTTAGTCGTTTAATTGTGGGGTTTTGATGTTGGAAAACGAACCTTGCTATCGTTCTCGTGTACTGTGATTTGATGTAATTTGGGGCTAAAATCCCAACGGTTTCGTAAAGGTCATTTTACGGAAAACAAACCTTCGAGGCGGTGACCCCACTCGTATTTCGAGTTTTGGAAAGAGAAGGATTCGATAATCCTAAATTGTTTTCTATTAAAACTCCCGAAGGCATATCAAACCATTTTGTAAAATATTTTCCTTTGATTGGTGATTCTCTCGGTTTTTAGAAAGTCTTACTCAAACTCTTGCCTCGGGAAGTACTTTCTTGTTATGTTGGAATCTTTGAGGATTCTTGATTGTTATTATTCTTGGAACTTGAATTGTATGACTCGTATTTGCACTTTGAACTTGCACTAGCAAAATAGTGGAATTTTGCTAACCCCCGAGTAATCGGGGGGTGGATGTCTGTATTGCATTCAGATTTTGGAGCATAGCACAGGGTCGGCATGAAGGATGATGAAAGATGAACGATACTAATCACACGAGGACCCGTTGATGTCGTATTGGTTTAGTTGTATTTTATTTTCCGCTGCAGTATTCTTTCCCCGTTGTATGGGAGTGTGTTGTACTCGACCCCTGCGTGGGAATGTGTTAAGGTTGAGTTGTATGTATTTATTGAAAGACCAAATCGGTCTACTGAGTCATTTTAGCCTTGAAGGCGTTGTCGAGATGTTCAATGTTGTTACCGGCCTGGTAGATCCTTGAGGAAAGGTTATACGGCGTGTAATATCCGTGAGTGGATTTGGGGGTGTTACATAAATGGTATCAGAGCTTAGGTTGTGGAAACCTAGGCTGTCGGGTTTAGTGGTGTCTGTTGAGTTTTTGTCTCGTCAGATTTTGTCTGACTGAGTCGTGTCGCGACGCGTCATCTGAGTTTGTTGGTCGTGATTAGTATCATGGGGCGATCACCATCTTCATGCGACATGTGGATGTAAGCCTCCCTTCTTTGTGTTGTGCCTCGTGTGACACGAGCTATTTTTATGATTATTTGTTAAGTGAGGGAATCCTCTTATGGATTTTGATTTCTTGATATGTGGTTATTTGACCCTCGTATTTCGTTCATATGAGGAGTAGTGCTGCTGGATTGTGCATGTTTGACTTTATTTCTTTTATCCGCTGCGTGAGTTCTTTTGTAATGGCTTTCGGTATTTTACCAACTGAGTTTTATTTCGAAAACCTATTCCCTTAACCGAGTTTGTGGCATTATGGCCTTGATCGTTTTGGCAAAATTCTTATGACGGTATTTAGTATTTTGTAAATGGCTTTTGTAAGTTTTTGAAATATTACCGTCATCGGACTTTTTGACGTTTTTGTAAATGGTTTTTAGCCTGGTGGGTTGGCGTGGGGCCCACGGCGTTATAATGTTCCGTGTAATTACCTGAAATTTTTGGGCATTCTAGCCCATTGAATTATCTTTGAAAACCTTGAGTATCTTAGAAAATAAATTTCGAGACGTACTTTTAAAATGAATTATTTTCTCGTGGTACATCCAAGGTGCCACAATATGTTTCAAAATTCTTCTACCTCGAGGACCAAAATGTTTTGAGATATTTTCATTGTTTTAGAAACACTTTTACTTAGACCCGAGGGTCGAATATTCTGAAAATTTTTCACTAAGAGAAAGTGTCCTCATTTTTATCAATGTGAAATGGTTCTCCAAAGTCCCGATGACGATGTTTGTACTACTTCTTTTTATATATGATACTCGAGATCAACTAGTGTTTTCAAATTATTTTCGAAAGTGGTTTTCGTTTTTAAAACCTATCGTTTCTAATTGCGGTCCAGGAAT
Source organism: Orobanche coerulescens (assembly GCA_033398695.1). NCBI lineage: Eukaryota > Viridiplantae > Streptophyta > Magnoliopsida > Lamiales > Orobanchaceae > Orobanche > Orobanche coerulescens. The sequence continues at coordinate 155,862 of JAWKAU010000029.1, forward strand.
GTATATGTGACGTTAGCGTTATTGTTAGGATGTTGGCCCTATGAGTTGTAGTCGAATTGGCGGTGTGAGTGTTGAGTCCTTTTCCACACATTTGTTGTGTTAGCCCTCTGTGAGAGGTGGGATGTTGGTATTGAATGTTGTCGCCCCGTGGTGATTTCTGCGTTATCGCGCATGTGCGAACTGTTAGAGCTTGGTTTGGTATGACCGTGTGCATCGGTGATTATTCCGTTATGTGTCGGTTGTTTAATGTATTGTTACCTTGCTTCCGTTTTTGTGAATTTCGTGGACGAGGTCGAAGGACATACCCGTACTATTTTGACTTCATTATTTTCTCTTTATCCATTCTTTCAACTCGCTCGTGTTCGTTGATACTTTCTGAACTTGTTCTGTATTTTGGTTTCATCGTTCGAACGAGCTGTGATCTTGTTTTGGGTCGATCTGGTTATCGCTGTGACTTTTTCGAGTTCGGTTCGATTCTTGTGAACCTTGTTCGGAAGTGACATCATTTGGTTCTATTAACTCTTCTATTCGAAGTGGATCGGATTTTGAACTTCTGTATTTTCGACTCTGTCGACTCGTTTATGTTCGTTGACATTTTCTGAGCTTGTTCTGCCCCTTGCTTTTGTTGATCAAACGAGTGTGGTATTGTTTCGAAATAACTCGTTTGTCGTTGTGACTTTTCAATTGCTATTCCCTTTCCTGTGGATCTTATGGGAATGCACATCTTGTTGTTTTCACCAGATCATATATTGTCTCGAGCCGAGACGTGAACCTGGGAGTTGTTGTTTGAATTTTATTATTCTTCGTGATTCGAACATGATTATTCGATTTTTGTTGTCTCGATCGTTCGATTGTTCGGTTTTTGTTGATCTCGTGTCGTGATTGTTGAACGTTCAGGCTCCTTCGTAATTCCCTTAAGTTCGGGAAATTAGTCTCGTTTTCGATCTTCCAACCCTTAGGCGGTGGAATTCCGTATTTGTTCAGCGATTGGATCGCGTTTTGATTGATGTACCGTTGGGTTGGTCAATCATATTGATTTTCGTTAGTTGTGTTTTGTGATTGTTCGGATAATCGACTCGATTGTATTATCTGTTTGATGATGCTTATCACTTGTTGATTTTATTATGTCTCTACCGGTGGCATTGTGTTAGCCGTCGTGGAGCGTGTTTTCACGCCGTATATTCCTTTGCGTTGCTTGTAATGTTTCGCCGATGGGCGTAAGTTACGCGTTTCTTGTGTATCTCGTTGAGTTTTCCTGGCGGGATATTGCTTCTCCCTACTTGTTTTAAGTTTCGGGACGAAACTTCTTTTAAGGAGGGTAGTGTGTAATACCCGTAATTTCAATTTCCGGTAATTTTTTTTTTCGGAGAAAGTCCGTTTTGACGACTCTTTCATGACTGTTTCGTCATTCCGAGAATGATTAATTCTGCACTTTTTGTCATCCGAGTTCGTTTCGGTGTCGTTTTGTTGAGTTCCGTGCTTTTTGGCGACTTTTCCGCACTTGAATTCGATTCTTGCGAATCTCATTCGAAACTACTGTTTCGAGTTTCCTGTAAGTCCGTTTAACTTTGTTAGACGTGTTTTGAACTTTGGTTTGGTTATTTGATCACGTATCGTGATTTTCGAACGTTTTGGGCCATTTTGTAATTTACCCAAAGTTGTGGGTATCCGCATTCGTATTTATTGTTTTGACCTTTTTCATGGTCGCGTGCGATAAATTGTTGCATGGTATTTCTTTTCGGATTGATGTTGTTGTCCGAGAGCATTTCGTCGTGTTCGTTTCGTGTGTTTTCGAGAATTCGAGTCGTCGAGTCTTGGCGGCTAGGCACTTGGCCGCTCGTGCGTGCCTGCTCGTGCGTCGCTGGGCAGTATATATGGCCGGGCAGACTACTTCTTCACCCATTTTTCATTTCATTCTTCTCCTTCCGCGGCTGGAAGCTTGGAGAGGTCGAAGCCATGTTGTTAAACAACAAACCCATGAAGTTCTTGAGTTCATATCATTGATTGATCATCCTATATCATCCTTTGATCCAGCGGAACAAGGTAATCTCTTCTTAGAACCCTAGTTTCTTGAATTTTGGGTTTTTTGGGTTTTTGTACGATTCGTTCCGTATTGTTGATTAATCCATGATGGGTATGATTAATCTTAGTATTATTCATGTGTTTAACAACATCTAATCCTTGTTTTTCGTCGAATCAAGGTATTTTGACTTGAACCCTTGTTTTTGAAGATTTTGGGGATTTTCCTTTTGATTTCAATTCCAATCCATTTTTGTTCAATTAATTGTTGTATATACGTTGTTTTTAACATGTTCTACGGATTTGATACTCGTATCTTTGATTCGTTCGAACCGAGGGGTGATTTCTTTGTTCTTTGAGGGTCTCGAACATTTAATGTTCGATTAAATGCTCGAATGAGTTCCCTTCGATAGTTTGTTGGGATTTCCGTTGTTTTCGGCCTTGATTATCGTCGTAATCATGTTTTATTGTTCCTTACGGAGGATTATAGGTGCTCGAGGATTCCGATGTTGAATCTCGTTGGTGATTGATGATTCGTGTAGTGTTTTCCCGTAGTAATTTCGGTGCTATCGCGTTCTTGATGGTGTTCGGGCATTCGGGGCTGTTCGACCGCATTCCATACGTCGTCTTGTTACGAACGTGGTTCCTAGGCAAGTACCTTGTCCATATTATTCTTGTTTTGCAGATATGATAATTAGTGATCGTCTCTATGTGTTTGTTTGATCGTTTGATTTGAACTTTCAAAAGATTCGGTTTAGCCTCGTTAAGGGCTCACTTTCAAAACGCGTGTGTTTTGTGAACGGTGCGTTTTGGGTAATTGATTATGATTTGATTGTTTTAAACGTTGAGGGCTTTAGTACCCCTGTTATTTAAAGTTATAGAATGATGTATTCCGTGTTAATTGTGTCGTTTGTGTTTTGAAGAGTTTGATAATGGTGTCGGATAGGTGGCCATCTCTAGTAAAGTATTCTTGATGAACTTACATTCTTAGCATATTAGTATTACATGAGTAACGTGTGTGTGTGTATGCTCACTATGGGTTAGATCCGACGGGGTCTCGGTAGGGGTCCACGGAGGGGTGGATCCGCGAGCTTGCTTTTAACCACTATGGGTTAGATCCGATGGAGTCTCGGTAGGGGTCCACGGAGGGGTGGATCCACGGTTAATTGTGGTGTATTTCACAAATGTGATTTGATTTTGGCATTTCCGGAAATGAGTGCTTTTGAACGATTTTCATGATTGCGTGCATCGACTAAGTGTGTAAGAGGTAAGTTGTTCGTTTGGCTTACTTGGCTAGGATGGCACTAGGGTATTTTGTCGTATGTGTTTTAGTCGTTTAATTGTGGGGTTTTGATGTTGGAAAACGAACCTTACTATCGTTCTCGTGTACTGTGATTTGATGTAATTTGGGACTAAAATCCCAACGGTTTCGTAAAGGTCATTTTACGGAAAACAAACCTTCGGGGCAGTGACCCCACTCGTATTTCGAGTTTTGGAAAGAGAAGGATTCGATAATCCTAAATTATTTTCTATTAAAACTCCCGAAGGCATATCAAACCATTTTGTAAACTATTTTCCCTTGATTGGTGATTCTCTCGGTTTTTAGAAAGTCTTACTCAAACTCTTGCCTCGGGAAGTACTTTCTTGTTATATTGGAATCTTTGAGGATTCTTGATTGTTATTATTCTTGGAACTTGAATTGTATGGCTTGTATTTGCACTTTGTACTTGCACTAGCAAAATAGTGGAATTTTGCTAACCCCGAGTAATCGGGGGGTGGATGTCTGTATTGCATTCAGGTTTTGAAGCATAGCACAGGGTCGGCATGAAGGATGATGAAAGATGAACGATACTAATCACATAAGGACCCGTTGATGTCGTATTGGTTTAGTTGTATTTTATTTTCCGCTGCAGTATTCTTACCACGTTGTACGGGAGTGTGTTGTACTCGACCCCTGCGTGGGCATGTGTTATGGTTGAGTTGTATGTATTTATTGAAAGACCAAATCGGTCTACTGAGTCATTTTAGCCTTGAAGGCATTGTCGAGATGTTCAATATTGTTACCAGCCTGGTGGATCCTTGAGGAAAGGTTCTACGGCGTGTAATATCCCTGAGCGGATTTGGGGGTGTTACACGGCTAACATGAATCAATCTCTGAAAACGTCAAGTCGTCTCCAATAAAACAGTCCTATGAAAAGGCAAAAGTGATAGGTGAAAAGTTTAGTACGTATAAAAAAAGTAATAATAAATATTCAAAAATAAGTAAATAATAAAAAGTAAATAAAAATAGTAATAATCATTATGAAAAAAAAAACTTCAAACATAATCAACCACCCGAATTCTCTCCCTCCACGTCGTCCTATCCAACGCCATAACTTCTCCAATCCCAAGAAACCTCATATCATTCTCAATCACTCTTATCCATGTCTGTTTAGGTCTTCCTCTTCCCCTCACCGGCCTATGCGCTCCCCATTCTTCAAGCCTCTGCACCTGTGCATCAATCGGCCTCCGTCTCACATGTCCAAACCATCTTAACCGATTCTCCAACAACTTATCATCTATAGGGGCCACTCGTACTTCTTTCCTACTGACATCATTTCTAAGTCGATCCTTTCTCGTATGGCCACACATCCATCTTAGCATACACATTTCCGCCACATTCATCTTATGCACATGACTATTCTTTATTTCCCAGCATTCAGTGCCATATAAAAGTACAGGCCTAATTGTTGTTCGATAAAATTTTCCCTTTAATTTGTAAGGTACGCCTTGATCACATAATAACCCCGTTGCGCTCTTCCATTTCAACCATCCCGCCTTAATCCTATGGGCCACATCACCATCTAATTCTCCATCCTTTTGAAGAATAGACCAAAGATAACGAAAAAACTCCGATCCTCGTATAACATTCCCATCAAAAGTGATTGTACTCGCCTCTCTACTTCCATTTCCACTAAAGATACACTCTAAATATTCAGTCTTACCTCTGCTCAGCCTAAAACCACGAGTTTCGAGCGTATTTCTCCAGAGTTCTAACTTTCTTTCAACTCCGTCCTTCGTTTCATCAACCAATACTATATCATCTGCAAACATCATGTACCAAGGAATATCGTCTTGAATTGACCTTGTCAATTCGTCCATGACTATGGCAAAGAGGAAAGGACTAAGAGCCGAGCCTTGGTGCACCCAAATCATAATAGGGAATTCCTCAGTCCTTCCCACAGTAGTACGTATACTTGTACTAGCTCCTTCATACATGTCTCTAATGATGTCAATATACTTCTTAGATATGTCATTTTTGGCTAATGCCCACCAAAGTACCTCTTAGTACCTTATCATAAGCCTTCTCTAAATCAATAAAAACCATATGCAAGTCTTTCTTCTTATCACGTAGTGTTCCATCATCTGTCTCATCAGAAATATTGCTTACACAGTCGATCTCCCAGGCATAAATCCAAATTAGTTTTCTGATATCTCCACACACTTTCTAAGACGTTGCTCAATCACTCGTTCCCATAATTTCATGGTATGAGTCATCAACTTAATCCCCCGATAATTAGAGCACTCTTGGACACCGCCTTTGTTCTTATATAAAGGGACCAAAGTGCTTTTCCTCCATGCCAGTGGCATCTTGTTGTATTTCCAAATCTTGTTGAAAATTATAGTCAACCATTCGATTCCTCTCTCTCCCAAACACCTCCATCCTTCAATAGGTATACCATCTGGCCCTTCTACCTTTTTCGAACTCATTTTCTTTAATGCCATCCGTACTTTACCCTTTTTGAATTCGTCGCATAAAATCACGATTAACCAACTTTGAAGCAATACTTACATCCCCAGTATCTTCCTCACGTTGTCCATTAAATAGATTATCAAAGTATGCCCTCCATCTTTCTCTTATCTCCTGGTCTTCGACTAAAACCTTATGATCCACATCCTTCACACATTTAACTCTCCCAATATTTTTTTTTCTTTTCCACACACGCACACAAGGGGGATCGTCCCTTGTCCTGAGTCCCCCCCCCCAAGAGGCTCGAGCTCACCCCCGATCTAGAGGTAAGTTTGCCAGCATGACCTGATCGCCTCATTGTCCCCCGCTTGGGTTACAGGCCCTTGCTTACTGGGCCCAGTCAGGGTTAATGGTTTCATCCCCGTACATTGCCTAAGGGCTCCAGTCGTTCCCCCTAACTGTCCCAATATCTCGTATCCTCCTATCTCTAATACGAGCAATTTTATAAATATCCCTTTCCCTTCCTTAATATCTAATTTCGTATACAATAATATTTGCCCTAGCATCATGACTTTCTTGGCTTCTTGCCCTAGCTAACAGTCTGTTGTTAAATATACCGAGCCATCATTAGCCACTCCAGTACCCTGAGAATGATCAACAAGTCCAAAAAAGCCACGAGCATAAATTAGAGCAAGGGGAGCTATTCCTGAATGGCCATGGAGCTCACCAATGGTTTTTGGAAAAATAGTTGGACCCAAATTACGCTCCTGGATGAGTCTCTCTATTTCAGTGTACCTGCAAGCATAGCTAGTTGCACCGTCTTTAAATTTGACGGCACGGACCATGCCATCCTCGTCAAAAAATGGTGCCCTCCGTTTGGTTTGAAATGGGGATTAGCCCCATTTCGAATTTAGACACCGAAAATGCATTCAGGTATTTTTCCGGTAACAGGGAGATGGTATTGGACTGGTTGTTCTTGTAGAGGAGCAAAGTTTCCGGAGATTTATACTTGTGGGTCAGTTGTTTTTGGTAAATGGTGGTTTTGTTCTTGTGAAATGATTATATTTTCGACTGCGTCTAAGGCCATTGAAGCTGCTTTTTGTAGAAAATTCCATTTTGAGGCTGTAGAAGACGAAGAATCTTGATGTACAATGGTGGTGGGAATTGAAGGTGTTTGATACTTTTGTTTAGATTGTTTTGGAAAATGAAGTATAGAAGGGGATGAGTGTATAGCACAATTTAGAAGGGGAATACTACAGTTATAGATTCTATGAAGAACATAAAACCTATGATAGATTCTATGTTAGTTGTCATTAGTTTGCATTATAGATTCTATGTTAGTTGTCATTAGTTTGCATTATTGTGTAATAGATTATATATTAGGAAGACATATATCGATATTTGATTATGGGTTAGTGATTCTTCATTCTTTAAGCATGTATATTTTGTTGTTACCTAAAATATTATCCGGAGATGATATTGCTGGAATGGTCGAGTAACAAACAAATGCGAGAACATTTCTGTGGGAAAGAAAATAACACAAGATTTGTCGGGGTTGTTAGTCCCGGGTTTGAATGCTCTCGCGAGATGTTATTAATACAAATACTTTGGAGTACAAATATTAATGTTAGAGTGCAATTACAATGAGTGTAAAGACTCTAGTTATCTTAGCTATTGAGCGTAAAGATTGCCGGAAGAACCAAATATGATGCTCTGTGAGTTCTTGCTATTTGGTGTACTGTGTTTGTGAATGAGTTTTTTCGTCAAGTCAGTCTACTGTGCTTTGGCCACTGCTGGAGGCCTTCTATTTATAGGAGAAGAGGTTGCTAGGTCCTCCCCGGCGATCGCGGGCGATCGTCGTTTTCTATATTAGTATAAGGTGGTCGATCGTCCCATCACGTGGGACTGTTTCCTTAAAGTCCGAGGCTGCAGCTGGCAGCCAGATGAGCGAGCCAATGAGAAATCCGCACGCGTCCTGAGTTGCTGGCTGGGGAGGACCCACTTTGTACCTTTTGGCGGGCCTGTCGGTAGGTGAGAAGGTGGTGACAGGATGGGGTCAAAAGGCCTTATCTTGTGGCGCCTTTTGCGGATCTGCACGTGGGTCTTCATCCGAGATTCGGTCCTCGACGACTCTGACGGATGTCGGATTCACACGTGGTACGGGATGATCGTCTACATTCGGACATCATAGGCGATCGCCAGATGCCAACAGACGATCGCCTTGGACATCGATCGCTAGGTGCTTGCCCAGTGTCTATCCTCTTTGGCTGGCTCCTGTCCATTATGCCGATCGCTATCGAGGCGTATAAATCGCCGCACAACAATTGCCCCCCAGCTCGCTCTGATGTTGAAAACATGGGATGAGGTGGCACTGTTTGGTGATCGCCTGTTTTAGACGACTGACTCATCTGTTTATGACAAGGACGATCGTCGCCTGGACGAACTGATTTCGAATCCGGACGATCTCCTTATGCACTGGAAATAGCGGGAAGTGGAGGCGGGCTCTTGAAACGTCGCAGGGGCACGCGTCGCGCTCCCATTGGGGGAGTCCGACGGTTTTGTCAGGCCTGTCGCCTGGCGTGCCCTCGAAATGACGCGTACGCGGGTTTCGAGGGCTGCATTTAATGTGTCCCCCCCCGACGGTTGTACTCCAGCCCCTGGGATTCCCCCTATTTGCACAGAGGTCGCTGCTCTCGCCTATAAAAAGGGCTAGGGCCACTTCTGTTCAACTCTTTATGCGCCCTTGCCTTTAGACGAAGATTCTGCCGAATTTCTCTGACGCTTCTTGTGCCGACCGACTTTCCTTCTAGGTAAGAACAAAAATCTTCTTCCACCCTTTTATCTTCGAAACATGTCTGGAGGAGGATCCAAAGCATATGAGGCCGGTAGCTCCTCTGCCTACGCGACTTCGCCTGCCCAGGAAGAAGCCTCCGCGGTTCTTCACATGGAGACGGCCGTTCAGGCCATCCGTGCGGGAATCACACCTGCGGAGGTTGAAGAGCTCTTCAATTAGGCCGACACGGCGAGATCGGCAGCGGCGGCGGGGCAGAGGGGCTCGCCGGTGGATGAGGATGAAGCGGTGAGGCTGTACTGGGAGCAGAACAGCGTGTTTGGCCGGGCTTTTTTGGAGTTCGCCGGTCTTATGGAGGGGATTGCCGGACCATGTCCCCAGTTTGACTTCGGAGCATACTATGTCGCCCACCCCTATGAGCATGTGAAGCGGACGGCTTTTCGGGCCGCGGACCGCTCGCCGTGGACCCTCGGTCAGATCCGGAGTTCGGCGACCAGGAAAGACTTGAGTCGCTGGAGGGCGAAATTCCATATCCCTTCTGACGTCTCGTTGCACGTGCCCTCGGAGAACGAACGTGCCGACCAACCTTCCGAGGGTCTGGTCGGCGCCAACGAAATGATCCTGGAGGCCGGCTTGCGGTTCCCTTGCCGTTTGCCGTGTCATATCTGTTGTTGGCCTGGAATGTGGCGCCGCTCCAATTGATGCTGAACGCCTGGCTGCAAATTATTAGCACCTTGACACTCTTTGGCGGTCATCGGTTGTTCCGTCTACCTTCTGCGCTGGAAATGAACTATCTCTTCAAGATGACTGCGTAGAAGGGATCGGTGAGCGGCTACCACATTCAAGGTCGCATGGGTAGGGTGGTCCTAGGGGTGCCGAACAAATTTCAGGGCGACTTGGCAAAATGGTGCTGGGTCGGCGGAGCGTGGAGGTCGGCGTCGAGCGATAAGCCAGAGGAGGAGTTGGATATCCCCACCAGTTTTCGGGAGAGGAATCCGAGTAAGGGTTTTAACTCTCCCTTTGATCGGATACACCTTAGACTGATCTAATTTGATTTCCTTTTTGCAGGCTTCCTTGTTCTAGCGATCGACGATCTCCCTTTTGATTTCTTGATCATCTGGGAGCGAATCTGTGGTCTGCCGGACTCCTACCTCGACGTTCGCACAGTCAACCACGAACCTCATTGGTTGGGCGCCCGATTGTTTTGCTTCCCTCGCCATCTGAAGGTTCCAGGTATAAATTTTTACTTCCTCTTTCCTGTATGATGATTGTCTGATTGAAAGAGATGTCTAACTTGGCTGAATTTCTTCTTTGACAGATATCCATTTTCCCCATTACTCCGATCCCCCGAGAGAGATCTCAATGTCGAACCCCGGTCTTTTGGGACGTCTCCACCAGGGAAAGAAGATAGGTCGTGCCCCTGCAACGACGTCCCGTCCTGTCCCCGAGGTGAGACCTACTATAGTGCCGGTCGTCAAGCCGGAAGCTCGGGAGGAGGAGCAGCTCCAGCGCAACCGCAAGAGGCGGAGGCCGGAGGAGCCCCTGCCGACTGCTGATGCGGAGGTATCTATTTTGGAGTCGCCGGTGGCCGCGCCACCTATCTCTGCTGTTCCAATGGCGGAGGGGTCTAGGCCCTCAGCGGCCTTCCTAAAGACTGCGGCGATCGTTGAAGCCGAAACTACGAGGGGCAAGCCCTATTTCGGCCACGACCCTGAGTTGGTCGCAAGGTAAGATTGGTTTGATCTTTCTGAGTTTAGGCTACTTGTGTAGGATGTATACTAACTCCTTCGTTTCTTTTTGTTTGTGTTGCAGGGTCCGCCTTGCCGATCCGAACGTCTTGCCGATGGTGCTGGACTTCCTGGCGAGCAAATCCCCGCGCGAGCCTATTGACGTCCCTTCCTACGTCTCCCGGGCCATCTCCTCTCTTCCCAAGGCTTGGACGACCGACCTGGATGCGATTGCGCATCGGCAGTCTGGCGATGCCATGCAAGCGACCCTCGCCCTGACTCTCCAGGCGACGATGGCCGCCCAGGCTGTTAAAGATTATGAGGGGCGACCCTCTAATGCTCGCCTCCATCAAGATCTTGAGGCTGCTCGGAACCAGAATGCCGAGTTCACTAACCGGATCGTGGCCATGGATAAAGAATATATTGAGACGGCCAAACGGGCCAAACAAGACCTTGACCGGATGAAGCAAGAGCTTGACCGGTCCCGGGGGGTGGCAGATCGGTTCCGTGACCAGATGACGGATGCTCGCCGGTTGCACGCGGCCTCGCAGGAGGAGGTGACTGGGCTGAAGGCGACAGTGGACCGGCTCAACGGTGAGGTGGAGAAAACGAAGGGGGAACTCGCTGCCAAGGTAGTCGAGCTTGCGGATGCGGACAAGACGACCACGGGGCTGAAGGAGCAGTTAAAGACGATCGAGACCGATCCCTACCTTAATGTGGAGTACGTCTGCGAGTTCGCATACTATCTGGTTTACGCCGACGCTATCCGTGCTGCAAAGAAAGTAGGGCTCAAGGTCGGCCCTATGATGGAAACCTTCAAAGCCTATGTACTTGAGCATCCCTTGCAGACGGACTTCTTCCTGCCGATCCTCGACCTCACCGACTTAGGGGTCTATCTGAGCTGGTATCCATTTCCGGATAAAATTGTTTATCCTGAAGCCGGTGAGGGAGCGCGTGCCGATCCGCCTGCTGGAGGCGAAGGCCAGTCGGGGGTGGCCTGAGTGATGTTGGAGTTGTTTTGTTTTCCTTTGCTTGTAATTTTCAGTTTTTCCTTGTATTGCCTTCGGGCTTGTATGTATGAACTTTTCGAATGGAATAAAATACTTCTTTTTCGCGTTTGATTCTTTATATGTACGATCGTCTCTTCTGAATGTTTGCATATGAATTTATACAAGTGTTTACACAATTGCACCTGATGCCTTGTTTGTATGATCGACTGTCTGAATGTTCCGCATCACTTCGGCTTTGCACAATTGTCTGAATAAATCTGAATGTACTTGTAAATTTCTTGAATAAGACCGATCGTCATGTGTGTGTTTGAACAAAGCCGATCGTGTATGGTTCCTTCCTCCCGATCGCATGTATGAATAGCTCCACTTTGCCCCTTGTTTTTGTTTACTTAGCGTAAGTAAGGGAACGAAAATAATATGTTTGGTGGGCTATCTTTAGTTTGTTGATTCTTGAAGGGGGGACGACTGTTTCGACTTTGAGGAATCGTGCGCGGTCGCGGAGTTCGATGGACCGACCTCCATAACCGTGTTTTTGTGTGCGAGGGACATTCCACATGTAGGTCTGTCTCGCGACTCACTTTATTGTTAGGGTCCTCCATTAGGCTGCGCCCGCATTTTATTTGAACGAAAGGCGAGCGGTTTTGGTCTGGAGGAGTCCTTGCACGGGGCATCCTCGGTTTATTCGACTCCACGTCCGCAGCTTGTCAGCACTTTTCTACCTCGGATCGCCATGTTAGATGGCGACCCTCGACGGTATACGTTGTGACGGGATAGGGACGCGTCGCCTTGTCCGGGTCCATCATGTTAGATGATGTACCTTTGAGGGAGAGCGAGTCCACAGATTTATTTGGAGGGTCCTTCGGCTACGCCCGCCTCGTATTTAAACGAAGGTCGAGCGATCGCAGCCCAAAGGAACCTTGCATGGACGAAGCTGTCGGTTCCATCGACCTCCAGGACCATGGCTGCACTTCTCTACCTCGGATCGCCATGTCAGATGGAGACCCTCGACGGTATACGTTGTGCTTGGAGGGGCGATCGCTTACATAGGTCTGTCAGGTTAGATGATGACCTCTTGTGGGGCGAGCGAGCCGTCCTCTTCTTATTTGTTTGTCTTTGTCGAGGCGAATCATATAAATGGGATCGAAGAGTCTCATTAAAATCTTTGTACATTGGGTAACTGGATACAAAGTTTTTATTGGTAGTACTTCTTCAAATGCACGGCGTTCCAGGGATATTGGTCCGAAGTGCCGTCTGGGTGTTCGAGTTCGTATGCTCCCCTAGTTAGCCATTTAGATATCCTGAAGGGGCCTTCCCAATTCGGGCCAAAGACTCCCATGTGAGTCTGGACCTTTTTGAGGACTAGGTCGCCCACTTGGAACCGTCTTTCCTTGACCTTCGAATTGAAGAATTTCTCGGATCTCCTTTTGTGGATTGTGTTCTTCATTTCCGAGGTCAGTCGCCGTTCTTCGAGCATGTCTAAGTCGATCCGTCGGGCTACATCATTGTCCGTCGTCATTTCCTGTTCAGTTCGGTGGCTGAGGACGGCGATCTCCGAAGGGATCACTGCTTCTGTTCTGAAGGCGAGAGCGAACGGGGTTTCGCCGGTTGAGTTTCGGGTCGTCGTTTGATAGGATCACAAAACATCCGGGAGCTCGCTCGCCCATCGTCCTTGTCTGGATTCGAGTCGTGCTTTGATCATGTGTTTGAGGATTTTGTTTACAGCCTCTACCTACCCGTTCGTCTGAGGGTGGTAGGGGTCCGAGAACAACTTTTTGATTCCCCACTTCTCGCAGAATTGCATGACTTCCAAGCCGTCGAACTGCTTTCCGTTGTCGGAGATTATAGCCTGGGTAGACCGAACCGGCATATGATGTTTTTCCAAATGAACTTGATTACTTGTTCTTGGCTGATCATATTGAGTGGCTCAACCTCAGCCCATTTCGTGAAATAATCGACCCCCACGATGGAAAATTTACATCCTCCTGGCACCGTCGGCAAGGGGCCTATGAGGTCGATGCCCCATTGGGCGAATAGCCATGGGCTGTACATTGAAGTGAGCTGCTCGGGGGATAGCTTGATGTTCGGGCCCATCACTTGACACATGTGACACGATCGGGCGTAGGCAATCGCATCTTTTTGTAGTGTAGGCCTGAAAAAACCTTGCCTGGTCGTTTTGTGGATGAGAGCTCGACCTCCAGCATGGTTTCCACAGATCCCGTCATGGATCTCGGCTAAAACGAGTTTGCCTTCCTCCGGCATAATGCACTTGAGGAGAGGAATGCTGAAAGCTCGCTTGTAAAGCCGGTCGTCCAATAGGGTGTATCTGGTTGCACGGAGCCAAAGCTGGCGAGCTTTGATACGGTCGGTGGGGACCGTTCCGTCCTTCAAGTATTTAATAACGGAGTCATCCAGTTCTCTTCGGCGATGGTAACTATGGTAACCAGGCTTCTGTCGATCGCCGACTTTGATGATTTCGTGATTTGGATGTTAGAGAAATCGGACGCCCCATCTGATGATGCTAGCTTGGATAGGGCGTCGTCCTGGGAGTTGTGCTCTCTCGGGACTTGTTCGATCAGCACTTCTTCAAACTTCGTGCATATTTCGGCGACCAGTTCTTGGTATTTGATCATTTGTTCGCCACGCACCTCATATTATCCCTTGACTTGGTTCACGACCAAGAGGGAGTCTATGAAAATGTGGAGGTGACGAACGTCCAGGGCGAGGGCTAGATCGAGCCCGCCTACCAAGGCTTCGTACTCAGCTTCATTGTTGGTCGCACAAAACCCGAAACGCACAACATTTGTGAAACTTTGGCCGTCGGGGCTGATGAGGACAATCCCTGCCCCTGCTCGCGATTTGGTAGCCGAGCCATCTACGTACAGTTTCCAAGTCGGGCGACCGACCTGGGTCGGACTGGGAGGGAATGTTAATTCCACCACGAAGTCCGCCAGCGCTTAGCCTTTGATCGCCGTGCGAGGAGCGTACGTGATACCGTATTGGGTGATCTCTAGTGACCACTTGAGGAGTCGCCCGTTGGTGTCTGCCTGATGTAGAACTTGCCTTAAGGGGAGAGTTGTCAGAACCTCCACTTGATGTTCGAAGAAGTAGGCTCTTAGCTTGCGAACACTCATGACTAGAGCGTAGGCGATCCTCTCCAGAGGCGTATATCGCGTTTCCGCGTCATGGAGCGCTTGGCTAACGAAGTAGATCGGTAAGTGTGCTTGCCCCTCTGCTCGCACTAGAACAACACTCAGCGCGACCTCCTAGGCCGCCAGGTAAAGGAATAGCTTTTCGCAGGGGATCGGCTTTGCCAAGATCTGGGGATTAGATAGATACTCCTTGATTTTGGCGAACGCTATTTGGCTCTCCTTTGTCCACGCGAACTTCTTGCTCTTTATGGTCGCGAAGAATGGCTTGATTTTATCTCCGAGCCGGGAAATAAAACGGTTAAGGGCAGCTAGACAACCTGTCAGGCGTTGCACCTGCTTGACATTCCATGGCTCTTGCATGTCGAGGATCGCTTGGATCTTAGTGGGGTTGCCACGATCCCTCTTTGGCTCACGATGTGCCCCATGAATTTTCTGGAGCTTACCCCGAAGTTGCATTTCTTGGGGTTTAATTTCATGTTGAACTTCTCGAGGATGGTGAACGTCTCGGCAAGGTCATTGAGGTGATATTCCTTTTTGAGGCTTTTGACTATGATGTCGTCAATGTAGACCTCCATGGTCTTGCAGATCTGGTTGGCAAACATCCCGTTGACTAGCCGTTGGTAGGTCGCCCCTGCATTCTTCAGACCGAATGGCATCCGGACCCAAAAGTATATGTCTTTTTCCGTGTGAAATGATGTGTGTTTTATGTCTTTCTTCGCCATGGGGATCTGATGGTACCCGGCAAAAGCATCCATGAACGACATCATTTCGCAGCCTGCCGTGCTATCGACCAGGTGGTCAATATGAGGAATCGGAAAGTGGTCTTTTGGACATGCCGCGTTGAGGTCGGTGAAGTCGATGCATAACCTCCAGTAGTTGCTTGGCTTCTTGACGAGCACCACGTTCGCTACCCACTGTGGCTCGTCTGTAGCTACTCCGATTAGTTCATTATCGAGTAGATTTTTGACTTTTATGTCGAGCGCTGCATATTTCTCAGGACCGAATTTCCTACGTTTCTGGTGAACAGGCTTCCTTGCCGGGTCGATCTTTAGATAGTGGCGGGCGTGTTCAGGACTTATGCCGACCATATCTTGATGCGACCAGGCAAAGACTCCGATGTTCTTACGTAGTAAACCGATCAGATCTTTCTTTAACTCGAGGCCCACGCTTGTGCCGATCTATACTTCCCGTTCCGGGCGAGCCAGATCTATCGTTATACTTTCCAACTCTTCAATGGGGACGGTAGCTTCTCGTTTGGAACGACTTCCGGACTCGATCCTTGGATCGATGTCGAGACTTGGCTCGAAACCGATCCTTGGCTCGATGTCGTACGTTAATCGATGTGAGATGGCGTCCTCTGAGACGGGTTGGTACGAGGTGCTTGGCTCGTCGATCTCCATCGGTTGATTGTCGATCATCTCAATGTTATAAATAGTATGGGAAGTGTTGAAAGAAGTTATGACACAGGAGTAATTCAAACATTTCTTAGCCATTAGTTGGTCTCCTTTTACAGTACCGACCGTCACATCGGCAGTGAGGAATTTGATACAGTAAAAGAAAGAAGAAGCGACTGCCTCGAAGGTTTCTAGAAATGGACGACCTAGGAACCCATTATAGATGTTGGGCCTATCTATGATTACAAAGTTGAGGTTCCTAATAATACTAACCTTTGGATCGTAATAACATATTAGCTCAACAAAGAGCTTGATCCTTCTGTAGGCTTGGACTGTGCTGTCGCCGAATCCTTGGAGCACGGTGTCAAATGGCTTGATAAACTTGGTCAGGTTGCCGAGCTAGTCAAGAGCGGATTTGAATATGATATTGCAAAAGCTTCCATTGTCAACTAGCATGCGATCGACCATTTTACCAAGGATACATGCAGAGATCACCAATGCATCCTCTTTGGGGCACTGCACTCCCTCCCTATCCTTGTTGGAGAAAGTGATGAGCGCGTCTTTGGAGATGGTCGGCTCTGGGGGTACCACGACATGGACCCCGACGAACGCCCTCAGTTCGGCCTTCCGATTTCTATTTGACATGGTGGAAATCGGGGAAAGGCCTCCGAGGTTTCCACCTCCAGCCTGAAGCATCTTTATCCGGCCACCAGGGTTGATCGGAGGGATCGATTCGTCAGAGTACTCCGGCTCGTTCTGCTCGATCCTGGCGATCGGATTAGGAGGGATTCCATCATTCTGTCGGCGCTCGCGCCCTCCGGTCCTCTCTGCTCGAGGCTCTGGCTTGGTAACCAAGTTATCCAATTTTCCTTCCTCAAACAGCCTCCAGAGTTGTCTGAGGAGGTCGCGGCACTGGCTGGTATTGTGGCCGGGACTCTTGTGGTAGGCACAAAATTTACTGTGGTCTAGATGACCGTTGTCCCTCACTGGCTTCGGTTTTCTAAGCCATTCGCGCCCCTTAATGGCGTTGAAAATGTGGGACGGAGATAGGTTGAGGTTGCGGAGGAGGTGAACCTCTACATCCTCGAAGGCTTTGAATTCGCCGGGCTGCTTCGCGATCGCCTTTCTGGGCTTGGCGACCGCCTTTCTCGGGATGGAAGTTGGCGTCTTACCTTTCCCGGCAGATCCCTCGCTTAAGCGAAGGGTGAGCATCCTCTGCCTAGCCAGAAAATCAGTGGCCCTGACGCGGAAGACCGCGTAGGTCGGGGGGATGTCCTTCATAAGATGCCTGAACATGGGCGAATGGACATAGAATCCCCCTAGGACTGAGTAGAGAGCGAGCTCGTCGCTAATAGGCTCACCGGTGAGGACTATTTCATCCACCCGGTCGATGTAATCTTCATCGGGCTCGTTCTTCCCCTGACTGATTTTCATCATGCGATAGGGGCCTTCTGGCCGAGCAACTTTGGCGGCGAAATACGACGTGACGTCGTTTGCTAGTTTCTTAAAACAATTGATCGAGTGTGGTGGCAGTGAGATGTACCACATATGGGCAAGATCGCCCAATGTCAATGGGAACATTCGGCACTTCGTCGCGTCTGATGCCCCACATCCGGTCATGTAAATCCGGAACTTGCTCAAATTGGTCTCTGGATCCGATCTCCCCTCATATAGAGGTGTTTGAGGAGGAGCGATCTTCGGTTGTACGGGGGCGAGCTCTATCTGGACCGCGAGTGGTTCACTCGGTCCGATGATCGATCTTTTGGCGCCTGCCCCAGTTTCTAGGAGCACCTTCATTTCGTCAAGCTGGCGCTGCATGGCGGCCATCGCCGTAGCCTGACTGCTCACTGATTGGCTCTCGGAGCGGGAGCCAAGGCGATCATGTACCGATCTCCTTGCCCCATGGTAGGTGACGAGTTCTCCGCCACCGGGCTCAATTCTTGGGCGAGCGGGAGCCCGTTGGCCGGCCTGTCTTCTGGGAGTCGGGTAGGCCGAACTCCTGGTGACGGATTCGGACTCCGATGTCTCCCGGCTGGGGCTGGAATGGCCGGGTCGTCATGAGTGATCACTCCCTAGGCGGCTGAAGACGGAATCATCCCGCCTTACGAGAGCCTTTTCCTGCGGCTCGGGGCTCTCCAACGATTTCTCGATGTATAACCCCTTAAGCTTCCGCTTGCCTGCTCGGCGGATGGCTGATGGAGTAATGGTGGGTGAGTCGCATGCCCTCCGTCGCTTCCTGATGATGGCCATAGCCTCCTCGATCTGTTCCGCAGTTTGGAACTGATCGAGTGAGAGGCTGGGACCGTCCCTCGGGGGCGGGAGTGAGAGCCCAGCGTCGCCGTGGTCGCCTTCCGCCATAGGTTGGGATTCGGTATGGGCCGAAATGAGATGTCCGGAAGATCGCAGTGTGGCTCTTTTTGAGGTCATGGCAGACGTCATGTTTCTGAAGGTTTTTCCTTGAAGAACAATGAGTGTTTCTTCAAGTATATGCCCCGGAGAACAGTGAGTGTTTTCCGAGACGCTCGGAATAAAAATGAAGGTTTAGAGCGATCCCCTTCCTCTAGCGCCAATTGTTGTTACCCAAAATATTATCCGAAGATGATATTGCTGGAATGGTCGAGTAACAAACAAATACGAGAACACTTCCGTGGGAAAGAAAATAACACAAGATTAGCCGCGGTTGTTAGTCCCGGGCTTGAATGCTCTCGCGAGATGTTATTAATACAAATACTTCGGAGTACAAATATTAATGTTAGAGTGCAATTACAATGAGTGTAAAGACTCTAGTTATCTTAGCTATTGAGCGTAAAGATTGCCGGAAGAACCACATATGATGCTCTGTGAGTTCTTGCTATTTGGTGTACTGTGTTTGTGAATGAGTTTTTTCGTCAAGTCAGTCTACTGTGCTTTGGCCACTGCTGGAGGCCTTCTATTTATAGGAGAAAAGTTTGCTAGGTCCTCCCCGGCGATCGCGGGCGACTGTCGTTTTCTATATTAGAATAAGGTGGGCGATCGTCCCATCACGTGGGACTGTTTCCTTAAAGTCTGAGGCTGCAGCTGGCAGCCAGATGAGCGAGCCAATGAGAAATTCGCAAGCGTCCTGAGTCGCTGGCTAGGGAGGACCCACTTTGTACCTTTCGGCGGGCCTGTCGGTAGGTGAGAAGGTGGTGACAGGCTGGGGTCAAAAGGCCTTATCTTGTGGCGCCTTTTGCGGATCTGCACGTGGGTCTTCATCCGAGATTTGGTCCTCGACGACTCTGACGGATGTCGGATTCGCACGTGATACGGGACGATCGTCTACAGTCGGACATCATAGGCGATCGCCAGATGCCAACAGACGATCGCCTTGGACATCGATCGCTAGGCGCTTGCCCAGCGTCTGTCTTCTTTGGCTGGCTCCTGTCCATTATGTCGATCTCCATCGAGGCGTATAAATCGCCGCACAACATATTTCACCGCTGCTGAAGTAGTCAATGCATCTTTTATAAAGATTGCTGGAAAATTAGGTGTTGTTTTTCCTTATCTTGATTTACGATCTAAAATTAGTTCTTGGTTTCCAAGTACAATTCTTGGAATAGGTAAAGTTCAATATACTAACATGGCAATTCTTGTTCATTAGATTCTATGTTGGATTCTTCTTTTGTGCCTATATGTAAGTTGTAGGAAGTCCAGTTGTTATTAATTGTTATTCTCTTCTCAATACTATTCTTTATGGTGGGTGTCGCACGCACTTACTTGCTTTGGTTCAAAACTATACAACAACAATAACAACATCTAAGCCTTAGTCCCAAAATAATTTGGGGTCGTCTAACATGAATCAAACTTTGAAACCATCAATGATCGTTACATAAATAACATAAAAGGAAAAAAAGATGGAAAAAAGTAGAGAAAAAAGCAAAAAAAAAAATCTTGAAAAATAAATTAAAAGATAACATGAAATAAAAGAAAATAGGAATAAGAAAAAAGGAATCAGATTCCATCCACCATCCGTATTCTTTCCCGCCACATTTGTCTCTCCATCGCCATACTTTCTCCAATTCCAAGAAACCGCATATCATTTTCAATCATCTTTATCCAAGTTTTCTTGGGTCTTCCTCTACCTTTCACAATATTACTTCTTCATATCTTATTGAAAAACATAGTTACCCATTCGATCCCTCTCTCCCCCAAACACCTCCAAACTTCAATAGGTATACCATCTGGTCCTTCTGCTTTCTTTGACCCCATCTTCTTTAATGCCATTGTCACTTTACCCTTTTGAATTATCTTCTTAAACTCTCGGTTAACCATACTTGAAGGGATGTTTAAATTCCCAATATTTTGTTCTTGATGGTCATTGAATAGGGTATCAAAGTATGACATCCATCTCTCTTTTATCTCTTTATCTTGAATCAAAACTTTTTGGTCAATATCTTTCACACATTTAACTTTTCCAATATCTCGCATCTTCTTCTCTCTCATTCGAGCAAGTTTATAGATATCTTTTTCCCCTTCTTTTGTATCTAATCTTGCATATAATTCTTGATTGACCTTTGATCGGGCATTTCGCACTGCCTTTTTAGCTTCTGTTCGAGCTTCTTGTACTTCTCATAATTCTCATCGCTCGAGGATTTACCCAGTACCTTATAACATTCACGTTTGGTCTTTAACGCTTGCTTAACTTCATCATTCCACCAAGATGTGTCCTTACGTGATGGTCTGTTTCCTTTAGATTCTCCTAGGACTTCTTTTGCAACTTCCTTTATGTTATGCTCCAACAAGTTCCACATTGAATCTATATCCATCTCCGTGCAATCAGACCAAATACCACCAAGGTTGTTAAGTCGACAAGTCAACAAGTTGAGCCCGAGTACCGTGGAATTGACTAGTCGACAAGTCATCAAACTAGTTGTAAAAAGTCGTAAATAGTCGACAATATCTTATTTAGAGTAATTATAATATATACTATAGGTAAACATACTTCAATTTCACAGTTCAAATAAAAACTAATAGATAATAAGTTCAAGTACCCAAAGTCAAACATCTATAAGCAAATAAAAACATAATTAAATAGTCAAACCAACTAAACAAACACAATCATGCATCAAAGTCATCCATCTCGAAATCATCTCCATCCCCCTCTCCATCTCCTCCTTGAGTATTTTCCTCGGGTGGTATACCATAATCATTTTCCACTTCTTCCTCATCATCGAAATCTTCATCTTCATCTTCCCCTTCCTCATCAATAGGATCTTGTTCTTGTGTCGAACTAGTGTTGCGTCGAGTATAGGTAAGAATGGAGGTGGAACCACCTCTACCTCTCCTTGGAAGATTGCATTCCTCAAGTGATTCGGATGCACCCGAAGCTATATTCACCGCTTCCCAAAACCTTTGCTCAATGCCGGTCCACTCATTATTCCACCACGTCCTCGAGTATAAGTGGATCAAATTTCTTTCCTAGCTCACGTCTCTTCTTGAATCTTGAATCTATCTTCCGGTTGTATTGGATATACACCAAGTCATTCAAACGTTGATGTTCTAACCTATTCCTCTTCTTCGTATGTATCTAAATTGATGAAATTTAATTAGGCCAACAATAGTTGCAAATTGACAATAATTACTTGAAAAAGAGTAGGCACTTAGTCACTTACGAACTCAAATGTACTCCAATTGCGTTCACAATCGTAAGATGAGGCACACAAACCAACAATACGCTTCGCAAATGATTGAAGCTCATGTGCACGGCCTCCATATGCATCCCACCAATCAACTAACATAAAAACAAGAATAACACAAACTGAGCATTTTTTATTTTGCCAAGTAACTAATTACTAATATGAAATTCACAAAGTTTTGGAATGAACTTACGAGGGCTTGTTATCTTTCTATGCTCAATTGCCATCTCCCTTGCAAAGCCTTATCGACTATTTTTGTAGGCATCAGCAGAATTGCTTATTTTGTTCCTTGTATCCCTATCCTTGACCATCTTCTCAAGCACATCATTAAAGTCTTCTCTTATTCGGGAGGCATAGGCAGGATCCTTCTCAAGAAGATCAAAGTACTTCCCTGGATTAAGAAACAAAGCAGCCCGTGTAATGGTTTTCCTATTTGACCATTCCAACGATCCTCAATAATCTTCAATAGTTTAAACCCGGTCCATATTGGCCAATGGACTCAACCATCACCTCATAACTCCTAGAGTGTGCAGCATTGAAAGGAATACCATTTTCATAGAAAAAGTTTGCAATGTGCATATGAACTTTTTCCTTCTCTTACGGAGTTCTCAAGCGATTTTTCAAAGTCGTCTGACTTGCTCCCTTAGCGTGCCTCTGTTCAACAACTTGTTCCGGGCTTCTCATGTACTTCATTGAAGCAGCAGATTTAGTACTAGCTACTGGCAGTTTGAAATTAAAAGGCTGCGCAGTCTTGCCTTTTGTGCCAGCAAAATATTTTGAGCCCTGCATTGTATTAGAAGCTGCCGTGGAAGGTATCTCTTCAACATCATCATCGCTGTTCTCTTCTTCAATCTGCACATTTTTTCTACTCCTCTTCTTCTTATTTTGCACATACTCACTCGTTTCTTTGGCAATTTCTTTGGTAGTTTTTGGACATTTAGAAATATCCGGATATCCCCCAATCAAGTGTTGTTTAAACCGATTAATTCCTCCATGATTTTGATTCCCGCAAAGAATACATTTAACAACATCTTTATTGCCTTCTGAATTAGGATAATATGCATACTTCCATCCTGGATCGTTTGATCGACTAGCTTTTCTTTTAGAATCTTTAGCTAACTCTCTCCGAGAACTTTTGGTTTCAATATTTTCATTCTCCATTGCTTATTTTTCTGCACAAAAACAAGCTATAATAATCAGTGAATACTGAATATGCAGCCTGCCGGGGGCCAGATGCAGTGCAGAATGCAAAAATAAAAAATGAAAAAAAAACTGAGCAGAATGCAAAAATTAATTTTAAAAATAAACCGAAAATTAATTTGTTGTTCAAGTGCAGAATGCTCAATGTTCAATGCAGTGCAGAAATTGCTAAGTGCAGAATGCAAAAAAAAAAAAAAAACTGAGCAGAAGGACAAAAAAACTGAGCAGAATGCAAAAATTATTTTAAAAATAAAACCGAAAATGAATTACAAAAATAAAACCGAAAATTAATTTTAAAAAATTAAACAAAAATTAATTTTAAGAAATTAAACAGAAAAAATTGAAAAATAAAAATAAAAATGTATGTAATATATTATACACCCAGTAAAGAAAAAAAAAAGAAAAAGAGAAGAAAAGATGAGAGAAGAGTCAGAAGACAAGAGAGGAGAGAAGACTTACCGAAGGAGATGAAGCTGTCGTTGAAGTCGCTGGAGGAGATGAAGTCGACGGAGGAGATGAAGTCGACGGAGGAGATGAGTCGTGGTCTGTCGCGCCGCTGTCAAGTGAGATGAGTCGCGGTCTGGAGAGAAGTCGCGGACTGTCGGGTGAGAAAAGTCGCGCAGACTGGTAGGTCAAGTAGAAACTTTTTTTTTTTAATTTCAGGTCGGGACGGATTGCGGGTCCGGGTGGGTTGGCTCCGGGTATAACCCACGGACGACTAATACAACAGTCGGGCATCGACTATTTCAGCCATGTAGACTTCTCAACTTGTCGGCGACTAGTCGTCGACGTGACAACCATGAATACCACTATCAGCAATCTTAGCCACAAAAGTATGTCGACTCTCCTCTTGGAGCTTCCACCACTTAATTCGAGGGTCAACTTGTGGTCTTCTCTTTCTTAATTGCCTCTTACCTCGAAAGTCAAGCACCACAACCCTATGCTGCGTTGCAGCACTCTCACCGGGTATCACCTTGCAATTAGTAAAACTTTTCCTCCAAACATTCCTTACTAAAAAGAAATCAATCTGACTTGCATTACCTCCGTTTCTATATGTCACCAAACGAGAGTCCCTTTTCTCGAACCAAGTGTTCATAATACCCAAGTAATAAGCTAATGTGAAATCCAATATACCATTTCCTGCTTCATTCCTATCCCCAAAACCAAAGCCACCATGAACGCTCTCAAAGCCATCTCTGCTAACACCGACATGTCCATTGAGGTAACCACCAATGATCAATTTCTCACCCATAGGAATTCGTTCGACAACCTCTTCCAAATCTTTTCAGAAATCTTGTTTGATCGATGCATCTAATCCTACTTATGGTACATAAGCACTTATGATAGTTAGAAACTCATCCCCTATCACAAGCTTAATACTCATTATTCTATCGCTCTTTCTTGACACTTCCACCACATCATCAATGATTTGTTTATCAATGACGATACCCACTCCATTTCCACTTCTATCATTTCCATAGTACCAAAGCTTGTAACCCCAAGGAGCTAACACTCTTGCCTTTTTGCCAAACCACTCTTGTAGACACATTATGTGAATCCACCTCCTTTTCATAACCTCCCCACTTCTGCTGATCTCCCCGTCAAAGAGCCAACGTTCCAAGTTCCAAACCGCACCTTACTACCCTTACTAGCCGCATGAACTAACTTCTCTATCTGTCCCCGTCCACGCTACAAGAATCCTTGCACATTTGACACCACACCCATACTTCGAGGTGGCGCGCCACTTCCGGGCGACGACCTAGCAACCTTTACATATTTTCCACTACACCCGGGCCTATGAAGTGTAGCACATCCTTACTTATTTGACACCACCCTCAGATGTAAAGGTGGCGGCCGCTTCTGGGCGACGACCTAGTAACCCTCGCATACTTTTCACTGCACCCGGGCCTATGAAATGCAGCGCGTCGCTTTTGAGGAGACGCCCCAACGATTTTCAAAATTTGATTCATGTCCATAAAATGTGACGAGTTTTACGCTGGCTGCCACTAACCTACCGCAACCCTCCTCTTTTATCCGAGCTTGGGACCGGCAGTGAATGTCAAGGAGACACCCACAGGCAGAGTTTTTGGTTCAAAACGATACGTCCATAAATATACTTCTTTATAATTATAGTAAATTTTAGATTCTATATTAGATGTTGTGTTAGATTGTATGTTGAATTTTGCATTTTCAAGCTATTTATGTGAAATTTCTACATGAGATTTCATGCTAGATTCTACTTTTTTTAAGCACGAGACGCTTGTTGTAGGTGATGCGTTCAGAGAGCTATTATGTTTGAGGATTGGAGATGTTCATATTACAAGAATGGCTATTGTGACCATTCTATATGCTGCTTCCGGTTTCATGTCACCAGCTTCACAAGGTAAATTCCGGTACCATATAAAATGACACTTTCGTGATCTTTGCTTTAACCAACCAAATAATTAATAATTGGAATAGAGAATCCAACCTTGACTGAGTTTATCCCTTCGTGGAGATTTTCAAATGGAATGTTTGCTCTGGTTTTGTCATTTGGCCTTTTGCTCACTGCATTACGCAGCAGAAAAGCAAGGTCACGACGTTATGGATCTGGTAAGCAATCATGAAAGAGTCATTAAATTATTACTTTCTGCTCATTGATTACTACGTTATGGATCCCATCGGCTTTTGTTTTATTTAATCCAGGTTACTTTTTAACTGTCATTTTTGGGTTTTGATACAGGTTAGATCAGAAGTCTTATTGTAGACTATGGTGTGTTAGTTTGGACAGCTATTTCCTATATACCTAGTGGAAGTGTTCCAAAAGGGATCCCACTGATACGGAGCAGATCGGCCCACAAGCTAGACGTGCAAGACCGGTTCGGGAACGTCGGCGACCTAGTCGTTTGAAGGATTATTATTATTAGTAATTAGGATTACCTTTAGTAATTTATCAGATTTAATGTATTTTTTTAAAGAGTTTAATACTCCTTCATGGGTTTTCTTTTGATTCTTTCCTACGACGCATTTATTGAGCAAACCGGACAGAAATTTATAAATATGGCAAACTATCATCTTAAAATTAATAAGAAAAGATTTGCCCTAATCTCCTCTTCTTCTTCTCTCTCTCTCTTCCTCACGTCTTCTCCCCCTCCCCTCACGGCCGATCGGCCTTTCTTCTTCCGGCTCCCTTATCCGTCATACTTGATACTATCGGTATCAATTGGTGCTTTCATCCCGAACTTCTCGTAAGCATGTCAAAAACAGTGGAGGAAACGTCGACAACCACCAACGACGAGTCCGACATACACGATCTCCTTCGACAGTTGACCATGCTACGCAGCAAGAAATCAGGAAGAATAGACAAGAACAAGACGTTCAGCGTGCTCGGACGGATCAGATTTTTCACATATTGGGCACCCGACATGCGACGGACGAAAACCCTAACACCGACCAGCGACCTCCGCCACTGTCGAACCAACAACCTCCACTTCTCCCGCTTCCGACAACCACCGCGGTATCACAGGACCGCCGCGGAAACATGCACGACCAGCCGCGGCACGATAATCAGCCGAGAATCCGAGTTGACGCTCCTCGTTTCAACGGGTCGGACCCGGTAGGATGGATATATAAGGTACAATGTTATTTCGATTATTTTCATACTACAGCAATGGAACGACTTCAACTTGTGGGTTTGTTGTTCGATCAGCCAGCATCAGATTGGTTTCGATATCAGAAACGTAACAATTGTTTTCGCACTTGGGAAGAATTTTTAGACGCGGTCAAGCAGCAATTCGACCCTCATCATTATGAAGACTACGTCGGTCTACTCGCCAAACTACAACAAAAGACAACAGTTATCGACTATCAAACGGAATTTGAAGCATTACTTAACAAGATCGAGGGGTTGGCAGAAACTACCCTAATTTCTCTATTTAAAGCCGGGTTGAAACAGCCCGTCCAACGCGAACTAAATCTACGGAACCCAACCACCTTACCTCAAGCCTTTGCTTTGGCTAGGGAACTATCCGCATCTTATGTCGACACGTTTTCTAGTAATTCGAATACGCGTCATTGGAATTCAAGCGGTTTGCGAACCGGAAGTACGAGTCAGACATCGATTTCGGCCAATGCCCCGTCGAGCACGAACACGCCGCAGGGTCCGAGGAATAACTTACCAACTCTGCCTGGTTAAACGCCTTTCTTTCGCGGAACGAGAGGAACGAACTAAGAAAGGACTGTGTTGGAATTGTGATGAACAGTATGCTCCAGGACATCGTTGCAAACACCGTTTCTTAGCCTTGTTAGGTAGTGATGACACCGACGAGGAGGACTCTCCGGATAACATACAAGACGAGTTGATAGTTACATGGGATGTCTCTAGCATCCATTCGATGGAAGGTTTCGCGAATCCTAAATCCCTTAAAATTTGTGGATCTATTAATGATCTCACAGTGCAGGTTCTCATTGACGGCGGGAGTACACACAATTTTATACACCCCACAGTTGCGGAGCGATTGCATCTTCCGCTGTCTAAAGTGACACCGTTTCGAGTGTATGTTGGAAACGGTGAGTATATGTTGTGCACTCATCAGTATGCGCCGACACCAGTAGGCCTTCAAGGACACGTTTTTCCGATTGACCTTCTTGTGCTCGCAGTACACGGACCACAGATTGTTCTCGGAGTTCAGTGGCTCCGAACGCTAGGCAAGGTTTCTCATGATTACGCCGAGCTCACCATGGAATTTTTATGGCAAGGAAAATCTGTATTTTTGAAAGGAGACGGTCATACCCCGAAACGGATTTCATTGCATACCTTGCAATCCTTGTATGCTGCGGATACGGTGGCCGAATGCTTCGAAATTTTTACTATTTTCACCGAACCGCTACCTTCGTCATCTACATCTACAGCTGTTGAAATTCCTCCAGACGTTCATCCTCTTATTCGGGAAGTGCTTCAATTCCACGAGATGGTCTTCACTTTGCCAGTCGGGTTGCCACCACAAAGAACATGGGATCATCGGATCCATTTACATCACGGGTGCAAACCGATCAACGTTCGACCCTATCGATATCCTTATTTTCAGAAATACGAAATTGAACGCCAGGTGCAAGACATGTTATAGCAGGGCTTTATCCGACATAGCACTAGTCCTTTTTCTTCTCCGGCACTCTTGGTCAAAAAGAAAGACGGGAGCTTTCGATTCTGTGTTGACTACCGGGCATTGAATGCGACTACAGTAGCTGATAAGTTCCCAATTCCCACGGCAGATGAGCTATTTGATGAGCTGGGCCGCGCTATTTTTTTTACGAAATTGGACCTACGGTCGGGCTACCATCAGATCCGGATGCACACATTAGACATCTTCAAGACGGCTTTTCGGACACATGATGGCCACTTTGAGTTCCTAGTCATGCCATTTGGGTTGACCAATGCACCGTCCACCTTTCAGGCCGCCATGAATAATATTTTTTCGGATTATTTACGGGAATTTGTTATTGTGTTCTTTGACGACATTCTAGTCTACAGCTCGTCGTTAACTCTCCATGTTCGTCACATTGATATTGTCCTTCAGATATTACGGGACAACCACTTTTTTGTCAAGAGCTCAAAGTGTTCTTTCGGCACAAATAAGGTTGAATACTTGGGTCACATCGTCTCGGCTGGCTAATTGTTGGCGGACCCGGGAAAACTCGAGGCCATGGCTAATTGGCCGCAACCCACGACAATCAAGCAGTTACGCGGCTTCTTGGGACTTACGGGATATTACCGCAAATTTATTCGTAACTATGCTTCGATAGCCGCTCCGCTAACAGATCTACTGAAGAAAGATAAGTTTACATGGACCGAGCTTGCGGACAACGCCTTTCATCGGCTTAAAAAGACTATGATGACACCACCCGTGTTATAGTTACCGGATTTTGAAAAAAAAATTCATTGTTGAGACCGACGCTTCGGATGAAGGAATCGGGGCCGTGCTGTTACAAGAGGAACGACCGCTTTCTTTTTCCAGCAAAACACTAGGCATCCGTCGTCGGGGCACATCAGCATACCATCGCGAGCTCTTTGCTATAGTTTCCGCGGTTCAGAAGTGGAGACAATATCTTTTGGGGAGGGAGTTCCTTATTCGGACGGATCAGAAGAGTTTAAAAGAGCTTTTAACACAAGTAATTCAGACACCTGACCAGCAATTCTTCATTCGCAAGCTCATGGGATACAAATTTCGGATAGAATATAAAACCGGCGCCAATAACAAAGTAGCCGATGTGCTTTTCGCTGCATGGTGGGTGATGAACAAAGTTCGTCACATTTCCTAGCTTTGTCCACACCTATACCAGACTTGTTGCATAAGGTATACCTCGAAAACTCGCACTTACCGGACTTGGTAGCATGGCATACGGCCGCGGCAAAGGGAGAACTCCCGGCTCCTTTTCGTGTTTATAATGCGACCCTTTATTATGACCATCGGCTCGTTTTGGGGAACGAATCGCCTCTTAAAGCCGGAGTCTTGACCGAGTTTCATACTTCGCCAAGCGCCGGCCACCCGGGAGTGGACCGCACTTTCCGCCGAGTAGCAGCCGTCTTTTTCTGGCAAGGGATGCGCCGTGACGTCAAACAATTTGTTGATTCTTGCATTATTTGTCAATCGACTAAATACAGCACCAAGAAACCAGCCGGGCTTTTACAACCACTACCGATTCCGCAGCAGGTATGGGATGAGGTTTCTATGGATTTCATTAACGGTCTTCCGCCTTCTCGGGGTTATACAACCATCTTAGTGGTTGTCGATCGCCTTTCGAAATGTGCCCACTTCGGAGCTTTGGGCACGCATTACGACGCCACAAAGGTCGCGGCTTTATTTGTGGATATGGTCGTCAAACATCATGGCATTCCAGCTTCTATTTTATCCGACAGAGACGCTATTTTTACTAGCTCGTTTTGGAACGAGTTACACCGTTTAAGTGGGACAACTTTACGACGTAGCACCGCATACCACCCCCAAACGGACGGTCAAACGGAAGTCAATAACCGCGGGCTCGAACAATATCTCAGGGCGTTTACTCAAGGTCGTCCTAAACAGTGGTTCGATTTTCTTCCATGGGCAGAGCTAGCGCTAAATTGTACCTTTCATGAAGGGTTGCAAATGTCACCCTTTAAAGCACTCTACGGCCGAGAAGCGCCACCTATTCTTCGGCCAACAAAACCGTCCGGGCTGCCCTCGCAAGCACTTGCAACGATTCAAGAACGGGAGGCAGTTTTGGAGTTAATACGCGACAACCTACGTAAGATGCAGCAGCGTATGGCCACGCAGGCTAATTCTCACAGACGCGATATTGAGTTCAAGGTCGGTGACATGGTATTGTTGAAACTCCAACCTTATCGACAACATTCGGTGGCCAAACCCCTCGCGGGCAAGCTAGCACGTCGATTTTATGGACCGTTTAAGGTAATCGAGCGAGTCGGAGCAGTGGCGTACCGTCTAGAATTGCCGAATAATGCCCGAATTCACAACGTCTTCCACGTTTCACTGCTTCGTCCATTCATCGGTTCAAACTCGGGTCCCGTTCAAGCCAATTTCCCAGCCGAGTTCGTGCATGACAGACCGCTTTCCCACCCTTTACGCGCCATAGCTGAACGACATATTATGTTGGACGGTCAACCTCGAACTGAATGGCTCGTGGTTTGGGAGGATGGATCGCCCAGTGACACTTCTTGGGAACCTATTGATCATCTGCAGAAATCATTTCCTGATTTACGCCTTGAGGACAAGTCGACGGTCAACGGGGGAGAGATTGATACGGAGCAGATCGGCCCACAAGCTAGACGTGCAAGACCGGTTCGGGAACGTCGGCGACCTAGTCGTTTGAAGGATTATTATTATTAGTAATTAGGATTACCTTTAGTAATTTATCAGATTTAATGTATTTTTTTAAAGAGTTTAATACTCCTTCATGGGTTTTCTTTTCGGTTCTTTCCCATGACGCATTTATTGAACCGACAGAGCTTAGCTATAAATATGGCAAACTATCATCTTAAAATTAATAAGAAAAGATTTGCCCTAATCTCCTCTTCTCCTCTCTCTCTTCCTCACGTCTTCTCCCCCTCCCCTCACGGCCGATCGACCTTTCTTCTTCCGGCTCCCTTATCCGTCATACTTGATACTATCGGTATCACCCACAACGACTCTTCAGCCCAAACCCGTGGTCACCTGGTGCATATGACAATTGGACTGTGATTAAAGGATGGTTATATACTTAAGCCTAAACACCGAGATTAATTATCTTGTTAGTAACACGGTTGCAACTTAATTTTAAATGTTAAATACAACATTTTTTTACTTCTGATCTAAATTTCAGGATATACTAAATGTGCCCATTATTTATACAATTGGGGCTTTTGTTCCTCCAACAATGATAGTGGGGCTTTACTATTTCGACCACAGTGTAGCATCTCAACTGGCTCAGCAGAAATAATTTAATATAACGAAATCATCTGCGTATCATTATGACTTACATCTTTTGGGGTTCTTAATTGGCATATATTGCTCCTGTTTTTCATTATTATTATTCCTCCTAGGTCTATATCACATCTTTAATCTATAATGCAATTCTATGCTTAAAATTGTCGATCTTATTAATCAAAGATGATCATTTTTTAAACAATTTTTTTGTCTGTGTAACAGCTGATAGGTTCACCCGACGACGCCAGCCTTGGGTTTCACGGAAGTGATAATATGCACAAAGAATTTAGGCAGCTTCCCCAGTACACTAAACAACTTTTTTCTACTAGATTTCGTAATAAGTCTCCTGGTGCTGTAGATTTGCTGTAGATAAATTTAGGGTCCTATGGTTTACACCCCATTTCACCAATTTTTTATCTATTTTTGTCACCTCAAATTTTGTCAACCTATGATTTACAACTACCAATGTTTTTTCAACCAACTTATTAACTTTTCACTCGTTTTACAAAGTCAAATATATCTTTGCAACACTCAACTTCGTCTCCACCTTAATGTTGCTTCACCAACTATCACTTCTTTTCTTAATTCAACAAAATCTTCGTTTTTCATAAATTTAGAATAAAATATTACTAATTCGAATCTTCTACAAATATAATGAAATAAAATAATTGGTTTCCCTACTTTCAAAAACTTTTTTATATCCTAATTTTTTTATTCTATATTTAATAAATCATTTATGTAGAAAAGAGGAGAAAGGGGATACACATCCCTGTTATTTTTAAAGATACATTTACAGCTCCTAACCATGCTTATTTCGAAATAGAGAAAACGGAGCAATTCGGTAACGAGTTAAGGGGTCTGTTATACAGACCCCCCCTACGAAAACCCCCTATCACCCCCCTACAATATATATATATATATATATATTCTTTTTTAATCTCAAAGACAAAAAAAGTTGAAAAAAAAAATTGTAACAAAAAAAGTATTTTTTTAAAAAAGTTGTAACAAAAAGTTATTTTAAAAAAAGTTGTAATAAATAAAAATATATTTTTATTTGGTTCGATTACTTTTTTGTTATATTTAGTACGGGTGGTCACTGTTTGGTTCGATTAATTTTTTATAAAAGTTGTAATGTATTTTCAGGTGTTCGATTCTTGAGCAACTAGCGATTGGGTCAAAATATAGCTCGAGGATCGGTTTTGTTATTAGTGGCCCCTCGTGATTGCCGTGTGGGGACGACATTATCTTCACTACATTTATGTGGCTGGATGAAAATTCACCACTCAAATCTTCACCCACAATGGGAGCGTCTGAGACTTCCGATGACATTGAAAAAATATATGCATTGCATGAAGAAAAACATAAACTCCCGGGAATGCTCGGGAGTATTGATTGTATGCATTTGGATTGGAAAAATTTTCCAAAGGCCTTGCAAGCTCAATTCAAAGACGTGATCATAAATACCCAACTCTTATGTTGGAAGCGGTTGCGGATCAAAAAATATGGATTTGGCATGCATATTCAATTACTTTATACCGTGTTGACTATTACTTTATTATTGCAACGTGTTGACTATTACATTGTTCACATACTCTCTTTTGACCATCTTTTGTGATTTATACGTATGAAAAAATATAGTCATGTGAGATCTTGTTATATTCATCTCGAAATATACTTTCAAAATATCAACGTCTTATAATTTTTAAAAATAAAGAATTGAAGATATTATTAATCAAAATTGTGCATTGACAAACGTGAAAGTCCAGATGTTGTAGTTATAAAAGAACGGAGGTAGTATTATTTATTTTACTTCAAATGTGGGTCGGGACCCGGGAGAGGGAGAATATTTTAAAGCAAAAGTCTGAGATAATTCATTGACTTTTAGAAGTTGGATCTAATTGAATATTTAATTATGGACGATATAGAGAATGGGGTGTAAATTGAGGGGTATAAACCCACAGAGCCTAAATTTAGAGGCATAATAGATAGTTGAATTAAACTATAACCTATAATCTTTTATTAAATTTAGAAAGATACATGAGATTTTTTTTATAATAATATAATCTTTTGGTGCCCCTGCGGGGCCTTCTAACAGCATAAATTTGCTGTCATGTCAAGTATGTTAAAAGTTGGCCCAAATGATTATTTATTATTATGGGCCGGTATTGTGTAGTCTGGCCCAGACTTATTAAACCATCTCCCTGGCTCGGCTTCTAGTCCATTCTGGCTCCTTGATCTCACCCGTTGATTGATAGTTGACCTATCTCTACCGTTGGTCCCTTATATTTTATCCCCCGTTAACCCTAGCCTCATTTCTCGGTCTTTTTCTCTCCCCTCTCGCCTCTCCGCCGACTGCCATGGAAAAGGGATTTCCTTACCTTTTCTGCTCGGCTTCGCGATTCCGATTTGGAAGGGGATCGAAACCCATATCAATCAATGATATGAATGGATTCGATCCTCCGAAAATCTGTGGCTTTTTCCAGTTGGCGTTTTGCCTATATATTGCGGGCGTTCTGGGCATGAGAAAGACACACGAAAAATAAAAACCTAATTTTTCTAAGTGAGGAAAAAATCTATCTGTGTTTCTTTGTGAATTTTTCTGAGTGAAAAAATATTTCTAAGTGAAAATTGCTTGAGGCCGATTTTTGAGGGCTTGTATTCGGGACCTTTTGAAACCAGCCGGGGATTTGGATTTGTTCGTCTGGGTTGCTGGCCGCGGATACACACGGAGCCTTGGACGTGGGTACTGGATAGTGGAGGACTGAGCCGAGGCCGAGTTCCGGTCGATTCGCACCTCCGTTTGCTTTTCGTTTTTCAGATCTTTGTGATTTGTTTCGGTTTGGTCTCTAGCACTTTAATTTCCTGTTCTTTGTGTTCGGTGTTTTTTTGGGTTAATTCGTTTTTCCCTTTATTATTTCGTGTAATTCGTTGCCTATAAGTTCGTTGTGTAATTCGTTATCTCCGGAATTTATTTGTAATTTGTTTACTGCGTTGTGTAATTTTTTATGTATTTCGAATAGTTACCTAACAAAGTAATTATATTATATGTTTTAGATCTTCATTTTCTCATTTATGTTTGTCGCAAATAATTTTATCGTATTGGTATTGGAGAGAGTCTGTGCACTAATTGTACTGTTTTTGTATTTGTTAATATGTTGGTATGCCGTTATTGCTAATTTTTTCTATTATTGGTCTGCCTTGTAGAGTTTGCAATAAGGATATAGTGGATATGAAGAAGCATGGGATGAGTTATGGTTCTGGTTCTGTGGGAAATCTGACTGTTCAGCAGCTACAAGCCTTCAATACGGCTTCGCCATGTACCACTCAGTTGGTCTTGCTACAATTGCATCATTGATTGCCATAATTCTTACCGCTCTTTGCAATACTCAGGAGGAGATTTTAAAGAAAAACTGCTACCAAACCTTTTACATTAGAAATATATTAAGAATTACAATCCTAAATAGAAGAATCAAACTACAAAGGATAAAAAAGACATATATATTGCACAATCGAATCTTAAGCAGTATTTGAGAGTGGGACTTTGTTCACCCTCTTTTAAGAGGGTGAACATAACCCTCTCTTTTAAATATATATTAATATAATATATTAATGTATAAATATATTTTTATAATATACAATATATTTATACAAGATGATTTATGTTGAAAAAGTATTTTACCTTTTTAAATTTCTATTATTTTTATTTTTTTTAATATTACTACAACTTAAATGTAATATTTTCACATAATAAATTCTAAAATAATTTCTAAAGGGTAAAAAAATATTTTTTCAACATTATTCATCTTGTATAAATATAATGAATATTATAAAAATATATTTATACATTAATACATTATATTAATATATATTTAAAAGGGAGGGTTATGTTCACCCTCTTTTAAGAGTGTGAACAAAGTCACACTCGGAATTTGAACTCCAAAAAAGAAAAAAGAAATACAAAATACAAAAACTATATTTAAAATGGAATCATCAAGCCATGAGAAATAGAGAACACATGTATGGTGAAAAACCTGATATAAAAGAGAGCAACAACTCCAAAAAGTCGAAACAATGCAATAAATACATATACAGAGACACTATAGATAATTACAATCTAAAGAGCGCAGAATCGTTACACAATAGTATATGGTCGCCATCACCAAAAGGCGAAGAATGTTGTCTGATCTGTTACAGCAGTTCGTTTGCATTTCTGCGATCATCAGCAGCAACAGCTTGGGCACAACTTATCAGAAGGGTTCTTAAATCAATCACTTCTTTTTTCTTGTTCTGTTTCTTACCCTTTTGATAAGTTGTGCCCTTTCCTCTACTAAATCCTTTTGACATCGCACTTTGTTCAGCAAACCCGCTTTTATCATTCCTCGTAGTTTCACGAAAAGATTCCAGAACAGCCTTACCTTTCCCCCACTGCAAAGCAAAACCGTATCGAACTCATCATCAAGCACAGTTGATTCCTGGTAAACTGCTGCCTCTTCTCTTCTATTCCTACGTCATCCATATGAGGATTCTTCCTCCTCGCCGACCCAGTAGGCAAGTAGCGGAGCTCATTTTTCCTCTCTACTTTGGATGAAAGTTCACTGGTATTTATCTGCAGATCTTGTGGTATCAACTCATTAAAGTTATAATCGACTAATGTGCTCGGAAGAAACTTACTTGCTTCTTCGACCCCTTTCTTGAATTGCCAAATTGATTGCCCTCATTGTATAAATCTCGTACTTGTAAAGGGCTTATAGGAGATTCCAAGAATCCATCTTCAAACTTTCTAGAACTCTTTGCTGAATTAACCATTGTACGAGAAAGGCTCTGTTCTTTTGGACATAATTGAATTGAACTGAATTGAATGGATTTGAATCAATTGAATCGAATTGAATTGAATCAATTGAATCGAATCGAATCGAATGAACTCGAATCGAATCGAATGAACTCGAATCAATCGAATCGAATGGACCGAATCGAATCAAAATCAAAAATAAGTCCAAAAAAACAGGGATAAACACTAGAAGATAGGAGAGTTTACACCTGAGAGCCATTATATTCAACAGGGTGGTTACTCGAATAATCAGCTATAATTGTTTAGATCGGATTCATTCACCTTTATTAATATATTTAGAACTATAATATGAATATTAAATAATATTATACGTTGGTGTTCTTAGAATTAATAATTTAAATATTAATATATATTACTAATGAGATTCGAACTAACTACGTCATTAGTTTTAAAACTATAATTTTTTTAAATTTTGATATATTATTGATAAAATTCGACCCTTTAATTCAAATATGTCGAATGGCTATGGAACTATAATCTCTTTTATGCTTATAAGATTCTTTACATTTATTTTATATAAGCTATAATGATATAATAATATATTTTTGGTTACGTGAAATCAACTTTTATTTCTATTATGATTATGCTGTCATGTCATAAGAAATTCTATAACTATTAGTAATCTATATTCTATTTATGTTTTATAAGAGAATATTCTTAAATGCTTTGGATATAAAATAGATTGTTATTTTGTATAAGATCTAATGGTTCTAATTTATTTGTTTTATGATCCACCGGTTAATATTTTTATTTTTTGTAATAGTAACGATGACCATACTAAGGGTTGTTATCGGACCGGTCCAGCCCGGTTTTTGACAGACCCGGAACCGGTCTGGACCGGTAAGAGAACCGGGTTATATTTAAGATTCGGAACCGGTCCGAAATAGTTCGGGCCAGAACCCGGTCCGAATCCGAAACCCGGTAGCCCGAATCCCAGAAACCCGAAACCCGAATCCGGAATCCGGAAACCCGAATCCGAAAATAATTAACCTATAAGAAAAATTGAAATCACCAAATTAGAACAATTATTTTAAACCCCAAATCTGGGACCCTTACTTGAACCCCTCTAATCCAAATCCTAAATTAATTTGAAACCCCCAAATTTTTTAACCCTAACCCGAATTCGAAAAAAACTAAAATCCCCAAAATTGAAACGAGTTAGGTTAGGTGCGGGCCGCGCGGCTGCGGGAGGGAGGGGGATGAGAGATTTCAGAATTTCTAACCTAATTTGTGTTATATATCAATGGCCTAAGGCCATGTTTGGTGCATGATTAAAAATTTTATATACCAAAGGTCTTAGGCCTTGTTTGGTGCGTGTGTGTGTGTGTGTATATATATATATATATATATGTATGTATGTTACCGGGTTTTTTTCCGATTTTTTCGGTCCGGGTCTTATCGGTTTCGGTTCAATTTTAAGGACTCGTATCCGAACTCGTTAATTATCGGTGAGTTTCGGTCCCGGGTTTTTTGGTCCGGCCCTTGATCGGGTCTCGAGTTCACTCGGACCGCTAACAGCCCACCATACTACCAAATATTCCTCTCACGCTTATTATATATAATAAAGTGTTGAAGGGAAAATAACTGAGACAGAAAGTAGGGCAAAGTTGTTGTATTATTCCATTGATGAGCTCCC
This sequence comes from Orobanche coerulescens, assembly GCA_033398695.1. Classification (NCBI taxonomy): domain Eukaryota; kingdom Viridiplantae; phylum Streptophyta; class Magnoliopsida; order Lamiales; family Orobanchaceae; genus Orobanche; species Orobanche coerulescens. The sequence goes on from JAWKAU010000029.1 coordinate 193,462, forward strand.
TTTAAATAGGGAGAAATACATACAATCAGACCTTAGCCAAATCCTAACTAGGAAAGCCCGTAAACTAACAGACTTAGGCACACAATGGGTATTATTCATTTAACACTCCCCCTTGTGCCTAGTCTACAAGCGCATGTCATGTTGCCTCGTTAAAACCTCGTCAAGCAAAAACTCAGTGGAAAAAATGTCTTGATCGTAGGGAAAAGAGTACAGCATCTAGACACATCAAGTTTAGACTTCGTCCTTTGAATCTATCCTTTCATATGATCGTTACATTTGATCATAGCGCTACTAAGGTGATCATTCCATCGATCCCTAAAATCGTACATCTTGTTACCTCATTAAAAACCTTTCCAAGTGATAAAAACCATGTGGGAAAAATGATCCTTGGAAGGAAAAGAGTATAACGTACGTTGTGGATGTAAGACTCCCCCTCAAGTCTACATCTCCCCCTGATTTGTACATCAATCAAGTAGTTGTTGCCTCATTAAAAACTTCGCCAAGTAACAAAACCCAATGGGAGAAAATGAACCTTGGTCAAAGAAAAGAGTACAACACATGTGATTAAATCACCATTTCCTTGTGATCTTTACATCAATCTCGGAAGTTGGAAAACTCTACGGCTCCCCCTAATGCTTACATTCATATATCGTTGCCTCGTTAAAAACCTTGCCAAGTAACAAAACCCAGTGGAAAAAATAAACCTTGGTCTAAGGAAAAGAGTGCAACATATGTAAGTATGTTCCATTATATCTCACATATTTCCCGTTATGATCATTCCATCAATCAAGGGGATTTACATGTTACATTATGTTCATAAATATAAGTATGCTCATCAGTGGTAGTACTTAACCGCTAGTTCCTCATAAGTGTAGAATGATAGTTCTTAATCATGTACACTCACGGATTGATTCATGCAAAGCAATAATCTTGTCGTGATTCGAGGAGGTAGCCAAAAGGGGTTTGCTTAGTCGATTTCCAAGACATAAGCAATTCATACCAACACATACTTTGTGGTAGTTGCTTCGGCACCAACATTTACTTTAGCATTTGCCTTTTCGTAAGCAGCTTCCTTTGCCTGCTTGTAGGGAAAGAATAGTCCCAAGTCAATGGTTTCTTTTAAGTATCAGAAGATAATCTTTGATACCATTCTATTGATATTGCGTCGATGCTGAACTAAATCTAGTCAGCGGATTAACTGAGGAGTGATAGCAGGTCGTGTACATTGAGCTAAGTACAATAATGCGCTATTGCACTCATGTAGGGAATTTCAGCTCCCAAAGCTATTCGTCACTTTCCTTTAGACGAAATAGATCTTTCCTTTGCATCCAAATGTTCGACCTATCATGGGGTGCTAGTCGGGTTTACCTTGTCCATGTTAAAGTGCCTGAGAAACTTCTGGACATAGGAAGACCGGTGGAATGAATTCCACAAACTCGATGTCTATGTCAATGCCTCGACAGAACCGAGTTTTCCCAAGATCTTTCATCTCAAACTTAGATTTTCAGTATCTGGTGGTTTCTCTTATTTCATCAAGACCGATTATGTTCATGTCATCGACATACATTGCGATGTGAATTCGGATCTTATTTGTGAAGACGCAGGGACACATTTCATCGTTCTTATATCCCTTCCTAATCAAGTATTCACTTAGACTGTTATACCACATCCTTCCGGATTGTTTCAAACCGTAAAGTGAGCGTTTCAAACGAACTGAATACGCACTCCGTGGTCTGGAGTTACTTGATTTGGGTAGTGAAATGCCATAGGGCACTTCCGTATATATCTCCGTATCTAGATCCCCATAGAGATACGTAGTAACCACATCTATTGGCTGCATTTCCAGTCCCTCGGAAATTACTACGCTAATCAAATAGCGGAACGTATACGTGGGAGTACATTTCCTCGTAACCAATTCCAAGGCGTTGTGAGAAGCATTACTTCGTGAACCTTGTACATTAGGACTCTACTATTCTCACTATGATTTACGACAAAGGTTCGATTATGTCCTTCAGGCTTTACACTTGGTTAGGTTAGCACTACCTACACCAAATACCTGTCTCTTTGTCGGAGAATCTAGTTCTACCTGGAATGTTTTTCTTATAGGACAATCAGCTCTATGTTGATTTCATCCAACCGAGCGAGGTTCGACATCATCGTACTTTATGATTCATGACATGTCATCAAAGTGGGTGGTTGATCAGGCCACACCCTCATAATTTCATCGAGATTCTTGATTTTCTAAATCATATCTTTGGGGCGTCCCCCTCGTCATGATTCATGGACATAATAAAATCAAGCATGATCTCACGAAACGAGTTCATTGATGGTTAACATGTGAAGTTGTGCCATACTCTACCTCTTACTTGGATGAGTATTTAGTCGAACCATGTGGCTTCCACCCATTCCTTCGCAGGGAGCCACGACCTCAACCACACCTCCACTAGGTGCAGTTGCATCACCCGGTTCATTGGTGATGCGCCCCTTACAGGGGACTTCTAACCTTACAGGCACATTTGCCATTGTAATGTGAGATCTTGTCACTTGAACGATATCAGTAAATGTACCAGGCATCGAATTTGCTACATCATGAAGATCGAGTTTTCTTTGTGCTTCACGGTAACATTGTGAAGTTCGGGGATCATAATGAGACAAAGTGGAGACATCATGACAATTCCTGTCGTTCCCCGAGAAATTACGTTTTCTCTCCTCCCCCTAACGACGGGAAGGTTGTCTCATTAAAGTGACAATCCGCAAATCGTGCGGTAAAAAGATCAATGTGAAGGTTCTAAATAGCGGATAAACGTCTGGAGATTCTTATCCAATGTGAATACTTAATCGTTTCTAAAGACCAATGCGCTGTGGGGCGCAGAAGGCACATATAATGCGCAACCAAATATGCGCAATTGGAACTCAAGTCCGTCTGGGCCCAAAATACAAAAATCAGGCTATCCAGTTACCAACTGGTACGCATAAAGTAATTGGTTAGCAAAAGGTCTAAGAATGAACGATTTAAGTAAAGTTGCGTGCAATATTGCATATCCCAGGAAAAAATATGCTAATTGGTGCGCATAACCAATGACATAATCACCATACATATTCTTTCAACGGTGGTTTATGTGAGACCGTTTGCATATGCACATGGGACGAGATACTATTCATTAATCTCTATCATGCAATAAACATCAAGTACTTTTTTGATGTGAACTCTCCAACATCATCGAGTCCTTTAGATGTGATAAGGGAGGTGAGTCCTTATAAATTATTTTGGAAGTTCTGCAGCAGTTTGAGTGGACAGGAGAGCGACATGTGACCAACATGTCGGAGAATCCATCAAAACCATCAATACGTAAATGGTCCGCATATTAGGTGGATGGATCCACAAATTTCTCCTTATATTCAGCGTAAGAATGGAATGTTTGCTTTTGTTTCTTTAGCATAGGAAGGTCTCGTTCCTACTTTGGAAAAAGAGCAGGCTTTGCAACACTAAGTGGTGGGCATTTGATATGCATCTGGTTCTTTGGATGACATAACACGATTAACGTCAACATTGTGCTTTATGTTGAGTTGTTGCCACATTTTCGCTCGAAAAGTAATGATGTACGTACAAGTTCTTTAGTATATGGATCATTATACTTCGACCAGGATGACTAGTCTATCGTGCCAAAACCTATATGAGTCTATGTCCCAAAGTACATTGTTGGTGACAACATAGGATTAAAAACCCAATAATAGTGAGGTACGTCCAGTAGATCGACTCATCAGTTATTCTAAAATGCGTTTACGTCCACATTCATTAGAACTAATAAAAAAACTCTATTCCATTCTCATAGCGGGTTTCAATCTGGAAACCATTACTACGTATATTATTGAAGTCAAGTAAGGTTCGAAGGGCTCTAGGTGCATACAGAGTATTGGTAACTTGTAATTGAGTGCCATTTAGGCATCAAAAATTGAGCATTACCTCGCCCTTTGATGAGTTGGGATGACCCAATCATCGTAGTTACCGAGGTTTGGGAGACGACTTATTCAATGAATAGAAGCCTAATTCTAAGAACATTCAAGTTCTACTCGATTCATTCCTTATAAAAGATTGAAATTTCGAACCATAAGCATTCAAGCAATATTCAGTACTTAGAAATAAAGCTAAGAATATAACGTAAGTAATAATAATATGTTGTTCTAGAAAAACAAAGTTTCATCACACCATTACTGAAAATAAAACATCGATAAAATCGTTCTGAGGTAACAATGCCAAATGTAAACGAGGAAGTAAACATAATGATGACATTCAGTCATAAATGGGTGCCTCTAATGACTGTGACACGTATGGCTCATTGCGATTATCGGTGACTGTGAAATTGACGTCGGGGGACTCGTCGAGAGCATCTTCCTCCATATAGTGAGCCTCATGTTCTTTGGACTCTCTATATTTCTTGTAGTGTGCTGCGACTTGTTTACTTGCATGGCAGTTCTTGTACCAATGTCCAGCATCTCCACATCGATAGCACGGTTCATCGCCAACTCTGACTTTAGGAGCGTCAGGAGGAGTAGGTGCTTTATATTTTTCTTGGCTAGTAGAGCTAGGAGCACCAAGTCTTCTCATTACATTGGAAGAGCCCACACGTCCTCGACCACTACGCCCTTTTCCACGTTGTGGTTTGGGGTTGCCATGACCAGTCCACTGTACATTGGGGTTCTTTCCACCTTTCACATAATTGGCCTCGGGAATTTTCTTTGTCCCAACAGGCCTGGCATTGTTGCTCACTAACACTTCATTATGCCTCTCAGCCACTTGCAGTAGGTTGATAAGCTTATTGAAGGTAGTGATGCGTTTGTTGTCATACTCCAGCCTATACTGGTTCGCTAGTATAAGAGCAGAAGTAGGAAAAGTGGAAAGGGTTTTCTGAATCATATCATCTTCTGCGATGTCCTTTCCACAGAAATTAAGGCGTGCCTTCAGACGGAGCATATCTTTGTTGAAATCGTTGATCCGTTTATAATCAAGCAAGCGGATTTCATTCCACTGCACGGTCAACTCTGGGAGCAAGGTATTGTGGATGTTCCCAAAACGGCCCTTAAGGGCATCCCACAGTTCTTTCGGGGATTTCAATTGCAGATATTCCCATCTTAGGCTGGGGTCGATATGTCGCCTAAGGAACATTAATGCACTAGCTTTGGTTTTGTCAGACGGTACTTCGCCTGCTTTTTCAAAGATAGTAGCACTATAGTCCTTAGCGACAAAAGTGGTCTCTACGTCAGAAACCCATCTATGGTACTCAAGTCCTTCTGAGTCCAAGATGTCAAATTCAGGACGAGTTGGATCAGCCACCTTGAGACAAGAAAAAAAAGGAAAATGAATTTTCACAGTATATCATGAGTACTTTCCATGATAAAATTTTCAATAATGTGGAGGGTTATTATTCTTCAGAACCAAGATATGGTCAAAATTACTTTCGATGCTATTGGGTTTTTACCGATAGAATTACTTTATCACGGTTCGAGTTGATATAGATAGTAGAAATAAGTCCTCCAGGTTCTACTAATGATGAACTTAATATACATGCCATAACTAACAATGCATGCAAAGTATATATATAACTATAGATATAATCACATAGCCCTATGAATATATCTATACACGTATAAATGCAGTCAAAGAGGTATCTTATGCCGCAATAATTATTAATTCAACGTGAATTTAATTTAATTGAAGTTGCAATAAGCAATTCGCTTTGATTTAATTAAAGTTATTAATGGAGCATGCTTTAATTGGTTTAATTAAGCATAAATAAATTTATGAAATATAAATATGCAATTAAAGCATGTAAAATTGCATATTGCATATAGTAGGATTCGGATTTGTGTACCTTAATTCGTGAATAGGGGCAGAAACGAGCTGAAAACAAGACTGCGTGCGGGTCGGGTCAGCAACCGAGTTGAGTCAGCAACCGAATCGGGTTCGTCCTTCTGGATCGTGCGGGCTGGGTTGGAAAAGAGTCGGGGGGCTGGGCAGCGGGTCAAATATGTAAGAATTTTGTTGAGCTTGAGCCTGATTATGTGTTATTAAACTGTAGGGGCTGAATGCATTTTTTTTAGTAAATCCTAAAAGTGAGAGGCAGTGGTGCGGTGGCTATATTCCTCCATGTCTCGGTCAGGTGAGTTATGGTTGGGGGTCAGACACGGGCCAGCGAGTTGGTGCGGGTGGTGCAGTGCGAGACGAGTGGCGGCACGAGGCGGGCGATTCTGGGGTGGTGGTGCTTGGTCGGAGTTTATGGCGGTCGGTGGCGACATGTACATTACGATCTAGTGCGATGGGCGATCTAGGTGGGTGGATGTGAACTTCGCGGTGGTAGGCGGCCGAATTGATTCGCGATTAGGGTTTCGGCAGGGGGTTCTTTGGATGCGGCGGACCGAGGCCGTGGGGTGATGGTCGGCGCCAGGATCGTTGAAGAAGGTGACAATTGAAGAGGACGAGCCGTCGGCTAGGGTTTCATGGAGAAAGAATTTCGATTTTCGTTTTTTTTCGGGATTTTTGCGAGAAAATCGGAGAGATTTTTTTCTTTGCTCGTTAGGGCTACGTGCTGATAACGTGTTGAAGGGAAAATAACTGAGACAGAAAGTAGGGCAAAGTTGTTGTTGTATTATTCCATTGATGAGCTCCCTTTAAATAGGGAGAAATACATACAATCAGGCCTTAGCCAAATCCTAACTAGAAAAGCCCGTAAACTAACATACTTAGACACACAATGAGTATTATTCCTTTAACATAAAGTATATAATAGTATAAAATAGATTTTTAGTACGCATGTATATCAGCGAGAATATCGAGCAATGACCGACTGCAAATATTTCGGATTTAATAGTATAGTATAGATTAGTAATGAGTTCTATTTATATTCTAGAAGAGAATATTCTTAAATGTTTTAAATATAAAATAAATTAATTTTTATATAAAATTTAATAGTTTTAAAATTTTCTATTTTTTAATCAAACGGTTAATATAATACTTATATAATTATATAATAATAGGATATAATTTGATTGTTTTGTTTAAGGCTGTTCTCGGTCCAGTTCGGTCCGAGTATGGTCTTCTCGGGTCTGGACCGTTAAGGTATCGAGTATTACCGGTTTCGGATCCCAACTTCAATACTTGTATTCGAACCGCTAACGTTTCGGGTGAGTATCGGTCCCGGTATTTCGGGCGGGTTCTCGGGTATCCTGGATCGTTAAAAGCCCTAATCACCAAAACCTCATAATCAAAACATGAATGGAGGGATTTTTTCAAACATATACTAAGGAAATTAAAAGATAAGGTCTTTTAAACTTATTTTTTATATATATACTAATACCTTATACAATACTTTGTAAAATATATGTTTACGGAAAATTACCGGATTTTTTACCGGGTTAACGGTTTCGGTCCTTATCTATTTCGGTTCTAACTTTAGTACCAGTATCCGGATTACTAACATTTCGGATGAGTATCGGTCTTGAATATTATCGAACGATTCTCGGGCGGTTCTCGAGTATACTTGGAGCGGTAACAGCCCTGGTTTTGTTTTACTAAAAATTAAAAACAAAATTTATAAGAGCAAGTAGAAGGACGTATTGGGGCGAATAGAATAAATAGCTGAAGTTAGGGTTTGTTGAGCAGCCGCAAAGAAGATGGAATTGGAGAAAAGGGGGATAAAGATATTGTTGATGGTGGAGCACATAGACAGATCTAAGGAGATGCCAGCTAAAACAGTATACATGATAGAACCCCCTACGGATGTGGCAGACTACGAGGAGAAAGAGATTGATTCTGATGGATTCATGATGGACATCATTTCTCCTGTTATAACCATCGACAATGACGACGTATTACTCAAACATTGTGCTATGGTGAGGTTGGGGTCCCGGATTTACTTTTTTGGGGGTATAAGCAATATTTATGATTATTGTGTGCACGCAAAGCGAATTAAACCGCCTCCTCCTCCTTTCTCTGATGAACTAAAGCTTTCGGTCCGATTTGTCGACGTAGACCATCTGGAGTTAGGCCTCTGCCATGCAGCCTCCCTCAATGCTCCAAAGGAGGTCCCTTGCGTCTTCTCCGCTCGTGGCATGATTTACGCCTTAGGATCCTCCCGTAAAGTTTGTAATTCTATTTTTACTCTTGATGATGGTAGTGTTTGTAGTGGTATTTTTGAGAGGTATGACCCTAGAGATGACAAGTGGCAATTACTGCCTGACCCACCCCTGCCATTTGGGGAGATTACCAAACACGCAGTTACTTGGTGTGATTCTGCGACCCTGATAGGGGATAGGTACGTTTTCATGGGAAATACTAACGTCGAGGTGTTTGTCGTCTTCGACCTTGATGCCCAAGACTGGTCCTTCTTGCCACCATCCTACTTTCAATATCACTTCCCATATGGCTCCCTCTGCGTGGATAACTCCCTCTACTATCTCATTGGATATGACTCGCATAAGTTTGGAACTCAATTCGATACAAACTTCGACTGGCTTGATCAAGAAGAAGCAAGAAAAGAAGATTATGATGACTTCAATTTACAGATTGTTAAAAGAGGTCCTCTCCTTGTAGATGATCCCTCTAAGTTGTTCAATAACCTTTGTTTACGCCCCGGATATAAACAGCTCATGACTAGATTGGACCAAGTTGCTTTCTTGCTTGATATGAATGATTCGGAATGGAGGGATATATTCCACTTGGGGGGGCGATTTTTTTGTTATGTGGTCACTGCCCAGCTTTACTGTGTCAACGACCGCACCCGCAGTCAACCTTATTGCCGTGGTGTTTGGATTGATGTTCTCGAGGAGGTGGAGTTGCCTGCTTCTAAATCTACTCATTTCCGGACTTTAGCATCTTTCTCCTACAGAATTCGTACTCCCTTCGAAAATACTGGCATTTACATCCGCTGCTGTGCTTTTGGCTCTGTTCCAGACTGTATGTCCTCTATTTCCCTCTTTTCTCTGTATTTGTATTTGTCTGTTTCCTTTCCCTATTTTTTTTTTTTTGGTCTATTTCCTCTCCTTATTTGCCAATTCATGCTTAATCTATTTAAGTGATAATTGTTGCATCACTACCTACTACTTAGTAACGACAACCACTATGTGCCACTTTACGCCTCGTATCGGGGCTTAGGCTATTTTCTCGTACTCTGTCAAAGGGGGTAGCCAGAGAAGCTCCAAAATTTACACAACTGGGAAATAAGTAAGCTTGTGTGTGAGCAACTATGCCTAACCCCACACTATCAGCTTATTCAGCCACAAAGTATAATCTCCATTGTTATAACTAGTAGATGTTACACTTTTTTGAATGTAGAGATGAAGAAAGAGTTGAGAGCAGTGTTTTAAAAGGCGGAACGAGGCGCCGGGAAAACGTCCCGAAGCGCGTTTTCAAGACCTAAAAAGAAGGCGGACGCCTTCTCCGGTTGAGGCGTATGAAAGGCGTACGCCTTGGAGGCGTACGCTTAGGGAGTTTGAGGCGTTTTGCCTTTTTTTAAAGTAAATGTAAAAAATATAAAGAGACTTACGGTCAAAGCAAAAAAATATAGAAGACAGGAGCCCTAATTGCTTTCGGCCTACGGAAAAAATCGTGACTTCCAGTGCGATTTCCACCTCCAATTTTCAGCGACCGGCGACTTCCGACCTCCATCGACCTCCGACCTCCATCCCTCATTGATAGATATAAAGAGAAGACAGCTATTGAAGCTATTCAATCAACTGTGGGGCGACCTCCGACCTCTAGCTACCTCCGACGCTCCGACTTCCAGTGACCTCCGCGGCTCCGCCTTCACCGTGCGTTTCCAGTGACCTTCTTTCTTTCTTTTTTATTCTGTTTTTCTGAATTTTTTATATTCTGTTTTTTTTATTCTGTTTTTTTATCCATACGCTTTCCGGACGTTGTTTCAAATGCAACAGGTTTTTTCCTTTCTTTCTTTTTTATTCTGTTTTTTTCTTGTGTTTTAGAGAAATGTTTTTTTTTACAGATTTTTTATATTCCGTTTTTTCTGTTTAGTTTTTTTATTCATACGTTTGCCGGATCGTTTGTTTCTTATGCAGCAGGGTTTTTTTATTCTGCTTTTTTTTATTATGTTTTACAGGTTTTTGTTTTACAGGTTTTTGTTTTATTCCAAACTTAATTTTGTTTTACAGTTTTTTTTTTATTCGTTATTTTTTTCTTTGGCTTTTCTTTATATATTGTTTAATTGATGATCATGTAGGAATTGCTAAGTAATTCAAAACATTGCTATTTGGCTATGTTCCTTTTGTTAATGATAAAGCTTCTATATATATATATATATATATATATATATAATATTTAATAAAAACTGAGGCTTACGCCTTGGTACGCCTCGAGGCTTACACCTCGCCTCAATTTTAGAAAACGCCTCAAACACGCCTCACGCCTTTTAAAACATTGGTTGAGAGAGGTTGGCCGAATAATAATTCATTTTCTGATAATAATGCCTAATTTAAACATTAACATTTAACTGAATACATATATCCACTAACTAACTAGCTCTATAAAATACCAAACTACCCCTATTTCTATACTAGTTCTGCTGAATTACCCTTGTACTTTTTAGATTATCATTACAGTAGACTCTTAAGTATTCTATTGGGGTCTTGACAATGACCATATAATCCATCTTTCTCGATGTTGAGCAAATCATATATGTTAATCATATTTAATATTTAAATATCATTTTTCTGGCATATTGCTTCCCTGCTGTTGGATAGACGATGCAACAGTTCTGATGAAAAAAATTCACACATACATTAGTAAATTACTGCGGTACGGAGTAATTACCAAAATGCCCCGGTCCATATACCGCAGTAAATTACTACCATACGTCTTACGTGTAGGTTACGTGTACCTACAGAGTACTTACCAAAATTCCCCGGTCCATGTACCGCAGGAGATTACTATGGTACGTCTTACGTGTATACACCGACCTGGAGCAGAGCAGTATGTGTACGTGTATGGTTGTGGTTCTAGTATACATGTATACAAAAGTAAATTATGTTATTTAGTTTTAAAAATTAGAAATTAAATTGTATAAATATATATTATAATTTTTTTCGTTTCATATCAATATTATAATGTATTATTTATTAATTACATTATTAATTAAAATGATTTTTTTATAAAAATTATAAATAAATTATATTATCTATTAAAATTTAGTATATTTATCTTTAGGTACCAACTTAAACTTATACACTGTGAAATACTTTATTACCGTTTTTAAAACTTAAGTTATAACATATTTTTTAACTTAATTATATTATAACCTAACATACAACTATCAAAAAGATTGACCATATATATTAATGTCGATAAAAATCGATCAAATGAATTATATTTTATTGTTTATTTTACATTTGTATATATTATTATATACAACATTCATATATTTTACAATTTTTTTTCATTAAGTTTACCTTATAAGTAGAAAGAAGGTGAATTACTAATAATTTTGTTGACGATTAATTTTCATCTTGTGTGCTATTATTATTTGTTTATTTGTCCTCCTATCTCGAGTGCGCGGAGATGGATGTAGATTCAACTTGGGCTATGTTGGAACATAACATAAAGGACGCAATGACACATCGTGGTGGAATGATGAGGTAAAGCAGGCGATAAAAACTAAACGTGAATGCTACAAGACATTATGAAAATGCCCGGCTGAGGAGAACTTTGAGAAATATAAGGAGGCTAAAAGAGAAGTCAAGAAAGCCGTCCGTGATGCTAGGGGCAAAGATTAATCAAGGATTGTATACGAAATTAGATACCAAGGAAGGGGAAAGGGATATTTATAAAATTGCTTGTATTAGAGATAAGAGGACACGACATATTGGGAAAGTTAAATGTGTGAAAGATGTGGATCATAAGGTTTTAGTCGGAGATCAGGAGATAAGAGAAAGATGGCGGGCATACTTTGATAACCTATTTAATGGACAACATGAGGAAGATATTGGGGATGTAAGTATTGCTTCAAATTTGATTAATCGGGATTTTATGCGACGAATTAAAAAGGGTGAAGTACGGATGGCATTAAAGAAAATGGGTTCGAAAAAGGCAGAAGGGCCAGATGGTATACCTATTGAAGGATGGAAGTGTTTGGGAGAGAGGGGAATCGAATGATTGACTATACTTTTCAACAAGATTTGGAAATTCAACAAGATGCCACTAGCGTGGAGGTAAAGCACTTTAGTCCCTTTATATAAGAACAAAGGCGATGTACAAGAGTGCTCTAATTATCGGGGGATTAAGTTGATGAGTCATACCATGAAATTGTGGGAACGAGTGATTGAACAACGTCTTAGAAAGTGTGCGGAGATATCAGAAAATCAATTTGGACTTATGCCTGGGAGATCGACTGTGGAAGCAATATTTCTGATGAGACAGATGATGGAACACTATCGTGATAAGAAGAAAGACTTGCATATGATTTTTATTGATTTAGAGAAGGCTTATGATAAGGTACCAAGAGAGGTACTTTGGTGGGCATTAGCCAAAAAGGGCGTGTCTAAGAAGTATATTGACATCAGTAGAGATATGTATGAAGGAGCTAGTACAAGTGAACGTACTACCGTTGGAAGGACTGAGGAATTCCCTATTATGATTGGGGTGCATCAAGTCTCGGCTCTTAGTCCTTTTCTCTTTGCCATAATCATGGACGAATTGACAAGGTCAATTCAAGACGATATTCCTTGGTGCATGATGTTTGCAGATGATATAGTATTGGTTGATGAAACGAAGGACGAAGTTGAAAGAAAGTTGGAACTCTGGAGAAATACGCTCGAAACTCGTGGTTTTAGGTTGAGCAGAAGTAAGACTGAATATTTGGAGTGTAGCTTTAGTGGAAATGGAAGTAGAGAGGCGGGTACAATCACTTTTGATGGGAATGTTATACGAGGATCGGAGTTTTTTCGTTATCTTTGGTCTATTCTTCAAAAGGATGGAGAATTAGACGGTGACGTGGCCCATAGGATTAAGGCGGGATGGTTGAAATGGAAGAGCGCAACGGGGTTATTATGTGATCAAGGCGTACCTTACAGATTAAAGGGAAAATTTTACCGAACAACAATTAGGCCTGTACTTTTATATGGCACAAAATGCTGGGCTGTAAAGCATAGTCATGTGCATAAGATGAATGTGGCGGAAATGCGTATGCTAAGATGGATGTGTGGCCATACGAGAAATGATTGACTTAGAAATGATGTGATTAGGAAAGAAGTACGAGTGGCCCCTATAGAGGATAAGTTGTTGGAGAATCGGTTAAGATGGTTCGGACATGTGAGACGGAGGCCGATTGATGCACCGGTGCGTAGGCTTAAAGAATGGGGAGCGCATAGGCCGGTGAGGGGTAGATAAAGACCTAAACAGACATGGATAAGAGTGATTGAGAATGATATGAGGTTTCTTGGGATTGGAGAAGTTATGGCGTTGGACATGACGACATGGAGGGAGAGAATTCGGGTGGTTAATTATGTGAGTTTTTTTTTTGCGTAATGATTATTACTATTTTTTATTTATTTTTTATTATTTACTTATTTTTGCATATTTATTATTACTTTTTTTTTACGTACTAAATTTTTCACCTATCACTTTTGCCTTTTCATAGGAATGTTTTATTGGAGACGACTTGACGTTTTCAGAGATTTCTTCATGTTAGCTGACCCCAAAGCATTTTGGAACTAAGGTTCCGTTGTTGTTGTTGTAATACAAGATATATACATTTCAGTTATTATTTTAACAAAAATTTTAGACTAGAGGAGGAGATCTTCCTGGACTAACAAATGTTTAGCTACAATATTACTACAGGTTCTAAATAGTAATAAAAAAAATTCTCATTTAATAATATAAAATTTTAAGTTTGTAACTAATTATAAATATAATAAAATTAGTTATATTATAGTTTATAAATAATATATAATATTATTAGAAATATCATAGATAATACATAGTAGTACAAATATACTATAATATAGATTGATATAAAATTATTAAAATTATAATAGAAAAATATATAATATAATTTATAAGTACGAATGATGGAATATTATATTTTAATAACCTGGACCTACACATGTACAAATACAGCTCCAGGTGTATACACGTAATATTTGAATGAAAAAAATTTAATTTCTGAAATCCTACTCAACAGCAACATACGACATGCTAATTTCAGTTTTTTTCTCCTCACTTTAATTCTCCATTGAATTTAATTTACATGTATGGGTGTACCATAGTTACTCGGTTCGCGGGTTGACCCATGGAACCGTGAACTGGATCGTTCGTACCGGAACACGGGTTGACTCCGACCCGGATCGCTATGGGCCGCGTACCGGTTCGTCATTTCCCGCGGGCTGTAAAAGAGGAAAAAAAATGAAGAAAATGGGTGGTGGGCTGTATTGTTTGTGTATTATATGCTTCGTAGATGATGACCTGTTGTTTATGTATATATATGTATGTATCTATAAGCAAAAGAAGAAGAAACTGGAGATGGGTCCCCATAACTGTAAAGCTGTAAAGCTATTAACCGAGGGGAACTCTACAATTGTACACTTGTACTTCAAAATAATATTAATATTGTTGTGTGGCCTTATTGTATACTTGTTGTATTAGTTCAATCTCTTGACGGTTGATATTAACATATAAATCAAATATATTTTATATAAGATTCATCAGTTTTGTATTTTAATTTCGGATGTTTATTTTATATTTATACAACATCTAAGCCTTAGTCCCAAAATGATTTGGGGTCGGCTAACATGAATCAAACTTTGAAGCCGTCAATGATCGTTACATAAATAACATAAAAGGAGAAAAAAAGAGGGAAGAGAAAAAAGCAAAAAAAAAATGAAAAATCCTGAAAAATAAAATAAAAGGTAACATGAAATAAAAGAAAATAGAAATAAAAAAAAGAATCAGATTCCATCCACCATCCGTATTCTTTCCCGCCACATTTGCTTCTCCATCGCCATACTTTCTCCAATTCCAATAAACCACATATCGTTTTCAATCATCTTTATCCAAGTTTTCTTGGTTCTTCCTCTACCTTTCACAATATTACTTGTTCCCCAACTTTCTAACCTCCTTACTGGGGTATCAACAGGTTTTCTTCTCACATGACCAAACCATCGTAATCGATTCTCCATCATCTTGTCTTCTATAGACCAACTCTTACTTTCTCTCTAATCACCTCATTTCTGAGTCGATCCTTTTTTGTATGACCACACATCCATTGTAGCATACACATCTACGCCACATTCATCTTTTGAACGTGATACTGTTTTACGGCCCAACACTCGGTGCCGTATAACAGTGTAGGCCTAATTGCCGTGCGGTAAAATTTACCCTTTAATCTATAGGATCACATAAAACCTCTGTGGCACTCTTCCACTTCAACCACACTGCCTTTATTCTGTGAGCCGCATTGCCATCTAGTTCTCCATCCTTTTGGATAATAGATTCAAGATACCAAAAGAAAGTGGATCCATGAACAACTTTCCCATCAAATGTGATCATCCCCGCCTCTCTATCACTGTTTTCGCTAAACCTACACTCCATTTTATATTTATATTTCAATAAAATATGGTTTTGGTTCAAAAAATTAAAATAATTATGATTGTAGTTCATATATATACATATATATTTAAATTACGCTATGAAAACAAAAATTTACAAATTTGAAATCTATTAAAATGCTGTAGTTTTTCAAAATTAATAAAATATAACAAATAATATACAATCTAACTTAGGACTAAACTAAATACTAGCATCTTTATAATTGTTTCATTATTTGAGTATTGTTTCAGAATAGTTGGTGGTCTTTTTTAATATATAATTTTTATTAAAATTTATTTTTAAAAAGGATCCTTAAATCGATCCGCGTACATCAACGACTCATCGTACCCGATTCACTCATACAAACGTCCCACATTCCCGTACTCGTACCACGTACCCAATCGACCCGCGATCCATGCAATGGGGTGTACATCAACTAAAGCTGATATATATTTGCATACATGTATGATGTATGTATAGTACTATAGTCTGACTATATATATATGTAAAGTCAGCGTATATTTATGCATGTATATGGAAGGCAAATAAAAAAGAGATGTTCGTAATCCATCGTATGATTGAACAGACACTAGAGACAAATAATTAAATTAAACATGTTGGGATGGGAGGACTTGACCCGAGACCCCTCCCTAAATTGAGCTCTGATACCATATAGATGAAACATGAGAAATTATATTATTAAGATCTTTAATTGATACCATAATTAGAGTTCCTTGTATATAGCCTTATACAATGGGGAATATATTAAGCCTATAATATATCTTAACAATTGTTTAATATTTTTCTAAAGTAGTTTCATTTTAAATTTTTTACATTAGTTAATGATAATAACATTACAATATTTGATTTGTTACTTTTTAGTAAATTTTAATTGGCATATAAATATGTTATATTATATATTGTACTTCGACTTTTTAGTTTGACTATTCGTATTGACCAAATTTTGACTAATAATTGGTGAATTTTATAATATATTTAAAAAAAATCAGAATTAAAATCTTATAATTAATTTAATGAAATTTTTCATTAATTTTTTTGGTCATTTATTTAGTTAATAGTACATTTTAATTATTAGTCAAAATTTGGTTGATTTGAGTTAAAAAAAGTCAAAAGTAGCCACTTATTATTGCTACATAGTAGGCCCCTTTGAGTGTGACACAGTAATTTTTAGTAAATATGGTTAAATTCATTGTTTTCAATATGTGGTGACTACCTACATTTTAGATTTGCTTTCTTATTTTTCATTGATTTTTTGAATTTACTTGGCTTAAAGTATTTAATTGGTTCTTAAAAAAAAAGTATTTAATTGGTTCTTGTTTATGTTAGATCTCTAAGTTTTTAATATTGCATGGTGAGTGGTAGGGGTGAGTACACGTAAAGCCGGGGTTTGTAAAATCTCCGGAACCGTCCCAATTTTCGGGTATTGAAAATATTAAGAACCGGTATTGTACCATTATTAAAATATCCATCTTGTATTGTTCCAAATTTTCGGGACAAGATGGGGTCGGGGATTTGGAGATTCGGTACTCATTAAGAAACAATATAAGTCCAACTTATTCTTGGTAAATAAAAAACCAAAATATAAAATTATAGATTCCAAGTAAAAAAGCTATGAGATAGTCTAGAAAACTACAAGTTCAAAGTGTTCTACCCGCATCCAGGATGCTCTTATTAACTACAAATAAAAAAACTACATCTAGAATAATTGTTGTACTTTGTTCAAAATTTCAGCTACATGATTGCAAGTCTGAGCCTAAAACTCCAAATCCAAGTACCGGATTGCGACATGCCAACTTCACATGTAACAAAGATTACTCAAATATGTTACTTCACTTACTTGCAATTCTCTAATATTTAATTATAACACATGCATAAATATTATATACTTATACACACGCATGCTCTCTAACTAAATCACATGAATAAGGAAATAAGTCATATAAAACAATAGCAGTTGATCAAATTTACTGCCATCTCAAGACTAATATTTCAAGCTTGCGACAGGCTTGTTATTGTAGTCTGTGACTTCTAAAAAAAATGGAGTGCCTTCCATCAACATCCCTCCAGAAGAGATCCTGCTTTAAGAAACATTAAAGTATATCTTACAAAGGCTGTAGGCAATGCTTATATTAATAGTGATTGTTTACCATTCATCAGCGAATTAAAGTTTAAATCAGTAGTGATTGCTGATAGAGTGATAGCAATGCTTACATAAATATTGACATAAATTGAAACGAATAAATAAGAATAAAGTAAATTTCTACCCTACTAGAGGTTCTTGAAAATTTTACAAGTATACAGACAAAGGCATAAAAGCATGAAAGAGTACTACAGGATGAACACATTAGCCCTCTGTGCCACTGCACTGCAGGAATCTAATTTAATTGAATGCATACTAACTTCTAAACTAAAACACAGTTCTTATAGTTCGACACAGGAATTCTGCAAATTTAACAATCTTAAGTCAGAAACATATATGTTATGCAATTTCAACAAAACTTATACAATTATATAATATAAGAAATCACCTGATTAACAATCCAAATTCTGTCTAGGCCGAATAGTGTCTATAATTTCGGGATCTTCAGTCACATCTGAAAATATAAATGAGAACTAACCATTAGATAATTTTATATAATATTATGATATAAAGAATAAAACAAGAAATGGAATAAGATTGAAGGTAGAGAATATACCTAATTCAACTTGTCAAGATCTTCAACTAAATTCTTTGACACTAATAGGCAGATTGGAACTCCTTAACCAATCTTGGCAACATATTAACACCTCAACTGTAGTAGGAGTTAAAGAACTTCTAAATTTGTCTAAAGTCCTTTCTCCGGTACTAAAAGCAGACTCAGAAGCCACACTCGATGCTTGAATTGCCAATACATCCTTAGCAACCATTGAAAGCAGGAAATCTCACTGCATTGACCTTCCACCAACATAGAATAAAGTCAGTGGTGAAATTTTCAGGATATTCCTCCAAATACCTCTCTAGCTCTCATGTAAACACCACTTGCTTCTCTTTCTCTATTTGTACAAAATAATCATCCATTTTTTTATCTATCGTATCATCCATAAAATCCAAATTATTTTGAGATACAGAGTTACAGAAGTTTTCACCTAAACTTGTCTCTACGTGTTCGCCATTTTTCCTGTAATTCTCCATCATTTCATTTAAACAACGAGTAACTCTCTTTGTCAACTCTATTGACTCGTCTTCCCCATAAATCGAAGCGTACTTTACTTTCAGACTAAGAAGCACGGGTGCGGGGGTGCGGGTGCGGGTGCGTAGTACGGGGATACGGGGATTTGCTAAATTTGAAAATAGGAGGATTCGGGTGCGGGGGGATACGGCATATATAAAAATGTTTTAAAATATATATATGTATATTTATGATTTTAGATGTAACAAAAAAATATTAGAAAGCAAGGGTGAAGAGTTTCATTAAAATAACAAATAGTGCAAAGCATAACTTAAACCATCCTTAATAGTTTGAAACATACAAATAAACATCTTAAAACATTATAACATTAATCATCTTGAATAATCATGGCTTCCATCTCCGGCTCATCAAGTGAAAGACTAGCTATCTCAAGCTCCTCGGCAGAATAATCATGACTTCTAATAATTTTAAAGAACGAACAGAATAAATTAATAATTTTACATTTTTACAGATCGAACAAAAGTACAGAACAATACATAATAGAAGACCATTTATAAAAAAAAAACGAACAGAAGTACAGAAATATACAAAAAAAAGTGATAACATAATATAATTACAGTGATATTAATATATAATATATTATTGCACTGATAAGTGATAACACGTGTTAACATAACCAGTGATGATAATTTATTGAGTAACCCGTTTGCTGTTAACATAACCCACTTTGCTGTTATCATAACACTAATATATACACACAGTTATATACTTATATTATATATAATATACTGGAAGTCTGGAAGATATAAGGGATTCGCCCCTCACCAGCGTACACAAATCGAAGGAGAAGACAAATCGAAGGAGAAGAGTCAGAAGACAGATCGAAGTATACCCAGATCGAAGAGACGAAGCCGCCGTTGATGGTCGCCGCCGATGGGTCGATGGGTCGCCGACTCGCCGCCTTCAAGACTTCAATTCATTGATTCAACTTCAATTGGAAAACTAGGACTTCTAAGGTAAACCCGTTTTTTTAATATCTTCAATTAATTGACCAGAAAATTACGGTCTATACCCCTCCCGCACCCCCCGCACCCCTGCTTGAAAATATTGGGATACGCCACCTGGCGCACCCTGTACGCACCCCGCCGCACCCCCGCACCCCTACGTATCCCCTACGCAGTACGCGGGGTGAGGGGCGAATCCCTGCTTTCTAGCTTTCAGATAATTCTTTTTATATCTCGCATCTAATACCACTGCAACAAAAAGCATGGTATTCGTCTCATCAAGAGACCCCTAGTATTTATCAAATTTTTCTCTCATCTTTTTCCCCATTTCGACTAGTGCAGGATCATTGTTAGTTTCACAAAGCTGCAAGTCTCTTAAGATTTTCAGTATTTCTGGAAAATACAGATGGGAAGTAGAATAGACTACACCAGACAACTTACATGTGACATCATAAAACCTTTTTAGAAATTTAGTTATGATTCTAGCATTTTTCCAATCCAACTCGGTTGGTAGATCATCTCCCAAATCTCTTGCATATTTAATATACTTATCTTTAAGTTTGTCAAAGGCCTTTTGTTCTTTTGGTACATATAACTTTTTCCAACATTAAATAGGTTGAATTCCATCTAGTTGGGCTATCTAATTGCAAGGATTTGGTAAATTTAAGATTTGACTTCTCCCATTGTTTAAACATGTCTAATCTTTGAGGACTACTTCGTATATACTTGACAACATCCCTAATTTTTTTAATGGACGAGTCAATTGTTAGAAGGCCATCCTTGACAATAAGATTAAGAATATAAGCACAACACCTCATATGAAATCTCTCCCCACCCAAGACCAAAGCCCCTGTTTTAATTAGTTTTTTCTTCAACTGATTCAGTGCCTTATCATTTGATGTGGCATTATCAACAGGTATACACAACATTTTTCAAACCCCACCCATCCATGCAAAAATCAACAAGATTTCCAATGTTTAACCCTTTGAGACTTACTGACACAAAAGTTCAGAATTCTCTTATGCATTTTCCAATTGCTATCGATAAAATGAGCAGTTAAGCATAGATAAGACGCATTTTGAATGCTTGTCCAAGTATCAGTTGTCAAAGAAACCCCTGACATTAAGATGCAAATACGTCAAATATTTTTTTTCCTCTTTAATGAACTAAGTGTAACCATCTTTGGCAATAGTGAACCTAGATGGAATTCGAAAGTCAGGTATACTAACCTTACAAAAGCCTCTGAGCCCATCCCTCTCAACAAACCTAAAGGGTAATTCATCTTTGATAATCATTTTGACTAAAGCATCTCTAGTTGTTTTTGATTAAACCGCCAACAAGAAAGCTTGTTTTTAACAGAACCACCCTTATTGAGTTTCAAGATTGACTGTGATTTGTCTATCTTTAGTCATATATGCCTCAACTAGCTCTTTCTGTGTAGGAAATTTTTACACGTATCTCTTAAATGCTTCCATAAATTAGAAATACCTTGATCACTTTTTCCCTTATAATCTCTTTTACAATACACACAAATTGCTCTACCAGTTTCTTTGCCTTCAGAATCATAGCATTTATCAGAATGTTCCCAAACCCCAGACCTTGTTTTCTTAGGAGCATGGGTAACAGATGTAGTACCTTCTGTTGGAGTTAGATCTTCCGAAGAATCCACTGTAATAGGTAGAGAATCAACATTGATTTGGTTTTGCTCAAGTGACACTCGTTGTGTAATAGTTGAATTCTCCATTGCATATGCTTTTTTTTCTATTACTTCCTTTCATCCGAACAAATAAAGAACTACACGTAAAGATTAGAATCCAACTCAATGAAATAGATAATGAAATGATTTATAACATGAGATGTACCTCTGAGAAGCAGAAGCAGTGCACTAAGCCGCTTGAAGAATGAAAGTAGTTTACTAGTTTGACGATCATATGTATTCTAGGATTGTGGTTGCTGTTAAGATAGAATTAAAAACAAAAGAAAAGATAACCCGAAAGAGAGATCAATTCAGTTAGGAGTCTATCAATTGTAATTGTCAATAGAGAAAGGACCAGAGTGATTAGCAAGTGAGCATGTTCCATAACTAATAATTTTTAAATTTTAATAAATTATACACTATATATTTAATTGTTATCTATGTTTATAATAATTTACTTTATATCTTTTTGTGGTTGAATAAGGATAAACCGAAATCAGTTAATCATATGATAACTTTCTACATTTTGTGGATAAACCGAAATCAGTTAATCATATGATAACTTTCTACATTTTGTGGGATAAATATGTGATATATTCTCATTTATCACTTGCACCTTTATGCATATCTTTAATCTTATCATCTTAGTAGATGGAGATGAACTTAATATTTATTAAATTGTTTAACAAAATAGAATTAGACACCAGTGATGCAATTCCATGAAACAAGAGTTGAATAACAACAACAATATTACCCCAATGCCTCAATGGCTCCTGCAAAAAGCAGGGTAAGGGGGGATCGGATGTACGCAGCCTTACCCATGTTTTAACACAGAGAGGCTGTTTCCGGATGATCCAAAATGAAAATTGCATCGAGAATCGCATGGAATGACTAGTACTTCATGGGAAAAAGAAGTGCTTTATTCCATTATAATCAAGAAACAAGAGTTAAATAAATTTGTCCTAAATGCTTTTGTCTAAAACAACTAAACAAGACTCAAAAGGGTTTGTTCAAAATATCAAATATGATATGTAGATTAATAAATATGATTTTGTTTTAAAAATTTCACTTACGCTATATATTTTATTTAATTACTCCCCCTGTCCCAACCATTTCTATACACTTTCCTTTTTTGGATGTCCCTCTGAATTCTATACATTCGTAAAGTTTCCAAAAATAGTAAAGTTTTATAATATAAAAATTAACCACACCCACTACTTTCCTCCACTATACTCACTTTATATATTAAATATTGATTGGGCTCACCACCACATGGCCTACATATTAGATATACTTTTAACTGTTCAATTGTTCTTTTTAAATCTTAGATTTAACGGTGCACATGATTTTCTTGACAACCAAATATCTCTCTTCTATATATATATATATTGTACTTTGCTCAAGAAATATCTCATCATTGTCAAGACAAACCCCAGAATCACTAAATATATCGTCAAATCTCCAAAAAATCAACATAAATGACCAAATATTTGACCAGATCACCAAAAATCAAATGAAAATCACCAAAAGTCTAATCATAAATCCTAAATAAACAATTTTTTTGAGCAACCATCATTCTCCCGAGCCGTTGTGACCACACATCTACCGACGTATTCAACGTCATCGCCGTAATCATCTTCATCGTCAATTATATTTTCGATCGACCTTTCGCGTTTTTCGAATATTTTCGATCGACCTTTCGAGTTTTTCGAGTCGATTTGTAATCAGGTGTTGAAGAAGTTGAGTCAATATAACTTTCAAATCTAATACCAGAGTTGGAAAAGATTAACATGCTTTATAAACCATATAGAGAAAATCGAGATATACTTGTATGTATATATGTTTTTCCATTGTTTCCAATGGAGCCAAAGACTCCTTATTCTTTGGTTCTGGATTATAATGGAATAAAACAAAATGACTCACTAAACTGGCTGCACTTCTTTTTCTCATGAAGTACTAGTCATTCCATGCAATTCTCGATGCAATTTTCATTTTGGATCATCCGGAAACATCCTCTCTGGGTTAAGACAGGGGTAAGACTGTGTACATCCGATCCCCCCTTACCCCGCTTTTTGCGGGAGCCGTTGAGGCATTGAGCTAATGTTGTATGTATATGTCTAGGGGGGTGGGGATTGAGGTTGTAGAATGGTTAGGAATCAAATCGGAGATATGATGGTGAAATGTTGGTGGTCGGAATAAAAATGTAGATGAGTGAGCTATAGTGGTTGATGGAGAGAGACATGTGAGAGAGGGATGATAAAATGTATGATGGAGATTAAAACTAAGTTCTCATTTTATAACGGGTTCTCATGTGATCATCTGCCCAAGTGCCTATATATATATATATATATATATATATATATATATATATTAGGATATGATGCAACTTCATCGGATCACAAATATGAGAGAGAAATCAGAAGTTTCTGTATAAAGTGAGATTACATTCATGATACTAAGAAATCAGAAGTTTCTCGGTTTATGTATTAATTGTTCTTTACCTTTGTAATGCAGCATGGGTTAAGGAACCTTTGAAGAAAAAGACGGTGGCAAAAGAGAGAGAGACATTCAAAGCAGAGCAGATCCAGCATGATTATGGTGGTGGGAGTAAGGGACAAGGGGATTGCAATCTGGAGGAAAATGTACTAGGTAAAGAAAATATAATGCAACTTCATCGGATTACAAATTGAGATAAAGAAATCAGAAGTTTCCTTTGTAAAGTGAGATAACATCCATGATACTAATCAGAAGTTTCTTGTTTGATGTATTAATTGTTCTTTACCTTTGTAATGCAGCATGCATTAAGGAACCTTCGAAGAAAAAGCAAGTGGAAAAAGAGAGAAAGCATGATCATGGTGGTGGGAGTAAGGGACAAGGGCATTGCAACCTGGAGAAAATCGTAGCAGGTAAACTGACCAGTCTGATTACATCAGGAAGACTAGAACTTCTATTCCTGTGAACTGAATGAAACCGTTTATCAGTTGCAGCTGGAGATGAGGAAATTGTCAGGTTAAAAGCTGAGTTGGCAAAGAAGGATGCTGAGTTGGCAGAAAAGGATGCTCTTGTGAAAACCTATGAGTTGTTATTGGTCGCTGCTCACATCAGTGTTCAGTAAGCTAATGAATGAACATGTATTATCTATTCTGTGGGTTGTTTAGGAAATTGTAATGTAGACTCTGTTTGTGCGGACAACTAGAGTCGGATCGAGTTCCGGGTTCTTGACGAGCTTACCACATTCTTTTCCCTTTTATTAATACTAGCTTAAATCCCTTGCAATGCATGTGCTTGTTTTTAATATTTTTATCTTATTACTTATATTTACATTTGACTTTTTTATATAAATATGTTTAAATTATTGTAACAAGGACGGCTGCGAACCGCCGCATTGCGGCGGGGCGATGACTATTCGTGTATACGTGTGTCGGGTTTTAGGCGGTTAGCTTGTTTCTGCATTACAGTTATAGTAGGAGCTTGAGTTTTGTTAGCTGTTCACTCTTTTAAACATTTGTTAAATTTAAAATTGCTTTTATGGCCACTCCTTTTGTTTTGCTAAACACATTTTGGTTATCTGTCAGATTCAGAAAGATGCATAACATATGTACATGTTGGGCTGAAACAAATCAAAAATTGGGCTGAATAGTGGGCCTTGGTTAACTCTTATTTACACATGACGAACAAATTATTATATTTTAACATGTGTGTTTATATATATATATATATATATGTGTGCGCGCGAGTGTGAAAAATAATATATATAAATAAATATAACTAATATATAATAAATAATGAATGAGAATTTATTTAATATTATTATCTTAAAGGGTTATCTACATGTGTTATTTATATAAAAGTGTTGTTTACGTAAAAATATTATCTAAAAAGTGCTACTTTTATAAAAGCGAGCGAAAATTAGTAAAAATTCGAGGAAAAACTGTTTTGATCTAGGAAGATTTTGGAGAAGGGGGTTGAACCACGTGAAGCTTCTTGAAAAGACGGTCGCAACAAAAATAGAATCAACTCAATCGGAGGTCGGGAGCTCGAGTTATGAGGGAAACAAAACCGGTGTGCAGCATCAAAATATGCTCTCGGTCAAGCTCACGAAAATAAGAAATTGATGCTCAAATTATGGCCCATTTTAGCGGCCCAATCCAGAATATTTTAGGTCCATTTTCAGCTGCTAAAATAATTAAATGCAGCCCATGAGTTAATTATTTTTGCTAAGAAGTGCAGCCCATTTGCAAACATATTTCAGCCGCCGTTTTTTTCCACAACGACAATGCATGCGTCGTTTAATGACGCTGCATTATATATATAGTAATTTTCTGTGTAAAAATCCATGTTGTAAAAAGCGGGAGTCAGACTTAATCCGGTAGAGGTGTTGTCCAATGATAAATAGGATAATTGGGGATTAATCGGTGATTAATCAGATATATAATCGGGCTAGTGTTTTACATATATGTTTTATATAAATAATTCATTATTTTGATTGTGTTATAAACATCGAAAGAAAGAGGAAAATATGAGAGAAGATGGAGACATCCATGAAATTGTATATAATTATGAAGGCAATATCTCTATTTATAGGTACACATCTAGGGTTTCATAGGCATATTAGTCATTCACTAAATACACAATTGAGTGGTTTTATCTTTCTGTTCGTGACTTGTTTACAACACTTCCCCTTGAATGACTATTACATATATATCTGGTGGATTAATTTGAAGAAAAACCCAACGAGAGAAAAACTTTCAAATTGTTTGGAGTGAGCTTGTAAGATGCATAATTTGCTGCATCATACTGCTGTTAGGAAAACTTCTGAGCAATATATAATTGAACTTGCTCCCCCTCATATCGATCATTCTTGTATGAATATCCGCCTAAGTAAAACCCTATGGGACAAAAACTGAGTGATCATAAGAGTATATGTTTCTCCGTATACAGAATTTTCTTATAGGAGTGTCCATGTGTTGCCTCATCAAAACCTTGTCAAGAAAACCCGGTGGGAAAAACTTGATCGAAGGAAAAAGAGTACAACTACTCCTTTAAATCTTGAGGTCCAATATCGATCTCTGTAATGTCCTCATTATGCCATGAATATGTCTCGTTAAAACCTTATTACGAAAACCCTGTGGGAAAAATCCTAATGAAGGAAAAAGAGTACACTATTCATGTTAATACGCCATCCTGGTTGCCTCGTTAAAAACCTTGCTAGGAAAACCTAATGGGATAAAATCTCAATCAAGGAAAAAAAGAGTGCAACGCGTATTTTTATATAAACATGCTTCAGACATTTCAAAAATCCTCCGTGAATTAGCATAGGTATCATATTCAGTGCAGGTTGCAATCTCGAACTCACATGTTGGTGAGACATGTCATCTCTTCTGGAGATTTCATATTAGTTGTGGTAAAACTCATCAACCATACATATTCTCAACTTCATGTGTTGTTCATAATGATTGAGAGATGTTGCTAGTAATACATACTTCATAGATTTTCACTGGTAGTTCTATTGAGCTATTCAGGAGTCCCAATTAAGTATAAACATCAACTTATACTGCTATAATTGCAAATCTGTTATTTATTTTCATTATGAAAATTCCGGATCGGACAACATCATTTATATTGTCTCTCCCATTGATCTACAAATCACTTGTAGATCACAAATGAATATATTTTCTTCTTACCACACACCATATTGACTCTATGCAAATAGTTGGGATAACTTCATTCTTCTATTATAGCCCACAATTCTTTCAGATCTAGTAGGTGATTGATTTTATTTCAACGCACTCTCAATGCATTATAAATGCAGAGAACCATATAAAGATATTTTTTTCCTTGCAGATAGCGCTGAAGTTTCAAATACCTTATTTGAATGTTGACCAGTAGATGATGAATTTAGCCTTGATTATATATTAGTTCATGTAGAACTAGTAAGATATACAAATGCAATAATTGCACTGAGATGTGATGCTTCCGGACCATGAATCTCTTCATCATCATTTGGTATAAAGGTGTCCTTAATAGGATCACGTGACTAATCAATCATTTTGATGAGCGTATTTCATTCATGTAAATCGCTCTGTACCTTCTTGGTATAAGTGGGTTGATATACAAATAATACACTTTCCAAGTGTTTGTAAACCAAGATATATTCTAGATATTTCTATACGATGTCATATTATCTTCTCAAATAAAGTGTCAATTGGATCTCATATGGAGTTCTAATCAATATCTATATATGACGTTGAGTCATTAGTATTCGTTAGTCTGTTGTGCGGCGATTAATACGCCTCGATAGGAGATCGGCATCACGATCAGAGAAGCCAACCATGGAAGACATACTCTGGACAAACTCCTAGAGTTCGGCTGTCTGATGACCGTCTTTTGGTACCAGCCGATCGTCTTTTGATATCTCGATTTATCGTCTTTAATGAGCGAACCAGAGGCGATCGCCTCGTGCCACGTATGGATCCAAAGATCCGTCAAAGTCGTCGAAGACCGACCTGGGACGGTGGCCCACGTGCGAATCTTCAAAAGGCGCCGACAGATAGGACTTTGACCACAACCCGTCACCTACCTCACCTACCGACAAAGCCGCCGAAAGGTACAAAGGTCCTCCCTGACACCGCCAGACGCGTGTGTTGGCCTCTCATTGGCTCGCACAGCTGGCTCCAGCAGCAGCCCCAGACTTTAAGGGAACAGCCCCACGTGACGGGACGATCGGACACCTTATTATAATATAAAAGACGGCGGTCGCCCGCGATCGCCGGAGGGGTCCCAACTACCTTGTCCCCTATAAATAGAGAGCTCACTACAGCAGCCAAAGGGACGCGGATTTTACTACGAATTCAGTGCAAAATACACACAAAAGAGAGAATCAAAGACTCTTTTGGCAACCACTTATACATTCATAGTGATATTCATACACATTCATCATATATCCCAAGCAAGAACTCACAGATTTATCTATCTGGTTCTTCCGGCAATCTAAGCGCTCTAAAGCCTAGATAACTAGAAGTCTTTACACTCCTTGTAATAGATTCTAACATTGATATTTGTACTCGACAGTATATTTATTAATAACATCTCGCGAGAGCATTCAAGCCCGGGATTAACAACCCCGACAAATCTTGTGTTATCTATTTTCTCACGGAAGTGTTCTCGCATTTGTTTGTTACTCGATCATTCCAGCAATACTATCTCCGGATAATATTTTGGGTAACAAAAATTGGCGCTAGAAGAAGGGGCATCTAAACCTCAAATTTTCATTCCTACCGTCCCGAAGAACACTCACTGTTCCCGGGGCATATACTTGAAGAAACACTCACTGTTCTTCATTAGAAAAACCTTCAGAAAATGACATTTGCAACGACCTCCAAGAGAGCCACCCTGAGATCCGCCGGAAATCTCGTTCCGGCCCGGACCGAATCCCAACCCACGGCGGAAGGCGACCTTGGCGACGCTAGGCTCTCACTCCCGCCCCCGAGGGACGGTTCTAGCCTCTCACTCGATCAGTTCCAGACATCGGAACAAATTGAGGAGGCTATAGCCATCCTCAGGGAACGACAGAGGGCCCGCGATTCGCCCACCATCACTCCGTCAACCATCCGCCGGGCAAGCAAACGAAAGCTCAAGGGGATCTATGTCGAGAAATCGACAGAAAGCCCCGAGCCACAGGAGAAGTCTCTCGTAAGGCGGGACGATTCCATCTTCAGCCGCCTGGGGAGCGATCCCTCATGGCGACCTGGGCACTCGGGCCCCAGGCGGGAGACATCGGTATCCGAATCCTTTACCAGGAGTTCGGCATATCCGACTCCCAGGAGACAAGTCGGTCAGCGAGTCTCGGCTCGCCCAAGGAAGGAACCCACTGGCAGGGAGCTCGTCATTCACCACGGGGTTAGGGGATCAGTACACGATCGCCTTGGTTCGCGCTCTGAGAGCCACTCGGCGAGCAGTCAGGCGCTAGGAGATCGATCGTTGGATCAAGCGAACCACTCGCGATTCAGATCGAGCTCGCCCCAGTCCAACCGACGATCAATCCCCCACAAACACCTCTATATGAGGGGAGATCGGATCCGGAAACCCACCTGAGCAAATTCCGGATCTACATGACCGGATGTGGAGCATCAGATGCGACCAAGTGTCGAATGTTCCCATTAACACTGGGCGACCTCGCCCACAGGTGGTACGTCTCGCTACCACCTCGCTCAATCAACTGCTTTGAGAAGCTGGCGAGAGACTTCACGTCGTACTTCACCGCCAAAGTCGCTCGCCCTGAAGGCCCCCACCGCATGATGAAAATCAAGCAGGGGAAGGACGAGTCAGACGAAGATTACATCGACCGGGTAGACGAGATTGTCCTCACCGGCGAGCCCATCAGCGACGAGCTCGCTCTCAACTCCGTCATGAGCAGATTCCACAGACGCTCGCCCATGTTCAGGCACCTCACAAAGGATATCCCCCCGACCTACTCGGTCTTCCGCGGGAAAGCCGCCGATTTGCTGGCCAGGCAGAGGATGCTCTCACTCCGCTTGGACGAGGGACCGTCCGAAGAAGGAAAGGCACCATCCCATGTCCAGAAGAAGGCGGTCGCCAAGCCCAGAAGGGCAGTCGCCAAGCCGCCGGGCGAGTTCAAAGCCTTCGAGGATGTAGAGGTCCACATTCTCCACAACCTCAACTTGTCCCCGGCTCACATCTTCAACGCAATCAAGGGTCGTGAGTGGCTTTCCAAGGCAAAACCGATAAGGGACCACGGTCATCTAGACCGTAGCAAATTCTGTGCCTACCATAAGAGTCCCGGCCACAATACCAGCCAATGCCGCGACCTCCTCAGACAGCTCTGGCGACTGTTTGAGGAGGGCAAACTGGACAACTTGGTCACCAAGCCAGAGCCTAGGACGGAAAGGACCGGAGGGCGCGAGCGCCGACAACACGAGAGAACTCCCCCCAATCCGGTCGCTAGAATCGAGCACGATCCGGAGTACTCGGATGAATCGGTCCCTCCGATCAACCCTGGCGGTCGGATCAACATGCTCCAAGCAGGAGGTGGAAACCTCGGGGGCCTTTCCCCGGTTTCCACCATGTCAAACAGGAAGCGAAAGGCCGAGCTGAGAACTTTCGCCGGGGTCCATGTCGTGGTACCTCCGGAGCCGACCATCTCTAAAGACGCACTCATCACCTTCTCCAACAAAGACAGGGAGGGAGTGCAATGTCCCAAAGAGGATGCACTGGTGATCTCCGCCTGTATCCTAGGGAAGACGGTCGATCGCATACTAGTCGACAATGGGAGTTTCTGCAACATCATATTCAAATCCGCCCTAGACCAACTCGGCAACTTAATCAAATTCATCAAGCCTTTCGACACCGTGCTCCAAGGGTTTGGCGACAACACAGTCCGAGCCTACGGGAGGATCAAGCTCTCCGTCGAGCTAATATGCTTTTATGATCCCAAGGTTAGGATTACTAGGAACCTAAGTTTTGTAATCATAGATAGGCCCAGCATCTATAATGGGTTCCTAGGTCGCCCTTTCTTAGAAACCTTTGAGGCGGTCGCCTCATCTTTCTTTTACTGTATCAAATTCCCACTGCCGATGGGACGGTCGGTACTGTAAAAGGAGATCAGCTAATGGCAAAAAGATGTTTGAATTACTCCTATGTTGTTACTTCTTTCAATACTTCCCATACTATATGTAACATTGAAGCAATCGACGATCAACCCATGGAGATTGACGAGCCGAGCACATCGTACCAACCCGACTCAGGGGACGCCATCTCTCATCAATTGACGGACGACATCGAGCCAAGGATCGGATTCGAGCCAAGTCTTGACATCGATCCAAGGACCGAATCCGGAGATCGCACCAAACGAGAGGCGACCGTCCCTTTCGAAGAGTTGGAAAGTATTACGATGGATCCGGTTCATCCAGAACGGGAAGTACAGATCGGCGCAAGCATCGACCACGAATTAAAGGGGGATCTGATCAACTTGCTACGTAGGAACATCAGAGTCTTTGCCTGGTCGCATCAAGATATGGTTGGCATTAGTCCCGAACACGCTTGCCATTATCTGAAGATCGACCGGGCAATGAAGCCTGTTCACCAGAAGCGTAGGAAGTTCGGTCCCGATAAATATGCGGCGCTCGACGTAGAAGTCCAGAAGTTACTAAACAACGAATTAATCGGAGTAGCCACAGACGAACCACAATGGGTCGCCAACGCGGTGCTCGTCAAAAAGCCAACCGGATCCTGGAGGTTATGCATTGACTTCACCGACCTCAACGCGGCATGTCCAAAAGATCACTTTCCGATGCCTCATATTGATCACTTGGTCGATAGTATGGCAGGTTGCGAAATGATGTCATTTATGGATGCCTTCGCCGGATACCATCAAATCCCAATGGCGGAGGAAGACATAAAACACACATATTTCCACACGGAAAAAGACATATACTATTGGGTTCGAATACCGTTTGGCTTGAAAAACGCAGAGGCGACGTACCAACGACTGGTCAACAGAATGTTCGCCGATCAGATCGGCAAAACCATGGAGGTCTACATTGACGACATCGTGGTTAAAAGCCTCAAGAAGGAAGATCACCTCAACGATCTCGTCGAGACGTTCTCCATCCTTGAGAAGTTTAACATGAAACTGAACCCCAAGAAATGCAACTTCGGAGTGGGCTCCGGAAAATTCCTGGGGCACATCGTAATCCAGAGGGGGATCGAGGCGAACCCCACCAAAATACAGGCGATCCTTGACATGCAGGAACCACGAAACATCAAGCAGGTGCAACGCCTCACAGGTTGTCTAGCCCTCAACCGTTTCATATCACGGCTCGGCGATAAAAGCAAGCCTTTCTTCGCAACCATCAAGAACAAGAAGTTCGCATGGACGAAGGAAATCCAGATAGCGTTCGCCAAGATAAAGGAATATCTGTCTAACCCCCAGATCCTGGAAAAGCCGATCCCCGGTGAAAAATTATTCCTTTACCTAGCAGCCTCGGAGGTCGCGCTGAGTGCCGTTCTGGTGCGAGCGGAGGGGCAAGCCCACTTGCCGATCTACTATGTTAGACAGGCGCTCCACGACGCTGAGACACGTTATACACCATTGGAGAAGATCGCCTATGCCCTTGTCATGAGTGTTCGTAAGCTGAGGGCGTACTTCTTCGATCACCAAGTGGAAGTCCTAACAACTCTACCTCTAAGGCAAGTCCTACACCGGCCGGACACTAACGGGCGAATCCTCAAGTGGTCGTTGGAGATCGCCCAATACGGTATCACATACGCTCCTCGCACGGCGATCAAGGACCAAGCTCTGGCGGACTTCGTGGTGGAATTAACTTTCCCTCACAGTCCGACCCAGATCGGCCGACCTGCCTGGAAATTATATGTGGATGGCTCGGCGACCAATTCGCGAGCAGGGGCAGGGATTGTCCTCATCAGCCCCGACGGACAAAGTTTCACAAATGCTGTGCGTTTCGGTTTTTGTGCGACCAACAATGAAGCCGAATACGAAGCTTTGGTAGGCGGGCTCGATCTAGCCCTCGCCCTAGATGTTCGTCGCCTCCATATCTTCATGGACTCCCTTTTGGTAGTGAACCAAGTCAAGGGGGAATATGAGGCGCACGGCGAACAGATGGTCAAATACCAAGAGCTAGTCGCCGAAATGTGCACAAAATTTGAAGAAGTACTAATCGAACAAGTACCGAGGGAGCACAACTCCCAGGCCGATGCCCTTTCCAAACTAGCATCATCGGATGGGGCAGTCGACTTCTCCAATATCCAAATCACAAAGTCAGTAAGGCCGGCGATCGACAGAAGCCTGGTTACCACGGTTGCCATCGCCAAGGAAAACTGGATGACTCCGTTCATCAAATACTTAAAGGACGGAACGGTCCCTGACGACCGTGTTAAAGCTCGCCAACTCCAGCTCCGTGCGACCAGATATACCCTATTGGGCGACCAGCTTTAAAAACGGGCCTTCAGCCTTTCCCTCCTCAAGTGTATTACACCGGAGGAAGGTCGGCTCGTTTTAGCCGAGATCCATGACGGGATTTGCGGAAACCATGCGGGCGGGCGAGCTCTCATCCATAAGACAACCAGACAAGGTTTTTTTTGGCCATCACTTCAGAAGGATGTGATCGCCTATGCCAGATCGTGTCACAGGTGTCAAATAATGGGCCCAAACATCAAACTCTCCCCCGAACAGCTCACCTCCATGTACAACCCTTGGCCATTTGCGCAATGGGGCATCGACCTTATTGGTCCCTTGCCGACGGCACCAGGGGGCTGTAAATTTGCTATCGTAGGGGTCGACTATTTCACCAAGTGGGCAGAGGCCGAGCCACTAAACAAGATCGGCCAGGAACAAGTGATCAAGTTTATCTGAAAAAACGTCATATGCCGATTCGGTCTGCCCCAGGCCATCATCTCCGACAACAGAAAGCAATTCGACGGCTTAGAAGTCATGCAATTCTGTGAGAAGTGGGGAATCAGAAGGTTGTTCTCAGCACCCTATCACCCTCAGACGAACGGGGAGGTAGAAGCAGTGAACAAGATCCTTAAACACACAATTAAAGCGCGACTCGAATCCAAGCAAGGACGATGGGCGAACGAGCTCCCAGATGTTTTGTGGTCATACCGAACGACGACCCGTAATTCAACCGGCGAAACCCTATTCGCCCTCGCCTTCGGAACAGAAGCAGTGATTCCTTCGGAGATCGCCATCCTCAGCCATCGAACCGAACAGGAGATAACGACCGACAATGATGTGGCCCGACGGATCGACCTCGACATGCTCGAAGAACGACGGCTGACCTCAGAAATGAAGAACACAATCCACAAAAGGAGAGCCGAGAAGTTCTTCAATTCAAAGGTCAAAGAAAGAAGATTCCAAGTGGGCGATCTCGTCCTCAAGAAGATTCAAACCCACACAGGCGTTTTTGGTCCAAACTTGGAAGGGCCCTTCAGAGTATCCAGATGGCTAACTAAAGGAGCCTACGAACTGGAACATCCTGACGGTATTCCGGATCAATACCCCTGGAACGCCGTGCATCTGAAAAAATACTACCAGTGAAAATTTTGTATTCAATTTCAACGATGTACAAGGAATATAATGAGATCTTTTCCTATCCCATCTATTCTGGCGATCGCCCCACCAGGTATATAGCATACCGCCGACGATCGTTGATCATGATGATCCGAGGTAAAATCAATGCAGCCATGGTCCTGGAGGTTGATGGAACCGACAGCTTCGCCCATGCAAGGTTCCTTTGGGCTGAGATCGCCCGCCCTTCGTTTAAATATGAGGCCGGCGTAGCCGAAGGACCCTCCAAAATAATCAGTAGACACAATCGCACGTCCTCGAGGTACATCATTTAACATGGTGAACCCGGACAATGTGACGTACCACTACCCCCGTCTCAACGTACACCATCGAGGGTCGCCATCTTCATGGCGGGCCGAGGTGGAAGCAGAGCTGACAAGCCGCGGACGTGGAGTCGAATAAGCCGACGACGCCCCGCGCAAGGACTCCTCCAGACCAAGATCGTCCGCCTTTCGTTTTAACACAAGGCGGGCGTAGCCTAACGGAGGACCCTCACAAAAAGTGAGTCGCGGGATAGACAATATCCCTCGCACATAAAGACACGGTTGTGGAGGTCGGTCCATCGAACTCCGCGACCGTTCACGATTCTTCAGAATCGGCAAAACTGAAGATAGCTCGCCAGACAAACTAATTTTTGTTCCCTTACTTACAATAAGTAAACAAAAACAAGGGGGCAGAGATGGGCCGAGCTAATCCCAAATACGATCGGACAGAAAGGAACCACGCCCCATCACCTTCACTCAGACACGCGCAGGACGATCGGAATCGTTCGACAAAAGTTACAAGTAAGAATTTCGATTCAAAACATGTCAATACATTCAGCATTCAAACAAACGGTCGGATGAACAAGACGTCGAATGCAATCACGC
The DNA here is from genome assembly GCA_033398695.1 of Orobanche coerulescens. NCBI lineage: Eukaryota > Viridiplantae > Streptophyta > Magnoliopsida > Lamiales > Orobanchaceae > Orobanche > Orobanche coerulescens. Next base: position 228,916 of record JAWKAU010000029.1, read on the forward strand.
ATACCTGTAAAAATTCGCATACAAACATTCAAAGGCGATCGTGCATAAAAAGACAGTGTGAAAAGAGAAATATTTTCCATATCAAAGAGATCATACATTATGGGGCCAGAAGGCATTACAAGAGGAAAGCAGAAAAGTACAGATTACAAAGGAAAACAAAAATATCTCTCAAGGCCCCGCCGGCTGGTCATCGCCCTCAGGTTGCGGATCGACCTGGGCTCCCCCATCGGCCTCGGGATGAATGAGTTTACCAGTATACCAACTCAAGTCGATCCCGAAGTCGACAAAGTCAAGGATCGGCAAGGAGAACTCCGGGTGTAGAGGATGCTCAAGGGCATAGGATTTGAAGCTCTCCATCAAGGGACCGATCTCGATCCCTGCCTTTTTAGCGGCTCGAACAGCGTCAGCATAGGCCAACTGATAAGCGAACTCGCCGACGAGCGCAACGTTGAGGTAGGGATCGGCCTCGATCGCCTTCAGCTGCCCCTTCAACTCCACGGCCGTCTTCTCGGCCTCCGCCAGCTCGACCACCTTGGCGGCATTCTCACCCTTGGCCTTCTCCAGCTCCTTCTTCGCCGCCTCCAGCTCACCGCGGAACCGATCCACCATCACCTTCAGCCCGGCCGCCTCCTCCTGCGAAGCCGCATACTTCTGGCGGGTTTCTTTCTCCTGATCGCGGGACCGGTCGGAAGCCTCCTTAGAGAGGCTCAGCTCCTGCTTCAATCGGTCAACGTCCTGTTTAGCCCTTTTGGCCGTCTCCAGATACTCCTTCTCCATAGACTGGATCCGATGAGTTAACTCAATGTTGGCATTCCGAGAAGCCTCAAGATCGCTATGGAGGCGAGCAGTGGAGGGTCGCCCCTCGAAGTCCTTAGCAGCCTGGACGGCCATTGTCGCCGTCTGAAGAGCCAGGGCGATGGTCGCTTGTATGGCATCTCCGGACCGCCGACGAGCGATCGCATCAAGATCGGTCGTCCAGGCCTTGGGCAATGAGGAGATGGCCTTCTGAACATAAGAAGGGACGTCAAGGGATCTTGGTGAAGATTTACTCGATAAGAATTCGAGCACCATGGGAGCGACATCGGGGTCGGCAAGACGAATCCTGCAACACAAACAAAAACGACAAAGGAGTAAGTCCATTTCACACTCAAAATGCCTAACTCGAAAATTCCGATCTTCTCATACCTATTGACCAACTCGGGATCGCGACCGAAATAAGGCTTGCCCCGAGAGGTTTCCGCCTCAGCGATCGCCATTTTCTTTGTGGGGCCGCCGATGACCGGGAGCCAGACGCTGAGGGCCTAGGGCCTGATCCCTCCGTCATCGGGATGGCGGAAATAGGAGCCGCAGCAACCGGAGGCTCAAGAATAGATACATCCGCCTCAGAAATCGGCGGGGACTCCTCCGACCTCCGCCTCTTGCGGCGCTGAAGCTGTTCCTCTCCCTGAACCACCGGCTCGGCGACCGGCACCTCAGCAGGCCTCATCACCGGAGCAAGGCGAGACGTCGTCGCAGGAACGCGACCAGTCTTCTTACCCAAGTGAAGGCGACCGATGAGTCCTGGATTCGACATGGCAATCTCTGGTGGTGGCACGGAAAGTCGGGGAAAATGAACCTTTGTCAGGAAATACAAACAAGTTAAATACTTAAGCGCTTCGACCTTCTGAAGACAATCGTCAAGCGAGGAAGCACCACTTAAGCTCATACCTGGAACTTTCAAGTGTCGAGGGAAGCGAAACAATCGAGCTCCCAACCGATGAATTTCCTTATCAAGCGAGCGAACGTCAATAAAGGAATCCGGCAAGGCGCGAATCCGCTCCCAAACGGTCAAGAAATTGAAAGGGAGATCGCCGAGCGCCGGAACGATAGGTCCTGCAAAAAGAAAACAAAATTAGATCAGTCCAAGACAAGCTCAATCAAGGGGAGAATTAAAATCCTTACTCGGATTCCTCTCCCGAAAAGTGGTGGGGATCTCCAACTCCTCATCCGGCCGGTCACTCGATGCCGATCGCCACGCTCCGCCGACCCAGTACCACTTCGCCAGGTCGCCTCGGGACTTGCTCGGCACACCGAGGACCACTCTCCCCATTCGGCCTTGGATATGATTGCCGCCGATCGACCCTTTCTGCGAGGCCAATTTAAACAGAAAATTCATCTCCAGCGCAGTAAGGTGGCGGAACAACCGGTGGCCGCCGAACAATGTCAACGTGCAGATGACCTGTAGCCAAGCGTTCGGCGTCAGTTGGAGCGGCGCCAAATTCCAGGCGATCAACAGGTAGGAGACGGCGAATGGCAGAGGAAATCGCAGGCCGGCCTCCATAATCATCTCGCTGACGGCAACCATACCCTCTGGAGGTTGATCGGCACGTTCATTCTCCGAGGGCACGTGCAGAGAAACATCAGAGGGGATGTGATATTTCACCCTCCAGCGTCTTAGGTCTTTCTTGGTCGCCGAACTCCGGATCTTACCGAGAGTCCATGAAGACGGGTCGGCGGCCCGGAAAACCGTCCGCTTCACACGTTCATAAGGATGAGCGACGGAGTAGGCGTTGAAGTCGAATTCCGGACAGGGTCCGGCGATCCCCTCCATAATCTCGGCAAAAGCCATATAGGCAGGGCCAAAAACACTCTGCCGTTCCCAGGCTAGCCGCTCCTGTTCGTCCTCATCCGCCGGCGAGCCCCCGTGTTCTACCGTCGCCGCCGTCTTCGCCACTGCGGCCTCGTTGAAAAGCTCTTCGAGTTCTGCGGGTGCAATCCCCGCACGAATGGCCTCGACGGCCGTTTCCATATCGACTCCAACAGGAATATCCTCCCGGTCAGGCGAAGCCGTGGCGACAGAAGAACTTCCGGCCTTGAAGGTTTTGGATCCTCCCGACATATTATAAAAAGAAGAGGGAGATAGAAGACTGGTTTTTCTTACCTAGAGAAAAGAAGAAGATCGGCACAAGAAGCTCCAGAAATTTTTGCAGAGTTTCGGCTATGGATGCAAGGACGCGTGAAGAGTGAAGGAGAAGAAGCCCTGGCCCTTTTATAGATGGGGGCAGGGGTCTAAATGCAAATAGGAGAAATCTCGAGGGCTGGATCGAAACCATCACGTGGGGACATATTAAATGCTGCCCTCGAATCCCGCGTACGCGTCTTTTCGAGGGCACGCCAGCCGACAAGTCTGACAAACCGTCGGACTCCCCCAACAGCGGCGCGACGCGTGTCCCTGCCACTTTTAAAAAAAAAAAAAAAGAGCCCGCCTTCATTTCCCGCTGCTCCCGGCGCGAAGGGAGATCGTCCAGATTTGAATTCAGATCGGCTAAACATTGGCGATCGCCAACAGTGCCACCTCACCCCGTGTTTTCAACATCGAGGCGAGCTGGGGGGCAATTGTTGTGCGGCGATTAATACGCCTCGATAGGAGATCGGCATAACGATCAGAGAAGCCAACCATGGAAGACATACTCTGGACAAACTCCTAGAGTTCGGCACAATACAGTGACCGTCTTTTGGTACCCAGCGATCGTCTTTTGATATCTGACGATCGTCTTTAATGAGCGAACCAGAGGCGATCGCCTCGTGCCACGTATGGATCCAGCATCCGTCAAAGTCGTCGAAGACCGAATCTGGGACGGTGGCCCACGTGCGAATCTTCAAAAGGCGCCGACAGATAGGACTTTGACCACAACCTGTCACCTACCTCACCTACCGACAAAGCCGCCGAAAGGTACAAAGTGGGTCCTCCCTAGACAGCTGCCCAGGACGCGTGTTGGCCTCTCATTGGCTCGCACAGTTGGCTCCAGCAGCAGCCCCAGACTTTAAGGGAACAGCCCCACGTGACGGTACGATCGGCCACCTTATTATAATATAAAAAACGGCGGTCGCCCGCGATCGCCGGAGGGGTCCCAACTACCTTGTCCCCAATAAATAGAGAGCTCACTACAGCAGCCAAAGGGACGCGGATTTTACTACGAATTCAGTGCAAAATACACACAAAAGAGAGAATCAAAGACTCTTTTGGCAACCACTTATACATTCATAGTGATATTCATACACATTCATCATATATCCCAAGCAAGAACTCACAGATTTATCTATCTGGTTCTTCCGGCAATCTAAGCGCTCTAAAGCCTAGATAACTAGAAGTCTTTACACTCCTTGTAATAGATTCTAACATTGATATTTGTACTCGACAGTATATTTATTAATAACATCTCGCGAGAGCATTCAAGCCCGGGATTAACAACCCCGGCAAATTTTGTGTTATCTATTTTCTCACGGAAGTGTTCTCGCATTTGTTTGTTACTCGATCATTCCAGCAATACTATCTCCGGATAATATTTTGGGTAACAACATAGTCGAATAATATTGACCAAGATGGTTATTTCAAATTCGACTATACTATTTGAATCTATATAAAGACTTGCAATTTGAAGGAATGCATGTATTTAGATTTTGATTTATATGCTTCAGGCATATCATCATTCTAGGATTTCATGTATCCATAAGACAAATTTTCATATACTTATAGTCACTCAATATCTATATATAATTCAATTTATGAGTGGTCTTATAAAAAATATAATCATTGTAAGCAATTTTGACTACAAAAGTCGTGCTTCATACCTCATGTTTGCATGAGTAATGCTAAAAATTGTTGGTAACTCTTCAAGAGTTCCAATCATCATAATCATATAATGTATGAATATTAATCAACATTCAACAAACTTTATTCAATATGCTATTTTGAACTGCAGGCCAAATAACAAAGTATTGACATTAATCTAAATCATATTAGATTGTTTTGTCCATCTTGACCAAATATTTCATTTCCGACATTAATTAACTTAGATCATGATGATCTTTATTTGAATCAAGTGTTATTGTTAAGTCTATTGATATAGGCTCCAAATTTCATTGTAACAAAATTCGTAGAACGTTCTATAATTTAATTATCTTCAAGAGTATGCTCTTCAAGAGCGACGTCTTCAGGACGTTGAATTTTGTCACTAATGTTTATTTTTTGATCTCCGAAAATATATAATATAGTTCTCACCATTTAGGTGGGCTAGCCTTAAACTCAATTGTAGCACTTGCATGTGTCTTCCAAGACATCAATTTCCAGCTGGATTTATTTAAACTCTTCTGGAGTATATACATATAGTTGATTGCAGTTTTTGCAAAATAGATAATCATTTGAACTTCAAGTTCATAATTTTTCAAATAATTTTCTTGATCGGTTGATACTTTCCCCCTAATGTCGGAAATGATACTGTCTTACAATATCAATCTTATTCATATCACCCATCAATACTTCAGGTATTGTCATAAAAAGGACCATAACTGACATATTTTAATATTCATTTTGGAGACATAAAGGGGGATATGTACACTGAATTACTTGTCGGAAATCAAAATAAGAATAAAGACAACTATGTCAACCTCAAATTCGTTCTTGAATGAGTTTTTGACATAATCAACCTTTATTTTATTGAATTCTTAATTCGATAACCTACTTTAGAAGATATCAATAATATTCTATCTTTAAACATTAAAAGATAGTAGTAGTTCCTCCTTCACGGAGAAATATTATATCTTTCAAGAGCATTTATTTTTCTCAACTGCATATTTATACTTTATCAACGATACAAGTATCATCATCAATATTATATGTAATAACTATCGTTATTACTCTTATTGCAGAAGAAAGTGCAATGATTCTTATGCAATTAATCCAACATCTATAGAATGTTGAGGAAAATTGGTCAACTCAAATAATTTTAAGTATATAAATGTACTTCAGGACAGTCGCTAATAATTTATGATATTTAGCATACAACATGTGATAATTTGTACTAATATATCTTCAGGATATATATCATAAATAAACATGTAGTTAAATAAAATATAAATATGCTATAAATAGACTTTAACATTCAACGTGTAGTTTTAAACACGCAAATATTGAAAGTATTGGGAATAGTAGACTTCTGGTCTAATAAGTGGTGAATTCTATACGTCATTTATATTGATAATTTCTCTAATACATTTGTCTCACTTGTTATCGCGGAATCATACATATTTCAAACGATAGTTTAGAAATCCATAAATTTATAGATACTTAGAAGACAATAGTGCATAATCTTCAACCCTGTAAGGAGGAATTCAGTGGTTCTTCAGGAACTGTCAATAAATTTAGCACTATTTTTTTTCACGCAAAAAAATATCATTTATTTCTAAAGATATCATGCATATTTGCACTTTGATGAGACAATAAATTATGACCACTATTTAATCCCAAGAACTTGGCATTCGATTCACAAAAAGAAGAAATAAGATAAGCCAAGAATTTGAATGATGCAAATAGCTTCAGGATATTTGACATTTTTATCACTAATTATATAACAAGGATCAATTCAAATCATACTTCAGGTATGACATCATATCACATATTGATAAAAACTCATAATATATTATAAGAGATAATAAAATATTAAATTACACGATATATAAGATTAGATATTGACATATAATCTTAAGATTATTATTTGTGTCCTTATCATTAACAATTGATAATATCCAATCCACGAGATAAAATTTATAAGTAATTATCCTCTACAAGGATAAACTCTAAATTTTATCTACTTCGGGAGATAAAATTTGAGCTATGTAATATTGAACTTTTTAATTTAATATTGTTCACTTCCGGGAACAACTTGATACGAATATTCGACCACTCACTAATCTTGCTACCATTGGAGCACAATCGAATTATGATTGTGGTGTATATCATTTATGATACAATCTGGATAGAGAATATTCTCAAATTATATTAATATTTTTTATTTGAGATATAAGTTATATTTTTCTTCAGGGATTATCATGCTACATCAAGAGCATAATGATTTAATTATGCTATTATATTTATAAGTAACAAATCAATATTCTTCAGGAATATTGTATTATCACATAATTCATGTGTAAATAAGAATTATTCATTTAGAATAGTAATATTCTTCAACAATATTACAATTAATTGTGCTACTTCGGGAACAATAATTTTAAGATCCATAATTGAATATAAAAAGGGAAACAAATAGTACGAGAATTAATCAAGGCTCGAAATAATTAAACCAAAATAGTTGCTTCTTCAAGAGCACTTATAATATTTTTCAGGAATATTATTTTGTATTTTTTATCAAGAATTGCACAAATTATTAGATCCCATAGTGTTGTTCATGAACACATCGTATTCAACTAGAATATGACGAGATAACGTTATCGTTCTTCAAGAACTACAACAAATCTATATCTTCTGGATTATTAAGTATTGTTGAATCGTGTTTCTTCTGCAAACAAAGAGGAATATGATTTGATAATAGATTTCGAGGTCATCATATATATTATTTATATATGATGCACACGAAAACATAAAATTTAATAACTAAAGAATATACATTTTTTCTCGAAATCATCATATGCAAGAAAGTTTTTGAAGGAGTAAATAGAATTAATACGTTCACCAATGCAAAAAAACCACTATTTCTGCTCGGACTTTTTTTTTATATATGCAATACGTTTTAGAATCCGATCTCCACCATTGAATTTGTAGATCTGTTTTTAGGAAGATACTGTAAAAATTTCATACTGATCCGACGGTTAACAAAGCGGGAATCGTGATTTTAGTGAGGTCTCGCAGTGCAGAAAATCTGCTCGCGTTTTTTTTTTTTTCGGTTTTCGAAATAGGAGAGAAATAAAAAATTTTCTCGTAGAGTATCGTTCTAATAACGTGTTATAAACATTGAAAGAAAGGAAAATATGAGAGAAGATGGAGACACCAATGAAACTGTGTATATAATTATGAAGGTCATATGCCTCTATTTATAAGTACACATCGAGGGTTTCATGGGCATATTAGTCATTCACTAAATACATGACTTATTTACAACAGATTGAGATTTTTCAGCATGAAGTTCAGTTTTTTTGTTGTTAGTTTGATTTGACATATTCACGTTGCTGCTGTTGTGTTTAGACAGTTTTGGTTGTTTTACATTTGATTGCTTATTGTTACCATCCGATTGTTCTTTATGTGTTTCTATTAGTGTTTTTTGAAGACATAATTATGAAGATGAGATTTTGTTATTGGTATCATTAATTGTTTTTTTGTCTGTTATGCTCTTCAAATTCGGACAGCTATTTTTTTTTATGATGAACTTAATGGTTGTTATGTGCAATCTTTATTGATCTTTTCGATTCGGAATTATATGGAAGCAGAAGGCTAGGGGTCGGTTATGGAGTGAAATGGTTTAAGTGTAATAAATAAGAATGTATCCTAACCTTACATCTATAAAGAATTAATGGTTCAGATTTAACTAGATTTGATGCTGACATCATCATTGATTCACCCGATTTTAACAACGAGGGTATTTGTGAAATGAAATTTTTTTTCTCACTCCTTTCCATTCATCTTATCCATCTTTTAAGGGATTCTGAATTTATTTTCAAAATTAATTTTCTCTCCCCTCATTTCAATCTATCCCTAATTTCGTCCGCTCATTTTCTCTCCCTCATTTCTTCTCATTTTTGCTCCCCCATTCCAGAATTCTGCCGCCGTCGCCGCTGTATATATGCACGATTATTCTGAGTAGTTAGCACAATCTTTGTAATTAGTAAGCACATTTAATATTATTTTGCAGCATAAGTATTTTTATTATCAGCACATTTAGCTGATTGTTTCTGCACATTTATAATAATTTTTCAGCACACTTAGCTGATGGTTTCTGCACATTTAGAAAAAAAATAAGCAGTAATATTTGTGCTAAGTAGTGTAATGTGATTTATTAGTAAGCACAATAAATATAATTTTATTTTATTTTTTGCAATCTGTAAATTTCTTGAGAGCTTAAGTTATTATTATTATTATATTTTTTTTACAGATAATGATAAGGTTAAAACAAATGGAGATGGGAGAGTAAAGCGTCGAATGGACCTAATCATTTGAAGAGGTCAAGAAATGAGGATGAGGAAGCTGAACGTAGGGATTATATTTGCGGCAATTTACTGTATGAAATTAGGGTATAAATGATGGAGGAATGATGAAGGATGAAGGAAAGAGATAAAATGATGGAGGAAAGAGAAAACAAAATCACGGCTCACACGTTGGGAAGAGATGGGAAAGTGGGATATGAAATCCCATGATTATAGGAAATACCAAACATACAATCTGTATAATTACAAATATATCCCCACAAAAATATTCCGCATAGCACACTTAGGCTAAATTGTTAGCACAACGTGACCAAATCGCAACCATGGATCACCAAAAATCAAAGACCCAAAATCATTCTTATTTCTTACGGAAAAAAGCTTTCCTACCTGAACCTATCCCTATATATATATATATATATATATATATATATGCGCTAAGATTCATACTGATCAGGGAAGTGGATGTTATTTTTTCAACCTGAAGCCGGAACATGTCAAGCCGGAACTCGTTTTTGAGAAATTTTTAAAAGTAAAGTGTTGTGTTTTGATAGTTTAAAATAAATATGAACCCGACCCAACCCAACCCTTCTCAACCCCCAATCCAAACGGACCCTTAAAGGCAAGTGATGGTTTTGAAGGAAGTTTGGCTTCAGTGGGCATTATTATGATGAACAGAGGAATGGTGGAATTGTGTTTAGGTTGACAGCGAGTCGTGGGTTTGTTTTGTGTCTTGGTAAAGTGTTAAGTTTAGTTATGGAGTTTGTATCCAAAGCTTATTAATGAATTTCTAGTTATAAAAAAAAATACGGTGAATTACAGGAGGTCCTCAAAGGTAAAAGGAAACCAACAGAAAACCATTTTTGGAAGGCCTTCGTGATTATGGAGAACTTGTAACTAGCATAGCTCATATAACTATCTATCTGAAGCATCATAAATGGAGACTAACAAAAAACTAGCATAATCAAGAGCATCAACTTTAACCTTCAGCTAATACCAAGAATCCAGAATACAAGAACAAAGTCAAAAGATGAAGTCCTAGATATGCAAAACAACAAAGTTCTACACTTTTTCAACACAAAGAACAAGATTGAATTCACACCAAAATATTCTCCTCCATTCTGAATCGCAGACCCAACAAATTGTGAATATGCCTGAATAAAATAGTTGCACATAAATTTATCTCTCCAAACCTATAATTTATATGCCACATATTACACACTTGACTCTTAAATTTCAGCAAAACAATCTCTTATAATCATACGGGATCCCAAAATATTCAGAGAAGTGTAGCGAAAGTCGAACAAAACCACATGAAAATGGCCTCCGGAAAAAAATCAGAAGTTCCCTTACATACTCAGAATGTGACTTCTTAAATTAATTTTCTGGTATTCCTGTGTCAAGAGAGTGCTACTGGTATCATTAAATATGCAGGGGTATCTTGGAGTGCGTTTTATTCTAAATTTTTAACTAGCACCTCTCTGGTTATTCTGACTTTGCGGATTTGAGGTGTGGTGTTAAGGTCTAACTTGGTTTTCGGATACAGGTTTACAGATTGTTGTTTCTTAAATATAATTTTGATAGTGTTGTAAATTTTATCATCATTGTCTAGGCCTTGTCTGATGGAATTATATGGAGGGTTGGTGGATTCACATTTTCTGAGTAATAGTAGGACTTGTATCATGATACAGGTCCTACTATTACGATACCTCGAGAGAATTATTAGAGAATCTACTTCCTTATAAACTAGAGAAAAACACTTACTTCCGAGATTGCCTAATGATACGGACCAGACCGGTCCACCGGCTAGAAGTTCAAGACCGGTTCGGGAACGTCGTCGACCTAGTCGTTTGAAGGATTATTATTAATTAGTAATTAGGATTACCTTAGTAATTTCTAATATTTAAATGTATTTTTTATAGAGTTTAATACTCCTTCATGGGTTTTCTTTTCGGTTCTTTCCCATGACGCCTTTATTGAACCGATAGAGCTTAGCTATAAATATTGCAAACTATCATCTTAAAATCAACAAGAAAATATTTGCCCTAATCTCCTCTCTTCTTCTCCCTCTCCTCTCTCCCTCTCGCCTATCTCTCCTTCCCCCCTCGGCCGTCGACCTTCTTCTGTTCTCTTCTCCGATCTACTTGATACGAATTAGTATCAATTGGTGCTTTCATCCCGAACTTCACGTAAGCATGTCAAAAAACGTAGAGGATACGTCGACCGTCACCACCACCGAGCCCGTCACCACCACCGAGCCCGTCACCACCACCCAGCCTCAGATTGGTTTCGTTATCAGAAACGAAATAATTGTTTTCGAACTTGGGAGGAATTTTTAGATGCCGTCAAGCAGAGATTCGACCCTCATCATTACGAGGACTATGTCGGTCGACTCGCCAAACTACAACAAAAGACAACTGTTATTGACTACCAAACGGAATTTGAATCATTACTTAATAAAATTGAGGGGTTGTCAGAAACTACATTGATTTCTCTGTTTAAAGCCGGATTGAAACAACCCGTCCAGCGCGAACTCAATCTGCGTAACCCGACCACTTTACCACAAGCCTTCGCTTTGGCTCGGGAACTCGCCTCATTTTTTGTTGACACGTTTTCCAGTAATTCGAACCCGCGCCGTTGGAGCTCCAGCGGTTTCCGACCCGGAAATACAACCACTTCGAGCCCGACACCTACTTCGGCCACTCCCCCGACTAGCACGAACACGGCTCAGGTTGCAAGGAATAATTTATCAGCTCTGTCTATTAAACGCCTTTCCTTCGCAGAACGAGAGGAACGAACTAAGAAAGGACTGTGTTGGAATTGTGATGAACAGTATGCTCTAGGCCATCATTGTAAACATCGTTTCTTAGCCTTGTTAGGTAATGATGACACCGCCGAGGAGGACTCTACGGAAAATATACAAGACGAGTTGATTGTTACAGGGGATATCTCTAGCATTCATTCGATGGAAGGTTTCGCGAATCCTAAATCTCTAAAGATTTCTGGATCTATTAATGGTCTCACAGTGCAGGTTCTCATTGACGGTGGGAGTACACACAATTTTGTACACCCACGGGTGCTGAACGATTATATCTTCCTCTATCTAAAGTGACACCGTTTCGAGTGTATGTTGGAAACGGTGAGTATATGTTGTGCACTCATCAGTGTGCGTCGACACCAGTAGGCCTTCAAGGACACGTATTTCCGATTGACCTATTTGTGCTCGCGGTACACGGACCGCAGATTGTTCTCGGAGTTCAGTAGCTCCGAACGCTAGGCAAGGTATCTCATGATTATGCCCAGCTAACCATGGAATTCTTATGGCACGGAAAATCGATATTTTTGCAAGGAGACTGTCATACTCCGAAACGGATCTCATTGAATACCCTGCAGTCCTTGTATGCCGCGGATACGATCGCCGAATGTTTCGAAATTTGTCCCGTTTTAACTGAGCCATTACCTCTGTCATCTACACATACAGTTGTTGAAATTTCTGCGGACATTCATCCTCTTATTCGGGAACTGCTTCAATTACACGAGAAGGTTTTCACTTTGCCGCTCGGGTTACCACCACAGAGAACTTGGGATCATCGAATCTACTTGCATCATGGGTCCAAACCGATCAACATTCGGCCCTATCGCTATCCTTATTTTCAGAAATCCGAGATTGAACGCCAGGTGCAAGACATGTTACAGCAGGGCTTGATTCGACATAGCACTAGCCCTTTCCCGTCTCCGGCCCTCCTGGTCAAAAAGAAAGACGGAAGCTTTCAGTTTTGTGTTGATTACCGAGCATTAAATGCGACTACAGTAGCTGATAAGTTTCCTATTCCCACAGCAGATGAGTTATTCGATGAACTTGGCCATGCTATTTTTTTTTACAAAATTGGACCTACGGTCGAGCTATCATCAGATCAGAATGCACACATCAGACATCTTCAAGACGGCATTCCGGACACATGATGGCCACTTTGAGTTCCTGGTCATGCCATTTGGGTTGACAAATGCACCGTCCACCTTTCAGGCCGCCATGAATAATATTTTCTCTGATTATTTATGAGAATTTGTTATTGTATTTTTTGACGATATTCTAGTCTACAGCTCTTCATTAAACCTCCACATTCGTCACCTTGATATCGTCCTTTAGATACTACGGGACAAACATTTTTTCGTCAAGAGCTCCAAGTGTTCCTTCGGCACAACTAAAGTTGAATACTTGGGTCACATTGTCTTGGCCAGCCAATTGTTAGCGGACCCAAGTAAGCTCGATGCCATGGCTAATTGGCCCAGACCCACAAACATCAAGCAGTTACGCGGCTTCTTAGGACTTACAGGGTATTACCGTAAGTTTATTCGTAATTACGCCTTGATAGCAGCTCCGCTAACAGCTCTCCTGCAGAAAGACAAGTTTACATGGGCCGATCTCGCCAACAATGCTTTTCAACGGCTGAAAACGACTATGATGACACCGCTTGTTTTACAGTTGCCGGATTTTGCAAAAGAATTCGTTGTTGAGACCGATGCTTCTGATGAAGGAATTGGGGCTGTGTTGTTACAGGAGGAACGACCGCTTTCTTTCTTCAGCAAGACACTAGGCATACGTCGTCGAGGTACATCTGCATATCATCGCGAGCTATTTGCTATAGTTTCCGCGGTCCAGAAGTGGAGACAATACCTTTTGGGCAGAGAGTTCCTTATTCGGACGGATCAGAAAAGTTTAAAGGAGCTTCTAACGCAGGTTATTCAGACCCCCGACCAACAGTTTTTCATTCGCAAGCTTATGGGATATAAATTTCGGATTGAATATAAGACTGGTGCCAATAACAAAGTGGCCGATGCACTTTCTCGCTGCATGATCGGCGATGAACCAACTTCGTCACATTTCTTCGCTTTGTCCGCACCTATACCCGAATTGTTGCATAAGGTACACCTAGAAAATTCGACTTTGCCGGACTTAGTGGCATGGCATACTGCCGCGGCAAAGGGAGATCTTCCAGCTCCCTTCCGTGTTCATGATGGCACCCTTTATTATGACCATCGGCTTGTTTTAGGCAAGGAATCGCCTCTTAAAGCCGAAGTTCTCACCGAGTTTCATGCTTCGCCGAGCGCCGGACACCCGGGTGTAGACTGCACTTTTCGCCGAGTAGCAGCGGTATTTTTTTGGCAAGGGACGCGCCGAGACGTCAAACAATTTGTTGATTCTTGCCTTATTTGTCAGTCGACTAAATACAGCTCCAAGAAACCAGCCGGGCTTTTACAACCGCTACCGATTCCGCATCAGGTGTGGGATGAGGTCTCTATGGATTTTATTACCGGTCTTCCGCCTTCCCGTGGTTATACGACTATCTTAGTGGTCATCGATCGCCTTTCTAAGTACGCCCACTTTGGCGCTTTGGGCACGCATTTTGACGCCATTAAGGTCGCCACTTTATTTGTGGATATGGTTGTCAAACACCACGGAATTCCAGCTTCAATCTTATCCGACAGAGATGCTATTTTTACCAGCTCGTTTTGGAAAGAATTACATTGTTTAAGCGGAACAACTTTACACCGTAATACCGCCTACCATCCCCAGACGGACGGTCAGACAGAAGTTAAGAACCGAGGCCTTGAACAATATCTCAGGGCGTTCACTCAAGGTCGTTCTAAACATTGGTTCGATTTTCTTCCGTGGGCAGAACTAGCACTCAATTGTACCTTTCATGAAGGTTTGTAAATGTCACCCTTTAAAACACTCTATGGCCGAGAAGCGCCACCAATCCTTCGGCCAACAAAACCCTCTGGTCCTCCATCGCAAGCCCTTGCAACGATCCAAGACTGGGAGGAAGTTTTGGAGTTAATAAGGGGAAACCTGCCTAAGATGCAGCAGCGTATGGCCGCGCAGGCTAATTCTCACAGACGCGATATTGAATTCCAGGTCGGTGACATGGTATTGTTGAAGCTCCAACCTTATCGACAACATTCGGTGGCCAAACCGCTTGCGGCCAAACTCGCCCGTCGATTTTATGGGCCGTTTAAGATCCTTGAGCGAATCGGAGCTGTCGCGTATCGCCTAGATTTACCGAATAATGCTCGAATTCACAATGTCTTCCACGTTTCGTTACTTCGACCATTCGTTGGTGCCAACTCGGGTCTCGTTCAAGCAGTGTTTCCGACCGAGTTCGTGCATGACAGACCGCTTTCCCACCCCTTACGTGCCATTGCCGAACGTCATATCTTATTGGACGGTCAACCTCGAACTGAATGGCTCGTTGTTTGGGAGGATGGCTCGCCCAACGACACTTCTTGGGAACCTATTGATCATCTGCAGAAGTCATTTCCGGATTTACGCCTTGAGGACAAGCCGATTGTCAACGGGGGAGAGATTGATACGGATTAGACCGGTCCACCGACTAGAAGTTCAAGACCGGTTCGGGAACGTCGTCGACCTAGTCGTTTGAAGGATTATTATTAATTACTAATTAGGATTACCTTAGTAATTTCTAATATTTAAATGTATTTTTTAAAGAGTTTAATACTCCTTCATGAGTTTTCTTTTCGGTTCTTTCCCATGACGCCTTTATTGAACCGATAGGACTTAGCTATAAATATTGCAAACTAGCATCTTAAAATCAACAAGAAAATATTTGCCCTAATCTCCTCTCTTCTTCTCCCTCTCCTCTCTCCCTCTCGCTTATCTCTCCTTCCCCCCTCGGCCGCCGGCCTTCTTCTGTTCTCTTCTCCGATCTACTTGATACAAATTAGTATCACCTAAGTTCAACGTAACTCACACCAGTACAATGAAAAGCTTGACAAAATTCTTAGCAAGCAGTGCTAGAGATTTTTCCTTGCGGCTTTCTAGAAAAGTTCACGGAGAAGCTAATGCAATTATAATAAGTATCATATTAATGGTAGCCCTTATTCAATATGATAATACATTTTCTTTGAACAATAGCACATATTTGAGCAACATATAGCAATAAATTGTAACCCCCACTCATAAACATACTTATTTCATAATACGAATAAAATATTACTAGTTTTAGGACATGAAACATAGTTCTTCTTTGCTATCGTTGGGAGGCCGCTCAGTTCTCCTCATTTAAAATCTAGATAGATAAACTAGACGCATAAGCTTTTTTTTTTTTTTTTTTTTTTTCATTTATGAAGATATAACATGTTAAAGAGATAAATTGAAAGGAATTGAATACCACTATTAATGGTTAAGATAAATTTTAACAGACTTGCCCAATGACAACACACCAAACAATATTAGATCCAAAACTGATTAACTATAATCAAGTTTCGTGATACAAATATTCACAGAAATGGTTTAGAAAATGATAACATGAAACTCATAGAGCATGAGAAATCACAACAAAATTTTTCCAACTGTAGGGTATCTATCCGGAATACATAAATTACACAACAAAGCAGTAAACGAATTACAAATAAAGTTCCTATGGTTACGGGGATTAAGGGCTACACAACAAATTTAATAACACCGAATTACACAAAGGAAACACGAATTAACTGTAAATAAACGAACAAAAAACAGAAAATTAAGGTTGAAGAAATCTGATCAAACAGATCACTTAAGATCTGAAAGAACGAAACGCGAAGGTGGTGATTTTCAGACACAGAGTCGGTTCAGTTCTCCGCTCTCGTGTACCCGCGTCCAGGGCTCCAAACGCTGGCGTCCAGCAGTCCGATTCGAGCCAAAATCCCAGGCGGTTTCAATGAATCACACAGAATCAGCACTCAGAAACCCCAAAAGCCCAGAACTCCTTCCCCAAAACCCTCGGACAAAAAGATTCACTCAGAAATCAAGTATTTCACAAAGAATAATTTTTGCCTCAAGAACACTCTCAATTTCTCGGTCGTTTTCCAGTGTACTCACCTCAGAAAGGATCCTAAAATATATAGGGGTGAAAGTCGCAACCTAAGTATCGGTCGCCCGAGAATGTAGCAACCGTTCTTATCATTGGATTGATAATGGTTGCTTACAAATTGGAAACCGATCGAAAAATATCAAGGGAGGTGAGAAACAGAAGTGAGAGAAACGGGAGAGGTAGGTGAGAGCGGCGCCGACAGGAAAGAGAGAAAGTGATTAAGGTTTGGGGTAGAAGGGGGCTTTATATCAGCAAATGGACGGGTGGGATACATCCCACAAACGGTCCAGATTGGTCAAAGGATTTAATTAAATCCGGGCCTGGGCTTGGCTAAACGAACTGGGCTACCCAAATATTTGTTTTGGGCCTAGTCAAAAAACTTATTTCATTTGGGCCTTAACCAACAAATCTCCACCCGGACCAAATGAGCCATCGGTGTACACTATTTTGAGAGGGAGGTCATCATCGCCGAACGTCACACCACCTGCACAACACACAAAGTTAGTACAAGTATAAAGACATAAACAATCACTAAGAAAGAAAACTAGGAATCACAAAGAAAACTAGAAGAGCTATCACAAAGATAGTGAACTGGAAGACTAGAGTGTCTTCAAATAAGGGAGTCGATATTTAGTATCGACTTGCAAGATCTGATTTTCTCGATCGGTAGGCACTTCGTGCCCATATCTGCAGGATTAGAATGGGACGAGATTTTCTTCAAATCAATTATGCCCTTTTCCACGATATCACGGATGAAGTGTCGCCTGACGTCAATATGCTTTGTACGATCATGGAAAATAGGATTTCTACACAAATGTATGCTAGATTGACTGTCAGAAAAGACCACAACGTTATCACGAAGAACACCAATTTCAGTAAGTAAACCTTTCAACCAAATAGCCTCTTTAAAGGCTTCAGTGGTGGCAATATATTCAGCTTCAGTAGTAGACAGTGTAACTATATGTTGAAGTTGAGATTTCCATGAAATGCACGAGCCACACAAAGTAAACACATATGAAGTTGTGGACTTACATTCATCCCGGTCATTGGCATAATTAGAATCAACATAACCTTTTAGGTTAATCCCATCATCAGATTTAGAGAAAATAAGACCATCAGAAACGGAATTTTTCAAGTACCACAGTAACCACTTAAGGGCCTCCCAATGAGGTTTTCCTGGATTAGCCATATACCTACTTAAACAACTCACAGCATAAGCAATATCTGGTCTAGTACTAACCATAAGGTACATGACAGATCCAATAGCATTATCATATGGGACATATCTCATTTCACGAATTTCAGATTCAGTTTTAGGCAATTGAGTTTTGGATAATAAGAAATAAGAAGCCAAAGGCACACTAGCAATTTTAGCATCAGTCATTGAAAAAATTTCAAGAATTTTACCAATGTAAGAGGACTGATTTAGAAATAGAGTGCCTTTAGATGTGTCCCGAATGATATTCATGCCCAATATCCTTTTAGCATCCCCCAAATACTTCATGTCAAATTGTTCACCTAAGCGACTTTGAACATGATCAATAGATTTAATGCACGAACTGATCAAGAGCATATCATCTACATAAATAAGTAAGAACATAGGAACACCATAGTCATTCTTGAAATAAAGGCATGGATCATATGCACTACGACGGAATTTCAAGGATAGCATGCAATCATTGAATTTTTTGTTCCACTCTCTAGGGGATTGCTTTAAGCCATATAGGGTTTTATTGAGCAAGCACACATGATCAGGATGGTTACTATCTATAAAACCTTCCGGTTGTTTCATGTAGATAGTTTCTTTCAATTCACCATGCAAAAATGCCGTTTTAACATCTAATTGTTTCATCTCCCAATTATGATGTGCAACTAATGCAAGCATGATGCGAATAGTGGTGAATTTAACTACTGGTGCAAAAATCTCGGTATAGTCAATACCTTCTCGTTGAGTAAAACCTTTAGCTACTAACCTTACTTTGAATCTGACGTTATCCTCATCCTTTTTGACTTTAAACAACCACTTACAATCAATCAAAGAACAGTTTCTAGGTTTTGGAACAAGTTTCCAAGTATCATTTGCATGCAAGGATGTCATTTCTTCATTCATTGCACTTAACCATTCATTTGATTTATCAGACAACATTGTAAGATTTAGGTTCATTACCATCAAGCATGTCAAACACATTGAAAGCAAGAGAAGCCATATGGAAATCATCTAAGTGTATAGGTCTCCTAACATTCCTTCTAGGCCTATCCCTAGTTAATTGATAATCAGACAAGTCAGGAACAGATTCAGATTCATCTCCATTTTCAGATTGATTATCAGGTTGAGCATTAGATGATTCAGGATTTTCCATATTATCAGATTCAGCAGGTAACTCATTATCACAAAGATGCTCCACCCTAATCTGAACAGGGTGGGGAGAATTTTCAGCAGCTAATACAGGAGCAGGTAAAGGATTATCAAGACAAGGAAATTCAGTTTCATTAAATACCACATCCCTGCTAGTAATCACCTTCAATCCGGGTTCAGATCTGACCCACAAACGATAACCCTTAATACCATCAGGATATCCAAGAAAAACACATCTCAAGGATCTGGGTTCAAGTTTATCAACATTTTGATGCACATAAGCAGCACAACCAAACACACGAATGTTTGAAAAATCAATAGCATGACCCGACGACACAGACTTAGGATAATTACCATTTAATGGTACAAAAGGTGATCTATTGATAAGATAGACAGCAGTTAAAAGAGCCTCACCCCAAAAACTTTTAGACAACCCAGAAGTGGCGAGCATGGCCCTAACCTTTTCAAGGAGGGTTCGGTTCATTCGCTTAGTCACCCGTTCTGTTGAGGGGTATAAGGGACTGTCTTATGCCTAAGGATGCCATTTTCAGAACACATAGTATCAAACTGAGTATTGCAAAATTCAAGGCCGTTATCGGTCCTTATCTTTTTAATCCGTTTTTCAGTTTGATTTTCCACCAAAGTTTTCCAAGTTTGAAATTTTTCAAACACATCAGATTTCAGTTTGAGTAAAAATACGAAAACTTTTCTCGAGTAATCATCAATAATGGACAAGAAATACCGGTTTCTGCCATGAGTTGTAACACTGGCAGGACCCCAAACATCAGCATGAACATAATCAAGCACATTGGAACTCTTACCAGATTTCTCAAAAACGGGATCAGGGGAATCGGGAGGTTTTGGAAATTGAGTTTTATGTTGTTTGCCATACATGCCGGAGTCATAGAAAGACAACTTAGAGATTTTATCCTTTCCAAAGCACTTTTGTTTATGCAAGATATCTAATCCCTTCGTGCTCATGTGTCCTAACCTATTATGCCACAATTCGGTTTTATCCGCACAAACCAGGTTAGAACATGCAGCAGTTTCAGTTTGGCAAATGTATAAATTAAATTTCCGGATTCCTTTAAACAACATTAAGGATCCTCTGCAAATTTTCATGCAACCATTCCCCCAACAACCCCGAAGGCCCTCATCTTCCAAAGTAGTACAAGATATCCAATTATGAGATAAATCAGGAATATGTCTGACATTTTTTAGAGTAAACTGAGTACCATCAGCAAATTTCAAACACACATTTCCTACTCCGGCCACAACCCGTTTCACCTTATCAGGCATATAAACATACCGATCACCAAGATTAGTATAACTCGTAAAATGCTGTTTATAAGGTGTCATATGATGAGTGCATCCAGAATCCAGCAACCATTCGTTTTCACTGCACTGTAAAGCACAGAATTCACAGAGAGACGCAAATCATCAATAACCATAAAGACATCGCCCACAGTCAATTGACTGATTATTTTGCAAGTTCTTTTTAGGCTTGGTGCATTCTTGTATATAATGACCAGATTCACCACAATTATAGCATTTGCGATTCTCAGGCCGGAACTTAGTTTTATCCTTCCATTGCCCCTTTTTCTTATTAGACTTCTCAGAATCAGTTTTGATAATAGGTTTCTTTTTAAGGTGATGCTTAGACCTTACAAAATTGACATCAGACACCGGTTTAGAAACCTTATTAATTTTCAAGTCTAATTCCTTACTCTTTAAGCCACTTATAACAGTGTCTAAAGTAACAGAATTCCTCCCATATTTGATAGCATATTTCACATCATTATAAGCATCAGGGATAGCATTCAAGAGCACAATAGGGGAATAATCATCAATATTTTATCACCCCTTTGTTTTATATCTTGTACTAACTTTATAAAGGCATCAAGATTACCATCAATATCTTTATTCAAATCCAGCTTATAGCGAAAAAACTTTTCGAGAAGGAATAATTTATTCGGCAAAGATGTTTCGGTAAACGTTTCCTCAAGTTTATCACAAAGCTATTTAGAATTATCAGTTTTGCCTATTCTTCTAATCACAGAATCAGACAAGTTCAAGATTATAGATGAATGTTCAAACTCAAACAATTCCTCACGTTTCTCAGGAGTCACATTAGACTAAAAAGTACCTTCAATGGCCTTAAAACATTTTTGTTGGACAAGTATCGATTTCATTTTCTGTTGCCAAATTCTAAAATCTCCTTTGCCGTCAAAAGGTGCCATTGTAAATGAAGTAAGAGAACCCATTTTAGTATTTGTAAAAATCACACAAGATTTAAAATACCAGTACAAGGTCCTATTAATACGGTAAAAGTTGAGATGACAGTTAAATATCACGCAGATATCACAAAGACCAAAATCACACCAGATTTTAAAATAAAATGAGCTGGAATCGAATCCCGGAGCCCCCACAAGATCCGAGGAACACTTATGGTCCAGGAAAGGGGGTTTGGTATGCTCGGATATTAGGACTGCAACAGTCTCAACACAAAACCAGTATAACGAAGCGGTCACAAAGACAGTACGACAGACGGAAGCAGTAGGAGTAAACAAATTACTTCGAAGGAATAAAACACTACCAATCACACAGAACAGTAAGAAAGTGCAGTAAAGTAGAGGAAGCAATACCTGAGCGGATCCCTCGGCCGGAATCCGTATGCCCTTCTGAATAGAAACCCCTTTTAGAGGCTCCGATACCACTGTAGGGTATCTATCCGGAATACATAAAATTACACAACAAAGCAGTAAACGAATTACAAATAAAGTTCCTATGGTTACGGGGATTAAGGGTTACATAACAAATTTAATAACACCGAATTACACAAAGGAAACACGAATTAACTGTAAATAAACGAACAAAAAACAGAAAATTAAGGTCGAAGAAATCTGACCAAACATATCACTTAAGATCTGAAAGAACGAAATGCGAAGGTGGTGATTTTCAGACACAGAGTCGGCTCATTCCTCCGCTCTCGTGTACCCGCGTCCAGGGCTCCAAACGCCAGTGTCCAGCAGTCCGATTCGAGCCAAAATCCCAAGCGGTTTCAATGAATCACACAGAATCAACACCCAGAAACCCCAAAAGCCCAGAACTCCTTCCCCAAAACCCTCGGACAGAACGATTCACTCAGAAATCAGGTATTTCACAAAGAATAATTTTTGCCTCAAGAACACTCTCAATTTCTCGGTCGTTTTCCAGTGTACTCACCTCAGAAAGGATCCCAAAATATATAGGGGTGAAAGACGCAACCTAAGTATCGGTCGCCCGAGGATGTAGCAACCGTTCTTATCATTGGATTGATAAGGGTTGCTTACAAATCGAAAACCGATCGGAAAATATCAAGGGAGGTGAGAAACAGAAGCGAGAGAAATGGGAGAGGTAGGTGAGAGCGGCGCTGACAGGAAAGAGAGAAAGTGATTAGGGTTTGGGGTAGAAGGGGGCTTTATATCAGCAAATGGACGGGTGGGATACATCCCACAAAAGGGACGGTCCAGATCGGTCACAAGATTTAATTGAATCCGGGCCTGGGTTTGGCTAAACGGACTGGACTGCCCAAATATTTATTTTGGGCCCAGTCAAAAAACTTATTTCATTTGGGCCTTAACCAACACCAACAATATTGATTCTTTACTTTTCTCACCAACACCTAAAACCCTCAAATTGAACGTGTCTCTTTCATCCATTCCCTATGGTCCTTGCACAAAGTACCTACAACAACACTTAAAATTTCTGGAAAAAAACTCACAAATGGACTTCCTTTATATATAGAGAGAAATCTTGGTCCAAGGCCGTATCCACAACAGTCTTGCAAAAACACATAACAGAATCATGTTAGTGTTCCATAACATATATTTGAGATGATATACGATTACAACCTATATAGCTATATAATGAACTTAAGAACCTTGTTATTGTTGGGATATCACAAGATCATTATAGTCAATTACCGATGATTTGAGAGAAAAATATTTATTCTATTATCACTCAAGAATAGAATTACAAACTCACAAAATAGAAAAACTCTCAACCTCACTCAATCACTTCTTGGATTGTTATTTCCTCTACTTAGGATTTTCACTCTTGGAGATGAAAAACCAAACCAAACATACCAAGTATATCCCGCTCAGAGCAGGGTCTGGGAAGGGTAAGATATACGCAGACCATGCCCCTACATTTTACGGTAGGGAGGCTGTTTCCGTGAAGACCCTCAGCTTAGTGCACAACAAAATATTGAGTGATATATACAAAGAATCATATGATTCGAAAAAGCTCAAGAGCTCAAAACCATACCTGAGCCCATGGCTTAATTCACATGAGACTTACCTAAGGGGACTTTGGCTACTACACTGTTGGGCTTCGGTCCAGCATCCTGCCTGCACGAGCTTAAAAATGCGCGAGGCGCGGCTTGCGATTCGACCTATGAGATCTGCACTAGAAAGTGGTTAAATGAATTGATTTGGACTACTCATACCAACAAGATGCATCTTCTTTTCTGGTAGCCATCTCATAGAAACTCCAAAGTTAAGCGTGATTGGCCTGGAGTAGTTATGGGATGGATGACCCCCTGGGAAGTTTCTCAGGTGCGCGTGAGTGAGGACAAAGCGCGCTAGAAAAGACTCATGTTGGTACAGTGAGGACAGTCTTCATCATCCTGGGAACCAACAATTGGTATCGGAGCAGGTCACAGGTACGAATTCCCTCGAAGTATCATACAGTGGAGGCTGCCAGAGTGTTGGAACTGAGAGGCGGGCATGCAGCAGATATTACCACTTGGCCGGAACTGAGATGCTGGTGCAGTGGAGGTTGTCAGGTGCTGGAGGGCTATGTGATCAAATCTAGTATGCTGGAACTGAGATACTGGCGCAGCGGAAGTAAACGGAGGTGGAACATATGCTGATGTCAAGTGTCGGAGGACTGTGTGAATGAATCTAGCCGCTAGAGGGCTGTGTGATCAAATCTAGTTCACGGAGGTTTCCAGACTATGGGGCTGAAATGCTGGCAGATACTGGGAGGGGGATTGTTGGGCTTCGGTCCAGCATCCTGCCTGCACGAGCTTAAAAATGCGCGAGGCGCGGCTTGCGATTCGACATGTGAGATCTGGACTAGAAAGTGGTTAAATGAATTGATTTGGACTACTCATACCAACAAGATGCATCTTCTTTTCTGGTAGCCATCTCATAGAAACTCTAAAGTTAAGCGTGCTTGGCCTGGAGTAGTTATGGGATGGGTGACCCCCTGGGAAGTTTCTCAGGTGTGCGTGAGTGAGGACAAAGCGCGCTAGAAAAGACTCGTGTTGGTACAGTGAGGACAGTCTTCATCATTCTTGGAGACCAACATACACTCTCAATGAACTCTTCTCTAACAGAAGAGAGGTTGACTCTGAGCATAGCTCCCTGCAAAAAAAAATGAAATGCACAGCTCTAGGTCAAAGCTAACCGAGACAACCCAACCCTGAGACTCTCTACTACTACACCGCTCCCTAAAAAGGAATCCGCAACTCTGATCTAGCGCCTCCAAGAGCACCTATCAACAGTCACTCTTGGAGATGGATGATTACAAATGCTGCAAACATACCTTATTTATTATAGGCTTCTTGAAGTACTAGCTTACATCATGGCTTACATATACTAGCCTACAATTTTGATTCATGCATGGAGTTTTTGTAGACTAGATTTTCCGCATTTAAGTTACTTATAATACTTGAATACATACTCTTCACACATGGGAAAATTCTTAGCCTCCATTCTAGAAGGGTTTGAATTCTAACACTCCCCCTCAAACCCGACTTTGCATTCCGAGTAATTTTCGAAACTCATAAATCTTTATTGCGGATAAGCTCTTCGTAAATATGTCTGCAACCTGATCTTCTGTATTGACTGGTTTCATGTCAATATCTCCTTGGAGTAACTTATATCGTAAGAAATGATAATGTACTCCGACATGCTTGGTCCGAGCATGAAATACTGGATTCTCGGCCAAACGAACTGCTGACAAGTTATCACAGTGTAATGGAACTCTATCTTCTATTGGTTGATTTATATCCTTCATGAGTTGAGTCAACCAAGTACACTCTTGTGCTGCCATCGCCCCTGCTCTATATTCCGCTTCAGTAGTTGAAAGAGAAATGGTAGGTTGTCTCTTACTGCACCATGATATAGCTCCCGAACCAAGATTGAATATATATCCTGTAGTCGACCTCCTGGTATTATGGTCTCTGGCATAGTCAGCATCACAATAGCCCCTGACCTTGCTTTGCACTCCCTTCTTGTAGAAAAGTCCGCAATCAGTTGTGCCTTTAACATATCTTAGGATTCTTTTAACCGCTTCAAGATGTGACTTCTTCGGTTTCTGCATGAACCTGCTAACGACACCTACAACGAAAGCAATGTCTGGTCTAGAAAGAGTTATATAGATAAGACTACCTACTATTTGCCGATACATCTTTGTATCTTCCAAGTCCTTTCCATCGTAGGCACACAACTTCAAGTTTGGTTCCATCGGAGTAGAAATAGGCTTGCACTCAGCTAGCCCAAACTTCTGAATTAAATCTCTTGCATACTTCTGCTGACCAAGAAATATACCATCATCTGTTATTTCGATTCAATCCTAGGAAGTGTTTCAGTTCACCAAGTTCCTTCATTTGAAATCGAACTGACAAGTTTGCCCTTGTTCGTTGAATCTCGTCTTCGTCATCTCCAGTGATGATTAGATCATCCACATATACAAGGACTACTTCTAGCTTGCCTCCTTGAGTTTTCACGAATAAGCTCGAATATGCTGGGGCAACATGATAACCACTTTGGACTAGAAACTCAGCAATTTTCCCATATCATGCTCGGGGTGCCTGCTTCAAGCCATACAACGCCTTCTTCAACTTGCACACGTACACTGTCTTTTCATGATTCACAAATCCTTTGGGTTGATCAATATAGATATCACGGTCAATTTCCCCATATAATAATGCATTCTTCACATCCATTTGCCATAATTTCCAAGACTTACTTGCTACTACGGTTGGTAAGACACGAACTGTAGTAATCTTTGCAATTGGACTAAATGTCTCGTCATAGTCTATGCCATACTCTTGAGAGAATCCACGAACAACTAATCGAGCCTTATATCGTTCGATCGTACCATCTGGGCGAATCTTCAACTTGTAAACCTATTTGCAGGATATGGGTTTAACACCTTCAGGTTTTGGCATTAAATTCCAAGTTTGATATTGTTTTAATGCCAAAATCTCTTATTCCATGGACTTTCTCCACTCTGGAATATTTGATGCTTCTTCAAATGTACTTGACTCTTTGACTTCAGCATAAGCAGCGTCTACATACTTAGGATTTGGCCATCTTTCTCTGGTGGACCTTCGCACTTGAGGTTGTGTGAAGGTTCATGCTCTTCTGGTTGACTAGTCTGTACTTCATCTGGTGTTTTATGTACACCTATTCTCCAAGGGCTTCTTGATTTGGATCGTACCTCAATTTGATCTGACAGGGATCTTGGTTCTTCTACGTCGTCATTTTTTTAAGAGGAATATAGATGCAACTTGGTTTGTAGCTTTTCTTGCAGCTCCAATGTATCGGGTAATGCCACCTTGTTTGCCCACCATGAAGATGCCTCATCGAATACAACATTTCGTGAGACATAGATCTTGTTTGTATTTGGATCGCATCATCTCCAACCTTTCTTTTGTTCATCATGTCCAACGAATATGCAGCGGATAGCTTTCTTGTCAAACTTACTGCGACCTTCATCTGCAATAAACACATAACATACACAACCAAATACTCGAAAATAATTCACTGTTGGTTTTACATTATACAATTTTTGAAATGGTGAAATAAATTCCAGCCTCGGTTGTGGTAGCCGGTTTGTGATATAAACTACTGTCTTCATGCATTCTGCCCAAAATTTTGCATCAACATTCTTTGCATGTAGAAGACTTATACATGTCTCCGCTAAGTAGCGATTCTTCCTCTCCGCTACTCCATTTTGTTGTGGAGTTTTTGCACAAGTCAGTTGCCTTTGGATATTGCACTCCTTGAGGTAGTCGTTGAATTCATTTGAAGTGTATTCTCCTCCATTATCGACACAGAGGCACTTGATCTTCCTCCAAAACTCACGTTCTACCGTATCCTTGAATTTCCTGAATTTTTAAAAAGCCTCATCTTTATGCTTCAAGAAATATACCCATACATACCTTGAGAAATCATCAATAAAGGTTATCAGATATTGATAACCGCTTGTTGACTTTTGTTTGATCTTCCCGAGCACATATGAGTAGACCAATTCCAACGGCTCCCTTACTATGAACTTTGACTCTTTATAAGGCCATCGATGTGCCTTACCATATTGACATCCAGCACACACAGTATCATGTTGGATACCGAGTTGAGGAAGCCCCTTCAGCATGGACTTCTGCATCATAATCTTCAGTTTGCCGTAATTAACATGTCCAAGTCATGCATGCCATAGGTCTCCCGTGTCACTTCTCCTAGCTTTCTCAACGTAGGCTTCTTCAGCTGACATCAGATAGATAGCCTTCATTTTTTGTCCTTTCACGAACGGTGTACTTATAACTTTCAATTCACGATACACTTTCACATCGTTCGGGCCAAACAACACATAATTAACTGAAGCAGTTAATTGTGGCACTGACAACAGGTTCTTCTTCATCCCTGGGACATGATAGACATTATCGAGTTGTACTTCTTCATGTCTGTACCTTTGTGGCAGTTGTGTCTTACCAATATTGGCTATTGGCAATTGTGTGTTATCAGTTGTCATAATAACTCGATCTCCATTGTACTTGGTCATACTTACAAGCTTCAACTCATCTCCGGTCATATGATTGGAACATCCAGAGTCAACAATCCAATCATTCTTGTAATCGACTGCTCACATACCGTATTAAGTGCGAATTCCTCTCTTGGGCCTTTTCCTCGTGTATCAGCAGCATCTACCTCATCGGCAAAGAAGGATGTCTCAAAATCCCAGTCTTATTCTACTGGAGCCTCGTCCGTAGATGTTGTTGCAGCATTTCCTTCAACTCTCTTGGACCAGCAATTTTTTGCATAATGTCCTTTCTTGCCGCAATTGAAACATTCGTCACTTTGACGGTCCTTTTGTTGCCACCGGTTCTGACTATTTCGATTATGCTGAGCTCCTTCTGACTGGAAACCTCTGTCTTGGTTACCTCGAACATCTCTTTCTTGACTGTTGAATCTCTCGAAATCACGTCCTCATCGTCGACCACGACCGCGTTCTCGTCCGCGTTCTTGATTGTCTCTTCTATTAGTAAAAAGGGATGTCTCTTCACCATTGGTTAATCGACTAGACGGGGGTTTGTCTAGATCCTCTTTATTAATTAGCAAATTCTCCAGATCTACTAAAGTTGGCTCGGTGGCCCAGCCCCGAGTTGCCGTGATAATACTCTTATACTCCGGCTTCAATCCGTGGATGATAATTCTTTTCATCCTGGTTTGTGTAATGCCATTTTCAGGATCTAGTTTAGAAATTTCGCCACATAGAGATTTCACCTTTGAGAAATATTGACTCACGAACACATTTCTCTGGGAGATCGGCAAATGCTCATTTTCAAGCCTTTGTAATTTTGCATCATTTTTCTCCGCGAATATAGCTGTCAATGTATCCCAAGCTTCCTTTGGTGTTCGGGCATCTTTGATCCGTTGGAAAAATTCATCTTCTACAGCTACAGTTAAGGCATACATAACTTTCCCTGCCTTAACCTTCCATTTCTTTAAAGCATCAGGGTCGGAACCATCTGGTCGTACCAGTGTTGAGGTTGAGATGTCGGAGGCTGTGTCTGTGCTTCTAGCTTCCCTTGGTGGTGTTGTCTCAGCTCCGTTCACGATATCCCATAAGTCCTGCCCGAGCAGGTAAAACTTCATACGGGTACTCCATGACCCATAATTATTGTTATTGAGCTTCTCAATAGAGGTAGTAAAATCAGCCATGATTTTAACAAAGCTTCTGGGGCCAAAAGTATAATTTTTGAAATTTTTGGGGTCAAAATAAAAAATTTCAGAAATTTAGGGACTGAATTAAGAACTTCCGAAAGTTCAGGGACCAGTATGTAATTTATGGAAAATTTATTTGCATAAAGTAGTGTTCATCGTCTTCAACCTTGAGATGATTCTTTCGACAGCCCGTACGGCTTCGTCCGACGTCGGTTTTGTATTCCGAAAATACCTCTGAACTCGTCTCGACGCGAGGAATCTCACGATATCCTCAAAACTGAGTTTCGACTACCTTTGTAAAACTCAAAATATTCAGCCCTTTACCACTTCCGACTAGCACTCCAAACCTTTCGCCGATACCACTTGTTGGGATATCACAGGATCATTATAGTGAATCACCGATGATTTGAGAGAAAAATATTTATTCTATTATCACTCAAGAATAGAATTACAAACTTACAAAATAGAAAAACTCTCAACCTCACTCAATCACTTCTTGGATTGTTATTTCCTCTACTTGGGATTTTCACTCCAAATGGATGATTACAAATGCTGCAAACATACCTTATTTATATGCTTCTTGAAGTACTAGCTTACATCATGGCTTACATATACTAGCCTACAATTTTGATTCATGCATGGAGTTTTTGTAGACTAGATTTTCTGCACTTAAGTTACTTATACTACTTGAATACATACTCTTCACACATGGTCAAATTCTTAGCCTCCATTCTAGAAGGGTTTGAATTCTCCTCCATTCTACAAGGGTTTGAATTCTAACAGTTATCTCTTTTATTCTCTCCATTAGGTTCTCTTATGTTCTCTCCAGTAGGTTCTAGGTTAAACTCAAGTTTAATTTGAACCCATGAATCTCATATATAACATATCTATATAATAAAAAGAGAAAACATAATCTAGACATATAGCATAGTAGATTGTAATATTTGTCATGCAACTTAGTTTGTACAATTTGTAGCCAAAAAGGACAAATTGGGACCAATTTACCCGTCCTCTCTCATATCTCCCCCTATCCTCTCTCTCACTCATTTCTCCCCCTGCCAACTCTCTCTCTCTCTCACTTTTACATTTTCTCTCTCTTCTCTCCCCTCTCTCTCGAGCCCTCACTCCCACTAGACCGCCGTCGTTGCTCTTGTCCCTACCCGAGTCGTCTGGCTATCACAACCATCCCCGTCGAACGGCCGCGCCACCTATACCCGTCGTCGGCCATGTTCTCAGGTGACCACCATCTTAATCTCCAGCGAGCTTCAATCCATGGATCTGACCGCCTCCGCCGTGCTCCACTGAAGCCATCTTCATCTCCGGCGAGCTTCAATCCATTGAATCCAGATCCGCCGCCACCGCGCTCCACCGCAAAACAGGAAGGACCTCCATCTCCGACCAGATCTCTCTGCTCCTTCTCGTGATTTAGATACAACAGATTGGCCGGAAATGTATACGAGCGACAAATGCATACGAAAATTTAGCATTTTCATCTGAGTAACTAAAGTTAGAGAGAGAAAGTGCGCACCTTTTACTTTTTTGCTTCACTGTGAATTTACTTGAGATGCGAGAGGGAGAGGAAACAAGAAGGTAGAATTTTTTGATATTTATATCGTGGGTTCAACGAATATGCCCTTATGGATCTTGGAATATGTGTTCTATTTTGTCCTTTAATTTTATTTTGCTTTATTTTTTTTAATTTAAAAAAGAAAACAATTTCGTTTCTTATTTACTGTATTTCTGTAAAATTTAGGGTTTTGGTTTGAAATATTTGAATTTGTGAAATCCCAGGTTGGATTCAAATTTCCGGGTTACTCTATTGTGTGGTGGTAACTCGTTACGAAATTGTCATTTCTTAGCTGGGATGCTCTTGTATGTGATGGTAACTCAGTACGAAATTATGACATATTAGTTGGGTTACCTTCTATGTGATGGTAACTCAGTAATAAATGGTCAATTGTTAATCGGATTACGTTCCTACATTCTAGTAACTCGTTACGAAATGATCATTTTTTATTGGGTTACTCTATTTTGTGATGGTAACCAATAAAGAAATAATCATTTCTTTATTGGGTTACCCTATTGTGTTAAGAAATGACGAAATTATGACTAAGTACGAAATTATGACTTATTAGTTGGGTTACCCTTCTATGTGATGGTAACTCAGTAATAAATGATCAATTATTAACCGGGTTACATTCCTACATGCTAGTAACTCGTTACGAAATGATCATTTCTTTATTGGGTTACTCTATTTTGTGCTGGTAACTCGTTAAGTAATGATCATTTCTTTATTGGGCTACCCTATTGTGTTAAGAAATGATCATTTCTTAACTCTATTTTCCGCCCATTCCGCATATTTATTGAAAAGTGAGGATATATTGATCCAACGTAACGAATGATCAGCTCTGTATGTAATGGTGTCCAACGTAACGAATAATCATTTTGTATTCTGATTACCCTTTTGTGTTACCATAAAATAAGTAACGAATGATCAGCTCTGTATGTAATGGTAACGGACGTAACGAAAAATAAATATCGTATCCGCTTACTGGTACCTCGTGTACAATATTCCAACACGGTAAATAAGATACGAAATTGTGATCTCATACCACGTTACCACATGACAAACAATGTCGTGCTGATGTAAAATAACACATGGTAACGAAATGATCATTTCTTTATTGTGTTACGAAGTGATCATTTCTTTAGGCATTATATATGATCAATTTTTAGCTGGGATGCTCTTGTATGTGATGGTAACTCAGTACGAAATTATGACTTATTAGTTGGGTTACCCTTCTATGCGATGGTAACTCAATAATAAATGATCAACTATTAACAGGGTTACGTTCCTACATGGTGGTAACTCGTTACGAAATGATCATTTCGTTATTGGGTTACTCTGTTTTCTGCAGGTAACTCGTTAAGAAATGATCATTTGTTTATTGGGTTACCCTATTGTGTGATGGTAACCCTTGAAAGAAGTAACCATTTTGTAATCTGATTACAGATGGTAACGCAATTACGATACAATAACACAAAAGGTAAACAACACATGGTAACGAAATACATACGTCGTAACCTAGAAACTCAGAAAAGGTAAGGAGAGAGATAAAGTGAGTTAGTTTATTGAAAAGTAAGGGTATATTCCCGGTCCCGAAAATCACCAATTTGGTGGTCCCGGTCCCGGTCCCGTTCGGGACTTCGGGAGTCCCGATTCCCGAAATGGGATAAATGTAAGTTCCGATCCCGATTCCAATCCCGGAGGACAATTTTCCAGAATGTCCCGAATGGGATAAGGAGGGTCTTTCTAGAACCCCACCTATATATATATATATATATATATATATATATATAAACACACACGCGCGCGGGGGGTATTTGTTATGAGGGTCACACCCACTAACCCACTTTCCAAAACTCACCTACCACCCACCTTCCGTATATTTATTTAGTCCCTCATCTATTCATTAATTACCTTAAATACCACTAACCCCTTCCTATAAATACCTCCCTCCCCTTCATTACCAAATACACCAAAATCTCTACTTCCTCTCTTTTCTCTCATTATAGCTGCTAGATAGTCCGTCTAGTAGGGAACTCACCTTGTGGTAGTTTCAAGCAGGTCAGGATAGGGGGCCCTCGTGCTACTCTTTCTTTCGTTTCGAGGGAGTTAGTGTGAGTGTCAGGCTGCAGCCATCGGAATCTGTCCCGCTGCAGCCTTAGGAGTTCGTCCAGCTGTTGTAGTCGCAATAAGGGGGAGTTCGTCCAGATTATCCGGTCAAGTACCGAAGGAGTAGGGAATTGTTGTATTTTATTCAGTTGTACCTCAAGTGTTACTTCGTAAACTTGAGAGAGAATATTGTAACCATTGTTATCATTATAGTGGAAACATTCGGAGCAGTTCCGTGGTTTTTACCTCTTTGCTTTAAGGGGTTTTTCCACGTATAAATCCTGGTGTTCATCTGTCAATAATTAATACTTGTTTGAGGAGAAAAATAAAGACAGCAAATCAATTGTATTGATAACAATGAATAGAGGGGCCTTTATATAGGCATTACAAAGAGAGTGTTTTCATACATAGGATTCCTAGTTAAGGTAAGACATCTAACAGGATCCAATTACTTATGGAAGAGTCCAGAACCTTCCATAACTCTTATCCCCTACAACTAGTATTAGGTAAGACACCAATACAGGAAGGATTTCCCGGAACACTCCCCCATGTGTCGAACGCTAATACTAACATGGTGCACACGGTGTTGCCTCGGTAAAAAACCTTTCCAAGTCAAATAAAACCCCGTGGGAATAATAAAGACTTTGGTGAGGAAAAAGAGCGCAACGCACCAACTACAAATGTCAGAATCATGTGAAGTATACTCCCCCTGAGGTATACATGACAGCTCATTCCATCGAGCTATCTTTAGTTGAGCTCGGATAATCGACACATGCCGATGCTTCTCACATGTTTCTAAAATGTAGATTTCGGCAGAGACTTAGTGAACAAGTCTGCGATATTCTCGTCGGAACTCACTTGTTTCACTTCGATATTCAGCAATTTCTGCTGCTGCTGATTATAAAAGAACTTCGGCGCAATATGCTTGGTATTGTCACCCTTTATGAAACCTAACTTCATCTGCTCAATGCATGCTGCATTGTCCTCAAAGATGCAAGTAGGGGTTGCTGTAGTGGGATCTAATCCACACGTTCCTCGTATATGGTCTATGACTGACCGTATCCAAATGCACTCCCTTACGGATTCGTGCAATGCAATTATCTCTGCATGGTTCGAGGAAGTAGCAACCAGGGTCTGCTTGGTAGATCGCCAAGATATTGCCGTATTCCCAATGGTGAACACATAACCAGTTTGGGAACGTCCTTTATGCGGGTCAGAGAGATAACCGGCATCAGCAAATCCAACTAATGTGTCGTTAGGATTCTCTGCATAAGGGGTAAGCTTGCTCGCTTTAGCACTTCTGGTAGTCAAGCTACCATGCTTAGCTGCAATATTAGAGGAAGATCGACGGTCGGTATGCATCGTCTTAACCTCAACAATTCCTTTCGGAATATCGCTCTCTTTAGCGTAGGGAAAGAACAATCCAAGGTCACTGGATCCTTTCAAGTATCGAAAGATGTGTTTTAGTCCATTCCAATGCCTTATCGTGGGAGCGGAGCTAAATCTCGCTAAAAGATTAACAGAGAATGCGATGTCTGGACGGGTACATTGAGCCAGATACAACAACGCACCGATTGCGCTAAGGTACGGTGTTTCTGCTCCAAGGACCTCTTCATCCTCCTCTTTAGGACGAAACGGATCCTTGTTCATTTCCAGGCTTCGACCAATCATGGGGGTAGCAAGAGGATGTGCCTTGTCCATGCTAAATTGCCTGAGCATTTTGTGGACATAGGCAGACTGATGAATGAGTATGCCATCATCTCGATGTTCTAGCTCTAAGCCCAAGCAGAATCGAGTCCTCCCCAGATCTTTCATCTCGAATTCGTATTTAAGGTAGCGGGCCGTTTCATTGACCTCATCTATGGTACCGATGACATTCATGTCATCTACATAGACGGCTACAATCACGAATCCTGCATCTGTTCTTTTCACAAATATGCATGGACAGATGTCACTGTTCTTGTATCCCTTCCCAACCAAGTATTCACTTAGGCGGTTGTACCACATCCTTCCGGATTGTTTCAACCCATACAGTGAACGACGCAATTTCACAGCGTAAGCGCTCCGTGGTTTAGAGCTACTTGATTTGGGCCATGAAATCCCTTCGGGGACTTTCATATAGATATCCGTATCTAGATCCCCATAAAGATACGTTGTAACCACATCCATAAGCTGCATGTTCAGTTTTTCGGACACTACCAAACTGACTAAGTAGCGGAAAGTGATGATGTCCATAACGGGAGAATACGTCTCCTCGTAGTCAATGCCAGGGCACTGCGAGAAGCCTTGGGCAACTAGTCTCGCTTTGTAATGCATGACCTCATCCTTATCATTGCGTTTACGAACAAAGACCCATTTATGTCCAACTGGTTTAACGCCCACGGGTATTGGCTCAATACGGCCAAATACCTCACGTTTAGCCATTGAGTCTAGTTCAGCCTGCATTGCATCTTTCCATTTCGGCCAATCGGCTCGTTGTTGACACTCAGCAACCGAGCGTGGCTCAGCGTCGTCGTCTTCAATAATTTCTTGAGCGACGGAGTAGGCAAAATCATCGTCAACTAGCGTGGATGGCCTGTCCAATAGTACGTATTCACTCGTACATTGCATCGAG
Organism: Orobanche coerulescens; assembly: GCA_033398695.1. Classification (NCBI taxonomy): domain Eukaryota; kingdom Viridiplantae; phylum Streptophyta; class Magnoliopsida; order Lamiales; family Orobanchaceae; genus Orobanche; species Orobanche coerulescens. The sequence goes on from JAWKAU010000029.1 coordinate 264,401, forward strand.
ATTTCTTTATTTTCTGACGTCAACAAAGTTTCCGACGCGTCCTTCGATTGTTCCATTGTTGATTCGAGGACATATCCGTAGTCAGAGATAATCTCGTGTGACGGAGTCACTGTGTCGATGACGAGAGGATTTTGTGCCTCCGTTCCTCTTCTCTTTCGAGGTTCGGTATCCTTTCTACCCACTGGCCTCCCCCTGTTTCGAAAGGGGATAAGAGCCGGGCAAGCCGTCCCACCACTAAGGTTGACGCCGGTGGCATCATTCCTTTGGGCGACTGAACCTTGCCCTATAACCGGGACTTCTAACCTTGCAGGAACATTCGCAGCGGGAATGGTAGATCTTGTCACTTTCGCAGTATCAGTAAAGCTGTCGGGCATCGAATCTGAAACTTTCTGAAGACTGAGAATACGTTGCACTTCTAGTTCGGATTGAGCTGTGCGGGGATCTTGATGAGGCAAGGAGGGAGCACACCAGACAATTTCCTGGCGTTCAACTGGAATCGTTCGATTCCTCTCTCCCCCTAACGACGGGAAGTTTGTCTCATCAAAGTGACAATCTGCAAATCTTGTAGTAAACAGATCTCCTGTCAAAGGTTCCAAATAGCGGATAATTTTAGGCGATTCATAGTCAACATATATACCTAATCGTCTTTGCGGACCTATTTTAGTACGCTGTGGAGGCGTAATTGGCACATATACCGCACAACCAAAAATGCGTAAGTGTGAAATATCATGCTCATATCCAGTTACCAACTGGTACGCACTAAACGGTTTATTGGCAGTGGGTCGAAAGCGAATAAGTATAGCCGCATGCAAAATTGCATAACCCCAGGCAGAAATCGGCAAGTTGGTGCGCAATACCAATGCTCGGGCGATAAGCTGTAACCGCTTAATCATAGCCTCAGCAAGGCCATTCTGCGAATGAACGTGGGGGACGGGATGTTCAACATCAATCCCAATCGACATGCAATAGTCGTCAAAAGACTTTGACGTAAACTCTCCAGCATTGTCCAATCTTAATGACGAGATTGGGAAGTCGGGGTGGTTAGCCCGTAACTTGATGATTTGTGCTAGGAGTTTAGCAAATGCAGCGTTTCTCGTGGATAGCAGAGCGACGTGTGACCATCGCGTCGATGCATTAACCAGAACCATAAAATATCTGAATGGTCCGCACTCTGGTTGAATAGGTCCACATATGTCCCCTTGAATTATTTGTAAGAAGCGAATATTTTGTGTTGAGTCTTTAGCAAAGGACGGAGAGGGTATCAACTTTGCTAGTGAACAGGCTTTACAAAACGATTTATGGGCATTAGAAATTGCCACGGAAGCCTCGGGATTTGCAAGAGATGCACCGTCAACCTTATCAGGGCGTGCGATCTTTAGTCCCGGTGATACGGTATCAAGCTCACTCACATCAATGCCGATATCGAGTGGTGCTTCCAATCGTTTTCTGGACTTGAAAAACGGATGACCATGTGAGTTTTTCAAAATGCGAATCATCATGTCGCGTCCAGGGTGACCGAGTCGGTCATGCCATAGTTGGTATGCTTCGGAATCACACAGTTCGTGACTCACAGCATAGGATTCAACAACCCTTATTGTAGTCTGGTATAAACCACTACTTAGACTCATAAGTTTCTCGAGAACGCGGCGTCTTCCGCATTCTGCCAGAGTAACACACAAAAATTCTGTCCCATTCTCACAATGTGTATCAAGGTGATAACCGTTGGCACGTATGTCCCTAAAACTTAGCCAGGTTCGGTTTGCTCTTGGGGCATATAGAGCATTTGTGACATTAATATGCGTACCATTAGGTAGCAATAAATGAGCAGGTCCCCTCCCTTGAATTACTTGGGAGGAACCAATCATTGTTGTCACTGAGGATATGTATGGCACAATATCCTTGAATAATTGCCTATTCCGAAGAATAGTGTGGGTTGTTCCACTATCAGCAAGGCACTCAATTTCGCCACGAGACATCTACAATAAGACATGAAACTCGATTAGTCTTGTGATGAAAGACATAGCGAAAACTCATTAACTTCTAGTTTGGGGAAATTCGACCAAGTTGGTTAGGATCAAAATTAGCACAATCGCTGGAAATAATTTCCGCGCAGCTTGACCTTTGTTCACTAAAACAGCAATAACTTCTTCGTTAAGAAGGCTATGGACGAACGGTCAGTTGTTTTGGAAATTAGACTTCCGTATCTTTCTGTCCATAGGTCGGGCACTTTCTGGATCATTAAACGCAGATCTCAGTGCTCGTTTCAATTTGCTATTTTGGTATTTCCCTATTGTTGAGTGATAGAGCAAGGTTGAAGCCTTTTTCAAAGGCATTATTGTTGATACAATACTATGGTAATATGGCCATAGGAGCGTTTAAATACTTTAAAACGCATCTTGGTTTTCTATTTATATCTCTACTAATGATCCTTTCGGTAACTCCAACTTGATAGACTTGCAGAGAAAGTAGGAATGTCGGTACAGCTAAGGCTGTTTAAAAACCACTGATTCCGTTTGAACTCTCAAAGCATAAACAAATACCAAAGAGGATGCGCCTAGTCTTGATCAAAAGTTTTGATGAAATCCTACCAATGTATCAAATTTTTAACCAAGCAATTCATTGCTAGCAATTATTTTGTGATAAACCAAACATGCTTTCGAAGGGAAAAAATAAAATTCGTCTTTGCACAATCACAGCAATTAAAAGAATTTTATTCATCATGGCCAACTTTATTACATTCATGAAAATCCAAAGTAGTTCTCGGAAACTAGAAACAAGACAAAACATAACCAAAGCGTAAAACTAGTCAAAGTCGGCAACATCTATATGTTGGTCTTTGTCTGCAATGGTGAGAGGAGGGATCTCAGTCTGGATCTCAATATGGTTCACCTCCGTATTCTCATTATCTTCTTCCATGTAATTCGACTCTTGAGTCAAATATTGTTTATAGTGCTTGTAGTAAGCTTGGATGTTCTTTGGCGCTTTGCAATTGCGGTAAGTATGCTTCTTCGATTCGCAAGTATAGCAATTCCGGCCTTCCTTTGGAGTGGTTCCATTCCCGGCGGCAGGAGGCGGCCCACGTGGTTGGGTTCCACTAGGTCCCGTGGCCGAGCCACCTTGCCTCTTCCACACGTTGGAACGACGACCTCGTCTTTTCCCTCGCTTGCTCGAGTCATGCATCCGTGGTGCTTGCAAAACCGAGTAGCGTTGCCTTTTCTATTTTGTCGTGGTGCTTTCTGTGGGTAGCTCGATTCACTTCGGAATCGGCTTCGTACCCAGTAAGGCGCGCATTGCTATTGAGAATAATCTCATGGTGCCTTTCTTTTTTCGCGAGGTGGGAGATAAGGTCACTAAAGTTCTTAATTCTCCCTTTCTCATAGGCAACGCGCAGCTGATGAGCAATTACACTTGCTCCCACGGGAAACGTGTTAAGAGTCTTCTCGATCAAATCTTGATCAGACTTTTTGACACCACAAAAACCAAGATCAGCGCAAAGATCGAGGATAGCTTGATTATAGGCTTCCACATTCGCATAATCCAAAAATCGGATTTGCTCCCACTGAAGTTGCAATTCGGGGAAGCGCTGATCATGCACATTATTAAATCGTTGTTCGAGTGTATCCCATAGTTCTTTGGGAGTTTGCAAGTTCATATAACACTTTTTCAACAACGGATGTATATGTCTACGCAAGTACATCAGTGCATTAGCCTTGGTTTCCTCGCTCGGTTCTTGAGCGGTAGGCTCGTTAGAGGGAAAGATGGTGGTGGTAAATCTCTTACCGACGAACGCCAAGCGAACGTCTGAGACCCACCTATGGTACTCCTTACCAGCATGGTCAAGGATGTCGAACTCCGGATGAACATTGGAGCTTTGTGCCATCTACAAGATATAAACAAGAGGAAGTTAGTCTTATTGGATTTTCAGTGACAATGTAAACGGTCACAATCGATGCTTTTAAAAGTGTGTAACATAACTGTTACTCGATTTACTTCCCTTAATTGTTGTTTAGTAAAGTAGACAAAAAAACGGCGATATTAGATCGCACCCAGATACGTGGTGTATGCAACAACCACAAGTATCGACTTTTCAACAATTCCGTGACTCCCCCAGGACCGTCACACAGTTTTCTTCGACACGCAGAGATACCGACTTCTCTCGCGGTCTCATCCACCGCAAAGTAGCGTGGGAGATTAAGAACCCAAAACCCGTGTCCCCAAAAGAAAAATTCCCAAAGGAGAGAAATGAAATAGGGACGAGTCAGATAATTACCTCGATTATAAAATTAGGCACGTGCTGAATCTGTGGTGTGCTTCGATCTACCGGTTGGTACTCGATGCGATGACGTGAAACCGGAGGTGCAATTTTGGCGACTTCCGAAGATAAGTTGATGTTCGGGTTTTGGTCCGAGAGTCGGAACTGGGTCGGACTAGGCTGGACTGGAGCTGGTCGGCGGCGGTCCGGCGGCTGTGCTGGGCGGCTTTGAGCAGATCTGGGCGGCGGAGGTCCGACGGCGGAGGCGGCGGTGGTCCGGCGGCTCTGGGCGGCGGCTGTGCTGGGCGGCTTTGGGCAGATCTGGGCGGCGGAGGCGGCGGCGGTCCGGCGGCTCGGGCGGCCATCTTCAGGCGGCTTGGGCGGATCTGGGTGGCGGCTGTCCGGCGGCGGAGGCGGCGGCGGTCCGGCGGCTCTGGGCGGCGGCTGTGCTGGGCGGATCTGGGCGGCGGCGGTCCGGCGGCGGCGGCAGTGTTTTCAGATGGCCGGGCAGCGGTGGTGCTCGGCGGTGGCAGCAATGGTGGCAAGAAGCGGCGGGCTGGCAAGGCGAGCTGGCGCGGGCAGTAAAGCAAGCGGCGACGACGACGGGACGGGCCGGTGTGGTGCTCGGCCGATTTCTTCTTTTTTTTTTCGTTCGAGCTACGTGCTGATAACGTGTTTGAGGAGAAAAATAAAGACAACAAATCAATTGTTTTGATAACAATGAATAGAGGGGCCTTTATATAGGCATTACAAAGAGAGTCTTTCCATACATAGGATTCTTAGTTAAGGTAAGACATCTAACAAGATCCAATTACTTATGGAAGAGTCCAGAACCTTCCATAACTCTTATCCCCCTACAACTAGTATTAGGTAAAACACCAATACGGGAAGAATTTCCAGGAACAATACTAATCTGTTATTATTATTGACTGTTATAATCCCCAAATTTAATTTACGCAAAGATATCAAACGGGAATTCCTAATAGTTGGTAGCAAAGTTGGGGCCCACGCCGTTGGTATATAAGAAAAGTGATGTGTGCGGTTCTAAGTGAGGTCCATATTGTCTTCGGCAAATTAAAAATGGATGATTCTTCCAGTGTAATGGTAAGCCTAACCGCTTCAAATTATCCGATGTGGAAAAGCAGAAAATATTCTGCATGAGTCGTAAATTTGAGAAGAACAAAGTAGGAGGTAGAATCGTTAATAACGAAAACATTGAATAATATATATATATATATATATTTATATATATATATATATAGGCGATGAGTCCAAAAATTTATCTTCTTAAAGCAAATTCGCCTCCACCGATGTTTCTAAATTTTCAAAAAATAAAAAGTTAATTTGGTCTGAGATCTTAGTAGGTCACTACTAGTACTCGTAATTAGTGTTTTGTCCCGAAATTTTATTTCTATTTTTAAGACATATTTCTCGAAAATACAACCATACAGATATCAAGATATATGAGTGATGTTCCCAAATTTTCAAAAAATACAAAATTAATATGGAAATAAAACATCTTGATGCGTTGATAAATTGATCACCGCACTCTCAGCGAACTAGAATAGAACTTGAACTACCACCGACACGACCAAAATTACGAAGAGAAATTATTTCCGAAAAAGAGAACGAACTCGGGATTTTTTTCTTGATTGAGAAAAATGTACGAAAAAATTCAGTCTGAAAATAAGACCCCTCACATCTGTATTTATAGGTGAAGATGAGAGAGACATGTGCTGGAGGAGCTCTAAACTGATCAGGGTTGGTATCTCAATACTTATCCAGATCTGTTTAATTTGATAATTATCAATTAAATTGATAAATAAATTCTCAATACCGAAAATTAATTATCTCAATACCGAAAAATTAATTATCTCAATACCGAAATATTCGGAATTTATAATTGACGTATTTCCAGTAAAATAAATTTTTACCAAATAAAATTGCAGTAAAAAGATAACTTCGAGACGCCGAGACATTTCGCCCAAATCGCCCTTCGACCGAGACCGGCCAACCCGACCCGACCCGGACGGACGGCGGCGGTGGCGGCGCGCGTGTGTGTGTGTGCGAGGGGCGCCTAGTCACACATCCACTCATGTCTCACTTTTTGAACAAGACTTTGTCCGGATCTCTTTATATACTCACAATTTTTCTCAACATTTTAAACCCATTTCTAAAGGGTTCACTTTGGAACATTACATCTCATTCATACCTCAATCATTCTGAGTGTTCTTACATGTTTTGGAAACCTCGTACGGAGTACTACGTATTCCAACTAAGTCTCGACTTTAACTCATAGTCGAGCCCACTCAAAATTTCCTCTCAATTGGGCTGCTCAAAACAGCCAATTTCCTATATTTTTCCAACAATCCCCCACATGAATGAGATTGATGGTCCAGCAGCACATGTCAGACACAGAGTTGACTTGGTGATAGTTACTGCGGTTAGACATTGCATAGGATAGGTAGAGTATGCTCCTTGAACCTTCCCTCGAAAAGAGATATTCTCCTTACTGGCTAGACAATGTGACTAGATGCCTTTGAACTGTCCGACCGTTTGTGTAAGTGATCGTATATCCTTCACAAGTGTCCTCCCTTATTTATTCTGTTCTCATTATTGTGCCCGTTTTGGCCGTGGACACCGTCCTGGTTCTGCGAGAGTTTCTAGAGAATCGTGCCTTGCAATTCTCCTTTGAAACGGCCCCTCTTCACTCCAACATAGGTGATTCTCTTTAAGTGTTTTGAGTAAATCCGTATTTTACTCCACCCGACTATACGTTGTCGACTTAAGAATCATTAAAAGCATAAGCTTAACCTCTCCCTACGGGTATCACTGTTTTCATCCTAGGAATGGTCGGTTCGGGGTAATCCCCACAGTGATCGTGCCCGATTTTATGAATTGGTTGTCCCATTGAACCTAGATCTTGGGATCTCCAGTCAGCTTAGGTTGGGTATCCTCCACAAAACCATTAGCTCATGGCAATAGACACATTCCTCTCGATGATTTATCAACAAGGTCTTTTGATAACCCTTTGGTTACGAATCCGCGATGTTATCTCTTGACGAATCGTAGTCAATAGTGATAACCAATGTTGTAGGAAAATGGTATTATGTCTTTGCCTCATATGACGAGACTTACCATTATACTTTTGCCCTGTGCCCCGTCGATCGTAGATTGACTATCATATTGCGGTCACAACATTGCCCATTTTGGAATATCTTCTAGAAATTGGTATTGCATTATGCCTCTTATGCATATTTGTTTCAGATTCCTTTGTAAATCGATCTATAACCATCTATTCTAAAGATTTCCATTCCACTGCTGTACTAGCTGGTGTGAAACATATTCACTATTTAGACATTAAATTCATAATGTCAGATATCCAATTTGCGTTACTATCTCATTTTATAGTTTTTGAATATCTCATATCATGCAGCATATACACACAAGTAATCTTTATATCATTGTAATCACCAAATGATGATTAGTTTCCTGATTACTCGTGTATCCACATAGTCTACTCACGATATAGACTTTGTTTAGTCTTGTACAATTCACTTAGTACATTAGACTTTTAGTTACTCTGGAAAGATCAGTTACCTTTGTGTTTGGATAGATGCACCATATCCATTGACATTCCAATTGATTTCGTTGATCTTTCCAAGATTCATGTCATCATAGTATGACTGACCTCATATGAGACATTGTGAATGACTTGAGAATCATCTCTTTAGTCTCATATATTTATCTTTTCAGACTTTGTTGAATTGATCCCCTTGTCATTACTTACACCAATGACTCGATCATTCAAATTCATTCTTAAAATGACATAGTCGTCATGTGTATTTGACATATACACACTTGACATATTCATTGTCTTGAATCTTTTTGACATTATAAATTGGCATTTTAACGTTTTGAAATTACGTTGCCAACTATTAACCGAGACTTCAATTTCTCATAGATCAAATTATTAATTTTAAGCGTCCCCAAAATTAGCAATTTTTGATTAACTGCATTACCAAATTTGAGCGTCCCTAAAATGGTACTTTTCGGTCATTTAATCACCATATTTGAGCGTTGTCAAATTGGAGATTTTTATCACATCCTTTGAGGTCATTGCTTGATATCACAGTGTCAAAGATTTTATGCCACTATTTTAGTGTCAATTTAGATTCATAATACTCTCACTGAGTTGCAGACTTTCAATCGTTGCGTTAGGCACATATGCCTTTGGTTCTTCCAAGTTGGCTTTTCTCAAAAACACCATTTAGAAAGACTGCATGTATGTTCATTTGATATACTTCTACATGTATATCATAATAATGAACTTTCTTCTCGTTACTAGAGAATATATCTCAAAGTACTTTAGGCTCTCATGTTACTACAACCTCAGTTAGTAGTTTCGCCTCTTATTTATCCATGGATCCATTTAATTTTATTTCCGAATTGAATTTACGTTGGATCCTAGTGGTATCTATTCCAGAGGAAGATCTACCGAATATTAAATAAAATTATGCACAACAGAGTTATTCTTTCTCTCTTATATGACCATATGAAGAGTGTATATGGCATTGTAAATTATCTTCTAGCACGCATGCTAGAAATTTCAGACGTAGTGATTTTTCAAGTTCAAGCCTTTTTGCTTCAACCTTTAAAGTCACTTGGTGATTCATTTCACATTGATAAATCCACGATATCTCATAATTGATTTAGTTTGTAAATCAGTTATGCGTTTGATACACTCTTTTCCTTAACTCGATTAGTACATACTGATATGTCAGACTATCAGATTTTTGCACTACAAATTTATACGCATCATGCATCATGTGCGTATCCAGTGAAGATGCAGTCGATCGTCTTGGGTCAGACCTTCACTTGCTTTGGCTTAGGAACTTTTGCCTTAGCCATACACCCCCACATTTTTAGTATTTCCAAAATTATTTTACTATATTTCAGAACTAATAGGAAATTTCAATTATTTCCTTGCATGGTATCTTGTTTTAAATTAAGTAGTCTTCACGTGACTAATATCCTCATATTTAGTGATAGTTTGAACTGATTAACATCGTTTTTGCGTCTCCGTTAGAGTGCAATTCAACCATCTTAATTTCCGGATTAAGTTGGTTTTCTATCTCGAACTTTTAGAGCGTAAATTTCTCTTTTTGCTTTACTCATTATCGAGTACACGTAACTAATGTATCACTATCTTTATAGAGTGATCACATTTCTTGTTACAACCACTCATAAGAATAGGTTTAATCATCATTTAAAACCTCTCTGGTTTTAATATTCGATTAAAGAACTTTTATGTTCTTAGCACTAAAATTCGATTATTGAATTTCTCCGAAATTTCAGCATGGTTCCAAGGAGAACCAAAACTTCTTAGCACAAAGGCTGATACACCACCTTAAACCCACATTCAGTGATTCTCGATCAATCGATGCGTTAAGGTTAACAAGATCTCGAATTTGTCCGAATTTTCCGCGAATAGAGCTAATATCAATATTTGCCGTGTTTGGTATCACATGGATCACCGTAATAGGCTCGTGTGTCACTTCCGCAGCAGACCGACACCAACACGAGAATATAAAATTTAACCGGAAGAGCAAATCCAACCAAAAAATTATAATTCTCAAGCCGATCCACAACCTGTACTCACTAGGTACCAGGCCCGTTAGGTTTTTAACATCCGAGCATCCGACCAAGATTGATATTCCATCACATAAAAAGATTAAAATCAATCAACATATACTATTTAGTTAATGTCTTAATTAAACTAAATAATCTTAACATCTTAATCGAATAATCAATTAATAATTGATTCGTCTCTTATCAAGCAATGCTATACCTTATCAAAATTATCGTATGTATGATTATATAATAGCAAATATAATCACAATCTTATTTAGAAAAATGCATCGCAACAAATAATATAAATTCTTCTCATTTATATTAACCACAAACAATTTCTAAATAATGATCGACGTGTAATCCATAATAGTTTTATTCTAATCAGCTATTAGCAGCTACGTTTGCTGACAGTAGCGTAACTAAAAAAAATCAGATTATATATTGCAATGCGATATATGCCGGATAAATGAATTAGAGTCGAATAAGCATCGTCGATCCTACCATTCATGGATCAACACAACAAGTCACACAAATATGTTTACGCAGATTTTACCATTAATAAACAATGAACTAATATAAACATACATACTTACCTACATGACATGCCAGCTAATTCAAGTCATCCTTATACAACAAAAAAAACATAATATGTTTATTTATGTGCAGTTATAAAGCAACCATAGGGCAAATCGAATTATAGAGGCAAAGGAAGATTGGAAGAATCGGCACTTCAGTAAGTGGTCAAGCCCTCACTCTAAGCCAAGGTAATTACAAAACCATAAATAGAATAAGAAATAGAAAAGCACATCCCGAAGCTGATCGTGAGAAATGGATATTCATTTCTTATAATGACGAATTTAAGCAGTCGAAAAGCATGTTCCTCATGGCAGATCCAAACATCATTAGAATTGAATTTCGAAAATAATAAATCATTTTTCCATAGATGGAAAAATTTGCAGAGATCCGATATTAATAATTTCGAAATTTATGCTACAAAATAATAATTTGCTTTAAGATTGTTGGTATATTTACCATGTTTTAAATCTCCTGCATGAGCTGCAAATCTGAGAAGAACAAAGTAGGAGACAGAATCATTAATAATGAAAGTATTGAATAATATATATATATATATATATAATTAATCGAAAGAAGCAAATCGAATATGGGCGATGTTGAGTCCAGAAATCTGTCTCCTTAAAGCAAATTCGCCCCCAACACAGTGTATAGCGTCTGCCTCCCAGAATAAAACAACATCTCGATGCGTTGATAAATCGATCACCGCACTTTCAGCGAACTAGAATAGAACCTGAGCTACCACTGACACGACCAAAATTACGAAGAGAAATTATTTTCGAAAAAGAGAACGAACTCGGAATTTCTTTTTGGCTGAGAAAAACGTACGAAAAAATTCAGTATGAAAATAAGACCCCTCACATCTCTATTTATAGGTGAAGATGAGAGAGACATGTGCTGTAGGAACTCTAAACTGATCAGGATTGGTATCTCAGTACTTATCCAGATCTGTTTAATTTGATAATTATCAATTAAATTGATAAATAAATTCTCAATACCGAAATTAATTTTCTCAATACCGAAAAATTAATTATCTCAATACCGAAATATTCGGAATTTATAATTGAGGTATTTTCAGTAAAATAATTTTTTACTGAATAAAATTGCAGCAAAAAGATAACTTCGAGACGCCGAGACATTTCTCCCAAATCGCCCTTCGACCGACCCGACCCGACCGGACCGGACGGATGGTGGCGGCGGCGGCGCGCGTGTGTGTGTGTGTGCGAGGGGCGCCTAGTCACACATCCACTCATGTCTCACTTTTTGAACAAGACTTTGTCCACATCTCTTTATATACTCACAATTTTTCTTTTCTTTTTCCAATGTGGGATAACATCCTAAACCTATTTCTAAAGGGTTCACTTTGGAACATTACATCTCATTCATACCTCAATCATTTTGAGTGTTCTTACATGTTTTGGAAACCTCGTACAGAGTACTACGTATTCCAACTAAGTCCCGACTTTAACTCATAGTCGAGCCCACTCAAAATTTCCTCTCAATTGTGCTGCTCAAAGCAGCCCGTTTCCTCTATTTTTCCAACACTTGTTTGATCCAGTGGAGCTGAAAGGAGTCAAGCGTGTCGAAAATTTTGATGCTGACTGAATTGTCCATGATCATACGGAATAACAGAATTCGGTATTTCACCGTGGTATATCCACCATGCATATTTATTCTAAAACCATTCTTCTTTAGGTGCTTCCAGACCTCATCAAATGAAAAACGATACATATCACTGCGACATCTACATTTATTACACGGACAGTAGTGCAACGTATTACCACTGTCGTGCTCTTTTACAAATCTCATAAACCGCTTCATCCCATCCATTACTCTTGGATCCCATTTTCGTAACACAATCCAACTCTTGTCCATCCTGAAAATGTATAAATTTTCCAATATTAATCCAACTAACTAATATTGTTCAAATTATAAATGGGATCACAACAAATAATTAATCATAATGATTATCATCACAAAAATTAATCGTTATACAGAAAATCTTTCAAATCTACAACATGAATAATACAAAGTTTCAAAATTACAATAAAAAATACAATAAAATACCTTAATTAATCGAATTGGTGATTATAGCAACCGGTAGAAACCTTCGTCACTCCAGCTAGCACAACTCAAAGTCGCAACACAAATTAAAAAGATACACAAAGGGGTTACCAAGAACCGGGTTGATCATTTTCGCAAGGTCGCAATACTCAAAGTAGCAACTCACAAGGTTTTTTCGCCTGAAAATAACTGAGGACGATATATAATTTTAAATTGAAGGTTAGCCGACGACTTGATCTGGGTTGTCGGCTAAATCGTTACAAAAGTCATCGGCTAAAGTGTTAAACTTTAGCCGACGACTACGTTGTGGTTTAGCCGACGACACAGATCAAGTCGTCGGCTAAAGTCCAGAGTTTAGCCGACGACACTTAAAAGTCGTCGGCCGTTTTTTTAAGTGTCGTCGGCTAAAGTCTTTATTTTGGTAGTGTAATTTGCTGGTTATTGTTTTGCTGTGTTAGTTTCTTGCTTATGTCAGGTCCTCTGAGTCTGTTGTATTTAGTCTCTTTATGCTATAAAAAAGAATTAACTCTTTGGGAAATTTGTTTTTTATCCTTGCGTTATGTGACCATATCATGATCCAAGGAGTTGGTCTTATTAAAGTAATGGAAGTACTTCATTACTGTTTCAGAAGAAAAAAAGCACCTTCTGGGAAGTTTGTATGTTATCCTTCCATTATGTGACCATACCAGGTTCTAACTTTCTTAACTGCATTGAACAATATTGCAACTTGAATGTAGTTGGCAAACCTTTGAGGACAAATAACATTAGGGATTGAGAACTATAACCAGGTCATATTTCTTCCATAGGTCATATTAACCTATTGATCGAATGGTTGATCTTATAAATATCGATATAGGTTTGGGACCCCATTGTGTCGCATTCAGGTCCTCATGGTTCATGACGACCTATGGAAGATGAGTTGGGTAATGATGACATGTTTGATCTGTTTTAAGTCCTTTAGTATGATCAGTATGCTTAAGTCTTTATGTGTTAGTTTCTTGCTTATGTTGGGGCTAGACTATTATTTTTAGTCTTTCATGTTAAATGTGGTACTTCCTTACTTTTGTCTCGCTGTTGTTTTTTTGGAGTCTGTTGTATTTGATCTTTTTCTGCTATAATGGAAGGAGTTGGTTTTTTTCAAGTAACGAAATCAGTGTCTCAAAAGGAAAAAAATACTTTCTGAGAAATTTGTATGCTATCCTTCCGGGTTGTGATCATATCAGGTTCTGGCTTTAATGTTTCTCATCACACTCTGAATGTTATGAACAAATTTGCGACAACATTGTACAAAGGTACACGTGCTTCTGCATTATATGAAACTCTATGGATTTTGATGATAACATATAATGGCAAGCTGTTAGTTTGTGCATGTATAAAAACAGCTAGCTATATCTTGTTCTTGACTCACATTTTGTGCAGGTATAATCTGTATCAAGTCATACTGAGATAAGTTTCAAGTTGTGAAAACAACAAGCTGTCAATAGTGGAACAGTTCATGACAGCGTGCCGTTATTGAATGATCAAGCCGTAACCAATGTTTAAAAAAACGCTCGAGGCGTACGCCTCGAGGCGCGCCTCAAGGCGAGGCGTGGAAGAAACGCCTCAGGGCGTTGTACAATAAGCATGGATTTGAGGCGAACGCCTCTCCTGACCGAGGCGCTGAAGAAACGCACGCCTTGAAGCGTTGCGTTTGAGGCGCAAGAGGCGCTCGATGCTTGAACGGCGTCACTTTTTTTTTAATACCTGTACTAAAACCTAACCCTCAGCGACCTCATCAGACGGAAACTCTCGGCCTCGCGATTCTCGGGTGATTTTCGGCGAATCTCAGAGATATCCCATGATCGTACGTAATTTAAAGAACCCGAAGCGGCGACTCACGGTGAGCCTCTTTCATCTTTTTTATACTGGGATTTTACATTTTCTTTTTCGGTTTAATTTTATTTTTAAAAAAATATTTTTTCCTATTTGGGAGACGCTTTTTAAATGTGTAGTGATGTGTTGATTATTTCAATTTTGCTTAGATTTTTTAGTTTATCATAATTCTTGAATATTATTTTTAATGGTAGTGATTTGTACTTTATTAATTGTGGTGATTTGAGAGATAAGTTTTTTAAATTTTTAGTGATCTGCGTTTTTTTTTCAGGTTTGCTTAGTATTTTTTAGTTTGTCATAATTTGCTGAATATTGTTTACATGGATATCATGATGTTTTGATATTTTAGTTAATTTTTTTCTATTTTAATTGATATTGTTTCTAGTTTTTCTATTGGTTTGAATTTTCTAGTAATTTCCATGGATATCACGATATTTTAGTAAGGTTTTTTTTATTTTAATTGAGGCTTACGCCTCGATGCGCTTCGAGGCTTACGCCTCGCCTCGTCCGGCCAAAACGCCTCAAACTCGCCTCACGTTTTTTGAAACATTGGCCGTAACAGCAAGTTATTTTTCTTGTGACATATGATCACACATAATAGCAACTTATTTTCATAATGATTTATTATAAGAGTGGATTACAACTAGGTACAAAGTAGAAACATGTATTACTACTAGGTACAAACTTTAAAATGACATTACTACTAGATACAAAAACATTACTACTAGGTACAAAATTATATTTGGTAGGACAACTTTACCCTTCTGCAACCTTTTTTGTTATTTTCATTTAAAATTTGAAATTTTAATTTATTAATTTAAAATTTGAATTTTACATATCTAGAATAAAATTAAAAGTTACATATTTGAAATTGATAAAAACACTTTCTTTGTCCTTCATCTCCATATTTCGTCTTCTTCGTTGTCCTTCATTTTCTTCGTCCTTCTAGAAAATTTGTTGCCGACGTCCAAATTTGAATTTTAAAAATCTGTTGCAGACCTTCATCTTCTTCGTTGCAGACTTTTATCTTCTTCGTCTTTCATCTTCCGCTATACACCAATACATGCACATGTTCAAAAAAATATACACCCGTGCATGCACATGTGCACCAATACATGAACCAGTGCACTAATTCATGAACCCCCAATCCCCAAATGAATCAAAAAACGAAAAACAAAAATCAAACCCAATTAAATCCAGAAGAGTGAAACCAAAATCCAATAAAAAATTACCAAAATCTGAAGCCGGACCTGAAGGAGGATCCAAAGAGCCACCAAACAGACCTCCGATTTTAGACTTCAACACCTCCAGCTGGGATTTGCCCAGCACCTTCGTCCCCAACTCAGAAAATCCAAGAACATCAAATGGCTGGACGCGACCAGCCGCCGTGACCAATGAACCAGCAGATTGCACCAACGCACACGACATAGACGAAGACATACCAAAAACACAGGAGCAATCCGCACACAGAAACCAGAAAAACAACCCAAAACGCGACCAAAAAAACAGGAGAACCAACAGAGACGAGTTCAGCAAATTAAACTGAGCACCAAAACACGGAAAGCAGAAAAAGAAATTCCGAAACAGACCAGTTCAAATCGCAACACACAGACAACCAGAAATCCGACCACTTCAGAACGCAAATCGCAACCCTAGCCAAAGCCCAGTTCAGATCGGGAAATCGAGCACCAAATCGCTGAAAGAAATCGGACAACAAACCGCACAAGAAGACAACTCAGATGACCAGGGCTGGCGCATCAAATCGCGTCCCACCTACAAACACTTTGCCAATCTCAAATCGCACCGCACCAAACTTGAAGATAAAATCAACTAAAAATATTGTTATGAAGATAATGAAAATCCGAATCAAATTTGTGAAAGCAAATTCTGTGGAAGATGAAAACTATTCATGCTGGAGATTAAGAGCGGCCGAGAGGAAGAGGGGAAAAATCGCCCTGCAAATCACATCATTTCGCCGCTCTCAACTTCTTTCTCTTGGGACAGTATACTTTTTCTGTAGTGTAAACAAATAAAATGAAGGGTGTTTTGGGTAATTTACATCATATTTTTTGTACCTAGTAATAATGCCAAAAAAAATTGTACCTAGTTGCAAAAAATTATATTTAGTAGTAATTATTTTTTATTATAATAGCCAGCTATATTGTATATGTACTAACATGATTTTTTTTTTTTTTGGTACTGAAATGACTCAACAGTCCTTAGGCACTATCTGACTGTAATACATCAAATAAACGGGTTGGAGGAAAGACACAAATGTCTCCCTCCCCCAAAATTCCGACAATAGATGCTAATAGATCGGCCGCCTTGTTTTGCCGCCTTGGAATCCATCTCAGCCGCACCTCCCATGGGTTCCCCAAAACCCGCCTGCATTCTTGAAGGAGTTCCTCCATCGATTCATCTTCCTCAATTTCCCGTGTAAGCATTTGAACCACAGGTAGCGAATCTGTTTCTATTTCGATTCTGGGAATTCTTCGTTCCCAGGCGATTTGCAGTCCATGTCTCAGAGCTTTGATTTCCGCCTCATTAACAGTTGAGCTTGTGGATTTCGTGGAGAAGCCCCAAATCCAGTTTCCTTTTTCATCCCGTAACAAGCCGCCCAAGTTACATACATCACCAGGCTTGAAGCAGGCGTCCACATTCAGTTTTACCCAGTTCGGAGCCGGTTTCTTCCACTGCTGTACGTTAATTTCTTTCCTCTTCTGGCATTGAGCTTCTGTAATTTCCATACTCAGTTGTGTAATTTGGAAAATTAGGGTATCCAAAGGGATTGCTGTATTTCTAAAAATTTGTTCATTTCTCGATCGCCATAACCACCAGATTGCTGCTGTAAAAACTCCACTCCAAGGTACCTCAGGAATTTGTTTGCAAAGTTTTTGGGTATTATGGATATTGCGCTTTAGCCAACTGTGTTCCTCCATTTTATTGAATTTGTCCAGCTCTTCATATGTTAATAATCTTTCCCAGACCGTTTTTGCTTTTGGACAGTCTCTGAAAATATGCATAACTGATTCTTCTTCCCCCAAACATTGCGAACATATTGCAGAAGTACAAATCTGTCTATTCCTTCTGTGTTGATTTGTAGCAAGGCGGTTCTGAGCTGCCAACCACAGGATGTACTTATGCTTATTCATGAGGTTCGTTTTCCAAATCCATCCAAGCTCTGTGCTACTGTTTCTGTGTGATGAGAACTGGTTATGAATAGCCTTATAAGCTGATTGGCATGTAAATCTCCCATTAGCACATTTTGTCCAAAGAACAGTATCTGAGGAGTCATTTAATTGTGGTCGAAACTCCAATATTTCTGTTAGAATCTCTGCTGGTATTACTGTACGAAGATTTTCAAGTTGCCAATTTCCTTCAGTATTGACTAAATGACACAGTTTCAAATCAGTATCAGTAGGCTCAATATGCTGAATAAGGTCACATAGTCTTCTATTCCCAAGCCATTGGTCATACCAAAATGAAATATCTTTGCCATCCCCAATCTTCCAATGTAAGACGGGTTTGATGAGGCTCATACATCGACAAATACCCTTCCAAGTATGGCTATCACCTTGTTTAGGCTGATAACTATGCATAGGTGTTCCTTTGAGGTATTTAGCTTGAGCAGAGTCACGCAGGATACCATTCTCTTTGACTAGGATTTTCCAGGCTAGTTTTGCGAGAAGAGCTTCATTTGTAGTGCGTGAATCTCTGATGCCCAACCCTCCTTGATCTTTACCTCTCAAGATCTTGTCCCAACCCACGAGATGGATCCTTTTAGATGAAATATCAGAAGACCAAAGGAAATTTTTGTTCAGCTTATCGAGTTTCTCACAAACACTTGTGGGTAGCCAATTTGCCTGCATGGAATAGATTGGGATGGCAGAGTTAACACTCTGAATAAGAGTAGTTCTACCAGCTAACGTTAGGAATTTGGATTTCCAACCTGTCAATCTTCTCATGATCTTGTCGAATACTGCAGCATGGGTGGCTCTATTCACTCTACCGTGTTGCAGATGAATGTAACACCCCCGATATATTCAGGAATATTACAGCGCCGTAAATCCTTTACATAAGGATTTACAAGGCTGAATAATTGAACAGACATTACAAAGTACTAACAATTGGAAATAACGGAATTAAGATACAACGTTTCTGACCAAGTACTGAAAATACAATTGTTCAACAGAAACTCAATAATACATCACCAAATTCAAATCCATCATAAATGACTTCGTACTCGAGTACTTATTGAAATAACCAA
Organism: Orobanche coerulescens; assembly: GCA_033398695.1. Lineage (NCBI taxonomy): Eukaryota > Viridiplantae > Streptophyta > Magnoliopsida > Lamiales > Orobanchaceae > Orobanche > Orobanche coerulescens. The sequence goes on from JAWKAU010000029.1 coordinate 283,063, forward strand.
TAAACAACAGACAAATGAACCCGGCCGAAACATCACTCTGCACCCTCGTCGTCATGCAGCTCCAGTGGTTGTTTTCCCGCTCTCCTGGATCCTGAACATAAACAAAATGTTCACCCCCGAAGGGGTTAGCACAACGATGCTAGTACAAGTACCACAACATATTATTCAACGTCACACGCAGAATAATAATAATAACGTAAATGATAAAATGTCAAACGAGTCTTCTCCTACGAGAAACTCAAACATAACATACACATGATAATTCCGACGATCCAGCGTTCACTGCCTAGAACCCACGATGATCCCGTCAGATCAACCCGTGGTGGAAAAACCCGTCCGATGATCCAGCGCACGCTAGGATAGATCCCCCCGATGATCCCGTCGGACCAACACGAGGTGGACATACAACAATGACATACATGCACGATAATATGTATAACATCAATACATAAAACAAATAAGGTACTTGCCTCGATTTGAAGATAAGAACAATACTTCCACGAAAACGAACACTCGAAGGTCGTCCTCCTCAGTCAATCACGTAACAAGATCAAACCTTAACAAAATAAATGACATAGGATTTATCTCACGTCGTACGAATGTTTAACAATTCGATTTACGGTCAAAAGTTCATAAAATGTAATCTGCCTGAACTTCTTAGCGCACGCTAAGTACTCTGTGTAGCGTGCGTTAAGTCTGCTCGATAGCGCACGCAACCAACAAAGCCTAGCGTACGCTAACTATGCATGGTCGATTACTTCAGCGATCGACCGATCGACTTCTCGATGGCCTAGCGACGTTACGTACCAAACGTAGCGTACGCTAACTTTCGTGCTCGATAAGCGCACGTTAATCTTCATAGCTTAGCGTGCGCTATTCAGTGCATGGCGGTTTCTTCTGGGTAGTAAATCGTTCTCAATATGATCAAAACAATGAAATCTTACGTGATTATTCATGTTACCTCCATGAATATCATGTTCATACGATTATGAATACTCTTACGGATAACAACAACTTCGGATTCAAGGATATGCATACCATTATAAAACCATATTCCATTTCGACTACAAATCTTTATACGACGATTCGAAAGGCTTAACGGTTGATAACAACACCTTTATATCCATCAAAATTATCATGCTGTAGTTGTTTAACATTCCATCTATACTAGATAAATCCTTCCATGATCAATCCCTTAGATTCATCTAACAATAATGATGTTAACGTCAAGTCCATGATTGCTATGAAGTCCTCTACTAGATTCGGATTATCAATGATAGAAGCTTCCTCTACTTGTTCAATGTAAATAAGATTCGAATCATGATGTTCATAATCGAGGTACTTAAGGCTTATTCATCTCAATATTCTAAACATGATGTACTTTGGATAATTCACTAATGAAAATCAATATCTCGTTAACATGATCATTCAATTCTTTAGAATCTAACTCTAAGTGTGGAGATAGGTTGAACATACCTTAATATGATGAAAATCACTGAACCGTAAGGTAGAATCCGACTCCGGTTGGTTGTATGCCACTCCAAGGTGCTACTCCACTTCAATGATCACTCACAAGTGATAACCAATATACAAGGATCAATAAGATGTGTTCTAAGTGTGTAGAAGGATTATTATAGCTCTCAGGCCTCTCAAGGATGAAGAATGGACGAATGAAATGTGAGCCAAAACGGGTTGTTGTCCCATTTATAATATTCTGCATTTTAACTAATTAGCGCACGCTACTCAGCTTACCTTAGCGCGCGCTAATAAGAGTTGACTTCAATACTGTCCAGGTTCGTCCGCGAGAATCTTATCCGGACCCATGTCCCGGCTGGCGCATGTGCTAGCCGTCCAGTTCAATAATTGAGTTCTTAGCGCACGCAACTCCTATATGCATAGCGTGCGCTAATAGTAGCCCGATAGCGCGCGTTAAGCTACATTCTTAGCGTGCGCTATCACGAGTTTGCATGAGAAATTTTGTATGTTTCTATACTTATGTACAATGATATCAATGCAAGAAATATCATACTCCAATAATCAAAACCACAAATCCGAATAATACAGGGTTTGAATACAGATGAAATACACCGTAATAAATCCGGATATTACATACTCTCATACTAAAAAGGAGTTTCGTCCCGAAACTCAAGACGAAAATAACTCGGGATATCTGGACTTCATATCAGCTTCCGTTTCCCATGTGGCTTCTTCCATTCCGTGACGTGACCATTGAACTTTGACCAAAACGATTGGTTTGTTCCTCAACTGCTTAACTCGGCTCTTGAGTATCTTGACCTGTCTTTCTTCAAACGTCCCATCCTACGCGACTTCGATCTCGCCGAAATCAATGATATGACTAGGATCTGGTATATACCTCCGTAACTGGGATATGTGGAACACGTTATGAACATGGCATAATGATGGCGGCAATGCCAATCTGTATGCCAACTCCCCAACTCTCTCAAGGATCTCAAATGGTCCGATATATCTTGGACTCAGCTTTCCTTTCCTTCCGAAACGAAAGATTCCTCGAGTAGGAGAAACCTTCAAAAGTACGTGATCTCCAGTACTGAACTCCAAGGGGCGACGACGTACGTCTGCGTAAGATTTCTGGCGACTCTGGGCGGTTAACAGCCTTTCACGAATCAAGGCTATCTTTTCTCGAGTCTGCACGATCAACTCTGGTTCTGTTCCGATCAAGTCTGACGAATCATTCCAACATAGGGGCGATCTACATCTCCTTCCGTATAATGCCTCAAATGGTGCCATCTTAATGGAAGCATGCCAACTATTGTTGTAGGTAAATTCAATCAATGGTAGATGAACTTCCCAATCGTTTGACCAATCTAAGGCACAGGCCCTTAGCATGTCTTCCACCGTTTGAATAGTCCTCTCGGATTGTCCATCAGTCTGCGGGTGATAAGCTGTGCTGAAGTTCAATTCGGTCCCCAAGGCCTTATGAACTGCTTTCCAGAAGTGAGACACAAAACGGCCGTCTCGATCAGAAACAATGGTCTTCGGCGTACCATGCAATCGAACTATCTCCGAAATAAATACTCGTGCCAACCTCTCTGGTCCCCACGTGTCCTTAATGCCCAGAAAATGAGCTGATTTGGTTAAACGATCAACTATCACCCAAATCATGTTCATTCCTGTCCTGGTTCTCGGCATATTAGTGATAAAGTCCATCGATATGTCCTCCCACTTCCATTAAGGAATTGGGAGCGGCTTCAACATTCCGGCAGGCCGTTGATGCTCGATCTTAACCTGCTGACAAGTCAAGCATTTCGAAACATAGTCCGCTACATCTTTCTTCATGTTGCCCCACCAGAAATTCTGTTTCAAGTCCTTATACATTTTACTGGTGCCCGGGTGGATAGAATAGGGCGAACGGTGAGCTTCCTTCATAATCGTCTGTTTCAGAACATCATCATCGGGAATGCAGAGTCGGTTCTGAAATTTCAAAACTCCATCATCATGAATTATGAATCCGGGGGCCTTTCCTTTGATCACTTCATCACGTAACCGAATCATCAGAGGATCATCTGCCTGTCTAGATTTGATTCCTTCGGTTAATGATGAAGTTATCTCCATCACGCACAGTTGTCCTTGGACTCTTTGTAACCACACTTCAATTCCTCCTCGAATCATCTATCGTTGAAGGCTAAGTTGGGAGGTCAGAATCTCCAGCATCTGAATAGAAACAGGCTTGCGGATGAGTGCATCGGCCACTACATTCGCTTTGCCTGGATGATACAAAATCTCCAAGTCATAGTCCTTGATCAGTTCTAACCATCTTCTTTGCCGCATGTTCAATTATTTCTGACTGAAGATGTATTTGAGACTTTTGTGATCCGTAAAGATCTGACAGTGAGTCCCGTACAGATAATGCCTCCAGATCTTTAAAGCAAAAACTACTGCCGCTAGCTCCAAATCATGTGTTGGGTAATTCACTTCATAAGGTTTCAGCTGTCGCGACACATAAGCGATCACCTTATCATTCTGCATCAATACGCATCCGAGCCCTTGGTTCGAAGCATCACTGTAAACTATAAATCCTCCAGTTCCATGTGGAAGTGATAGAATCAGTGCCGTCATCAATCTCTTCTTCAATTCATCAAAGCTAACCTGACATGACTCATTCCACTCAAACTTTTGAGTTTTCTGCAGGAGTCGAGTAAGTGGGCGGGAGATTTTAGAAAATCCTTCCACGAATCGACGATAATATCCAGCAAGTCCTAAGAAGCTTCAGACTTCTTTCACGTTCTTTGGAGGCTTCCAATCCATAATTGCTTCGATCTTCTGAGGATCTACTCGGACTCCTTTAGCTGACACCACATGGCCGAGGAACATTACTTCCTTTAGCCAGAATTCACACTTAGAAAGTTTGGCGTACAATTACTCGCTTCTCAAAAGTTCCAATACAATCCGCAAATGCTGCGCATGTTCTTCCGGGCTCTTAGAATACACCAGAATGTCATCAATGAACACGACCACAAATTTATCCAAAAATTCAATGAACACTCGGTTCATCAATTGCATAAATACAGCAGGTGCGTTAGTGAGACCAAATGGCATCACTACAAACTCATAATGTCCGTAGCGAGTTCTGAACGCTGATTTCGAAACATCAGATTCCTTAATCCTCAGCTGATGATATCCTGATCTCAGATCGATTTTAGAGAATACTGTTACCCCTTGCAACTGGTCAAACAGATCATCAATCCGTGGCAACGGATACTTGTTCTTAATCGTCATTTTGTTCAGCTCTCGGTAGTCAATACACAGTCGAAGTGATCCATCCTTCTTTCGGACAAAAAGAACTGGCGCTCCCCAGGGTGAAACGCTTGGCTAAATATAGCCCTTGTCCAAGAATCCTCCACCGCTTCTTCGCCAGTACATCTCAAGAGGTGCCATACGATACGGCGCCTTAGAAATTGGTGTAGCTCCGGTTCCACCAATGGTAAATTCTACATCCCTTCGTGGAGGTAGTCCAGGTAACTCGTCAGGAAATACATCTGGAAATTCGTTCACAACAGGAATGGATGAAAGTTCCACAATTTCGTCTTCTTTCTTCATTGCATAGCACCAGTACCCGATACAGCCCTGTTTCAACAATTTGATAGCTTTCATCGCTTTGATCAATTTTCCTGAGCTGCCCGGTTTCCATCCCTCAAACAGAATTTCGGAACCATCGTCAGCGATCAGCGAGATATTTCTCCTTCGGTAGTTTACAATTGCTCCATACCGATTAAGCCAATCGTCTCCGAGTATTAGGTCGTCTCCTTGCATTTCTATTACAATCAGATTTGAGAGCCACTCTCTGCCTCCAAATGATACAGGGAAATTTCTAGTTTCTAAGTTCCCGACAATCCTCTCTCCACTCGGTAAACCAACAACATAAGGTTCACAAGTATGAAAACCGGAAATATTCAAACGATTCACACAATACAAAGATATAAAAGAATGCGTAGCTCCTGTATCGAATAAAACGCTAACTGGCTGGGAAAGGATCTGGACAAGACTGGATGCGACAAAGAAGATCACGATCGCCTGTCCTCCTCATCTCGCATAAACGTGGGGGAACAGATTCAGACTCGATGTCCCTTCCGGTCCCATTGTCCTCTCGCCTCGTCCGCGGCCAAAATTCGAGGCATCTGAACACTTTGCCGTGTCTGCTGATATCGGCTTCTTCTCGATCGGGCCGTTGTGGTCTACGGGATCTAAAAGACTTTGCGCCTCTTCACAAAACACCGCTCGATGTCCATCTCGCCCACAATCAAAACAAGTCACGGGGTAGGGGCAATTGGCCGATAGTGCCCGTGCAGCGCAGTTAAAGCATTTCCTGGTAACATCAGTAATAGTTGATGTCGCTCCGAAGTTCTTTCCGCTCCTAACTCGGAGCGTAGGTTTCTTGAAAGAGTGAAAGGATGACTGGGCCTTACGGGGCCCACTGTTCTTGTGCTCTGTAAAAGTACCAGAGACTTTCTGTTTCTTAGATTCCGAAAATTTCTCCATAGCTGCTTCCTTAATCTCATACGCCAACGCCTTATCCTGGTATTGACGGAGTGTGGTACATTCAAAACCGGACATGTACCTCTGGATTTCTGGTTTCATCCTCATATCGAAATGGATCATCATTTCTCGACTGCTCGACCGATGTCGAACAAATGCCGATTGCCGGTTAAACGCCTTAATTGCAGCTCGGGATACTGGCACATCTGAAGGCTGAGCGGAGAAAAACTCCTGAACTTTGGCTTCCCTCACAGGACGAGGGCAATACTGAGCTTCTATCATCAATCTAAACTCTGTCCAATCAGCATCATGGTCTACAGGCCGGACGGCTTCCCACCATTCGAACGCTTCCCCTATCAGAAAATATTGAGCGATAGAGGCTCTCCGGTCGTCTGGGCAGTTAATTCCGGCAAAGATTTTCTCCAGTTCCTTCAACCAATGGTCCCAGGTGGGAGCCTCAGAAATACCGTCGAATTTGGGTGGTTGCATCTTCTCTACCTCTTGCAGCCACCGATCACCTCGATTTCCCATGTCTGGGTTCCCTTGCTGTCTCTCTACCTGCTGTAGTCCCACCGCCACTTGCATTCGGTCCACGACTTGGGCGAACTGAGTCATCTGGTTCACCACTTGACGAAGGATCTCTGGTACAGTAGGTTCCGGTTCGTTATTAATAGATTGTTGCGGCTCGCCTGAGCTATGACTGGCCTGATTAGAAGGCGACGCTTCCCTTTCAGCATTTCTTCGTCCGCGTCCACGACCGCGACCACGTCCACGTCCGCCTCTCAACATACTGTAAGCATAAATACTCAATATACAGGAAACAACATCGTTCTAATATTTGAGTAAAAAGAGACACAACATGTAAAGAACGAGATAGAGTTTAGGAACTTACAACCACCGTTCGCATGAAGACGTAGGCAGTGCAGTGATGTCATTCACGGCCGGTTACCTCAAAAGACATAAATGACCCCTATTTTAACCCAACGGCCAAGATATCCATAATCTAGGCTCTGATACCATATTCTGTAACACCCCCGATATATTCAGGAATATTACAGCGCCGTAAATCCTTTACATAAGGATTTACAAGGTTGAATAATTGAACAGACATTACAAAGTACTAACAATTGGAAATAACGGAATTAAGATACAACGTTTCTGACCAAGTACTGAAAATACAATTGTTCAACAGAAACTCAATAATACATCACCAAATTCAAATCCATCATAAATGACTTCGTACTCGAGTTCTTATTGTTATAAACAATAAACAAATGCATAAATGAACCCGCCAAAACATCACTCGCACCTCGTCGCCATGCGGCTCAAAGGGTTGTTTTCCGCTCTCCTGGATCCTGAACATAAACAAAATGTTCACCCCCGAAGGGGTTAGCACAACGATGCTAGTACAAGTACCACAACATATTATTCAACGTCACACGCAAAATAATAATAATAACGTAAATGATAAAATGTCAAACGAGTCTTCTCCTGCGAGAAACTCAAACATAACATACACATGGTAATTCCGACGATCCAGTGTTCACTGCCTAGAACCCATGATGATCCCGTCAGACCAACCCGTGGTGGAAAAACCCGTCCGATGATCCAGCGCACGCTAGCATAGATCCCCCCGATGATCCCGTCGGACCAACACGAGGTGGGCATACAACAACGACATACATACACGACAATATGTATAACATCAATACATAAAACAAATAAGGTACTTGCCTCGATTTGAAGATAAGAACAATACTTCCACGAAAACGAACACTCGAAGGTCGTCCTCCTCAGTCAATCACGTAACAAGATCAAACCTTAACAAAATAAATGACATAGGATTTATCTCACGTCGTACGAATGTTTAACAATTCGATTTACGGTCAAAAGTTCATAAAATGTAATCTGCCTGAACTGCTTAGTGCACGCTAAGTACTCTGTGTAGCGTGCGTTAAGTCTGCTCGATAGCGCACGCAACCAACAAAGCCTAGCGTACGCTAACTATGCATGGTCAGTACTTCACTGATCAGTCGACTGACTCGTCTGATGGCCTAGCGTACGTTACGTACCAAACGTAGCGTACGCTAACTCGTGCTCGATAGCGCACGTTAATCTTCATAGCTTAGCGTGCGCTATTCAGGCATGGCGGTTTCATCTGGGTAGTAAACTGTTCTCAATATGATCAAAACAATGAAATCTTCTGTGATTATTCATGTTACCTCCATGAATATCATGTTCATACGATTATGAATACTCTTACGGATAACAACAACTTCGGATTCAAGGATATGCATACCATTATAAAACCATATTCCATTTCGACTACAAATCTTTATACGACGATTCGAAAGGCTTAACGGTTGATAACAACACCTTTATATCCATCAAAATTATCATGCTGTAGTTGTTTAACATTCCATCTATACTAGATAAATCCTTCCATGATCAATCCCTTAGATTCATCTAACAATAATGATGTTAACGTCAAGTCCATGATTGCTATGAAGTCCTCTACTAGATTCGGATTATCAATGATAGAAGCTTCCTCTACTTGTTCAATGTAAATAAGATTCGAATCATGATGTTCATAATCGAGGTACTTAAGGCTTATTCATCTCAATATTCTAAACATGATGTACTTTGGATAATTCACTAATGAAAATCAATATCTCGTTAACATGATCATTCAATTCTTTAGAATCCAACTCTAAGTCTGGAGATAGGTTGAACATACCTTAATATGATGAAAATCACTGAACCGTAAGGTAGAATCCGACTCCGGTTGGTTGTATGCCACTCCAAGGTGCTACTCCACTTCAATGATCACTCACAAGTGATAACCAATATACAAGGATCAATAAGATGTGTTCTAAGTGTGTAGAAGGATTATTATAGCTCTCAGGCCTCTCAAGGATGAAGAATGGACGAATGAAATGTGAGCCAAAACGGGTTGTTGTCCCATTTATAATATTCTGCATTTTAACTAATTAGCGCACGCTACTCAGCTTACCTTAGCGCGCGCTAATAAGAGTTGACTTCAATACTGTCCAGGTTCGTCCGCGAGAATCTTATCCGGACCCATGTCCCGGCTGGCGCATGTGCTAGCCGTCCAGTTCAATAATTGAGTTCTTAGCGCACGCAACTCCTATATGCATAGCGTGCGCTAATAGTAGCCCGATAGCGCGCGTTAAGCTACATTCTTAGCGTGCGCTATCACGAGTTTGCATGAGAAATTTTGTATGTTTCTATACTTATGTACAATGATATCAACGCAAGAAATATCATACTCCAATAATCAAAACCACAAATCCGAATAATACAGGGTTTGAATACAGATGAAATACACCGTAATAAATCCGGATATTACATACTCTCATACTAAAAAGGAGTTTCGTCCCGAAACTCAAGACGAAAATAACTCGGGATATCTGGACTTCATATCAGCTTCCGTTTCCCATGTGGCTTCTTCCATTCCGTGACGTGACCATTGAACTTTGACCAAAACGATTGGTTTGTTCCTCAACTGCTTAACTCGGCTCTTGAGTATCTTGACCTGTCTTTCTTCAAACGTCCCATCCTACGCGACTTCGATCTCGCCGAAATCAATGATATGACTGGGATCTGGTATATACCTCCGTAACTGGGATATGTGGAACACGTTATGAACATGGCATAATGATGGCGGCAATGCCAATCTGTATGCCAACTCCCCAACTCTCTCAAGGATCTCAAATGGTCCGATATATCTTGACTCGCCTTTCCTTTCCTTCCGAAACGAAAGATTCCTCGAGTAGGAGAAACCTTCAAAAGTACGTGATCTCAAAGATCGAACTCCAAGGGGCGACGACGTACGCCTGCGTAAGATTTCGCGACTGGGCGGTTAACGCCTTTCACGAATCAAGGCTATCTTTTCTCGAGTCCGCACGATCAACTCAGTTCTGCTCCGATCAAGTCCGACGAATCATTCCAACATAGGGGCGATCTACATCTCCTTCCGTATAATGCCTCAAATGGTGCCATCTTAATGGAAGCATGCCAACTATTGTTGTAGGTAAATTCAATCAATGGTAGATGAACTTCCCAATCGTTTGACCAATCTAAGGCACGTGCCCCAAAGCATGTCTTCCACCGTTTGAATAGTCCTCTCGGATTGTCCATCACCGCGGGTGATAAGTCATGGTCAAGTTCAATTCGGTCCCCAAGGCCTTATGAATCGCTTTCCGTAAGTGAGACACAAAACGGCCGTCTCGATCGTAAACAATGGTCTTCGGCGTACCATGCAATCGAACTATCTCCGAAATAAATACTCGCCAACCTCTCTGGTCCCCACGTGTCCTTAATGCCCGAAATGAGCCGATTTGGTTAAACGATCAACTATCACCCAAATCATGTTCATTCTGTCCCGGTTCTCGGCATATTAGTGATAAAGTCCATCGATATGTCCTCCCACTTCCATTAAGGAATTGGGAGCGGCTTCAACATTCTACAGCCGTTGATGCTCGATCTTAACTCACCGACAAGTCAAGCATTTCAAACATAGTCCGCTACATCTTTCTTCATGTTGCCCCACCGTAAATTCTGCTTTCAAGTCCTTATACATTTTATGGTGCCCGGTGGATAGAATAGGCGAACGGTGAGCTTCCTTCATAATCGCCTGCTTTAACATCATCATCGGGAATGCAGAGTCGGTTCAAATTTCAAAACTCCATCATCATGAATTATGAATCCGGGCCTTTCCTTTGATCACTTCATCACGTAACCGAATCATCGAGGATCATCTGCCTGTCTAGATTTGATTCCTTGGTTAATGATGAAGTTATCTCCATCACGCATGCTTGTCCTTGGACTCTTTGTAACCACACTTCAATTCCTCCTCGAATCATCTATCGTTGAAGGCTAAGTTGGGAGGTCGAATCTCCAGATCCGAATAGAAACAGGCTTGCGGATGAGTGCATCGCCACTACATTCGCTTTGCTCGGATGATACAAAATCTCCAAGTCATAGTCCTTGATCGCTTCTAACCATCTTCTTTGCCGCATGTTCAATTATTTCGATCAAGATGTATTTGAGACTTTTGTGATCCGTAAAGATCCGATGCTGAGTCCTGCATGATAATGCCTCCGCATCTTTAAAGCAAAACTACCGCCGCTAGCTCCAAATCATGTGTTGGGTAATTCACTTCATAAGGTTTCACTGTCGCGACACATAAGCGATCACCTTATCATTCTGCATCAATACGCATCCGAGCCCTTGGTTCAAGCATCACTGTAAACTATAAATCCTCCGGCCCATGTGGAAGTGATAGAATCGCCGCCATCAATCTCTTCTTCAATTCATCAAAGCTAACTCGACATGACTCATTCCACTCAAACTTTTGAGTTTTCTCGCAGAGTCGAGTAAGTGGGCGGGAGATTTTAGAAAATCCTTCCACGAATCGACGATAATATCCAGCAAGTCCTAAGAAGCTTTAGACTTCTTTCACGTTCTTTGAGGCTTCCAATCCATAATTGCTTCGATCTTCTCGAGGATCTACTCGACTCCTTTAGCCGACACCACATGGCCGAGGAACATTACTTCCTTTAGCCGAATTCACACTTAGAAAGTTTGGCGACAATTGCTCGCTTCTCAAAAGTTCCAATACAATCCGCAAATGCCGCGCATGTTCTTCCGGCTCTTAGAATACACGAATGTCATCAATGAACACGACCACAAATTTATCCAAAATTCAATGAACACTCGGTTCATCAATTGCATAAATACAAGAAAGTTAGTGAGACCAAATGGCATCACTACAAACTCATAATGTCCGTAGCGAGTTACGAACGCTGATTTCAAACATCGATTCCTTAATCCTCGGTGATGATATCCCGATCTCAGATCGATTTTAGAGAATCTGTTACCCTTGCAATCGTCAAACAGATCATCAATCCGTGGCAACGGATACTTGTTCTTAATCGTCATTTTGTTCGGCTCTCGGTAGTCAATACACAGTCAAGTGATCCATCCTTCTTTCGGACAAAAGAACCGGCGCTCCCGGGTGAAACGCTTGGCTAAATATAGCCCTTGTCCAAGAATCCTCCACCGCTTCTTCGCCAGACATCTCAAGAGGTGCCATACGATACGGCGCCTTAGAAATTGGTGTAGCTCCGGTTCCACCAATGGTAAATTCTACATCCCTTCGTGGAGGTAGTCCGTAACTCGTCAGAAATACATCCGAAATTCGCTCACAACAGAATGGATGAAAGTTCCACAATTTCGTCTTCTTTCTTCATTGCATAGCACCAAGCATTCGATACACTGCTTCAACAATTTGATAGCTTTCATCGCTTTGATCAATTTTCCCGAGCCGCCCGGTTTCCATCCTCAAACAATTTCGAACCATCGTCGATCAGCGAGATATTTCTCCTTCGGTAGTTTACAATTGCTCCATACCGATTAAGCCAATCTTCTCCGAGTATTAGGTCGTGTGGTTTCATTTCTATTACAATCAGATTTGAGATCCACTCTCTGCATCCAAATGATACAGGGAAATTTCTAGTTTCTAAGTTCCCGACAATCCTCTCTCCACTCGGTAAACCAACAACATAAGGTTCACAAGTATGAAAACCGGAAATATTCAAACGATTCACACAATACAAAGATATAAAAGAATGCGTAGCTCCTGTATCGAATAAAACGCTAACTGGCTGGGAAAGGATCTGGACAGTACCTGATGCGACAGCAGCATCCTGATCGTCTGTCCTCCTCATCTCGTACAAACGTGGGGGAACAGATCCAGCACTCGATGTCCCCTTCCGGTCCCATTGTCCTCTGCCTCGTCCGCGGCCAAAATTCTGAGGCATCTGAACACTTTGCTGTGTCTGTTGGATACTGGCTTCCTTCTGGACTGGCTGTGGTCTACGGGATCTAAAAGACTTTGCAGCCTCTTCACAAAACACTGCCTGATGTCCATCTCGTCCACAATCAAAACAAGTCACGGCAGGTAGGGGGCAATTCCGTCGATAGTGCCCCGTCTGGGCGCAGTTAAAGCATTTCCTGGTAACATCAATAATAGTTGATGTCGCTCCGAAGTTCTTTCCGCTCCTAACTCGGAGCGTAGGTTTCTTGAAAGAGTGAAAGGATGACTGGGCCTTACGGGGCCCACTGTTCTTGTGCTCTGTAAAAGTACCAGAGACTTTCTGTTTCTTAGATTCCGAAAATTTCTCCATAGCTGCTTCCTTAATCTCATACGCCAACGCCTTATCCTGGTATTGACGGAGTGTGGTACATTCAAAACCGGACATGTACCTCTGGATTTCTGGTTTCATCCTCATATCGAAATGGATCATCATTTCTGCATCTGTTCTGACCAGATGTCGAACAAATGCCGATTCTTTGGTTAAACGCCTTAATTGCTCGGGATATCGCACATCTCAAGGCCGAGCGGAGAAAACTCCCGAACTTTGGCTTCCTCACAGACGAGGGCACATCGAGCTTCTATCATCAATCTAAACTCTGTCCAATCAAGATCATGGTCTACAGTGACGGCTTCCCACCATTCGGACGCTTCCCTATCGTAAAATATTGAGCGATAGAGGCTCTCCTATTGCCCGGCGCTTAATTCCGCAAAGATTTTCTCCAGTTCCTTCAACCAATGGTCCTGTGGGAGCCTCGTAAATACCGTCGAATTTGGGTGGTTGCATCTTCTCTACCTCTTGCACCCACCGATCACCTCGATTTCCCATGTCCGGGTTCCTTGCCGTCTCTCTACTGCCGTAGTCCCACCGCCACTTGCATTCGGTCCACGACTGGGCGAACCGAGTCATCTGGTTCACCACTTGACGAAGGATCTCTCGCATGAGGGTTCCGTTCGTTATTAATAGATTGTTGCGGCTCGCCCGAGCTATGATCGCCCGATTAGAAGGCGACGCTTCCTTTCAAAGATTTCTTCGTCCGCGTCCACGACCGCGACCACGTCCACGTCCGCCTCTCAACATACTGTAAGCATAAATACTCAATATACAGGAAACAACATCGTTCTAATATTTGAGTAAAAAGAGACACAACATGTAAAGAACGAGATAGAGTTTAGGAACTTACAACCACCGTTCGCATGAAGACGTAGGCAGTGCAGTGATGTCATTCACGGCCGGTTACCTCAAAAGACATAAATGACCCCTATTTTAACCCAACGGCCAAGATATCCATAATCTAGGCTCTGATACCATATTCTGTAACACCCCCGATATATTCAGGAATATTACAGCGCCGTAAATCCTTTACATAAGGATTTACAAGGTTGAATAATTGAACAGACATTACAAAGTACTAACAATTGGAAATAACGGAATTAAGATACAACGTTTCTGACCAAGTACTGAAAATACAATTGTTCAACAGAAACTCAATAATACATCACCAAATTCAAATCCATCATAAATGACTTCGTACTCGAGTACTTATTGAAATAACCAATAAACAACAGACAAATGAACCCGGCCAAAACATCACTCTGCACCCTCGTCGTCATGCAGCTCCAGTGGTTGTTTTCCCGCTCTCCTGGATCCTGAACATAAACAAAATGTTCACCCCCGAAGGGGTTAGCACAACGATGCTAGTACAAGTACCACAACATATTATTCAACGTCACACGCAAAATAATAATAATAACGTAAATGATAAAATGTCAAACGAGTCTTCTCCTGCGAGAAACTCAAACATAACATACACATGGTAATTCCGACGATCCAGCGTTCACTGCCTAGAACCCATGATGATCCCGTCAGACCAACCCGTGGTGGAAAAACCCGTCCGATGATCCAGCGCACGCTAGCATAGATCCCCCCGATGATCCCGTCGGACCAACACGAGGTGGGCATACAACAACGACATACATACACGACAATATGTATAACATCAATACATAAAACAAATAAGGTACTTGCCTCGATTTGAAGATAAGAACAATACTTCCACGAAAACGAACACTTGAAGGTCGTCCTCCTCAGTCAATCACGTAACAAGATCAAACCTTAACAAAAGAAATGATATAGGATTTATCTCACGTCGTACGAATGTTTAACAATTCGATTTACGGTCAAAAGTTCATAAAATGTAATCGCTCGAATCGCTTAGCGCACGCTAAGTACTCGTAGCGTGCGTTAAGTCGCTTTCGATAGCGCACGCAACCAACAAAGCCTAGCGACGCTAACTATGCATGGTCGATTTCACCGATCGCCGATCGACTTCGTCGATGGCCTAGCGTACGTTACGTACCAAACGTAGCGCACGCTAACTCGTGCTCGATAGCGCACGTTAATCTTCATAGCTTAGCGTGCGCTATTCAGTGCATGGCGCCATCACCGGGTAGTAAACTGTTCTCAATATGATCAAAACAATGAAATCTTCTGTGATTATTCATGTTACCTCCATGAATATCATGTTCATACGATTATTAATACTCTTACGGATAACAACAACTTCGGATTCAAGGATATGCATACCATTATAAAACCATATTCCATTTCGACTACAAATCTTCATACGACGATTCAAAAGGCTTAACGGTTGATAACAACACCTTTATATCCATCAAAATTATCATGCTGTAGTTGTTTAACATTCCATCTATACTAGATAAATCCTTCCATGATCAATCCCTTAGATTCATCTAACAATAATGATGTTAACGTCAAGTCCATGATTGTTATGAAGTCCTTTACTAGATTCGGATTATCAATGATAGAATCTTCCTCTACTTGTTCAATGTAAATAAGATTCGAATCATGATGTTCATAATCGAGGTACTTAAGGCTTATTCATCTCAATATTCCAAACATGATGTACTTTGGATAATTCACTAATGAAAATCAATATCTCGTTAACATGATCATCCAATTCTTTAGAATCCAACTCTAAGTCTGGAGATAGGTTGAACATACTTTAATATGATGAAAATCACTGAACCGTAAGGTAGAATCCGACTCCGGTTGGTTGTATGCCACTCCAAGGTGCTACTCCACTTCAATGATCACTCACAAGTGATAACCAATATACAAGGATCAATAAGATGTGTTCTAAGTGTGTAGAAGGATTATTATAGCTCTCAGGCCTCTCAAGGATGAAGAATGGACGAATGAAATGTGAGCCAAAACGGGTTGTTGTCCCATTTATAATATTCTACATTTTAACTAATTAGCGCACGCTACTCAGCTTACCTTAGCGCGCGCTAATAAGAGTTGACTTCAATACTGTCCAGGTTCGTCCGCGAGAATCTTATCCGGACCCATGTCACGGCTGGCGCATGTGCTAGCCGTCCAGTTCAATAATTGAGTTCTTAGCGCACGCAACTCCTACATGCATAGCGTGCGCTAGTAGTAGCCCGATAGCGCGCGTTAAGCTACATTCTTAGCTTGCGCTATCACGAGTTTGCATGAGAAATTTTGTATGTTTCTATACTTATGTACAATGATATCAATGCAAGAAATATCATACTCCAATAATCAAAACCACAAATCTGAATAATACAGGGTTTGAATACAGATGAAATACACCGTAATAAATCCGGATATTACAATGAATGCCCAGATATTTTCCAAGGTTAGTAGTGATTCCAAATCCCAGAATTCTGCTGATCTCCCTTTTTAGTCTTGCATCACCCTGGTGTGAAAAGTATATTTTCGACTTGGGGAGGTTTAGTCTCAGCCCTGATGCTTTACAAAACCTCTCCATAACCTTCTTAATTGTTCTCGCTGTATCCACGGTGGCCTTACCCATCAGGATAAGGTCATCAGCAAAGAATACGTGCGACAACTTTGGTCCTGCTCTGCAAGGAACTATTGGTTGCCACTTCTTTTTTTCCACAGCTTCCATAATCAGATATGAGAGTCTTTCAACACACAACACAAATAAGTAAGGGGATAATGGATCCCCCTATCTGAGACCACAACCGTGAGCGAACGGATCAAGAGCCTCTCCATTCCACAATAATTTAGTGGAGGTATTTCGGAAACAGAACATGATTAGTTTAACCAAGGTCTCAGGTAGTTTAAAGGCATATAATGTATCATCAAGAAAATCCCAATCCACTTTATCATAAGCCTTCTCCAAGTCCAATTTTAAAATCATGCATCCCACTTTATTTTTCTTTTTTGTTCTGAGGGAGTGTAGAAGCTCTTGAATTACAAAAATGTTATCCTGTGTACTTCTTCCTCTAATAAAACTAGACTGAGTGGGTGCAATAAGGTCAGGCATCAAATTTCTGAGTCTAAGTGTTATGCCCTTAGTAACAAACTTATAAAGAACATTGCACAGAGATATGGGTCGAAATTGAGAGATAGTTTCAGGAGCTTGTACCTTAGGAATGAGACATATGTGAGCTTCATAGACCTTCGGGTTCACAACACCTTCGTGGAACGCTTGCCGGATGAATTTAAGCAGTGAGTTCTGTATCCATGGCCAACTTTTCTGATAAAAAATAGCCTGTAATCCATCTGGGCCAGGGGCTTTCATAGCATTTGTTGCCCATACTATTCTCTTTAGCTCCACAATATCTATTGGCTGGCTTAACCCATCTCTTTCTTCTTCACATAACTGAATCTGCTTTGGTGAAATAGGCATCCTCCAGCCAGCCTCAACACTATCCCGGGCAGCAAACAAGCTACTAAAAAGAGTCGAGCATGTTCTTTTAAGGTAGTTTCATCTGTGATCCACTCTCCCGATACTTTAAGAGTGAGTATTTTATTTCTTCTTCTTCTCGCAAGGGTGGATTGGTGAAAGAATTTGGTATTACTATCCCCATCACGCAGCCATTTAACTCTCGATTTTTGGAACCAAAAGATTTCTTCCTGTCTGAGTACTTCATTATATTCATGAATCAATTCGTGCTCTAGTTGTTCCAGATAAGGAGAATTCCTCTTTGCCAGAGCTTTCTGAATTCCTCCAAGTCTTGCTAGTAGCTTTCTCTTCCTATGAAAGATGTTGCCAAAATTCTCTTTGTTCCATGGAATCAATTTTTGAGTAACGAGATCAATGGCATCTAGAATATCTTCTTTTTCTGCCTAGATGTTTTTCAATATATCAGTGCAATCAGGGTGTCGAAGCCACATTGCCACAAATATGAAGGGTTTATTTTCAATGCACTTATCCAGCCCGAAACAATTTGTGAGGATCGGATGATGATCAGAATGCGTTCTTGGAAGATGTAAAACTACATTCTGTGGAAATTTCTCTATCCAAGCAGCATTTGCTAATGCTCTATCGATTCTTTCCCTCACATTTACCCCCTCATCTCGTTTGTTAGTCCAAGTGAATTTGGGGCCCTGGAAACCCAAATCCATAAGACTACATCTCTCAATTCTATGCTGAAAGTTCATGATTCTGCTCACAGAAACCGTCCTTCCCCCCTGTTTTTCATGAGCAAATCCAACTTCGTTAAATACATGCTCAACATCAATTCAGCAAGTCGAGATGGTATAACAGCCTGCCGAGATGAAGACTGTCAGAATCTGTCAACTTTCAAAATCTTGTCCGAAATTCTGGGAACAACTTCTAAGGTTGATTAGGACTTTTAATTGTGAGAATTAATTTATATATTACGTTTTAATATATATATATTCAAGCTCCATATTGTAAGAGTGGGGGGAGTACCTGTGGGAGTATGCGGTGCGGTAAGCCACCCCGCACGGTAACACCGCCGCCTCGAATTCCATACCGCACGGGGTGGTGTTTTGAGTGAAATGGTCACGCACGGTAAGAAAGAAAAATAGACGTTGGAGATAGCCGTTGGAGAGGAGTGTGTGTGCAACGTTTCTTTTTTTTTTTATATATATAAGAGGGTATTTGTTGTTCGGTTGAAATCACAAAACAAAAACACACAACGAGCTAAAAAAAAAACATACGCAGCTAAAAAAAAAATCAAGAAAATGGAGCCTAGAAGAATAGGTTCGACGTTATTGTTAGACGAGCCGTTTGAGTGGTCTAACGATAGTAGTCTCGAGTTTTTTGCTGACGCGATTGACGCAGATGAGGAGGAAGATACGGCAAGGTCGACACGGACATCAGTAAAACGCGATCGGGTCAACGCTGCTAAAATATTGCATCGTGATTATTTTTGTGAAGAACCAAGATACAACGATCAAGTGTTTGAAGATAGGTATCGTATGCCTAAACATTTATTTTTAAAAATCACACGTGCTATTGAGTCTAGATTCGAGTATTTTCAAGAAGGTTATGATGCTAGAGCGAAAAAAGTTTCACAGCCATACAAAAATGTTCGTCTGCCGTTAAACAACTCGCAACCGGCAATCCACCGGATGAGTTTGACGAATATTTACAAATGGCTAAAAGAACGTCACGTGAATGCCTTCAAATTTTTTGTGATGCTATTATTCAGATCTACAGTCGAGATTACCTACGTAGGCCAACAAGCCATGATATTGCATGTTTGTATGAAGCACACGAAGCTCGACATCACATTCCGGGTATGATCGGTAGCCTAGATTGCACACATTTCGATTGGAGGAATTGTCCAATCGAATTGAGGGGTCAATATAAAAGGGGTGATCATCGATACCCCACGATTATGATGGAGGCAGTGGCGTCTCAAGATTTGTGGATATGGCACGCATTCTTTGGACCGCCGGGTTCAAACAATGATGTGAATGTTGTGATGCAATCTCCGCTATTCCTCACCGAGCGTAATGGTACGGCACCTAAGTGCCCATTTGTTGTGAATGGCCATACATACAAGTGTGGCTACTATCTAACCGATGGCATATATCCTTCATGGTCTACTTTTGTTAAAGCGTTCAAATTTCCTACCGACCCGCAAGAGAAAAAGTTCAAGAAAGTACAAGAGTCGGCGCGAAAAGATGTTGAACGGGTATTTGGTGTTCTCAAGCAAAGATGGGGTATACTGAAACGACCCTTACGGCCGTACACAGTAGCCAGAATTAGTAAACTGGTTTATGCATGTGTGATATTGCACAACATGATTCTACATGACTCCGGTACCGCAATATCCCCAGTTCATATTCGGGATCCTCCGATCCAACCGGTGTTTGACGAAGAAGCCTTAGACGAGATACGACATGAGAACACACATTTTCGTCTCCGATTTGATCTTATGGAGCATATTCACGCTCAACAATTACCATACCTCGAGGTGGACGATGAAGCCGATGAAGCCGATCAAGACGCAGAAGTTTAGTATTTTAGTATTATGTAATTTTAATAATATTATGTAATGTTTATTTAATTTTAATGAAATTTTAGTTTTTTAATAAATTTTAATAGAATTTAAAAAAAAAAACAGAAGTGAGTGAAGGGTGAGTGAAGTGGCGCCTCCAAAAAATAAGTGAGTGAAGGGTGAATGAAGAAAAAAGTGGGAGATGATGTGGCGCAAGAGGATTGGTTGGGAGTGAGTGCTAATTCAAAGGCCTACGACAATCTTCAATTTTGTGGACACTTCGGGATGTTTTTTGCCGTTTCTCAATTGCCGCTCCTCCATTATTTTGGCCATATCTCCTTCGCTATTCATCTGATTGGGTCGAATCAAGCAGCGTTGGAAAGCTTATTCAAAGTCCTATAGATCTAAAAAATTAAAATCGAAATTTGGTTCCCAGAATCATGGTGAGAGGCTCGAATAAATGGAAGGGCACATCCCAGGATATATTCGACGGATCTACAGGTGATAGACTCTTGAAAATAACAAAATCTCATCACGGGACACTACAAATAAATATCCGTATAATCCTGGATGAAAAAGCTGAATTTTTACCTCGAAAAATTTTTAGGTAATTTTCCCCAGGTTTACCCATAGGGGAAATCACTAAAAGTTGGAAGCTTTGGACTCAGATACATAATCGAGATTTGATCACATAGAGTTCTAGGTCTTCGAATAAGGTTTCCAACGCTTCGAGAATCGACCCAATCGTATAAGTAACGAAGGATATATGGTCAAAGCGGTTTGTGGTAAAAGTGAGGTCACGACGACGCAATTAGAGGAGGCCTCCGATCAACTTCTTTGTCCGGCACATGCCACTGTTTGGGCAATATCTCCTTCATTATTTATCGGATTGGGTCGGTTCTTGCAGTGCAGGGAGGCTAATTCAAAGGCCTACGACAATCTTCAATTTTGTGGACACTTCGGGATGTTTTTTGCCGTTTCTCAATTGCCGCTTCTCCATTATTTTGGCCATATCTCCTTCGCTATTCATCTGATTGGGTCGAATCAAGCAGCGTTGGAAAGCTTATTCAAAGTCCTATAGACCTAGAAAATTAAAATCGAAATTTGGTTCCTAGAATCATGGTGAGAGGCTCAAATAAATGGAAGGGCACATCCCAGGATATATTCGACGGATCTACAGGTGATAGACTCTTGAAAATAACAAAATCTCATCAATCTCAAAAAAAAAAAAAAAATCTCATCACGGGACACTACAAATAAATATCCATATAATCCTGGATGAAAAAGGTGAATTTTTACCTCAAAAAATTTTAAGGTGATTTTCCTCAGGGTTACCCATAGGGGAAATCACCAAAAGTTGGAAGTTTTGGACTCAGATACATAATCGAGATATGATCACATAGAGTTCTAGGTCTTCGAATAAGGTTTCCAACGCTTCGAGAATCGCTTCGAGAATCGGCCCAATCGTATAAGTAACGAAGGAGATATGGTCAAAATAGTTTGTGGTAAAGGTGAGGTCACGACGACGCAATTAGAGGAGGCCTCCTATCAACTTTTTTGTCCGGCACATGCCACTATTAGGGCAATATCTCCTTCATTATTTATCGAATTGGGTCGGTTTTTGCAGTGCAGCGAGGCTAATTCAAAGGCCTACGACAATCTTCAATTTTGTGGACACTTCGGGATGTTTTTTGCCGTTTCTAAATTGCTCCTCCTCCATTATTTTAACCATATCTCCTTCCTTATTGGTCCCATTGGGTCGAATCAAGCGGCGTTGCAAAGCTTATTCAAAGTCCTATAGACCTAGAAAATCAAAATCGAAATTTGGTTCCTAGAATTATGGTGAGAGGCTCAAATAAATGGAAGGGCACATCCCGGGATATATTCGAAGGATCTACAGGTGATAGAATGTTGAAAATAACAAAATCTCATCACGGGATACTACAAATAAATATCCGTGTAATCCTGGACGAAAAAACTGAATTTTTATCTCGAAAATTTTTTAGGTGATTTTCCCTAGGGTTACCTCTAGGGAAATCACCAAAAGTTGGAAGTTTTGGACTGAGATACATAATCGAGATTTGATCACATGGTCTTCGAATAAGGTTTCTAATGCTTCGAGAATCGGCCCAATCAGATAAGTAACGAAGGAGATATGGTCAAAACAGTTTGTGGTAAAAGTGAGGTCACGACGACGCAATTAGAGGAGGCCCCCGATCAACTTCTTTGTCCGGTACATGCCACTATTTTGGCAATATATCCTTCATTATTTATCGGATTGGGTCGGTTCTTGCAGTGCAGGGAGGCTAATTTAAAGGCCTACGACAATCTTCAATTTTGTGGACACTTCGGGATGTTTTTTGTCGTTTCTTAATTATCGCTCCTCCATTTTTGGCCATATCTCCTTCGTTATTCGTCCGATTAGGTCGAATCAAGCGGCGTTGGAAAGCTTATTCAAAGTCCTATAGACCTAGAAAATAAAAATCGAAATTTGGTTCCCAGAATCATGGTGAGAGGCTCAAATAAATGGAAGGGCACATCTCGAGATATATTCGATGGATCTACAGGTGATAGACTCTTGAAAATAACAAAATCTCATTACGGGACACTACAAATAAATATCCGAGTAATCCTTGATGAAAAAATTGAATTTTTATCTCGAAATTTTTTTAGGTGATTTTCCCTAGGGTTACCCCTAGGGGAAATCACAAAAAGTTGGAAGTTTTGGACTCAGATACATAATCGAGATTTGATCACATAGAGGTCTAGGTCATCGAATAAGGTTTCCAACGCTTCGAGAATCGGCCCATCCGGATAAGTAACGAAGGAGAGTTTGGATAAAAGTGAGGTCACGACGACGCAATTGGAGGAGGCCTCCGATCAACTTCTTTGTCCGGCACATGCCACTATTTTGGCAATATCTCCTTCATTATTTATCGGACTGGGTCGGTTCTTGCAGTGCAGGGAGGCTAATTCAAAGGCCTACGACAATCTTCAATTTTGTGGACACTTCGGGATGTTTTTTGCCGTTTCTCAATTGTCGCTCCTCCATTATTTTGGCCATATCTCCTTCGCTATTCGTCTGATTGGGTCGAATCAAGCGGCATTGGAAAGCTTATTCAAAGTCCTATAGACCTGGAAAATTAAAATCGAAATTTGGTTCCCAGAATCATGGTGAGAGGCTCAAATAAATGGAAGGGAACATCCCAGGATATATTCGACGGATCTACAGGTGTTAGACTCTTGAAAATAACAAAATCTCATCACGGGACACTACAAATAAATATCCGGGTAATCCTGGATGAAAAAACTGAATTTTTATCTCGAAATTTTTTTGGTGATTTTCTCGAGGGTTACCCCTAGGGGAAATCACCAAAAGTTGGCAGTTTTGGACTCAGATACATAATCGGGATTTGATCACATAGAGTTCTAGGTCTTCGAATAAGGTTTCCAACGCTTCGAGAATCGGCCCAATCGTATAAGTAACGAAGGAGATATGGTCAAAACATTTGTGGTAAAAGTGAGGTCACGACGACACAATTAGAGGAGGCCTCCGATCAACTTCTTTGTCCGGCACATGCCACTGTATGGGCAATATCTCCTTCATTATTTATCGAATTGGTTCGGTTTTTGCAGTGCAGGGAGGCTAATTCAAAGGCCAACGACAATCTTCAATTTTGTGGACACTTCGGGATGTTTTTTGCCGTTTCTCAATTGCTCCTCCTCCATTATTTTAGCCATATATCCTTCGTTATTCGTCCGATTGGGTCAAATCAAGCGGCGTTGGAAAGCTTATTCAAAGTCCTATAGACCTAGGAAATCAAAATCGAAATTTGGTTGCCGGAATCATGGTGAGAGGCTCAAATAAATGGAAGAGCACATCCCGGGATATATTCGACGGATCTACAGGTGATAGACTCTTGAAAATAACAAAATCTCATCACGGGATACTACAAATAAATATCCGTGTAATCCTGGATGAAAAAGCTGAATTTTTATCTCAAAAATTTTTTAGGTGATTTTCCCCAGGGTTACCCATAGGGGAAATCACCAAAAGTTGGATGTTTTGAACTGAGATACATAATCGAGATTTGATCAAATAGAGTTCTAGGTCTTCGAATAAGGTTTCCAACGCTTCGAGAATCAGCCCAATCGTATAAGTAACGAAGGATATATGGTCAAAACAGTTTGTGGTAAAGGTGGGGTCACGACGACGCAATTAGAGGAGGCCTCCGATCAACTTATTTGTCCGGTACATGCCACTATTTGGGCAATATCTCCTTCATTATTTATCGAATTGGGTCGGTTTTTACAGTGCAGGGAGGCTAATTCAAAGGCCTACGACAATCTTCAATTTTGTGGACACTACGGGATGTTTTTTGCCGTTTCTCAATTGCTCCTCCTCCATTATTTTAACCATATCTCCTTCGTTATTGGTCCGATTGGGTCGAATCGAGCGGCGTTGGAAAGCTTATTCAAAGTCCTATAGACCTAGAAAATCAAAATCGAAATTTGGTTCATAGAATCATGGTGAGAGGCTCAAATAAATGAAGGGCACATCCCGGGATATATTCGACGGATCTACAGGTGATAGAATCTTGAAAATAACAAAATCTCATCACTGGATACTACAAATAAATATCCGTGTAATCCTGGACGAAAAAACTGAATTTTTATCTCGAAAATTTTTTAAGTGATTTTCCCTAGGGTTACCTCTAGGGGAAATCACCAAAGGTTGGAAGTTTTGGACTGAGATACATAATCGAGATTTGATCACATGGTCTTCGAATAAGGTTTCTAATGCTTCAAGAATCGGCCCAATCGGATAAGTAACGAAAGAGATATGGTCAAAACAGTTTGTGGTATAAGTGAGGTCACGACGACGCAATTAGAGGAGGCCCCCGATCAACTTCTTTGTCCGGCACATGCCACTATTTTGGCAATATATCCTTCATTATTTATCGGATTGGGTCGGTTCTTGCAGTGCAGGGAGGCTAATTTAAAGGCCTACGACAATCTTCAATTTTGTGGACACTTCGGGATTTTTTTGTCGTTTCTCAATTGTCGCTTCTCCATTTTTGGCTATATCTCCTTCGTTATTCATCCGATTAGGTCGAATCAAGCGGCGTTGGAAAGCTTATTCAAAGTCCTATAGACCTAGGAAATCAAAATCGAAATTTGGTTGCTGGAATCATGGTGAGAGGCTCAAATAAATGGAAGGGCACATCCCGGGATATATTCGACGGATCTACAGGTGATAGACTCTTGAAAATAACAAAATCTCATCACGGGATACTACAAAAAAATATCCGTGTAATCCTGGATGAAAAAGCTGAATTTTTATCTCAAAAAATTTTTAGTTGATTTTCCCCAAGGTTACCCATAGGGGAAATCACCAAAAGTTGGATGTTTTGGACTGAGATACATAATAGAGATTTGATCACATAGAGTTCTAGGTCTTCGAATAAGGTTTCCAACGCTTCGAGAATCGGCCTAATCGGATAAGTAATGAAGGAGATATGGTCAAAGCAGTTTGTGGTAAAAGTGAGGTCACGGCGACGCAATTAGAGGAGGCCTCCGATCAACTTCTTTGTCCGGCATATGCCACTGTTTTGGCAATATCCCCTTCATTATTTATCGGATTGGGTCGGTTCTTGCAGTGCAGGGAGGCTAATTCAAAGGCCTACGGCAATCTTCAATTTTGTGGACACTTCGGGATGTTTTTTGCCGTTTCTCAATTGCCGCTCTTCCATTATTTTGGTCATATCTCCTTCGCTATTCGTCTGATTGGGTTGAATCAAGCAGCGTTGGAAAGCATATTCAAAGTCCTATAGACTTAGAAAATTAAAATCGAAATTTGGTTCCCAGAATCATGGTGAGAGGCTCAAATAAATGGAAGGGCACATCCCGGGATATATTCGACGGATCTACAGGTGTTAGACTCTTGAAAATAACAAAATCTTATCACGGGACACTACAAATAAATATCCGTGTAATCCTGGATGAAAAAACTGAATTTTTATCTCGAAATTTTTTTGGTGATTTTCCCGAGGGTTACCCCTAGGGGAAATCACCAAAAGTTGGAAGTTTTGGACTCAGATACATAATAGGGATTTGATCACATAGAGTTCTAGGTCTTCGAATAAGGTTTCCAACGCTTCGAGAATCGGCCCAATCGGATAAGTAATGAAGGAGATATGGTCAAAGCAGTTTGTGGTAAAAGTGAGGTCACGACGACGCAATTAGAGGAGGCCTCCGATAAACTTCTTTGTCCGGCACATGCCACTGTTTGGGCAATATCTCCTTCATTATTTATCAAATTGGTTCGGTTTT
Source organism: Orobanche coerulescens (assembly GCA_033398695.1). Taxonomy (NCBI): domain Eukaryota; kingdom Viridiplantae; phylum Streptophyta; class Magnoliopsida; order Lamiales; family Orobanchaceae; genus Orobanche; species Orobanche coerulescens. The sequence continues at coordinate 309,581 of JAWKAU010000029.1, forward strand.
TGCAGTGCAGGGAGGCTAATTCAAAGGCCTACGACAATCTTCAATTTTGTGGACACTTCGGGATGTTTTTTGCCGTTTCTCAATTGCTCCTCCTCCATTATTTTAGCCATATCTTCGTCCGATTGGGTCAAATCAAACGGCGTTGGAAAGCTTATTCAAAGTCCTATAGACCTAGAAAATCAAAATCGAAATTTGGTTCCCAGAATCATGGTGAGAGGCTCAAATAAATGGAAGGGCACATCTCGAGATATATTCGATGGATCTACAGGTGATAGACTCTTGAAAATAACAAAATCTCATCAAGGGACACTACAAATAAATATCCGAGTAATCTTGGATGAAAAAACTGAATTTTTATCTCGAAAATTTTTTAGGTGATTTTGCCTAGGGTTACCCCTAGGGGAAATCACCAAAAGTTGGAAGTTTTGGATTCAGATACATAATCGAGATTTGATCACATAGAGTTCTAGGTCTTCGAATAAGGTTTCCAACGCTTCGAGAATCGGCCCAATCGTATAAGTAACTAAGGAGATATGGTCAAAATAGTTTGTGGTAAAAATGAGGTCACGACGACGCAATTAGAGGAGGCCTCCGATCAACTTCTTTGTCCGGCACATGCCACTGTTTGGGCAATATCTCCTTCATTATTTATCGAATTGGTTCGTTTTTTGCAGTGCAGGGAGGCTAATTCAAAGAGAAACGACAATCTTTAATTTGTGGACACTTCGAGATGTTTTTTGCCGTTTCTCAATTGCTCCTCCTTCATTATTTTAGCCATATCTCCTTCGTTATTCGTCCGATTGGGTCAAATCAAGCGGCGTTGGAAAGCTTATTCAAAGTCCTATAGACCTAGGAAATCAAAATCTGGTTGCCAGAATCATGGTGAGAGGCTCAAATAAATGGAAGGGCACATCCCGGGATATATTCGACGGATCTACAGGTGATTGACTCTTGAAAATAACAAAATCTCATCACGGGATACTACAAAAAAATATCCGTGTAATCCTGGATGAAAAAGCTGAATTTTTATCTCAAAAAATTTTTAGGTGATTTTCCCCAGGATTACCCATAGGGGAAATCACCAAAAGTTGGATGTTTTGGACTGAGATACATAATCGAGATTTGATCACATAGAGTTCTAGGTCTTCGAATAAGGTTTCCAACGCTTCGAGAATCAGCCCAATCATATAAGTAACGAAGGAGATATGGTCAAAACAGTTTGTGGTAAAGGTGAGGTCACGACGACGCAATTAGAGGAGGCCTCCGATCAACTTTTTTGTCCGGCACATGCCACTATTTGGGCAATATCTCCTTCATTATTTATCGAATTGGGTTTGTTTTTACAGTGCAGGGAGGCTAATTCAAAGGCTTACGACAATCTTCAATTTTGTGTCCTATAGACTTAGAAAATCAAAATCGAAATTTGGTTCATAGAATCATGGTGAGAGGCTCAAATAAATGGAAGGGCACATCCCGGCATATATTCGACGGATCTACAGGTGATAGAATCTTGAAAATAATAAAATCTCATCATTGGATACTACAAATAAATATCCGTGTAATCCTGGACGAAAAAACTGATTTTTTATCTCGAAAATTTTTTAAGTGATTTTCCCTAGGATTACCTCTAGGGGAAATCACCAAAAGTTGGAAGTTTTGGACTGAGAAACATAATCGAGATTTGATCACATGGTCTTCGAATAAGGTTTCTAATGCTTTGAGAATCGGCCCAATCGGATAAGTAACGAAGGAGATATGGTCAAAACAGTTTGTGGTAAAAGTGAGGTCACGACGACGCAATTAGAGGAGGCCCCCGATCAACTTCTTTGTCCGGCACATGCCACTATTTTGGTAATATATCCTTCATTATTTATCGGATTGGGTCGGTTCTTGCAGTGCAGGGAGGCTAATTTAAAGGCCTACGACAATCTTCAATTTTGTGGACACTTCGGGATGTTTTTTGTCGTTTCTCAATTGTCGCTCCTACATTTTTGGCCATATCTCCTTCGTTATTCGTCCGATTAGGTCGAATCAAGCGGCGTTGGAAAGCTTATTCAAAGTCCTATATACCTAGAAAATCAAAATCGAAATTTGGTTCTCAGAATCATAGTGAGAGGCTCAAATAAATAGAAGGGCACACCCCGGGATATATTCGATGGATCTACAGGTGATAGACTCTTGAAAATAACAAAATATCATCACGGGACACTACAAATAAATATCAGTGTAATCCTGGATGAAAAAACTGAATTTGTATCTCGGAAATTTTTTAGGTGATTTTCCCTAGGGTTACCCCTCGGGGAAATCACCAAAAGATGGAAGTTTTGGACTGAGATACATAATCGAGATTTGATCACATAGAGTTCTAGGTCTTCGAATAAGGTTTCCAACGCTTCGAGAATCAGCCCAATCGGATAAGTAATGAAGGAGATATGGTCAAAGCAGTTTCTCGTAAAAGTGAGGTCACGATGACGCAATTAGAGGAGGCCTCCGATGAACTTCTTTGTCCGGCACATGCCACTGTTTTGGCAATATCCCCTTCATTATTTATCGGATTGGGTCGGTTCTTGCAGTGCAGGGAGGCTAATTCAAAGGCCTACGACAATCTTCAATTTTGTGAACACTTCGGGATGTTTTTTGCCGTTTCTCAATTGCCGCTCCTCCATTATTTTGACCATATCTCCTTCGCTATTCGTCTGATTGAGTCGAATCAAGCAGCGTTGGAAATCTTATTCAAAGTCTTATAGACCTAGAAAATTAAAATTGAAATTTGGTTCCCAAAATCATGGTGAGAGGCTCAAATAATGGAAGGGCACATCCCGGGTCTTGAAAATAAGAAAAATCTCATCACGAGACACTATAAATAAATATCCGTGTAATCACGACGAAAAATCGAATTTTTATCTTGAATTTTTTGGTGATTTTCCCGAGGGTTACCCCTAGGGGAAATCACCAAAAGTTGGAAGTTTTGGACTCGGATACATAATCGGGATTTGATCACATAGAGTTATAGGTCTTGAATAAAGTTTCCAACGCTTCGAGAATCGGACCAATCGTATAAGTAACGGGGATATGGTCAAAGCAGCTTTGTGGTAAAAGTGAGGTCACGACGACGCAATTAGAGGAGGCCTCCGATAAACTTCTTTGTCCGCACATGCCACTGTTTGGGCAATATCTCCTTCATTATTTATCAAATTGGTTCGGTTTTTGCGATGCAGGGAGGCTAATTCAAAGGCCTACGACAATCTTCAATTTTGTGGACACTTCGGGATGTTTTTGCCGTTTCTCAATTGCTCCTCCTCCATTATTTTAGCCATATCTTCGTCCGATTGGGTCAAATCAAACGGCGTTGGAAAGCTTATTCAAAGTCCTATAGACCTAGGAAATCAAAATCGAAATTTGGTTGCCAGAATCATGGTGAGAGGCTCAAATAAATGGAAGGGCACATCCCGGGATATATTCGACGGATCTATAGGTGATAGACTCTTGAAAATAACAATCTCATCACGAGATACTACAAATAAATATCTGTGTAATCCTGGACGAAAAAACTGAATTTTTATCTCGAAAATTTTTTAGGTGATTTTCCCTCGGGTTACCTCTAGGGGAAATCACCAAAAGTTGGAAGTTTTGGACTGAGATACATAATCGAAATTTGATCACATAGAGTTCTAGGTCTTCGAATAAGGTTTCCAACGCTTCGAGAATCGGCCCAATTGGATAAGTAACGAAGGAGATATGGTCAAAGCAGTTTGTGGTAAAAGTGCGGTCACGACGACGCAATTAGAGGAGGCCGCCGATCAACTTCTTTGTCCGGCACATGCCACTGTTTTGGCAATATTCCCTTCATTATTTATCGGATTGGGTCGGTTCTTGCAGTGCAGGGAGGCTAATTCAAAGGCCTACGACAATCTTCAATTTTGTGGACACTTCGGGATGTTTTTTGCCGTTTCTCAATTGCCGCTCTTCCATTATTTTGGCTATATCTCCTTCGCTATTCGTCTGATTGGGTCGAATCAAGCAGCGTTGGAAAGCTTATTCAAAGTCCTATAGACCTAGAAAATTAAAATCGAAATTTGGTTCCCAGAATCATGGTGAGAGGCTCAAATAAATGGAAGGGCACATCCCGGGATATATTCGACGGATCTACAGGTGTTAGACTCTTGAAAATAACAAAATCTCATCACGGGACACTACAAATAAATATCCGTGTAATCCTGGACAAAAAAACTGAATTTTTATCTCGAAATTTTTTTGGTGATTTTCCCGAGGGTTACCCCTAGGGGAAATCCCCAAAAGTTGGAAGTTTTAGACTCAGATACATAATCGAGATTTGATCACATAGAGTTCTAGGTCTTCGAATAAGGTTTCCAACACTTCGAGAATCAGCCCAATCGTATAAGTAACGAAGGAGATATGGTCAAAATAGTTTGTGGTAAAAGTGAGGCCACGACGACGCAATTAGAGGAGGCCTCCGATCAAATTCTTTGTCCGGCACATGCCACTGTTTGGGCAATATCTCCTTCATTATTTATCGAATTGGTTCGGTTTTTGCAGTGCAGGGAGACTAATTCAAAGGCCTACGACAATCTTCAATTTTGTGGACACTTCGGGATGTTTTTTGCCGTTTCTCAATTGCTCCTCCTCTATTATTTTAGCCATATCTCCTTCGTTATTCGTCCGATTGGGTCAAATCAAGCGGCGTTGGAAAGATTATTCAAAGTCCTATTGACCTAGGAAATCAAAATCGAAATTTGGTTGCCAGAATCATGGTGAGAGGCTCAAATAAATGGAAGGGCACATCCCGGGATATATTCGACGGATCTACAGGTGATAGACTCTTGAAAATAACAAAATCCCATCACGGGATACTACAAATAAATATCTGTGTAATCCTGGACGAAAAAACTGAATTTTTATCTCGAAAATTTTTTAGGTGATTTTCCTTGGGTTACCTCTAGGGGAAATCAACAAAAGTTGGAAGTTTTGGACTGAGATACATAATCGAAATTTGATCATATAGATTCTAGGTCTTTGAATAAGGTTTCCAACGCTTCGAGAATCGGCCCAATCGGATAAGTAACGAAGGAGATATGGTCAAAACAGTTTGTGGTAAAAGTGAGGTCACGACGACGCAATTAGAGGAGGACCCAGAACAACTTCATTGTCCGGCATATGCCACTATTTTGGCAATATATCCTTCATTATTTATCGGATTGGGTCGGTTCTTGCAGTGCAGGGAGGCTAATTCAAAGGCCTACGACAATCTTCAATTTTGTGGACACTTCGGGATGTCTTTTGTCGTTTCTCAATTGTCGCTCCTCCATTTTGGCCATATCTCCTTCGTTATTCGTCCGATTAGGTCGAATCAAGCGGCGTTGGAAAGCTTATTCAAAGTCCTATAGACCTAGAAAATCAAAATCGAAATTTGGTTCCCAGAATCATGGTGAGAGGCTCAAATAAATGGAAGGGCACATCTCGAGATATATTCGATGGATCTACAGGTGATAGACTCTTGAAAATAACAAAATCTCATCAAGGGACACTACAAATAAATATCCGAGTAATCTGGATGAAAAACTGAATTTTTATCTCGAAAATTTTTTAGGTGATTTTCCCTAGGGTTACCCCTAGGGAAATCACCAAAAGTTGGAAGTTTTGGATTCAGATACATAATCGAGATTTGATCACATAGAGTTCTAGGTCTTCGAATAAGGTTTCCAACTCTTCGAGAATCGCCCAATCGTATAAGTAACGAAGGAGATATGGTCAAAATAGTTTGTGTTAGAAATGAGGTCACGACGCAATTAGAGGAGGCCTCCGATCAACTTCTTTGTCCGGCACATGCCACTGTTTGGGCAATATCTCCTTCATTATTTATCGAATTAGTTCGGTTTTTGCGGTGCAGGAGGCTAATTCAAAGGCCTACGACAATCTTCAATTTTGTGGACACTTCGGGATATTTTTGCCGTTTCTCAATTGCTCCTCCTCCATTATTTTAGCCATATCTCCTTCGTTATTCGTCCGGTTGGGTCAAATCAAGCGGCGTTGGAAAGCTTATTCAAAGTCCTATAGACCTAGAAAATCAAAATCGAAATTTGGTTCCCAGAATCATGGTGAAAGGCTCAAATAAATGGAAGGGCACATCCCGGGATATATTCGACGGATCTACATGTGATAGACTCTTGAAAATAACAAAATCTCATCCCGGATACTACAAATAAATATCTCATGTAATCCTCGGACGAAAAACTGAATTTTTATCTCGAAAATTTTTTAGGTGATTTTCCCTTGGGTTACCTCTAGGGGAAATCACCAAAAGTTGGAAGTTTTGGACTGAGATACATAATCGAGATTTGATCACATAGATTCTAGGTCTTTGAATAAGGTTTCCAACGCTTCGAGAATCGGCCCAATCGGATAAGTAACGAAGGAGATATGGTCAAAACAGTTTGTGGTAAAAGTGAGGTCACGACGACGCAATTAGAGGAGGCACTCGATCAACTTCATTGTCCGGCATATGCCACTATTTTGGCAATATATCCTTCATTATTTATCGTATTGGGTCGGTTCTTGCAGTGCAGGGAGGCTAATTCAAAGGCCTACGACAATCTTCAATTTTGTGGACACTTCGGGATGTTTTTTGTCGTTTCTCAATTGTCTCTCCTCCATTTTTGGCCATATCTCCTTCGTTATTCGTCCGATTAGGTCGAATCAAGCGGCGTTGGAAAGCTTATTCAAAGTCCTATAGACCTAGGAAATCAAAATCGAAATTTGGTTGCCAGAATCATGGTGAGAGGCTCAAATAAATGGAAGGGCACATCCCGGGATATATTCGACGGATCTACAGGTGATAGACTCTTGAAAATAACAATCTCATCACGAGATACTACAAATAAATATCTGTGTAATCTGGACGAAAAAACGAATTTTTATCTCGAAATTTTTTTAGGTGATTTTCCCTAGGGTTACCTCTAGGGGAAATCACCAAAAGTTGGAAGTTTTGGACTGAGATACATAATCGAAATTTGATCACATAGAGTTCTAGGTCTTCGAATAAGGTTTCCAACGCTTCGAGAATCGGCCCAATTGGATAAGTAACGAAGGAGATATGGTCAAAACAGTTTGTGGTAAAAGTGCGGTCACGACGACGCAATTAGAGGAGGCCTCCGATCAACTTCTTTGTCCGGCACATGCCACTGTTTTGGCAATATCCCTTCATTATTTATCGGATTGGGTCGGTTCTTGCAGTGCAGGGAGGCTAATTCAAAGGCCTACGACAATCTTCAATTTTGTGGACACTTCGGGATGTTTTTTGCCGTTTCTCAATTGCCGCTCTTCCATTATTTTGGCTATATCTCCTTCGATATTCGTCTGATTGGGTCGAATCAAGCGGCGTTGGAAAGCTTATTCAATGTCCTATAGACCAAGAAAATCAAAATCGAAATTTGGTTCTCAGAATCATAGTGAGAGGCTCAAATAAATGGAATGGCACATCCTGGGATATATTCGATGGATCTACAGGTGATAGACTCTTGAAAATAACAAAATCTCATCACGGGACACTACAAATAAATATCCGTGTAATCCTGGATGAAAAAACTGAATTTGTATCTCGGAAATTTTTTAGGTGATTTTCCCTAGGGTTACCCCTCGGGGAAATCACCAAAAGTTGGAAGTTTTGGACTCAGATACATAATCGAGATTTGATCACATAGAGTTCTAGGTCTTCGAATAAGGTTTCCAACACTTCGATAATGAGCCCAATCGTATAAGTAACGAAGGAGATATGGTCAAAACAGTTTGTGGTAAAAGTGAGGTCACGACGACGCAATTAGAGGAGGCCTCCGATCAACTTCTTTGTCCGGCACATGCCACTGTTTTGGCAATATCTCCTTCATTATTTATCGGATTGGGTCGGTTCTTGCATTGCATTGAGGCTAATTCAAAGGCCTACGACAATCTTCAATTTTGTGGACACTTCGGGATATTTTTTGCCGTTTCTCAATTGCCGCTCCTCCATTATTTTAACCATATCTCCTTCGTTATTGGTCCGATTGGGTCGAATCAAGCGGCGTTGGAAAGCTTATTCAAAGTTCTATAGACCTAGAAAATTAAAATCGAAATTTGGTTCCTAGAATCATGGTGAGAGGCTCAAATAAATGGAAGGGCACATCCCGGGATATATTCGACGGATCTACAGGTGATAGAATCTTGAAAATAACAAAATCTCATCACGGTATACTACAAATAAATATCCGTGTAATCCTGGATGAAAAAACTGAATTTTTATCTCGAAAATTTTTTAGGTGATTTTCCCTAGGGTTACCTCTAGGGGAAATCACCAAAAGTTGGAAGTTTTCGACTGAGATACATAATCGAGATTTGATCACATGGTCTTCGAATAAGGTTTCTAATCCTTCGAGAATCGGCCCAATCGGATAAGTAACGAAGGAGATATGGTCAAAACAGTTTGTGGTAAAAGTGAGGTCACGACGACGCAATTAGAGGAGGCCCCCGATCAACTTCTTTGTCCGGTACATGCCACTATTTTGGCAATATATCCTTCATTATTTATCGGATTGGGTCGGTTCTTGCAGTGCAGGGAGGCTAATTTAAAGGCCTACGACAATCTTCAATTTTGTGGACACTTCGGGATGTTTTTTGTCGTTTCTCAATTGTCGCTCCTCCATTTTTGGCCATATCTCCTTCGTTATTCGTCCTATTAGGTCGAATCAAGCGGCGTTCGAAAGCTTATTCAAAGTCCTATAGACCTAGAAAATCAAAATCGAAATTTGGTTCTCAGAATCATAGTGAGAGGCTCAAATAAATAGAAGGGCACACCCCGGGATATATTCGATGGATCTACAGGTGATAGACTCTTGAAAATAACAAAATATCATCACGGGACACTACAAATAAATATCAGTGTAATCCTGGATGAAAAAACTGAATTTGTATCTCGGAAATTTTTTAGGTGATTTTCCCTAGGGTTACCCCTCGGGGAAATCACCAAAAGATGGAAGTTTTGGACTGAGATACATAATCGAGATTTGATCACATAGAGTTCTAGGTCTTCGAATAAGGTTTCCAACGCTTCGAGAATCAGCCCAATCGGATAAGTAATGAAGGAGATATGGTCAAAGCAGTTTCTCGTAAAAGTGAGGTCACGATGACGCAATTAGAGGAGGCCTCCGATGAACTTCTTTGTCCGGCACATGCCACTGTTTTGGCAATATCCCCTTCATTATTTATCGGATTGGGTCGGTTCTTGCAGTGCAGGGAGGCTAATTCAAAGGCCTACGACAATCTTCAATTTTGTGAACACTTCGGGATGTTTTTTGCCGTTTCTCAATTGCCGCTCCTCCATTATTTTGACCATATCTCCTTCGCTATTCGTCTGATTGAGTCGAATCAAGCAGCGTTGGAAATCTTATTCAAAGTCTTATAGACCTAGAAAATTAAAATTGAAATTTGGTTCCCAGAATCATGGTGAGAGGCTCAAATAATGGAAGGGCACATCCCGGGTCTTGAAAATAAGAAAAATCTCATCACGAGACACTATAAATAAATATCCGTGTAATCCTGGACGAAAAAACTGAATTTTTATCTTGAAATTTTTTTGGTGATTTTCCCGAGGGTTACCCCTAGGGGAAATCACCAAAAGTTGGAAGTTTTGGACTCAGATACATAATCGGGATTTGATCACATAGAGTTATAGGTCTTCGAATAAAGTTTCCAACGCTTCGAGAATCGGACCAATCGTATAAGTAACGAAGGGGATATGGTCAAAACAGTTTGTGGTAAAAGTGAGGTCACGACGACGCAATTAGAGGAGGCCTCCGATAAACTTCTTTGTCCGGCACATGCCACTGTTTGGGCAATATCTCCTTCATTATTTATCAAATTGGTTCGGTTTTTGCAGTGCAGGGAGGCTAATTCAAAGGCCTACGACAATCTTCAATTTTGTGGACACTTCGGGATGTTTTTTGCCGTTTCTCAATTGCTCCTCCTCCATTATTTTAGCCATATCTTCGTCCGATTGGGTCATATCAAACGGCGTTGGAAAGCTTATTCAAAGTCCTATAGACCTAGGAAATCAAAATCGAAATTTGGTTGCCAGAATCATGGTGAGAGGCTCAAATAAATGGAAGGGCACATCCCGGGATATATTCGACGGATCTATAGGTGATAGACTCTTGAAAATAACAATCTCATCACGAGATACTACAAATAAATATCTGTGTAATCCTGGACGAAAAAACTGAATTTTTATCTCGAAAATTTTTTAGGTGATTTTCCCTCGGGTTACCTCTAGGGGAAATCACCAAAAGTTGGAAGTTTTGGACTGAGATACATAATCGAAATTTGATCACATAGAGTTCTAGGTCTTCGAATAAGGTTTCCAACGCTTCGAGAATCGGCCCAATTGGATAAGTAACGAAGGAGATATGGTCAAAGCAGTTTGTGGTAAAAGTGCGGTCACGACGACGCAATTAGAGGAGGCCGCCGATCAACTTCTTTGTCCGGCACATGCCACTGTTTTGGCAATATTCCGTTCATTATTTATCGGATTGGGTCGGTTCTTGCAGTGCAGGGAGGCTAATTCAAAGGCCTACGACAATCTTCAATTTTGTGGACACTTCGGGATGTTTTTTGCCGTTTCTCAATTGCCGCTCTTCCATTATTTTGGCTATATCTCCTTCGCTATTCGTCTGATTGGGTCGAATCAAGCAGCGTTGGAAAGCTTATTCAAAGTCCTATAGACCTAGAAAATTAAAATCGAAATTTGGTTCCCAGAATCATGGTGAGAGGCTCAAATAAATGGAAGGGCACATCCCGGGATATATTCGACGGATCTACAGGTGTTAGACTCTTGAAAATAACAAAATCTCATCACGGGACACTACAAATAAATATCCGTGTAATCCTGGACGAAAAAACTGAATTTTTATCTCGAAATTTTTTTGGTGATTTTCCCGAGGGTTACCCCTAGGGGAAATCCCCAAAAGTTGGAAGTTTTAGACTCAGATACATAATTGAGATTTGATCACATAGAGTTCTAGGTCTTCGAATAAGGTTTCCAACACTTCGAGAATCAGCCCAATCGTATAAGTAACGAAGGAGATATGGTCAAAATAGTTTGTGGTAAAAGTGAGGCCACGACGACGCAATTAGAGGAGGCCTCCGATCAAATTCTTTGTCCGGCACATGCCACTGTTTGGGCAATATCTCCTTCATTATTTATCGAATTGGTTCGGTTTTTGCAGTGCAGGGAGACTAATTCAAAGGCCTACGACAATCTTCAATTTTGTGGACACTTCGGGATGTTTTTTGCCGTTTCTCAATTGCTCCTCCTCTATTATTTTAGCCATATCTCCTTCGTTATTCGTCCGATTGGGTCAAATCAAGCGGCGTTGGAAAGATTATTCAAAGTCCTATTGACCTAGGAAATCAAAATCGAAATTTGGTTGCCAGAATCATGGTGAGAGGCTCAAATAAATGGAAGGGCACATCCCGGGATATATTCGACGGATCTACAGGTGATAGACTCTTGAAAATAACAAAATCCCATCACGGGATACTACAAATAAATATCTGTGTAATCCTGGACGAAAAAACTGAATTTTTATCTCGAAAATTTTTTAGGTGATTTTCCTTGGGTTACCTCTAGGGGAAATCAACAAAAGTTGGAAGTTTTGGACTGAGATACATAATCGAAATTTGATCATATAGATTCTAGGTCTTTGAATAAGGTTTCCAACGCTTCGAGAATCGGCCCAATCGGATAAGTAACGAAGGAGATATGGTCAAAACAGTTTGTGGTAAAAGTGAGGTCACGACGACGCAATTAGAGGAGGCCCCCGATCAACTTCATTGTCCGGCATATGCCACTATTTTGGCAATATATCCTTCATTATTTATCGGATTGGGTCGGTTCTTGCAGTGCAGGGAGGCTAATTCAAAGGCCTACGACAATCTTCAATTTTGTGGACACTTCGGGATGTCTTTTGTCGTTTCTCAATTGTCGCTCCTCCATTTTTGGCCATATCTCCTTCGTTATTCGTCCGATTAGGTCGAATCAAGCGGCGTTGGAAAGCTTATTCAAAGTCCTATAGACCTAGAAAATCAAAATCGAAATTTGGTTCCCAGAATCATGGTGAGAGGCTCAAATAAATGGAAGGGCACATCTCGAGATATATTCGATGGATCTACAGGTGATAGACTCTTGAAAATAACAAAATCTCATCAAGGGACACTACAAATAAATATCCGAGTAATCTGGATGAAAAACTGAATTTTTATCTCGAAAATTTTTTAGGTGATTTTCCTAGGGTTACCCCTAGGGGAAATCACCAAAAGTTGGAAGTTTTGGATTCAGATACATAATCGAGATTTGATCACATAGAGTTCTAGGTCTTCGAATAAGGTTTCCAACTCTTCGAGAATCGGCCCAATCGTATAAGTAACGAAGGAGATATGGTCAAAATAGTTTGTGTTAAAAATGAGGTCACGACGACGCAATTAGAGGAGGCCTCCGATCAACTTCTTTGTCCGGCACATGCCACTGTTTGGGCAATATCTCCTTCATTATTTATCGAATTAGTTCGGTTTTTGCAGTGCAGGGAGGCTAATTCAAAGGCCTACGACAATCTTCAATTTTGTGGACACTTCGGGATATTTTTGCCGTTTCTCAATTGCTCCTCCTCCATTATTTTAGCCATATCTCCTTCGTTATTCGTCCGGTTGGGTCAAATCAAGCGGCGTTGGAAAGCTTATTCAAAGTCCTATAGACCTAGAAAATCAAAATCGAAATTTGGTTCCCAGAATCATGGTGAGAGGCTCAAATAAATGGAAGGGCACATCCCGGGATATATTCGACGGATCTACATGTGATAGACTCTTGAAAATAACAAAATCTCATCCCGGGATACTACAAATAAATATCTGTGTAATCCTGGACGAAAAAACTGAATTTTTATCTCGAAAATTTTTTAGGTGATTTTCCCTTGGGTTACCTCTAGGGGAAATCACCAAAAGTTGGAAGTTTTGGACTGAGATACATAATCGAGATTTGATCACATAGATTCTAGGTCTTTGAATAAGGTTTCCAACGCTTCGAGAATCGGCCCAATCGGATAAGTAACGAAGGAGATATGGTCAAAACAGTTTGTGGTAAAAGTGAGGTCACGACGACGCAATTAGAGGAGGCACTCGATCAACTTCATTGTCCGGCATATGCCACTATTTTGGCAATATATCCTTCATTATTTATCGTATTGGGTCGGTTCTTGCAGTGCAGGGAGGCTAATTCAAAGGCCTACGACAATCTTCAATTTTGTGAACACTTCGGGATGTTTTTTGCCGTTTCTCAATTGCCGCTCCTCCATTATTTTGACCATATCTCCTTCGCTATTCGTCTGATTGAGTCGAATCAAGCAGCGTTGGAAATCTTATTCAAAGTCTTATAGACCTAGAAAATTAAAATTGAAATTTGGTTCCCAGAATCATGGTGAGAGGCTCAAATAATGGAAGGGCACATCCCGGGTCTTGAAAATAAGAAAAATCTCATCACGAGACACTATAAATAAATATCCGTGTAATCCTGGACGAAAAAACTGAATTTTTATCTTGAAATTTTTTTGGTGATTTTCCCGAGGGTTACCCCTAGGGGAAATCACCAAAAGTTGGAAGTTTTGGACTCAGATACATAATCGGGATTTGATCACATAGAGTTATAGGTCTTCGAATAAAGTTTCCAACGCTTCGAGAATCGGACCAATCGTATAAGTAACGAAGGGGATATGGTCAAAACAGTTTGTGGTAAAAGTGAGGTCACGACGACGCAATTAGAGGAGGCCTCCGATAAACTTCTTTGTCCGGCACATGCCACTGTTTGGGCAATATCTCCTTCATTATTTATCAAATTGGTTCGGTTTTTGCAGTGCAGGGAGGCTAATTCAAAGGCCTACGACAATCTTCAATTTTGTGGACACTTCGGGATGTTTTTTGCCGTTTCTCAATTGCTCCTCCTCCATTATTTTAGCCATATCTTCGTCCGATTGGGTCATATCAAACGGCGTTGGAAAGCTTATTCAAAGTCCTATAGACCTAGGAAATCAAAATCGAAATTTGGTTGCCAGAATCATGGTGAGAGGCTCAAATAAATGGAAGGGCACATCCCGGGATATATTCGACGGATCTATAGGTGATAGACTCTTGAAAATAACAATCTCATCACGAGATACTACAAATAAATATCTGTGTAATCCTGGACGAAAAAACTGAATTTTTATCTCGAAAATTTTTTAGGTGATTTTCCCTCGGGTTACCTCTAGGGGAAATCACCAAAAGTTGGAAGTTTTGGACTGAGATACATAATCGAAATTTGATCACATAGAGTTCTAGGTCTTCGAATAAGGTTTCCAACGCTTCGAGAATCGCCCAATTGGATAAGTAACGAAGGAGATATGGTCAAAGCGGTTTGTGGTAAAAGTGCGGTCACGACGCAATTAGAGGAGGCCGCCGATCAACTTCTTTGTCCGGCACATGCCACTGTTTTGGCAATATTCCCTTCATTATTTATCGGATTGGGTCGGTTCTTGCAGTGCAGGGAGGCTAATTCAAAGGCCTACGACAATCTTCAATTTTGTGGACACTTCGGGATGTTTTTTGCCGTTTCTCAATTGCCGCTCTTCCATTATTTTGGCTATATCTCCTTCGCTATTCGTCTGATTGGGTCGAATCAAGCAGCGTTGGAAAGCTTATTCAAAGTCCTATAGACCTAGAAAATTAAAATCGAAATTTGGTTCCCAGAATCATGGTGAGAGGCTCAAATAAATGGAAGGGCACATCCCGGGATATATTCGACGGATCTACAGGTGTTAGACTCTTGAAAATAACAAAATCTCATCACGGGACACTACAAATAAATATCCGTGTAATCCTGGACGAAAAAACTGAATTTTTATCTCGAAATTTTTTTGGTGATTTTCCCGAGGGTTACCCCTAGGGGAAATCCCCAAAAGTTGGAAGTTTTAGACTCAGATACATAATTGAGATTTGATCACATAGAGTTCTAGGTCTTCGAATAAGGTTTCCAACACTTCGAGAATCAGCCCAATCGTATAAGTAACGAAGGAGATATGGTCAAAATAGTTTGTGGTAAAAGTGAGGCCACGACGCAATTAGAGGAGGCCTCCGATCAAATTCTTTGTCCGGCACATGCCCGTTTGGGCAATATCTCCTTCATTATTTATCGAATTGGTTCGGTTTTTGCAAAGGCAGGAGACTAATTCAAAGGCCTACGACAATCTTCAATTTTGTGGACACTTCGGGATGTTTTTGCCGTTTCTCAATTGCTCCTCCTCTATTATTTTAGCCATATCTCCTTCGTTATTCGTCCGATTGGGTCAAATCAAGCGGCGTTGGAAAGATTATTCAAAGTCCTATTGACCTAGGAAATCAAAATCGAAATTTGGTTGCAGAATCATGGTGAGAGGCTCAAATAAATGGAAGGGCACCTCCCGGGATATATTCGACGGATCTACAGGTGATAGACTCTTGAAAATAACAAAATCCCATAACGGGATACTCGAAATAAATATCTGTGTAATCCTGGACGAAAAACTGAATTTTTATCTCGAAAATTTTTAGGTGATTTTCCTTGGGTTACCTCTAGGGAAATCAACAAAAGTTGGAAGTTTTGGACTGAGATACATAATCGAAATTTGATCATATAGATTCTAGGTCTTTGAATAAGGTTTCCAACGCTTCGAGAATCGGCCCAATCGGATAAGTAACGAAGGAGATATGGTCAAAACAGTTTGTGGTAAAAGTGAGGTCACGACGACGCAATTAGAGGAGGCCCCCGATCAACTTCATTGTCCGGCATATGCCACTATTTTGGCAATATATCCTTCATTATTTATCGGATTGGGTCGGTTCTTGCAGTGCAGGGAGGCTAATTCAAAGGCCTACGACAATCTTCAATTTTGTGGACACTTCGGGATGTCTTTTGTCGTTTCTCAATTGTCGCTCCTCCATTTTTGGCCATATCTCCTTCGTTATTCGTCCGATTAGGTCGAATCAAGCGGCGTTGGAAAGCTTATTCAAAGTCCTATAGACCTAGAAAATCAAAATCGAAATTTGGTTCCCAGAATCATGGTGAGAGGCTCAAATAAATGGAAGGGCACATCTCGAGATATATTCGATGGATCTACAGGTGATAGACTCTTGAAAATAACAAAATCTCATCAAGGGACACTACAAATAAATATCCGAGTAATCCTGGATGAAAAAACTGAATTTTTATCTCGAAAATTTTTTAGGTGATTTTCCCTAGGGTTACCCCTAGGGGAAATCACCAAAAGTTGGAAGTTTTGGATTCAGATACATAATCGAGATTTGATCACATAGAGTTCTAGGTCTTCGAATAAGGTTTCCAACTCTTCGAGAATCGGCCCAATCGTATAAGTAACGAAGGAGATATGGTCAAAATAGTTTGTGTTAAAAATGAGGTCACGACGACGCAATTAGAGGAGGCCTCCGATCAACTTCTTTGTCCGGCACATGCCACTGTTTGGGCAATATCTCCTTCATTATTTATCGAATTAGTTCGGTTTTTGCAGTGCAGGGAGGCTAATTCAAAGGCCTACGACAATCTTCAATTTTGTGGACACTTCGGGATATTTTTTGCCGTTTCTCAATTGCTCCTCCTCCATTATTTTAGCCATATCTCCTTCGTTATTCGTCCGGTTGGGTCAAATCAAGCGGCGTTGGAAAGCTTATTCAAAGTCCTATAGACCTAGAAAATCAAAATCGAAATTTGGTTCCCAGAATCATGGTGAGAGGCTCAAATAAATGGAAGGGCACATCCCGGGATATATTCGACGGATCTACAGGTGATAGACTCTTGAAAATAACAAAATCTCATCCCGGGATACTACAAATAAATATCTGTGTAATCCTGGACGAAAAAACTGAATTTTTATCTCGAAAATTTTTTAGGTGATTTTCCCTTGGGTTACCTCTAGGGGAAATCACCAAAAGTTGGAAGTTTTGGACTGAGATACATAATCGAGATTTGATCACATAGATTCTAGGTCTTTGAATAAGGTTTCCAACGCTTCGAGAATCGGCCCAATCGGATAAGTAACGAAGGAGATATGGTCAAAACAGTTTGTGGTAAAAGTGAGGTCACGACGACGCAATTAGAGGAGGCACTCGATCAACTTCATTGTCCGGCATATGCCACTATTTTGGCAATATATCCTTCATTATTTATCGTATTGGGTCGGTTCTTGCAGTGCAGGGAGGCTAATTCAAAGGCCTACGACAATCTTCAATTTTGTGGACACTTCGGGATGTTTTTTGTCGTTTCTCAATTGTCGCTCCTCCATTTTTGGCCATATCTCCTTCGTTATTCGTCCGATTAGGTCGAATCAAGCGGCGTTGGAAAGCTTATTCAAAGTCCTATAGACCTAGGAAATCAAAATCGAAATTTGGTTGCCAGAATCATGGTGAGAGGCTCAAATAAATGGAAGGGCACATCCCGGGATATATTCGACGGATCTACAGGTGATAGACTCTTGAAAATAACAATCTCATCACGAGATACTACAAATAAATATCTGTGTAATCCTGGACGAAAAAACTGAATTTTTATCTCGAAATTTTTTTAGGTGATTTTCCCTAGGGTTACCTCTAGGGGAAATCACCAAAAGTTGGAAGTTTTGGACTGAGATACATAATCGAAATTTGATCACATAGAGTTCTAGGTCTTCGAATAAGGTTTCCAACGCTTCGAGAATCGGCCCAATTGGATAAGTAACGAAGGAGATATGGTCAAAACAGTTTGTGGTAAAAGTGCGGTCACGACGACGCAATTAGAGGAGGCCTCCGATCAACTTCTTTGTCCGGCACATGCCACTGTTTTGGCAATATCCCTTCATTATTTATCGGATTGGGTCGGTTCTTGCAGTGCAGGGAGGCTAATTCAAAGGCCTACGACAATCTTCAATTTTGTGGACACTTCGGGATGTTTTTTGCCGTTTCTCAATTGCCGCTCTTCCATTATTTTGGCTATATCTCCTTCGATATTCGTCTGATTGGGTCGAATCAAGCGGCGTTGGAAAGCTTATTCAAAGTCCTATAGACCAAGAAAATCAAAATCGAAATTTGGTTCTCAGAATCATAGTGAGAGGCTCAAATAAATGGAAGGGCACATCCTGGGATATATTCGATGGATCTACAGGTGATAGACTCTTGAAAATAACAAAATCTCATCACGGGACACTACAAATAAATATCCGTGTAATCCTGGATGAAAAAACTGAATTTGTATCTCGGAAATTTTTTAGGTGATTTTCCCTAGGGTTACCCCTCGGGGAAATCACCAAAAGTTGGAAGTTTTGGACTCAGATACATAATCGAGATTTGATCACATAGAGTTCTAGGTCTTCGAATAAGGTTTCCAACACTTCGATAATCAGCCCAATCGTATAAGTAACGAAGGAGATATGGTCAAAACAGTTTGTGGTAAAAGTGAGGTCACGACGACGCAATTAGAGGAGGCCTCCGATCAACTTCTTTGTCCGGCACATGCCACTGTTTTGGCAATATCTCCTTCATTATTTATCGGATTGGGTCGGTTCTTGCATTGCATTGAGGCTAATTCAAAGGCCTACGACAATCTTCAATTTTGTGAAAACTTCGGGATATTTTTTGCCGTTTCTCAATTGCCGCTCCTCCATTATTTTAACCATATCTCCTTCGTTATTGGTCCGATTGGGTCGAATCAAGCGGCGTTGGAAAGCTTATTCAAAGTTCTATAGACCTAGAAAATTAAAATCGAAATTTGGTTCCTAGAATCATGGTGAGAGGCTCAAATAAATGGAAGGGCACATCCCGGGATATATTCGACGGATCTACAGGTGATAGAATCTTGAAAATAACAAAATCTCATCACGGTATACTACAAATAAATATCCGTGTAATCCTGGATGAAAAAACTGAATTTTTATCTCGAAAATTTTTAGGTGATTTTCCTAGGGTTACCTCTAGGGAAATCACCAAAAGTTGGAAGTTTTACCGAGATACATAATCGAGATTTGATCACATGGTCTTCGAATAAGGTTTCTAATCCTTCGAGAATCGGCCCAATCGGATAAGTGAAGGAGATATGGTCAAAACAGTTTGTGGTAAAAGTGAGGTCACGACGACGCAATTAGAGGAGGCCCCCGATCAACTTCTTTGTCCGGTACATGCCACTATTTTGGCAATATATCCTTCATTATTTATCGGATTGGGTCGGTTCTTGCAGTGCAGGGAGGCTAATTTAAAGGCCTACGACAATCTTCAATTTTGTGGACACTTCGGGATGTTTTTTGTCGTTTCTCAATTGTCGCTCCTCCATTTTTGGCCATATCTCCTTCGTTATTCGTCCGATTAGGTCGAATCAAGCGGCGTTCGAAAGCTTATTCAAAGTCCTATAGACCTAGAAAATCAAAATCGAAATTTGATTCCCAGAATCATGGTGAGAGGCTCAAATAAATGGAAGGGCACATCCCGTGATATATTCGACGGATCTACAGGTGATAGACTCTTGAAAATAACAAAATCTCATCACGAGATACTACAAATAAATATCTGTGTAATCCTGGACAAAAAAACTGAATTTTTATCTCGAAATTTTTTTAGCTGATTTTCCCTAGGGTTACCCCTCGGGGAAATCACCAAAAGTTGGAAGTTTTGGACTCAGATACATAATTGAGATTTGATCACATAGAGTTCTAGGTCTTTGAATAAGGTTTCCAACGATTCGAGAATCGGCCCAATCGGATAAGTAATGAAGGAGATATGGTCAAAGCAGTTTGTGGTAAAAGTGAGGTCACGAAGACGCAATTAGAGGAGGCCTCCGATCAACTTCTTTGTCCGGCACATGCCACTGTTTTGGCAATATCTCCTTCATTATTTATCGGATTGGGTCGGTTCTTGCAGTGCAGGGAGGCTAATTCAAAGGCCTACGACAATCTTCAATTTTGTGGACACTTCGGGATGTTTTTTGCCATTTCTCAATTGCCGCTCCTCCATTATTTTGGCCATATCTCCTTCGCTATTCGTCTGATTGGGTCGAATCAAGCAGCGTTGGAAAGCTTATTCAAAGTCCTATAGACCTAGAAAATTAAAATCGAAATTTGGTTCCCAGAATCATGGTAAGAGGCTCAAATAAATGGAAGGGCACATCCCGAGATATATTCGACGGAT
The DNA here is from genome assembly GCA_033398695.1 of Orobanche coerulescens. NCBI lineage: Eukaryota > Viridiplantae > Streptophyta > Magnoliopsida > Lamiales > Orobanchaceae > Orobanche > Orobanche coerulescens. Next base: position 329,849 of record JAWKAU010000029.1, read on the forward strand.
CTATAGGTGTTAGACTCTTGAAAATAACAAAATATCATCACGGGACACTACAAATAAATATCTGTGTAATCCTGGATGAAAAAACTGAATTTTTATCTCGAAATTTTTTTGGTGATTTTCCCGAGGGTTACCCCTAGGGGAAATCACCAAAAGTTGGAAGTTTTGGACTCAGATACATAATCGGGATTTGATCACATAGAGTTCTAGGTCTTCGAATAAGGTTTCCAACGCTTCGAGAATCGGCCCAATCGTATAAGTAACGAAGGAGATATGGTCAAAACAGTTTGTGGTAAAAGTGAGGTCACGACGACGCAATTAGAGGAGGCCTCCGATCAACTTCTTTTTCCGGCACATGCCACTGTTTGGGCAATATCTCCTTCATTATTTATCGAATTGGTTCGGTTTTTGCAGTGCAGGGAGGCTAATTCAAAGGCCTACGACAATCTTCAATTTTGTGGACACTTCGGGATGTTTTGCCGAAAGCCAACTACATTACGACTATGAGACTCTAGAGTTACGGCCGTAAGCTTTCCTTTTTACGGCCGTAACAAGGCTTCGTTTTCTTGCTCTTGGTCCAGTGTTGAGTTATGGGCATAACAGGCTTGAGTTACAGCCGTAAGAATTTATACGGCCGTAATGGTGTTTTGATACGGCCATATGTTGCATTCGTCGAGTTGCCTAGTTTCATTCCAGGGTCCAGTTACGGCCATATAGACAGGTATGTTACGGCCGTAATGCTCCTATGTTACGGCCGTAAGTAAGGTGTGTTACGGCCGTAACACCTGCCAGTATATAAACTGGCAGCGGTCGATTTTTCTTCATTTCTCACCTTCCTCACTTCTCTTCGCGACGGGAACGATCTTGGAAGCTAGGATTCGTCCGATTTTTGCCCAAACACCATTGTAGGAGTATATTCAAGCATCTTATCATCAATCTATCACCAATAATTCGTTGTTCATCGTCAAATCAAGGTAAAATCTCTTAGAACCCTAATTTTGGGAAAATTAGGGGATTTTCGATTTCTAGTCCGATTCGTTCCGTGTTGCTTGTTAATTCATGTCGTATGTGATTAATCTTGTTGGTATTCCTGGTTTCTCTGCGGATTCATGGTATATTTCGTAGTATTTGCGTAATCGAGAGGGTTTGGTTGTGACCCGCCCTCATTGTTGTTCTTATACGAATATACAAGAATCATAGGCGGGTTTTCGCGTGTATTCCGTTTCCGTAATCGTTTAGAAATGGTTGTGATTGTATTCTTCGAATCGTTAGGTTCGGTTTCGCCGGTTCCTAGCGGTCGTGTTGATATTTCCTTTCCATTCGTGTCACCGTCGATTGATCGAGGCAAGTACCCTTATGAACTTACAATCTTGACATAGTAGAATTGCATAAGAAATGGTGTGTGTGTGTGTGTGTGTGTGTGATATGCTCACTACGGGTTAGATCCGACGGGTTCTCGATAGGGCTCCATAGAGACGTGGATCGACGAGCTTGCTTTTAACCACTACGGGTTAGATCCGACGGGGTCTCGGTAGGGGTCCACAGAGACGTGGATCGACGGTTAATTGTGGTGCATTTTTACAAATGTGTTTTGGATTATTGGCGTTTCCGGAAATGTGTGTTTCAACTGATGTTTTCTGAATTGCATGCTTGAGTAGATGTGTAAGGTGTAAGTCGTTCATTTGGTTACTTGTACTAGCGTAATTGCTAACCCCTTTGATGCGTTCTACCATTTGTAAACTAATAGAAGTACTCGAGTACTTAGGCATTTTTGTTCGTTTGGATTGAAGTGTGTTTGTCTATCGTATTTGTGTCGGATGATTGTGTTGTGCTTGACCGGTTGAACCTGGTGGATAATTTTGTTTTGCGTCTTTATGACGTGGTGTTATCATGTTGATTCCACGAGTCGATGAGTATGTTGGTTGTTTAGCCTGGTGGGTCCCAGGGAGGGATCTGCGGCGCTGTAATATGCCCCGAATATCCTGGGGGTGTTACAATATTAGGGCGAGATTAGGGTTACATTAGGCGGCGCCGTCATTAGAATTTCATTAGTGATCCGGAGTTAGGGCTTGACGGATGATTTTCCAAAATTGACGAAATTAGTCAATTTTACCATAATCTCCCTCTAAAATTCGGAATTTTCACTAAGTTACCAATCCAAATTTCTGAAGACCGCCAGGGGCTCTGCCCCTTAGACCCCGCTAGGGGCGCTGCCCCTAGACCTCGTCACTCGGGGCGCTGCCCCCGGACCCCCGACATTTTGTAGTACCGTCCTATAATTCGATCTTATACATGCGTGCACTCCGCACATACCAGAACATATATTAGAATATAAATTATAAAATCCCTTAGCTCACATATTAATTCCAATTACACAAAATGCACTAAAGTCACCAACAAATCATCCCCTCCCCCCTCTCTCTCTAAATTAGATTTCTCTACAAATTATTATATATTTGTATTTCTTTGACCTCGGAATAAAATTTTTTAAATTTTAAATTTCAAGAGATGTACTTTTCTGCTTCTAAGTCCTCTTTATATCGTTTTTGATCCTTAATAACATGCTGAGATTCTAGTGCTTACTCTCAAATTTATCATGATGACACTTGATTGAATAATTATGGGATTCGAAATCCAGCCACATTTTCTTAAGAACACAAAGTACAACTATGAAAAATTAACTGCCTAAAAAGTAGAACTGTGGAAAACCAATTCACCGATAACTTTTCTTGTACTTTGGTACACCCTTAGAGCGGGTTAGATTCCAAAGAATTTAGAGAAGGGAAAAAGATAACTTTTGGGGCAATTTTATGATATTCCATTCATGAAAAACAAAACAACTATTTAAGGATGCAACCTATCTCTACATGCACTTTATTCAGTTACAAGAAATAAGGGAAACGTGCTTCTACCACTACTCTACCCATGATGCATGCATGCAAATAAAAAGGAAAGCCACGACTAAATCCACTAAACACGTTGCTGCAGAAGTTGATCCTCACTCCAAATACTTGGCCGGCATTTTGACAGTCCTCTTGGGCCTGTTTGTGGTTGGGCCGGTATCATCAGATGGGCTTGTCATGTGGGTCGTATCAACACCCCCTCCATGAAAATTAGCATTGTCCCCAATGTTGGAGAAGTATGGGAAAGTAGTAGCAAAATCCAATTCATCTTCCCATGTTGCCTCTTCTATTGGTTTGCCTTGCCACTTGATCAATACCTGTTTTCCCCGAGGTGAGTCTCTATTATTAAGGATTGATTCTGGGATAGAAGACAAGTCGACATCTTGCTCCAATTCTTTGATATCATCGGTCAGCTGCTGGTTATTACCATAACATGGTTTCAACAAGGAAATGTGGAAAATCGGGTGAACCTTTGAGTTATCTGGGAGTTCCAATTTGTAAGTGACCTTGCCTATACGCGATATTATCTTGAACGGTCCATAGTACTTCTTGGAGAGCTTCCTGCTGGTTTTTTTGATCAACTGAATGCTGCCTGTAATTCTGCAAGCGAAGATAAACTAAGTCGTTTACCTCAAATTGTTTTTCCTGACGATGTTTGTTGGCTTGTTTGATCATCCGATCCTTCGCCTTATCGATTGAAGCCTTCATTGTGGTAATGATCTTTTGATGCTCAATAAGTGAATTGTCAATAGAACCGATCTTTGAATCACCTGGTTTGTAGTCGTGGATGGTTGTAACATCTTGACCGTAAACTGCCTTGAATGGTGTCATATTAATGGACGAGTGGAAAGAAGTGTTGTAGGAAAACTCCGCTAGGTGTAGATAATGATTCCATTTAGATGGTTCTTGAAAAACGAAGGCACGAAGGTTGGATTCCAAACACCGGTTGAGCACCTCCGTCTGGCCATCCGTTTGCGGATGGTATGCACTTGAATGCAGCAGTTTTGTTCCCATCTGTTTGAATAACTCTGACCAAAAACGACTAACGAATAGAGGGTCTCGATCGGATACAATGATTTTTGGAAGACCATGCAACCGATAGATTTCACGCATGAACATGGAGGCTAGAAAAACAGCATTGTAGTTGGTCGGTAAGGCCAGAAAATGTGCAAACTTCGACAATCTGTCGACAATAACCCAGATAACCGTTTTACCTTTCGATGGTGGTATATGTGTGATGAAGTCCATAGATATGTCATGCCATGGCAGCGAAGGTGTCGGTAATGGTTGAAGAAGACCGAAGGGTTTGTGGTTTTGAGACTTTGTGAGTTGGCAAACTTGGCATGTTTTTATGAAGCGAGCAACATCTTTTTTTAGACCCACCCAAGAAAACGTAGCTGCGATTCTCTTCGTTGTAGCCGTGACACCGGAATGTCCCCCTATAACCGAGGAGTGGTATTCTTCCAACAATTTATTCCTGAAGGAGTGCAAATGGGGTACCATGATCTTGCCATTTCGATAAAGTATACCGTCTCTGTAAGAGTGGTTTGGAAAATCGACAGAATTTTGTAAAACCTGGTCGACCAGTTGCTTCCCATTAACATCATGCTTGAAATATTGTCTCAATTCATCCAACCAGAGGGCGGCAGGGTGTGAGATTGCAAAGCAAGTAGAAAGTTCAACTCTACTTAAAGCATCTGCCACGGTATTCTCCTTTCCCGGCTTGAAGTGTACCTCATAATCAAAGCCCAACAGTTTTGTTGCCCATTTTTGTTGTTCTGGTGTCTGTATGGTTTGGGTTAATAGGTGCTTCAAACTATGATGGTCGGTATGGATGTGGAACTTGCTACCGAGAAGATATTGACGCCATTTTTTAACTGCTTCCGTAATGGCGTATAACTCTTTGGTGTAGGTCGATTGAGATTGCATGGTAGGACATAATTTCTTACTGAAAAAGGCAATATGTTTGTTTTTTTGTGACAGGACTGCACCAATAGCGACACCTGAAGCATCGGTTGTGACATCGAAAGGTTGGTTAAAATCGGGTAAAGCCAAAGTAAGGAGGTTTTCCATATGGGCTTTCAGTTGGTGAAAGGAAGCCTCTGCATGATCGTTCCAATGAAAGTCTTTGGATTTGAGGAGGTTTGTGAGTGGTGTGGTGATGGTGGCATAATTGGCTACGAATCGGCGGTAGTAGCCGGTAATTCCAAGGAAGGCTCTAAGGGTTGTAAGAGATGTGGGTATTGGCCATTGTTGGATTGAGTGAATCTTTTCTGGTTCGGGTTTAACACCGTCTTTGGAGATAAGATGGCCTAAAAATTAGATCTCATCAACTGCAAAGATACACCGATGGTTTGGCAAAGTATTTGTTGGATGACAAGGTGGTGAGAACAAACCTTAAATGATCATAATGCTGTTGAATGTCACTGCTGTAAATGAGGATGTCATCGAAAAAAGTCAAGACAAACTGGCGTAGGACCGGCCTAAACAAGTCGTTCATCGCGGCTTGAAACGTAGATGGAGCATTCGACAATCCGAAGGGCATTACAACAAACTCGTAGTGACCATCAGTTGTACGAAAAGCTGTTTTGGGTATGTCTTTCTCGGATACTCTGATTTGGTGGTATCCCGAGCGTAAATCGATTTTTGAGAAGACGGTAGCACCGTGTAATTCGTCAAGGAGTTCATTGATTGTGGGTATGGGAAACCTATCTGGAATTGTGACAGCGTTTAAGGCGCGGCAGTCGACACAAAAACGCCACGAGCCGTCTTTCTTTTTTACTAGCAACACCGGTGAAGAAAAGGGGCTTTGGCTAGGGCGAATGACACTCGATTGTAGCATTTCGGATATGAGGTTGGTCATGATTTGTTTTTGGAAGTGTGGGTATCGGTAGGGGAGAACATTAATGGGTTTTGTTTCGTCAGTTAAGGGAATATGGTGATCTTGTGAGCGGTTTGGTGGAAGGGACTTGGGTTCATCAAAGGTGGTGTGGAATTCGGTTAGTAAGGTGGTAATATGTGGGTCAAAATGGGTAATTATGGATGGTGGGGAAAGTTGTGGTGGTTGATGGTTAATGGTATGAAGGGAGGCTACTGACCCATTTTTGATAAGTGATTGCAAGGAGCTAGAAGATACTTGGTGAACCAATGGTTCTCCTTTAAGGGTATAGGTTTTACCTTCCTTGACAAATGAGATTTCGGGTATCGAAAAGTCAGCCGATAATCGACCCAGCATGCCCAGCCAACCAATACCCAAAATGACATCGGCTCCCTCAACTGGTAGGATGAAAAACGGAACTTGAAACGGTGCTTTTTGGACCTGAATGTAAACCTCTGGACAGTACCCCTTGCAGGTGATATGCTCACCATTGCCGACCATAACATCGAAGGGTGGTATGGGTTGGGTGTCTAAGCGACACATAAGGGCGACGCGTGGCTGGATTATATTGTGGGTGCTGCCACAATCAACCAAAAGTGTGACTCATTTACCCATAATATGGCCGGTAACTCGCAGGGTTTGGGGAGAGGCGATACCGAAGTATGCTGCATCGGACAAACAAAGAAGGGTTGGTTTGGGTGGATCGGGTTCATTGGCTTCCGGTGGTGGTTCGTTTGTGTCCTCTTGATCCTCATTATCGACAATCAAAAAGAATTGTGGTGGCGAGAATTTGTGACCCGGAAAGTATTTTTCCGGACACTTGAAGCACAAGCCGTCTTTACGACGTTGTATGAGGGCCTCCGGGGACAGTTTTGTGAACGGAAGTGATGGTGGTTTGGAGGGTGTTGGTAGCAGCGGAGGATTAGGGTTACTGGAAGGTGGTGCCATCATTGAAGTATTGGAGGAAGGGAACGTGGTATTAGTGGTTGGTTTATTGAAAAAAGTGGATTTGGGCTTGAAAGCATGGGCCAGTTTATCTTCAATCAAACGGGCTAAGCCATAAGCATTGTGTAGTGTAGTAGGCTTATGAATAGCCAATTCGTTCTGAATATCCAAACGAAGACCAGAAATAAAACAATTTTTGAGGGCCTGTTGGGAGAGACCTACCACACGGTTGCTTATCTTCTCAAACTCAGTTTGATATGCCGCAACGGTTTGATGGGCCAAATCGGATTTCTATCTCTCTCTTGAATTCGTTCCAGGTACTCAAAAGTTCATTGTCGGCTTGGTGCTTGTACCATGAGAGAGCGTCTCCCACAAAGTGAAAGACGGCGAGTTCGACTCGTTCCTCGTCTGGTTTGATAGTAGGAGAAGAAATTTTCCGCTTGAAAGATCCATGCGAGGGAATTTGATCCATCGAATAGGGGTAAGGTGATTTTTGGTTGACGGGGATATCGACGATTCTGGTTATTTGGGTGTCGGCGGTTAGGGGAGCGGTGCCGGAGTGGGGATTCGTTACCAGCAGTTATGTGGTCCGTGAGTTGATCGATTTTTGTGGTGAGGGTTTGGGAAACTCGGATGAGATCAGCTAAGTTATTAGCCATTTCGGTGGAATTGGTTGATGCGGCGGTGGTGGCATCGATCAGAAGGGTTAATTGTTCTGCGACTGTGTGTGAAGTCTCCTCTGAAGAAGAGACATCTTTTCGTGGTGGCATGGTGAAGGCTTGCGACGAGAATGAAAGCACCAAATTGGTACACCCTTAGAGCGGGTTAGACTCCAAAGAATTTAGAGAAGGGAAAAGGATAACTTTTGGGGCAATTTTCTGATCTTCCATTCATGAAAAACAAAACAACTATTTAAGGATGCAGCCTATCTCCACATGCACTTTATTCGGTTACAAGAAATAAGGGAAACGTGCTTCTACCACTACTCTACCCATGATGCATGCATGCAAATAAAAAGGAAAGCCACGACTAAATCCACTAAACACGTTGCTGCAGAAGTTGGTCCTCACTCCAAATATTTGGCCGGCATTTTGATAGTCCTCTTGGGCCTGTTTGTGGTTGGGCCGGTATCATGAGATGGACTTGTCATGTGGGTCGTATCATACTTCTACGGTAAAACATCTATAAATAAATTAATATAGTTGGAATTAAAGAATTTTATTAATTTAAAGAGGTATTAATTAATCAATAAATTAATAATTATCAATTTATAGAGAGTTTTCGACATCAAATTAATGTAAATTTTAATTATATAAATTTAATAGGATATATTGTACTAATTTATGTATTATACTTAATTCAATATATATTAATTATAGATTTAATGTAATTCGACAAGATTTAGTGTACATGCATTAATTTGATTCAATCTTGAAACTTGAAAATAATGTTGAAAATGATACAATTAGACACGAAGCCGCATTGAAAACGATAACTTCTTGAATTCAAATAAAGAATGTTAGAGATGAATCTCAAGTAGATTTAAACTTTAAGAAATAACATACGAGCCATATTTACAAAATTGTAATATATATATATATATATATATTACAATTTTGTAAATATGGCTTACACCCTTGATTTAATATGTTTAAACGATTCAGATTCATGTTGTATAAATTGATTAGGAATTTTAGATTGCAAATTATTTCCTTTAGTCAATATTTGTGGGGTAATAATGTTATTTCGCCTATCAGGTCTAATTATATGATGCGATGATTATGGGATTATGATAATTGCAATAATAATCTTTCATATCCATAATTAAACATGCACCTATTCTCTTGCTTACAATATATGATATTGAGAATTTACATCTATTCGTGTTTTATAAGTTTATTTATCATTAATCTTGTTATAAATTCATTATAAGAATAAACGTTAAAGACTTCGGATAATATCTGAAGTAAAAACGTTATAATTCCCGAAGTCTATGTTAGTGTAATAAAAGGTATACTTTAGACTTCGCTTTTTATGCGAAGTCTAATATCCTAATAACCGAGTCTATCTCGGTTTTTTTTCTAATTATGATCCAAATGTGGGGGGTAAGTGAAGTAAAAGAATGCCTTTAACTTCGGTTATTTTATAATTGGCATAGTAAATAAAGAACTTTTTACTTCAGTTATTGTATAATATATATATAAGTATTTTTCTGCAGTAATATATATTAATATTTCACATTTCAATTTAAATTTCATTACCAAAAATCTACATTCAACTATAACTAATCATCAACCACAAGAGCTCAATAATATAAGAACCAACAATTTCATATCATTCCATCTTAAAAAAAATAACATGCGTTCCAACCAATTCAAACCCAGATACATATCATAACAAAGACAAAGAATGTGTAATAAGATTCTATCTATTTCATCATGAACATCACAAATAGGACAAAAAAGATTAAAAAAGATCATATACTTCGAAACGACAAAGTCTCTCTTCAGCACATCATTGCTTTTCATCAGGCGATCATACTTCTTGTTCATGAAATCATCTTCTCATCAACTTTCTTCTTCAAATCTTCAACTTCGGCACATGAAGCAAACAAATCCACATAATCACTTTGTTGCTGGTTTAACAAATCTTCTTCCCCAATAAAGAAATTACAAGGTTTTACCTGAAAGCCAAAATTATATTACCAACTAAAACATATTAGCATAATGTGTCGTAACACATATACTACAACATTATCAAACAGTCAAAAATAACTTCTACAAAGTGTGATGAGCCATAGAAATATTATGATCGACACAATCCAAAATTTCGGCAGCACGTTGATCGATTAAAGTGCGAAACTTCCGATTTCTCTAATATGTAAATATATCACCACAGAATAACAATTCCAGTGATACATAAAAAAAAAATAATGCTAGCCATCAAACCGAATTACTACAGCTAGAGACGGTCAAGAAAGACACCTTCCAAATAAATTTCGTGCTGCAATTGTACTTCCCTGGACGTAATAATCAACATCAGTTACCTCCTCAAGATTACTAGTCGCTTGCGCACTGTAGAACAAAAGGCATCAAGAGTACAATAATATGAGCATCAATAAGAAATAACAAGTACGGGATAACAAAAGTTCTACTCAATCAACAGATCATTTTTCCCAATGTTGTCATCTTATCAACGTAAAAGTTTCACCCAAAATAAAAAAATGATAAAATCTAAATCCCAACTTCAACCCGAAGCTGAATCGAAAAGTTTCATCCCTAAACCACCTCAGCCTCAATTCTTTCAAAATTCTCTTGGAAGCCATCAAGTTTTTCTCTTGAAGTTAAGGACACCTATAGAATGAAATACCGCACACCAGCAGTTATCACTCAGTGAAGGATGTTTCACAATGGAACAAGCATGTCCTCTATTGTTAGAAGGGATATAACTATCCAACTTCCATGCCCAACGAGTTCAAGGATGTAAAATTCACATAGACAAGCAGATATAAGGCCATCTCCAAACGCAGATCTCAACCATCAACCAGATAAATACTGTTGGGAAAAATACCGACTAACGTCACGTCACAACAAATAAAGCGGAACCTCATTTGAAAAATTCCCACTCTTCAATCGTAACTTTGTGGTTACCGATGAGTAGAGCACCAATTACAACTCGATAAAATAAATACAAATGATATTCAAAAAACAATAAGCACGAGACACAAATTTTAGCGTGGAAAACCCCTCAAGACGAGAGTAAAAACCACGGGACCGAAGCCGCTTAAAATCCACTATCACCAATACACACAAATACACAATCTTCCCTAATACAAACTAGGGGTATACACCAATCGTCAAATACTTGGTAATAAATGTTCTTCAAGTATTTGGAATCAATAACAACAACAAGATCGATAAAGAAAACAATCGTAAATGGCTTACACAAAGAGCTAACGAAATACCCGTACTTCCGGAATCAAAATCTCGATCTACACCGGTGAAAAGATTTGCCCAATAGCTACCAAGCTCTTGTCAAAAGATCATGACGATCCGACTGATCAATCTTCGGGAAAATGAAAAATTGTATTTCTCTCTCTATATCTCTCTCTCTCTTGTTCTTGAAGTGTGTAGGATGATAATAATGAAACTCCCGATCCAAAAACTGCATAAAAGGTGCCCATTTGCAGGTTTGACCCGTGTGCCGCGGCCCGGGCCAAGTGTGCCGCGGCACACAGCGCAAAATTGCGCCCAGGACTCGGCAGGGGGCCGCGGCCCGGCCGGCAGGGGCCGCGGCCCAGAGTACAGACGCTTCAGGCAAATAACGGGGGCCTCGGCTCGGCAGGGATGTGCCGCGGCCCCAGGTGACCGACAACGCTCGACAGCGCTCGACAGGAAGAGGCTCGGCAGGGGCCGCTCGGCAGGGGCGATCGGCAGGGCTCGGTGGAGGCACTCGGCAGGGCGCTCGGTGGGGGTGATCGGCAGTGCGCTCGGCGGGTGATCGGAAGGGCGCTCGACAGGAGCCGCTAGGCCATATTGAAGGGTGCTCGGCAGCTCCTCAGCAAGGCGATCGGCAAGGACTCGGCAGGCTGCTCGGCAGGCGATCGGCAAGGTGAGAAAATGACTATATTTTGGAAATTACTCCTACAAATCTCCCCCTTTACGGAATATAGGAAGAGTTCGCCATCCCGGCGATCGAACAACACACTTTCACCTTCTCTCTACTTAGCGCCTTCGTTAACATATCGGAACCATTATCATCGGTATGAACTTTATCAAGTTCAAACAAACCGTCCTCCAAAGCATCTCGGATCCAATGATACCTCACATCGATATGCTTCGTTCTCTTGTGAAAAGTCGCATTCTTAGCCAAATGAATCGCACTTTGACAATCACAAAGAACTATGTAACATCGTTGTCGGAAGCCTAGCTCTCGTAAAAACATTTTCAGCCATAAGAGCTCTTTGCTCGCTTCCACCGCCGCAATATACTCGGCCTCCGTTGTAGACAAGGAAACGCACTTTTGTAATCTTGATTGCCATGACACGGCTCCCCCTGCGAACGTCATCAAATAACCGGAAGTGGATTTTCGGTTATCTTCATTACCGGCCATATCCGAATCGGAATATCCAACAAGCATTGCTTTCCCGTTTCCAAACGTAATCCCCAATTTGGAAGTACCCCGTAATTATCTAAATATCCATTTTACGGGTTCCCAATGCTTCTTACCTGGATTCGATAGAAACCGGCTCACCACTCCCAGGGCATGAGCAATGTCGGGCCTAGTACAAACCATAGCATACATTAAACTCCCGACCGCCGAGGCATATGGAAATTTATCCATATCCTCAATTTCCTCCTTCGTATTAGGGCAATGTTGGCTCGTCAATTTAAAATTGTTAGTAAGAGGCGAACTAACAACTTTAGCTTTGTCCATATTGAAACGTTTAAGCACCTTCTCGATATATTGCTCTTGCGACATGTGCAATTCCCGGGCTGCTCTATCCTGAGTAATTCTTATCCCAAGAATTTGTTTAGCCGCCCCCAAGTCCTTCATGGCAAAGGACTTACTCAATTCTTTCTTCAATTCGGCAATCCTCTCGGCATTTTTCCCAACGATCAACATGTCATCCACATAGAGCAATAAAATGATAAAGTCATCATCTCCGAATTTCTTGAAAAATATGCAATGGTCGAGAGTCATCTTCCGGTAGCCTTGCTCCCCCATAACCGACTCAAACTTCTTGTACCATTGCCTTGGTGCTTGTTTCAACCCGTATAAACTCTTCCGAAGTTTACACACATAATCCTCTTTTCCTTCGACCTCAAATCCTTCCGGTTTCTTCATATAAATTTCTTTGTCAAGGTCTCCGTGAAGAAAAGCCATCTTGACATCCATTTGCTCAACCTCAAGATCAAGGCTAGCCGCAATACCAAGGACCAATCGAATCGATCCTATCTTCACAACCGGAGAAAAAATCTCAACAAAATCAATGCCCTTCTTTTGACTAAATCCTTTCACCACGAGTCTATCTTTGTATCGGGGCAACGAGGTATGCTCCTCCGACTTCACCCGATACACCCATTTGTTTCTCAAAGCCCTCTTGTCTTTCGGAAACTTCACCAACTCGTAAGTGTTATTCTCATGCAAGGAACTCATCTCGTCTTGCATGGAATCCATCCCTTCCTTCTTTTTTTCATCCTCCATGGCCTCCGCAAAATATTCGGGCTCTCCCTCATCGGTGAGTAAGACATATTCATCGGCCGAATAACAGGTGGAGGGATGACAATCCCTCGTCGACCGCCTATGTGGAACAAAAGATGGCATGTTCGTCACAGGTAGCTCGGGATGAGATCCATCGGTGTCATCTTGTCTCAACTCATCGTTGTCACCGGCATCTTGTTGTTCATCATTTTGGACGTCATCTCCAATGGGTGTCTCAACATTTTGTGGAGGAACGGGGTCCAAATCAATAAGATCATAGTCGTGTTGCGGAGCCGACTCTCCATTCTCAACATCTTTCATTGTTTGATCTTCAACAAAAACAACGTCTCTCCGCCGAACAAGACTCTTTGTCACCGGGTCATATAATCTATACCCGAACTCATCAAGCCCGTAGCCAATAAAAATACATGGCTTCGTCTTGGAATCAAGCTTTGATCTCTCATCATTCAGAATGTGAACAAAAGATTTACATCCGAAGACCCTCAAGTGATGGTACGAGATCTCTTTACCGCTCCACACCTTATCTGGCACATCAAACTCCAAAGGAACACACGGCGTCAAATTAATAACATGAACCGCCGTGTTCAAAGCTTCTCCCCAAAACGACTTTGGCAATCCGGCATGTGAGAGAAAACAACGAGCTCTCTCGACCAAAGTCCGGTTCATTCTCTCCGCCAACCATTGAGTTGCGGAGTCTTCGGGGGCGTCTTTTGATGTCGGATCCCTTGCTCTCAGCAATATTCATCAAAGGGTCCGGTGTACTCTCAGCCCTCAAGATGTATGCTTATTTATACCCAATAGTAGCTTACATTCAGCTATTAGAATGCTTAACACTTATTGATATATAGTGACGTTTTACTTGACAAATTCACCTATTATATGGTTATTTTGGTTGTGTAGTTTACTATTTAATTAATTTCAAAATGCTTATTATTATTTAAATTGATGCTTATTTCTCATAGAGTAGTTATATATTGAATATTCGTTATGCTTACGAATTGCCTACTGATAATTAGTTGTGATGCTTGAGGGCTAATAAAAACAAATTGGAGAATATTAAGAATTAATAATAAATTTTAATTGAGAATTAGTATATTGTATAGGAGATTAAATCGGGTATATTTTTTCATAATAATTTTAGTTGTGTAGTTTGCTATCTAATGACTTACGAATTGCTTACTCATGATTAAATTTATGCTTAGATTTTCTTGGCAAAAAATCATTGGCATCTAGATGCATGGTGCAAGTAACCATCCAGTAGGTTCAATATAATTTCCTATTAAGGTTCACATATCCCAATTAGGGTACATTATAATTAAGAACATAACAGTTTTTTATGAAAAATACAACCCGCCAGGCATACTCCTCCATGGTTCATTCCACAATTTGTACATAAAGGTTTCTCAGCCTTGATGTTGGGCTTCGCCTTTCCTTCAGTTCTGCCTTGGTTATTCTGACCCAGACTGGCATTCTGACCTCCAGTCTTACCTTGGTTAGGGCCCTGCCACTTCCTCTTTTCCGAGCTCTCAAACTGTTTACGGTCTATATCCTGACTCGAGGAAATCTCTTGAGCTCTCTTGACAGTTTCTGCATAAGATAGATCACCGTGGCTCTTGAGAATATGCCTTATTTCTGGTCGGAGATCATCCAGGAACTTGCGAGATTTTTCCAAGTCAGTGGACACAAATCGTGTCGCAAATTGGCTCATGTCGGTAAATTTCCGTTCGTACTCGGTCACAAACATTCCTTCTTGCTTGAGATCCCGAAATTCTCGCTGTTTTTGTTCCCGATAATGCCTCAGGTAATACTGTTCTCTGATTAAAACCTTGAACTTGTTTCAAGTTAGGGCTGCACGCTCCTCTTCTGGTCGAGTCCTCGAGTAGCTCTCATACCAGCGGTCAGCTCCTTCTGTAAGCTGATATTCAGCACATATTACTCGTTGTGCAACCATGCATCCGATCAGCCTAAAAGTTCGTTCTAACGATCGAATCCATTCTTCCACAAATGTAGGTTCTTTCTTTCCAGTGAATGTTGGGGGTCCGAAGCGATGAAATTGCTCCACCACTTGGTACTGGTTTACAGTAGGTACCTCAGCATTGTTTTCTTGTTCTCTACGCCCTCCATTCATAGCACCTTCGTTTCCTCCTCTCCCAGTGCATGCCCGCCTTGGAAACATTTTCCTAATGTTCAAAATTTCGATTACTGGTGAGATTCTACGTCTAGATATTATTGCAAAATTTTATGAATATAGGCCATACTCGTGACTGGAAAGAAAATAAATACACGTGAAATATAATCCCACTATTATTTGTATAATTATTTTAAATGGAAAATAAAAGTACAATATTGTACTGATAAATAAGATTGGTAAACACTTGGATGCCCAATCTACGACAATTAATACTAAATAGTCATATTTTATTCTCCAATATAGATTATAACTTAGTTTGAATTCCTGTCGAAGATGCCGAAGCCACACTGGCATCTTCGCTTGGATCTTCTTCTTCCTCTTCATTGTCGGAAACATCATCCAGACCACAACGTTCTCGGATCCACATTCGATGTAGCTCGGCCGAGAACTCCACAAAGTCGATTACTGGCGTATCCGAGGTCGAGGTAAAGTCCACCAAATTTAAGAGTAGCGTCCTCGCTCGGAGACTCCAAGAAGGGGGAAGAGTCTCCATAAGATTTACAACAGCAAGGTAGTCGGAAACTCCATCATGCCTAACACGTACAAATTTCCTCGCCATAGTGTTAATGTGATCGCCTACGTCGTGATGGTCTGGCCTTTGGTATTCTCGAAAAGTCCGAACTCTCGTGCTTCTCAATACCAATGAACATGAAGTTAATTTCCTAGCAGTTAATCTCGTGCGAGCCATCTACTCACATGGATTATTCTATAATGTATAAATGCATTGACCAATATACAAATAATATCGATCAATAATATTACCTGAGTAGTCAAGCATATCCACAATTTACAAAAAATGAGAATAATACAAGATATATGCATATCTGAATTACTGAATTAAAATATGTACCTGTTGAAGCTGGCGAAGTACCGTGGAATGGTATTACAGAATAATATTTTTATATAGAAGGGTATGCAGAATCATAAACTTCTCTAATACCACAATGTAACATCCTAATACTAATTATAATTAAATCTTGAAAACATCCATATTTTTTTTACAACTTTAATTATCTTAATTTAAAATTTTAATTTTAATAAAATAATAACATGCGGAAGCTATATAATATCACATAAATATCATTTAGAAGAAGAACTATATTTTTTTTACAAAAAATCAAAAGTCAACTTTAGTGATTAAATAAGTTTAAGGAATTAACGAAAACTCCAATTTAAAATGCAACCAAAATATTAAGTACAGAATTTATATTATGTCTAATTACGTAAAATTATACCAATAATTCATCATTTATAAAAAATAAGGCAATTGCTAACGTTCGCAAAACATTCAAATTACAATTTGAAATATTCTTCGTAAATTAAAATATAATTAATAATATTCTGGTTGTAATTCAGTAATTATCATTTAGTAATTGTCATGCAGTAATTTTCCACTCGTTATTAATCATTCATCATTCATATTCACTCATTGTATTCACCGTTCAGAGTATTTGTATCGTGTATCAGTCATTATTCGTCATTTAACCCGGTTGGAAACCGAGCCGAGCTTATCTTCATTTTCACCTTTGTAGTGGGCTGTGTGTGAGGAGTAGCGCACGCTACGTACTCTCTTTAGCGCGCGCTAATTGAGTACGGGTAGCGCACGCTACCTCTCAGCATTAGCACACGCTACGGTGGTTCTGGCTGACAGTCCAGAAGGCACTGGACTGCAGTTGAGTCGTAGTAGCGCACGCTACAAGTGGTAAGTAGCGCACATTAGTAGTTTGGGGTAGCACACGCTATGCAATTGGTATAGCGCGCGCTAAGGTCGATCAGGCAGAGTCCAGTGGGTATTGGACTAAATTGGAATAATTCATAGCGCACGCTATGAGTAGATATTAGCGTACGCAAATGGTGTAGTAGCGCATGCTGAGTTTTGGTTGTAGCGCACGCTATTGCGAGCAGGCCAGAGGACAGAAGGTTCTGGACTTCAATACTGGGCACCAGATATTCAGTTAGCGCACGCTAACATTATGGGTTAACGCACGCTATCGGGAAGGCGTTAGTGCACGCTACCAAGTTCGTAGCGTATGCTAACGAGGTAGTCAGAACTCACTGGACTGTCCAGTTAACTCGTTAGCGCATGCTAAATATCAGGGCTTAGCGTGCGCTAAACTGGAATAGTATTAATATGACAATCAGCCCAGGTTTCGTCATTTCTCACCTCTCATTTCGTTTTTGGGCGTTTACGGGCGATTTTGGGCGATTCGGAGAGATCTTCCGAGTTGCACTCACCCATCATCATCTTCAAGCTTCTAAGTTGGATTAATCATCACCTTATCCTCTCCAACACATCAAATCAAGGTAATTATTTCTTGAATCTAGAAATTCGAAGTTCAAGTGTTTTCCTTCCGATCTCTTCGTGTGAGCATGCTATGATATTGTAATATGTTAGATATGGATTATCTACATTGAATACATGTATCCCCACGAATTTATTGGTGTATATTGCGGATTTGATGAATATTTGGGGAATTATTCAATAACCCTTGGAGTTTGACTTTGGATATATTTTAGGGTTTCCGATTAATGTTGTCATAACCTTGAATTGTGGTTTCCTATGGAATCGTTGATGTCATCAATGAAGTTTTGATTGGATTGAATTACTTTTGGAGGTTGGTTTCAATAATATTTTGGGGGATAGTTGTAATCAATGGGAGAATGTTTACAACGTATCAGTTAGAACATCCCAATGAGCTTTGGTTATTGTTGTAACGGCTTTTGATTTGGTGATAATCGTGTTTAGTACGTTTATTGAGTATTTGTTGGTAATTATGTCATTCAAGGTTGTTCGAGCGACCGGTATCTCCATTAGAGACGTTTATTCGTGAGGAGACATTTCATCACCGGTGTTGTGTAAGTAAATTCTTACTCGGTTAAAGGGATGTTCATTCCTTACGTTGTTGTTCATTCATACATGTAATTCACTCATAATATATCGTTCATGTCGAAACTTGTAATTATCAACTAATCATGTAACTCACAAGGAACGAAGGTTCCAAATCATTTCATTGAAGCTATCACTCGTTGTATCATTATTTCATCTTGGTGAGTCGTTCTTTATCCTTGTCGGATTTTATTCATTATCACTCATTTTGGTCGCTTTTGTTCTCGTGACCTTCCGGGATTGTATTGCGTGGTTGGGTGGCATATGTGTGGAATTTTTAGTCGGGCACACTATTGTTATGTGTATATGCAGGACTCCGGACACATTGGACTGTGCACATGGTAAAGTACCTTCGCGAGACTAATTAGGCCAAGTTTCAGGTGTGTATGCGGGACTCCAGACACTCGGCCACTTGTGCACTCACACATCCATTCGGGCGTACTACGATGCTCATCATTCAACTCTATTACTTAATTCATTAATGTGATTGTTGTATATTGTTCAACTCTTGATAATTATTGTTCTGTGTAACTGACCCCGTTGGGGATATTGTTTTTAAGTCATGGCAAGGCGAAAGTACGGGAAGAGAACGTTGATGGCGAGGAGTCTCAGTGATACTAGCAGGGGGCCCCAGTCTCTTCATTTCATTCATGTTTCCTTGTTATATATTTTCCGCTGCACTTCCTTTTGAATTGTCATTTGTTCAGCGTTGTATATTTTATCTTCATATAAAGTATACAGGTATTCAGTGTTCCCTGGGTGTGTTGTATTTGAAACTACTCATCGGAGTAATTGATGATGTAATGTGGTTCAGTACTACATTTGTATTGTGTAATACATTAACTTTCATTCGCCTGGTGGGTCCCAGTCGGGGGTCCACGGTACTGTAATATCCGCCTAGTTTGGGGTGTTACAGAGTTGGTATCGGAGCGTGGTTTTGAATACTACCTTCCGAGTCATGTCTCATTTGCAATCATTGTTCATCAGACTAGTATCATTGGAGTTTCGCGTCACGTGTGACCTGTGCAAACGCCAAGCCCCTCAGACCGAAAGAACCATAAGATTTCTGACGCCACGGTATGATTTCTGGCAGTAAGAATCTTTCATTCATCATTCATCAGTCAACAATCCTCAATCGTCATTTTCATTTTGATCATGTCGATCATGTTAACTCATTAATCACTCAGTTCATTTCATCATTCAGTTGTTGATCTTGTGGATCGTTTCATTAATATTGTCAACTTGTTCAAGATAATCATTTCAATATTTCATCAGATAATCATGTCACCTCAGTTGATCCTTCATGCGATCATTGTGTTAGAGCGCATATGCTCATTATTATCATTTCATAATTTCATTATAATGTGATATTCATGCGGGATCTATAATTATCATGTGTTCCCTACCTTCAGTATGGATCGAGCTGGCAGAGGACACAGGGGAAGAGGCCGCGGTGTGGGCCAAAACCCGGGAGCTCGAATGAATACTCGTGCGAACGCGAGGAATAATGCTAACTCATCGAGCAGCGACGCTGCCACACATTCACCTGGAAATAATCCTTCACTGTCAGGGAGTCTTACTCGGGACACGGCTCAATCAGAAGGTGTTCGAGTTGACCCTCTCGCTTTTATGCAGGGCATGATGGCCCAAATGACTCAGATGGCACAACTAATGGAGACGATGCATTACTCTATGACTCGGACCGCAGGCTCCTCCGCCGCCACCTCGGAGGCAAGAGAGGAGTGTGAGCGGAAGATCAACGACATTTCTCGCGAGGCCGCCTACCTTCGAGGGCTCATCCGAGCCCGCGGACATTATTCACTGGCTGGAGCATTTCGAGAAATTATTTGCTATGGTGGAGTGTCCCGAGGGACACAAAGTTTCAGTCGCGGCTTACTATCTGGGTAAGAGCGCTCACTCATGGTGGCTGTCTCTGAAGCCCACCGACGGATCATGCACGTGGGAACAATTCAAAACTCTCATGATGGAAAGATATTATCCGGCCCCACTCAGAGAGGCCAAATTGTCGGAGTTACTCAGTCCCGACCCCTCAACGGAGGATGATGTTCTCGCCATCTCCGAGAAATTTCAGGAGCTGCTGCCTTTCGCCTCATCTATTATCCACTCGGAGGAAGATAAAATCAAGTATTTCAGTAAGAGGTTGAAACCTAGTATGAGACTTCAACTGCTTAATCATCATTGCACCACTTTGGCCGAATCCATTGAAAAAGCTCTTGATTATGAGCTTATTGCTAAGGAAATTTCTAAGAATCAGACATCATCTTCCGGCAAGAAATCGAGAAAGTAATCAGTCCGATGGCGGTCAGGCCACTTTCAAGAAACCTCGTACAGGCTCTACTTTTCGGAGCGACCTCCTACGGCGCTTAAGCCCGCGGAATCTCACTCCCGAGCGGCTATCTTGGCCATCACCTGTTACAACTATGGTGAACAGGGCCATTTCAGCACGAAATGTCTGAGGCAAACTGTCACGTGTAACAACTGTGGAATTGCGGGGCATAGGGCCCGTTTCTGCCGAATGGACTCCAAACCCACTCCGGTGACATCTCAGGCCCCGAAGCCGTCAGCTATTCAGAATCAGGTCACTCAGTCAGCGTCGTTTAAAACGACAGGAGCAAACAAAGGCGGAGCCCACAACTTTCAGACAGGAGCATCCGGTTCCGGGGCTGGCAAGCCTCGAATATATGAGATGAAGAGAGCCGACGATCCGGAGGCCCGAATGATCTCAGGTACTCTCGAAATTTTATCTCAACCTGTGTGTACCCTTTTTGATACTGGCGCATCGTATTCATTCATTTCCGAGTCATGTTTGAGTAGACTACGCCTGGATAGTGCTACTAGTTGTGACGGTATAAGAATTATCGGAGATCGTGAGATCAAGAATTGTCCGATTCAGCTTCATAGCCACATGTGGTTGGCAGACCTGATCGTAGTAGATTTACCGAGAGACGACGTTATCTTGGGTATTGATTGGATGGATCGTCACGATGCCATCATTAGTGTCCGTAAGCGTATGGTCACTGTCATTTCAGACGATGGGGTCGAGTGTGTTTTTCAGGGGAGTAACCCCAGCCGTTCCGGAAAAGTTATCAATATGATGAAAGCAGTTAGATTATTCAATCAAGGGTGTGTTGGTTATTGGTGCTATATGACCAAGACCGAGAAATCATCAGTGTCATTGGCGGACATTCCGGTAGTGAGGGAATACACTGATGTATTTCCAGGCGAGTTACCGGGTTTGCCTCCGCAGAGAGATGTGGAATTCACAATAGAGTTGGAGCCTGGTACATCCCCTATATCGAAGGCACCGTATCGGATGGCCCCGACCGAAATGCAAGAACTGAAGAATCAATTGGAGGATTTGACCGAGAAAGGTTATATCCAAGTTTGAAATCGATCAAAGCGGCTAATCCTACTTTTGAACTATTCTCAATTTGTCATATAAAATCATTGCCAATTAAATTCATCTTCATATTTTACTAAATCTAAAAAAGACATGTACGGACATGTTCTCGAATACCTTATTTCTTTCCCTATTTTTTTCTTTAAAA
Source organism: Orobanche coerulescens (assembly GCA_033398695.1). Classification (NCBI taxonomy): domain Eukaryota; kingdom Viridiplantae; phylum Streptophyta; class Magnoliopsida; order Lamiales; family Orobanchaceae; genus Orobanche; species Orobanche coerulescens. The sequence continues at coordinate 351,444 of JAWKAU010000029.1, forward strand.
TATTCAAATTTTCTAGAAAATGAAATTTTTTATAATATACCATGAAAGTTGTAATATCTGCAATTTCGATTTCCGGTAATTTTTTTTTGGCGGAAGTCCATCTTAACGACTCTATTGTGACCATTTCGTCATTCCAAGAATGATTAATTCTGCACCTTTGGTCATCCGAGTTCGTTTCGGTATCGTTTTATTCATCTCGGGAATTTTTAGAATTTCAAAACCTTTAAGACCTCAAGTCCTGATTCACAAAACCTTTGGAAAAACTTTAGGGTCTTAACCCAAATCTTATTTCATAACTCAACAATTCTCCATAAAACTTTTCCTTTCAAAACTTTGATGGTCAAAACATATTCATGACACTGTGATCCACTGTCACGTGTCTCCGTAGGTTCAACAACCCGCACGGACTATTCCACACACAAATAACCAAACATAACCAATTCTGACACCATGATCTACTGTTACGTGTCTCCGTAGGTTCAACAACCCACACGGATTATATCAATCACAACAATCACACACAGACCCAATACCGTAGTCCACTGCCACGTGTTACCGTAAGCCCCGTCGAGCTCATCCGGTTGGACGCACTGTGCCATAAACTCATGGTCCACTGCCATGTGTTATTGTAGGCCTCGTCAGACCAGCACGATCGGACCTCAGTACCTCACTAAGTTCTGATTCCGTAGTCCACTGCCACGAGTCCTCGTAGGTCCCGTCGAACCATCACGAGTGAACTTAGCGGCCACACAAATATTCATATTCATAATTCATCAACAACATCCATGGTCAATCAATCACAGTGATTACCACGTCTTACGGGACTAATGTATTCAAGAACGTCATCGACATTACACAATTAGCACCCATACGGTACACCTCCAAGGGTATAATCAAGCCATCACAATAAGCATATCGAGTATGAAAGTTTCACAATGAGCATTCAAGTATAATATAATCAACGCAATACATTTATCATCACTTAGCGGAATATCACCACGTTGAACCATTAAGAATATCAATAATTCCGCCAACGTTTATAATGTTCATCTCATTGTCAATTCACACTAATTAAAAATCAATAAGGCAAACCAATCATCGTAGATCTAACACATGATTTCTATTTACAAGACACAAGTCGTATAAGTAAGATACTTGCCTCGATCGTCGGCACCCGAATATTCCTACGAATATGGCACAACCCGGAAAAGCCCCGAAAACCTACAATCCTCTGGCAAAAACAATGAATATACGATTACAACGAGAATTAAAACCGAAAACAACGGAAATCTCATCAAACTATCGAAGGAAAACTCATTCGAACATTTAATCGAGCATTAAATGTTCAAGACCCTCCAAGAACAAAGAAATCACCCCTCGAGCCGAACGAATCAAGTATATGAGTATCCAATCCGTAGAACATGTTCAAAAAACGTTTATACAATAATTAATTGATTACAAACGGATTGGAATTGAAATCAAAAAGAAAATCCCCAAAATCTTCAAAAACATGGGTTCAAGCCAAAATACCTCGATTCGGACGAAGAACAAGGATTAGATGATGATAATAATCATGATTCAAGCTTCCCAACTAATGTACTACTGATTTCCGATCAAAACCCTTAATTTCTGTAAAAGGATCGCGAAAAAAGACGGAGAAAAGTGAAAATGACCGAGTGACCTGGTGCCCAGGCCTTAAATAGCCGAGTCCTGCCGAGCGCTTACGGTCGTAACCGGTCATGGCTACCCTACTGCCCAAAACTGCCGACCGCATTACGTACGTTACCGAACAGGTCTTACATACGTAACAGGCCTTGCGGCCGTATCCGGCCGTAGTCTTGCTGCCGTAATCGGCCAGTCCCTGCAAGTCACTGTCGGTCGTACCCGGCCACCCCACACGAGTCACTGTCGGCCGTGACCGGCCACGCCTTACGGCAGTAACAGGCACTGTATTACGGTCGTAACTCGGCCAGGTCTTGCAGTCGGGACTCGGTCGATCCGACGGTTCGGACAACCCCGAAACCCAGACCTGAATATAAACCGAAGATACGGTTACGAAGTACTCGCAAAGAAGAATCTAAGCGCTAAGAGAACACACGATTCCGACCACCCGAGGGCTCGAAATTCGACAACGGAAGTAATTACCCCAAACTTTGGGAAGTTACGAAAATGGCCCAAAATGTCCAAAATACACGATACACGATCGAAACACTAAGCCAAAGCTCACAACATGAATAATAACATTAAATGAACTTATGATAAACTCGAAACAACAGTTTCAGACGAGATTCGCAAGAATCGAACTCAAGTGCGAAAAAGCTGTTTAAGAACACGGAACTCAGCAACTAGGTTGTGAATGGTTGTTTCATATTATATGAATGCCACAAACGCGCTTAAATAATTAATGTGCAAAGTGTAACGTTAATCGCGAAAATTCTCCCACGACAAATTATTAAGTTTATAAGGTTTCAAAGTTTTTCCTTCCCTCCATCGAGTTTTCGGGAAATTGAAATCCAAACCGGATGTGCCACGCTTCCGAGTTATTGGGGTAGTCATTCGGGGAAGACGGATAAATTACCAGGAGCGCATTGGATGCCTTCGGTTGGAGCAAATTTTATCCCTAGGAACCTGATAGGTTGCCGGATAAGATTCAATTGTGAAACTAATTTGCGTCGATGGTATAAACTTAACTTGTTCACGAACCATAGAAACCGTATAGGTTGAGGGGAGTGAACAAGGGGAAAAAGAAGATCGAATCATCCATTAGATGGGTTGGCGTTGGACACCACTTTATGAAAATTAATAGACTAGAAACCTGTTCGGTTGCCCTCTATTAAGATTTATAAAGAACTCGATCACCACTATGAAGTAGAGCGACGATACTTCCGGATTTCACATGGGAGTGTGTTATTCCGATAAAAATAGTGGGTGTTGGCCACTAAGTATACTGAATACAGCTTGGGGAGTAGTTTAAACAACAAGCTGTACTTATTTTAAATCTAAGTGCGTAGCGGAAGTCTTAGATATAGTAAGTTGCTGTGGATACAACAACTAGGTGTACAGTGTATACTTAAATAATCACAGTAAATAAAACAGTAAAAACTGAAGGTAAATAACACAGTATTTAAAGTGGTTCGAGGTAAACGCCTCTACGTCCACTGGTCCTCCACACAGGAGTAAAATGTTTATTATAATTACTACGTACACAACTACGTAATTATAATAGTTATACAATCAATATATCGTTCACACAAATTGATATAAAGATCTTAGCTTCAACCGTTCACACAGATTGGTTTGAGCTAAAGCTTGACTGACTTCTTCACACAGAGTTCTGAAGCTTCGTCTTCCTCAGTCCACACAGGGCTGACCTGGGTTTGTTCAAAGTATAGAACAGAGAGTGAACAACAGCTTTGACTTTATGAGCTTGTAGCTGATGAAGTGTTGTTCAAGAGGATGAGCACTGTATATCTCTTTTATCTGATTTGCAGTAAGCTTGGAGATATATTTTGCTCTGATGATAACTTGATAGCTTTGAATAATTTGGTTTCGGTAACTGATCTTCAATGCCTTCATGAGATATATATAGTCTCTAAAATATATATCCGTTGAGATGTATCCGTTGAGCAAGATTCCGTTCCAACGGGATTAAAAGCACGATCCGGATTTAGCGGGATTTGAAGATCTGTTGACTGACAGTATTTAAATACTTTATCCTTGAGTATTTAAATACTTCTTTATTCAACGGGACTTGACTTCTGAATATTCCTTCTTGTCCTGTTGAGAGCTGTATGGAAGATAACTGTATTGGTGATTCGAGATAGTTTCCATACTTGGTCTTTATAAGACTTCTTTGCTGTACTGAAGGATTCCACTATATGCTGGATTCGAGACAGGTCTTCGATACAGGATGATGCCTCAATACTTCGATACAGTTTCCTTTACTGTATGCGGATTGGCATATATGTCAAAACCTCTTTATCAAATACTATTTGATAGAGGGATTGAATATCCCGGCTGTTTCGATACAGGGTTCTTGTTTTCCCAACAATTTCCCCCCTTTTGACAATTTGCCAAGATTTTAACTTTCTAACTTTCAAGTCTTCTTGATGATGCCAAAACCTTCTTCATGAAGAAATCTTCTTTGATGACTTCTGGCAGATTTCTTGGTCTTTCGTCAAAAGGTCTGTCTTTCAACAACTTAGTCTATTTTAATGAACTGCTCGCAGGCTAGTTCGATACAGCTAAGGATTTTTACAACTTAAGCTTATGATTGGCGCGCAGGCACAATCTTACAATGTTTTCTAAGCTTACAACTGAAATCATGAACTGTTCGTAGACTAGTTCGTACAGCTTAATTTTCAATCAAGTTTCTATACTTGAGATTGTTATCAAACAATTTAAGTAATCATACATCAACAAAGTAGATTACGAGTTGTAATCTTTCAGGACAAACAAACGCTTTTATTGATATTCAAAACAAATTGAGTACATGGTTAGCTGTTTCGAAGAGAAATTACAAGAAAAAAATTATACAAGGATTTCAGCTCCTATCTGTAGTCTGCATGCCTCCATGGCTTTCTCCCTGGATCATTCTCGGTACCACACCACCAGTTCTGTAGGGAATCGTTGCCTCGATCCTGGTATATAGCTCTTCCTTCATAGGATCTATCAAAGGCAAGAATCCAGTCTTCTAGATGGGTGATCCGATCTCCTCTTTTGTGCTTGCTCTTCATATCTAGCTGGAGAGGGAGTTTTCCTTCTTCTAGCATCTTCGTAAATTTGTTTGCGGCCTCCGCTAAGGTTTTATAGCTCTTGAAGATGGCAGATTCCCTGATGAGTTTTACAAAGTATCTCATCAGTTCGTTCTTCCTCCATTGCTTCACCTCATCGGCAGTAGGATGGCGGTTGGTCGGCAGACGAATTTCAGAAAGTCTCTGGATTAGATTTTGCCACGGAACATTTGGATCATGAAATTCTGGTCGGGAGCCTGAAATCTTAAAACTTTGAGAGGGAGGAGCTAGCTTGTTTAACTCAGCAGTGATGCTGTCTTGAGCGGCCTCAAATTCCCTTTCATGCTGTAACCTGATTCTTCTTGCACCTTCTCTTGCTTCTTCCCCCTTTTTGGCGTCATCAAGACGTCCTAGGATCTCTAATGCAGCATCCTGTTTCGTCTCGATGTTAGTCATTCTTTCTACAAGGGAGGAGAGTGCCTGCGACATGTCCTTGATACATTTGTCGTGGGCTCGCAATTGAGAACTGTTCTCGATCATAGCACATGCGGTCTTGGCTTCAGCGATTCGTGTTTTGGTTGCCTCTTCCTTCAGGAGTTGCTCTTGCTTGTCTTCCATGATTTTCAGTGCTTGTTTGAATACTTCTAGCAAAATAATGAAGGCCTCGACTACTCGAGAAACTTCATGTTGTAAGGTGGTCATCTCTTCCACGGCAGAAGTATGCATCCAATTCAAGGCTTTTTCAACCGAAGACAGAGCATTCACTGCATCCTGAATGAATACAGTTTGAAGACCAAGAGCACGCAGGCGCTCTTTCCTAGCGGCAGAAATCGGAGAATCTGGTTGAGCAAAATCTTCAGAGCAGTTCAACCTCCACAGATTTACGGCTGGGCGTAAATTGAGTTGGACATCCTCAGGTATATTACCGTCCTCGGATTCCACGGTTGAAGGGGCGGGAGCAAATTGTTCTGGTTCGGCAGCAGGGGGTTATGTGTCCTCCTGTTGCGAAGTTTCGTTGGTAGACATGGATACAGGAGGGACTGAATCTTCCTGTTGTCTCTCAGTGACAACTACTTCTTCTTGAGCGGCGGTAGGCTCAGGTGCCTGTTCCAAAACTGTTCCTTCCTCCTCGACTTGAGGGACTGATTCCTCATTGTCGGGAGTGTTTTCTTGCTGTGGCGAAGGGGACTTGCTTCGAGTTGACGGCCCTTCGTCATCCTTTGGTGGAGAGGCGTCTCTATCTTGAGCCTCTTCACGACTCATTCTCAGACCAGCTTGTAAAGCATCGTCGGCATCGTCTGAGTCATTGTCATCGTCGTCTTTTGGATTTGGGGGAGAGTCCTCTAACTTATCTTTACCTTTCCTCCTTGCGTTAGATTTCTGCAGAAGATGACTTTCAATCAGTTCTTTGCAGAAAGGGTTGTCCCATCGGATCAGGGCCTCAATTTCCATCGAGTCCATCACTTTTGATACAAATCTTTCTTCTTGGCTCCAATCGCTCCAGTTGTATAATGTTTCTTACGGAGCTAGCCTGTAGCCTTTCCATTTCAGAAATCTTTCGTAAGCATGATCTATCTGAACAGCGAGAGGGTTTTGTGAATTATGGTGTCAGGGGAGGGACTGCGTACAATGTCTGAGTCCGCTGTAGCGAGGGGTTCCTCTACAGGTGTGGGATCCTGTAGGGAAGTGGGATTCCTTACAAGAGATGGTGCCCCGAGGGAAGATTGATCCTGTACGGGTGTGGAATCCCGCATAGGAGAGGTAGCATTTGGCTCCGTGGGGGCAGCCGACTCGCTAGAGTCTTTTTCGTTGGCAGATGTCCCATCATCCGTCCTAGTCGCCAAAGGCTCAGGATATACTGTCGATACAGTAGTGGACACCTCTTCCACAGGGGTTGGGCCCTGGGGTTGTTCTTCAGTGGGTTGCGCCACGGTAGAAATTGCTTCGGAGGGCTTGGCAGATTTGACTTTAGAAAGCCTCCTTAGTTTCTTCTTTGGCTTCTCACCAGCAATGGGTTTCTTGCTGTGAGATCTTTTCTCTTCTTTGAAGACTCCACGTCCTGGGACTTCAAAGACTCATCTCTTGGGTTTGCAGAAACTGGCATATCTTTGATTTTTGGGTGGTTGCATACCAAGGTGCTCTGGTTATACGCAGTAGGCTTGACGCCTCCTAGGTATATCCTGGAGCTATTCTTCTTTGCATCGGCGGATTGCGACAGTCCGCATTTCGTCAGGATATGGTTTAACATTAAACTAAATGATTTCTTATGGGTGGCAGGCTTGCACACCTCCTCTTGCAAGCGCTTCAGGATTATCTGGCACCAGTTGACCTTTTCACAGGTCAGAATTGCCACCATCATCCTGAACCTCATATTAGTACACATTTCGAACGCACCAGTTCGATTCTCAATGATCCTGCAGCAGAAATCATGCAAATATACATAAGGCAGACAAAAATTCTTTTTGTGACAGGTGGTTTGAACCATGTCAACAACAGTTGAGCCGGTGAACAGCCCATAAAACTTGGTTATTAGCTCTTGAGACCCAAATGTCTCAAGTTGATCCATTGTCAGGCCATCGGCAGGTAGCCTGTAGATATTCTGGAGCAGATCACTATCAACACAGATCTCAACTCCTTGAATGGTAGCGGTTATGTCAGCAACGTGACCTCCTTGGGCCAGCGACAAAAAGCGTACGGCGGCATTGAGGTAAAATTCCTCAACCAGATGAACATCATATTTGTCAGCAGTTTGACTACCAAGGCGATAGAGGCCTTGTTGACGAAGACGAGTGATGAATCATTGGTTTCAGCGAGAAGACGTTCAATGACAACAGATCTTGAGAAGATCCGTCCATCGATGATGTTTGCGGTTTTCTTGAGAGCGGGAGAAGAAGTTTGTCCAGCCATTTGATGATTTTTCAAGAAAAAGTGAAGAAGAAAACACGTAATATACAGTAAAATGCAGAAAGCTGTGTAGGCTGTTTTTGCTTGAGAACTCTTAATTTTTGCAGAAAGCGTAAAGAGTCTCTAATGGCAGATTCAGTCCTTTTATAGTTGGGCGGCGAAATACGAATGGTCAGATTTTAAGGGATGGGAACCGGTTTTTGAAATCAACGGTTAAGATGGACCGAGTGTAACTGGTACGCTAATCCATTAAAATGTTTAAAATATAAGCGGGTCCCACTTCTGACATTTGTGTCACCCTAAATGCCTGAAACGGCGGTTTTAAAATAATAAACAATTTAAAACATCGCGGATTTTGAGATTCAGTTGTCCAGATGTCGTGTAAGGCATTTAATATACATGGCGTTTGACATAAAAACAGGGCACGTGGACAAAAATCATTTTAAAAAAGAAATGATATAATATCATATATATACTGAATCAAAATCCTATAGTATGTGCTGCATCCGCGTCGATACAGCGTTCCCCCTTAAAAAGGTACATATAGGTTTTAAATTCCATACAGCAACTTGTGGATTAATGCTGTATTCATGGGTCCTACAGTATTCCCCCTTAATTATTGCACACGTCAGCTGTAGGATTCATATGTCTTTGCTCACTACAAAGTCTTTGTATTGATGGTTCCGAGTGTACAGATAATTAACGTTGGATACTGTATTCTTGGGTCTTACAGCATTCCCCCTCAATTTGTTGATTAAAAACAGTAAATTACTTGCAGGGAGTCGGGCTGTAGCATTCCCAATTCTTGTCTAAGCATGTTGAATCTAGCTATGTCGAGCGGCTTGGTGAAGATGTCGGACAACTGAATGCCTGTATGAACTTTTTCAAGGCGAACATCCTTGTTCTTGACGTGATTCCTTATAAAATGATGCTTCATGTTGATATGCTTAGTGCGCGAGTGCAGGACAGGATTGTGCGTTATTGCAATTGCACTCGTGCTATCACACATGATTGGAGTCTCTCTGGCTTCAATTCCATAGTCTGACAACTGTTGCTGCATCCAAAGGATCTGCATACAGCAGCTACCAGCAGCATAGTATTCAGATTCAGCCGTGGAAAGAGAGTTAGCCAATTGCTTTTTACTGAACCAAGAAACGAGTCTAGGTCCAAAAAAGTGACAAGTTCCACTTGTACTCTTCCTATCTAGCTTGCAGCCTCCGAGATCCGAGTCGCTGTATCCAACTAAATCGAATCCGCCTTCCTTAGGATACCATAGTCCTACATCGACTGTTCCTTTAATGTACTTCAGGATTCGTTTAGCTGTATTGAAGTGTGATTCTTTAGGTGCTACTTGATACCTCGCACACACTCCAACAGCAAACTGGATATCGGGCCTGCTAGCCGTTAGGTACAGGAGCGAACCAATGAGCTTCCTGTAGAGTGATTGGTCAAACGGCTTTCCAGCTTCATCTGCACTAATTTGCACGGAAGTGCTCATGGGGGTTGACGATGATTTGGAATTGTTCATTCCAAATTTGTTGAGAAGCTCCTTGCTGTATTTTTCCTGGTTGATGAAAATACCTGTAGGCAACTGCTTTACCTGCAAACCTAGGAAATAACTAAGTTCCCCCATCATACTCATTTCAAATTTACTTTGCATGAGATGAGAGAACTTTTGACACAAAGCAAGGTTAGTTGAACCAAAAATTATATCATCCACATAGATTTGCACCATAAGAAGATCATCACCTTCTTGTATTTTGAACAAGGTCTTGTCCACATCACCTTTCTCAAATCCGTTGTTGGTTAGATACTGGGACAAGGTTTCGTACCAGGCTCTAGGGGCTTGTTTAAGTCCATACAGCGCTTTCCTTAGCCTGTATACTAAGTCGATACCGTCTGTGTTGGCAAACCCTGGTGGTTGTTCAACATAAACTTCTTCGGCAAGGTCTCCATTCAGGAATGCACTCTTGACGTCCATTTGGTATACAATAAAGCTCTTATGGGTGGCAAAGGCTAAAAATATCCTAATGGCTTCTAGTCTCGCTACAGGGGCGAAGGTTTCATCATAGTCTATGCCTTCTTCCTGACTATAGCCTTGGGCGACTAGTCTGGATTTATTCCTTATAATAAGTCCATTTCGATCCTTTTTGTTTCGAAATACCCATTTGGTTCCTATAACCGATTGATGTGTAGGTCTGGGTACAAGATACCATACATTGTTTCTTTCGAAACCGTTAAGCTCTTCTTCCATAGATGTTATCCAATGAGAATTATTGAGAGCGTCTATGGTCGAAACAGGTTCGGACTGGGCTAAGAATACAGCGATAGTGCACATATTGAGTCTTCTAAGCTCGGATTGAGATTTCCATTCAGGAAACTGTGATATCTCAGTATCAGGTTCTTATTGTGCACAAAGTAAATTTCCTTGTGTACTCTGTATTCTCCTACGAGTAGAAACACCAGCATTTATGTTTCCAGTGATCAGCTCTTGCGGGTGATCTCTCAACCATCTTCGGTCGGGTTCTAATTCAGGATCCCGTACTGTATCGAGAGATTCTGTGGATACCGCTTCAGCTTGTACAGTGTCGGCTTCATCCAAGTCGATTCTTACAACTGCGGGGTTGATTTTTAAATCAAGGACAGGTTCTATGGGAGTTGGAGGATCCAAGATAGAGAGTTGTTGGATGTTTTGGGTAACATCTTCTACTCCTGTAGGGTCATGATGAGGTTCGTCGAACACTACATGGACTGATTCCTCGATCGTCAGCTTCCTTTTATTAAAGATTCTGTAAGCTTTGCTGACGGAGGAGTATCCTACAAATATTCCTTCATCTGATTTCTCATCAAAGGTTCTAAGTTGGTCCTTCCCATTATTTAACACATAACACCTGCATCCAAAAATGTGAAAATATGAAACTAACGGAGTTTTGTTGTTCCATACCTCATATGCTGTTTTGTTGTGGTGCTTGTTGACGATACAGCGGTTTTGAGTGTAGCATGCTGTATTGGTTGTTTCACCCCAGAAACGCTATGGCAACTTGCTTGAGGCGATCATTGTCCTTGTTGCTTCTTTCAACGTCCTATTCTTTCGCTCAGCAACACCATTTTGTTGAGGTGTACGGGCTGAGTATTCGTGTTGTATCCCATTTTCCGAACAGTATTGCTCTATAAAGCGGTTAGTAAATTCTGTACCTCTGTCGGAACGAATGGACACGATACTCAATGCCTTTTCATTTTGCAACTTTCTCAGGAGCTCGGGCAGCTTTGATGATGTTTCCTTCTTCTTGCTAAGGAAAATTGTCCAAGCATACCTGGAATAATCATCAACAACAACCATGCAGTATTTCTTACCTCCCAAACTTACTGGGTCTACAGGACCGTAGATATCCATATGTAGCATTTCCAACACTTTTTGGGTTGAAAGGTAGTATTTGCTCTTCAGGGTTGACTTGATTTGCTTGCCTTTCTGACACGGTCCACAAACGCTGTCCTTCTTAAATGACACATTTGGCAAACCTCTAACCATTCCCTGTCTTGAGAGCTTGTTGATCGTCTTGAAGTTGATGTGAGACATCCTCTTGTGCCATAACCAGCTAAGATCTGCAGTGCCTTTGGCAACAAAGCATGGAATTGAGGAGCTCATAGGCTTCCATTCAGCAATATACATGTTACCTGATCTGCTTCTTGTAAGCACAACTTCCTTGGTTTGGATGTTCTTGACTCTACAGCGATCTATATAGAATTTCACCGAGAACTGTTTATCACAGAACTGGCTAATACTAAGTAGAATGTACTGTAAGCCTTCAACATATGCAACATCGGTGACTTTGAATTTTCCGACAAGTAGGTTTCCTTTCCCTCTTGTTCTGCCTTTAGATTTATCACCGAAACGAACTTTTGGACCGCGACCTTCTACAAAATCTGATAGTTTGCTCCTATCTCCGGTCATGTACCGAGAGCATCCACTATCAAAGTACCAGGTATCCTCCTCTAGAATGTCCTGTAACAAAGAAATTAAGTAGATTTAGGTCCCCTTTGATTTTTGGGTCCATGTATGTTAGTTCCTCTAGGTACCCAAGTTTTCCTGGCAGCAATTGGTTTACTGTAGGTCATACTCGGTACAGTGTTGCGATATCTACGAGGGGCATATCCGTAGTCGTTATAACCATGATAACTATTATGCATGAAAAATTCAGGGTTATTATTACTAATCCAGTACAAGTGCTGTTTTGGAGGTGGAGCCATTTTCTTAGGCCTAACAGCTTGCCTTCTGGGTCTCCAGTTGGATTCCCAACGCTGTTGATGATAACGAGCGGGTACTTGCTGTCTCGAGGAATAACGGGGCTCCTGTATCCAATACCTAGGCATGCTGTACTGATAGTACTGCCGTGCGGGCCTTTGGTAATTGGATACAGCCTTCCTTCTGAACGGCTGTTGGCGCTGTTGATATCGGGGAGCATGCTGTTGAGTGCGCCTCACAGGTTGGAACGGCTTATGATTCCGCTATCTGGAATAGGATTGCGGGGGCGGAATGGCAGCCTTCGGTTTTCGCGGTGCAGCAGGTTCCTTCACGGGACTAGGGGTATCTTTCGATACTGCTGTAACACCCCCAAATCCGCTCAGGGATATTACACGCCGTAGACCCTCTCCTCGAGGATCTACCAGGCTGATAACTAAAATCAAACATCTAAACCTCGCCTTTAAGGCTAAAATGACTCAGTAGACCGATTTGGTCTTACAACAAATACATACAGCTCAAATACAACTCATGCCCACGCAGGGGTCAAAATACAACCACACTCTGGCATAACGGAAACAAATACTGCAGCGGAAAAGAAAATACAACTAGACCAATACGACAGCAACGGATCCTCGTGTGATTAGTATCGTTCATCATTCATCATCCTTCGTGCCGACCCTGTGCTATGCTCCAAAACCTGAATGCAAAAATAGACATCCACCCCCCGAATACTCGGGGGTTAGCAAAACTCCACTGTTTTGCTAGTGCAAGTACAAGTGCAAAAATACGAGCCATACAATACAAGTTCCAAGAACAATAATAATCAGGAATCCTCAAAGATCCAAACGTAAAGAAAAGTACTTCCCGAGGCAAGAGTTTGAGTAAACATTTCCAAAACCGAAAGATCGCAAATAAGGGAAACAATTTACAAAACAGTTTAAAATGCCATCGAGAGTTTTAATAGAAAACAATTTAGGATTATAAAATCCTTCTCTTTCCAAAAATCAATAGGGTCACGGCCCAAATGTTTTGTTTTCGCAAATAGGAAACCACCAACAATTTACAGGGTCAAAGCCCAACATCACGTGTCCTCAACGGACGTAAAATCAACGAAACATAATCACGCACGCGCATCGCCTAGGACCGGGACGCTACCACCGACATCCCACTCGAGGCCTCGAAGGACCCTCCCGAGCTGGCTAGCGAAACAAATCACACACATCTCACGGTTGGATCAATCGCTTGTTGCATCCTGGCCACATGATCACATGCCATGTGCCACCGTAGATTATCTCATGCTCTCACGGTTGGATCAATCACTTGTTGCATCCTGGCCACATGATCACATGCCATGTGCCACCGTAGACCTTCAACCATATCCACACATTCACACAAATAACATATCACATCAAGGATATTCAAACAATTCGCCCAGAGGCATCAAACACTTAGCAAAACACCACGTCAATCCACAACGCACCGAAATGAAATAATATACGTCCACACACAATACCAAGTGCAACATGAACACCAAGCATATACATAGAATTCACATGGTTATTCACGAACCACACCAATCACAAAACACACGGTTTTGAAAGAGGCCTTTAACGAGGCTAACCAAAACTTTTGAAAACTCATTTCAAACAAACAAACAAACCAAGACGATCACCAATCATCATATCCACGAAACAAGAAAAGTATGGACAAGGTACTTGCCTCGAATAAGAACCACGCGGAGAATCGGCCGAAGTAGGTTGACACGAACCGATTACGAACCCGCCGATCCCACCGAATGCCAATTCGCGATGATAAACTACGGAGGACAATAACAACAATGAAAATGAATTCCAAAGTACGACCCAAAGCCGCTGAATTCAAAGAACAAATGACGAAGGTTCAAGGATTTCCCCCAAAACGGTCAAGAACACGATTCGTCCCGTCAAAACCCGAAAATGGAATTCCAAGTTGAAATATGGATATACAATCCATAGAATATGTTTAACAACATCATTTAACCATAATCGATCCATCGAAAACGGATGAAAAACGAGATCGGGGACAAATCCCCAAAAGTCAATTGAAGGAAATCAAGAAATATACTTGATTCGACGAAGAACAATGGATTAAATGATGTTAAACACAAGAATACTATCAAGATTAATCATACCCATCATGAATTAATCAACAACACGGCACGAAGCGGACGAAAATGCAAAAATCCCCAAATTCACGAACTTAGGGTTCTAAAGACGATTACCTTGATTATTTGAATCAAAGGTTGATAACGGACGATCGATTGATGTTATGAACTCAAGGACTTCATGGATTTGTTGTTAAACAACATGGCTTCGTCGCCCATGAATCGCCACTCGCGGATGGAGAAGGAAGGAAATGAAAACGAAGTGAAATGTGTTGCTCGACCATATTTATATCGGGCCGACCCTAGCGTGCGCTAGCCTTCCCGGACTAGCGTGCGCTATCGGCGTATCGGCCGAGTACCCTCGGCCGTGGCCCACGACCCGGCATCACCGACCAACCTGCCCGGCCGACACCTGCCGACCCAACTCCCGCTAGCGTGCGCTACGGCCGGATACTGCGCGCTAGCGGCTTTATCGATAGCCACCGGATGAATCGCCGGCAGTAACGTCGCTAGCCGGCCGGCAGCGGCGCTACGCTGCCGACTAGCGCGCTACGCTCGGCGTAGCGTGCGCTACTGCCCGATCTGGCCGAGTCGAGAACCTCGAAACCCCGCTTGCCCGGGCGATAAGCGACGCTAGCCACCGGCGGCGTGCGCTACACTGCCCGGTTAGCGCGCAGCCTTCCGGCCGTAGCGTGCGCTACGCCGGTTCTGCCGCACCCGTCCGGCCGGTGCCAATCGTCCGGCGATCCATAACCGTCCGGCGATCCCGCGCCTGTGGCTCGGCGACCGATTTCAAAACGCATTTTAACGAACACGGCGAAAAGTTCGCGGACAACATAAACGACTCGAAATGAAAGCGTAATACCATAATTAGTCATACGCGACCAAGAAACGGGTCGAGACAACACTTACAGATACGGATACCCGTAACTTTCAAGAAATTACACAATGGCCCAAACCGGCCGGAAATCACGATACGTGATCGAATAACCAAACCGAAGTTCACAACACGTCTAACAAAGTTAAACGGACTTGCGGGAAACTCGAAACAACGAGATTTCGGACGCAAGAATCGAACTCAAGTGCGGAAAAGTCGCTAAAAAGCACAGAACTCAACGAAACGACACCGAAACGAACTCGGATGTCAAAAGTGTAGAATTAATCATTCTCGGAATGACGAAACGGACATGAGCGAGTCGTCAAAAGCAGACTTCCGAAAAAAGAAATTACGGAAATCGAAAATTGCGGATATTACATTCTACCCTCCTTAAAAGAAGTTTCGTCCGAAACTTAAAACAAGTAGGAGAAGAAATATTCCGCCAGAAAAACTCAACGAGATACACAAGAATGCGTAACTAACGCCCAACGGCGAAATGTTACAAACAACGCAAAGGAGTATACGGCGTGAAAACACGCTCCACGGCGACCAACACAACGTCGCCGTTAGGGATATAATAAAAACCAACAAGTGACAAGCGTCATCAAGCGGATAATATAGCCAAGTCAATTATCCGACAATCACAAAACACAACGAGCGAAAATCAATATGATTGACCAACCCAACGGTACATCAATCAAAACGCGAGTCAACCGAACAAACACGAAATCCCACCGCCTAAGGGTGGAAGATCGAAAACGAAACTAATTTCCCGGAAGAGGAATTACGAAGGAGCCCGAATGTTCGCCAATCACGGAACGAGGTCAATATAAACCGAACAATCAAACGATCAAACCACAACGATCGAGACAACAAAGATCGAAGAATCATGTTCGAATCACAAAGAACAATAAAGTTCAAACAACAACTCCCGGGATGATCGGTGAGAACTACAAGACATGCATTGCCGAAGATCCACAGAAAGGGAATAGCGATTGAAAAGTCACAACGACAACGAGTTATTCGAAATAACACCACACTCGTTCGATCAACAAAAGCAAGGAGCAGGACAAGCTCGAAATGTCAACGAACATAAACGAGTCGAAGAGTCGAAAATGTAAAAGTTCAAGATCCAGTCCACTTCGAATAAAAGAACTAGTAGAACCAAAGATGTTACTTCGAACAAGGTTCACAAGAATCGAACCGAATTCGGAAAGTGACAGCGATAACGATTGACCCAAAACAAGATCACGGCTCGTTCGAATGATGAACCCGAAATACAAAACAAGTTCGAGACGGTATCAACGAACACGAGCGAATCGATAGCTGGAGAAAGAGAAAATACGAAGTCTAAAAACAACACGGGTACTACATTCGACCTCTTATAAAAGAAGGTCGCCCCGCAACTCACAACAAAATCAAGGTGACGACACAACAAGCAACCGATGAAACATCCTTCAAAGGCCTCTCAAAGCCGATTCGATATCTGTCTTTGAAGCGCGAACTCCGAAAGTCTCGGTAGCCAAATCACAAAATCAATTCGGTGTCCTCGAGTCCACACTTGAAATGTGTTATCGGCGAGAAGGACAATTTACGTGCATGCCCGGCACATCACGATTGAAACGCCTCGGCTCGGCATACCGAAAATATAAATGCTCGATACAATGGATTAAAACACCGCAAAACAACATACCGAGATGCCAACTCAGCATAACATATCAACGCATACAAAAATCACAACAACAACGGCATCATTCGAAGATTACAACATCCCGACAGCGGCCATCACACAATCACAAACATCATGAAACAATCACCCATGTGTATAACGCATAAAAATACAAGCTAAAACAACCCACACAAGTGCGACAATAAGCAAATCGCCATGAGGCGATAAGCGATAAACACCGATTCACACCTCTCACGAGAGGGCCAACAAAACATATGCGTGGCGAACGACTCGACGCTCACGCCACCAATTCAATCACAATTCGGGGTTGACACCGTAACGAAAGTTCGAAAACCATACACGCATTTCCGGTCCGCAAACAGGAATGATAGGTTTTAAAAACGAGAACCACCTTTTGAAAACAGTTTGGAAACAACAGTTGATCTTGAGTATCATTTTACAAAAAGTAGTGCAAACACCATTATCGAGACTTTGAAAATCATCTTGCGTTTGAACAAAAATGAGGACACCTTTCCTTTAGTGAAAAACTTTCAAAAATATTCGACCCTTGGGTCTAAGCAACTGCATTTGAAAATATCTCAAAAATATTTTTGGTCCTCAACCGGAAAATTTTTGAAATGTATTGCGGCATTAGAAAACACCTTGAAAACACCGCAAGAAAATAATTCGTTTTAAAAGTACGTCTCGAATTTTAATTTTCTAGGATACTCAAGGTTTTCAAAAATAATTCAATGGGTTAGAATGCCCCAAAATTTTGAGGTAATTACAAGAAACAATATAGCGCCGTGGGTCCCGCTAGGAACCCACCAGCTAAAAACCAATTACAAGAATGCCCAAAAGGTCGATGACGGTAGTACTTATCAAAACTCACAAAATCATTTGAAAACACCCAACTACCGTCAAAACGGTCAAGGCCAACAACTCGGTTAAAGGAATCGATTTTGAAATAAAATTGATCGGTAAGATACCGAAAGCTATTACAAAGGAACTCACGCAATGGAAAAAAGAAATAGAGTCCAACATGCACATTCTGCAACTACTCCTCACATGAAAGAAATATGAGAGTCAAATAGTCACGTATCAAGAAATCAAAATCCATAAGAGGATTCCGTCACTTAGCAAATAAATCATAAAAATAGCTCGTGTCACACGAGGCACAACACAAAGAAGGAGACTTACGACCACAGTCGCACGAAGATGATGATCGCCCCACGATACTAATCACGACCAACAAACTCGGACGACGCGTCGCGACACGACTCGATCGAGATAAAATCCGACGAGACAAAAACTCGATAGACACCATCGACCCGACAGCCTAGGTTTCCACAACCTAAGCTCCGATACCATTTATGTAACACCCCAAATCCGCTCAGGGATATTACACGCCGTAGACCCTCTCCTCGAGGATCTACCAGCCGATAACTAAAATCAAACATCTAAACCTCGCCTTTAAGGCTAAAATGACTCAAGAGACCGATTTGGTCTTACAACAAATACATACGGCTCAAATACAACTCATGCCCACGCAGGTCAAAATACAACCACACCCGTACAATGGGAAACAAATCTGCAATGGAAAAGAAAATACAACTAGACCAATACGACAGAACGGATCCTCGTGTGATTAGTATCGTTCATCATTCATCATCCTTCGTGCCGACCCCGTGCTATGCTCCAAAACCCGAATGCAAAAATAGACATCCACCCCGAATACTCGGGGGTTAGCAAACTCCACTGTTTTGCTAGTGCAAGTACAAGTGCAAAAATACGAGCCATACAATACAAGTTCCAAGAACAATAATAATCGGGAATCCTCAAAGATCCAAACGTAAAGAAAAGTACTTCCCGAGGCAAGAGTTTGAGTAAACATTTCCAAAACCGAAAGATCGCAAATAAGGGAAACAATTTACAAAACAGTTTAAAATGCCATCGAGAGTTTTAATAGAAAACAATTTAGGATTATAAAATCCTTCTCTTTCCAAAAATCAATAGGGTCACGGCCCAAATGTTTTGTTTTCGCAAATAGGAAACCACCAACAATTTACAGGGTCAAAGCCCAACATCACGTGTCCTCAACGGACGTAAAATCAACGAAACATAATCACGCACGCGCATCGCCTAGACCGGACGCTACCACCGACATCCCACTCGAGGCCTCGAAGGACCCTCCCGAGCCGGCTAGCGAAACAAATCACACACATCTCACGGTTGGATCAATCGCTTGTTGCATCCTGGCCACATGATCACATGCCATGTGCCACCGTAGACTATCTCGAGCTCTCACGGTTGGATCAATCACTTGTTGCATCCTGGCCACATGATCACATGCCATGTGCCACCGTAGACCTTCAACCATATCCACACATTCACACAAATAACATATCACATCAAGGATATTCAAACAATTCGCCAGAGGCATCAAACACTTAGCAAAACACCACGTCAATCCACAACGCACCGAAATGAAATAATATACGTCCACACACAATACCAAGTGCAACATGAACACCAAGCATATACATAGAATTCACATGGTTATTCACGAACCACACCAATCACAAAACACACACGGTTTGAAAGAGGCCTTTAACGAGGCTAACCAAAACTTTTGAAAACTCATTTCAAACAAACAAACAAACCAAGACGATCACCAATCATCATATCCACGAAACAAGAAAAGTATGGACAAGGTACTTGCCTCGAATAAGAACCACGCGGAGAATCGGCCGAAGTAGGTTGACACGAACCGATTACGAACCCGCCGATCCCACCGAATGCCAATTCGCGATGATAAACTACGGAGGACAATAACAACAATGAAAATGAATTCCAAAGTACGACCCAAAGCCGTGAATTCAAAGAACAAATGACGAAGGTTAAAGGATTTCCCCCAAAACGGTCTAGAACACGATTCGTCCCGTCAAAACCCGAAAACGGAATTCCAAGTTGAAATATGGATATACAATCCATAGAATATGTTTAACAACATCATTTAACCATAATCGATCCATCGAAAACGGATGAAAAACGAGATCGGGGACAAATCCCCCAAAATGTCAATTCGAAGGAAATCAAGAAATATACTTCGATTCGACGAAGAACAATGGATTAAATGATGTTAAACACAAGAATACTATCAAGATTAATCATACCCATCATGAATTAATCAACAACACGGAACGAATCGGACGAAAATGCAAAAATCCCCAAATTCACGAAATTAGGGTTCTAAAGAAGATTACCTTGATTATTTGAATCAAAGGTTGATAACGGACGATCGATTGATGTTATGAACTCAAGGACTTCATGGATTTGTTGTTAAACAACATGGCTTCGTCGCCCATGAATCGCCACTCGCGGATGGAGAAGGAAGGAAATGAAAACGAAGTGAAATGTGTTGCTCACCATATTTATATCGGGCCGGCCTAGCGTGCGCTAGCCTTCCCGGACTAGCGTGCGCTATCGGCAGATCGGCCGAGTACCCTCGGCCGGGGCCCACACGACCCGGCATCACCGACCAACCTGCCCGGCCGAACTGCCGACTAACTCCCGCTAGCGTGCGCTACGGCCGGATACTGCGCGCGCTAGCGGCTTTGTCAATAGCCATCGGATGAATCGCCCGGCCAGTAACGTCGCTAGCCGGCGGCGGCGCTACGCTGCCGACTAGCGCGCTACGCTCGGCGTAGCGTGCGCTACTCGCCGATCTGGCCGAGTCCGAACCTCGAAACCCCACTTGCCCGGGCGATAAGCGTCGCTAGGCCACCCGGCGGCGGCGCTACACTGCCGGTTAGCGCGCGCCTTCCGGCCAGAAGCGTGCGCTCGCGGTTCTGCCGCACCGTCCGGCGGTGCCGCAATCGTCCGGCGATCCATAGCCGTCCGGCGATCCCCGCCCGAGTGGCTCGGCGACCGATTTGAAACGACGGAACGAACACGGCGAAAAGTTCGCGGACAACATAAACGACTCGAAATGAAAGCGTAATACCATAATTAGTCATACGCGACCAAGAAACGGGTCGAGACAACAATTACAGATACGGATACCCGTAACTTTCAAGAAATTACAAAATGGCCCAAAACGCCCGGAAATCACGATACGTGATCGAATAACCAAACCGAAGTTCACAACACGTCTAACAAAGTTAAACGGACTTGCGGGAAACTCGAAACAACAGTTTCGGACGAGATTCGCAAGAATCGAACTCAAGTGCGGAAAAGTCGCTAAAAAGCACAGAACTCAACGAAACGACACCGAAACGAACTCGGATGTCAAAAAGTGTAGAATTAATCATTCTCAGAATGACGAAACGGACATGAGCGAGTCGTCAAAACAGACTTCCGCCGAAAAAAAAGAAATTACCGGAAATCGAAAATTGCGGATATTACAACTGCAATGTGTTCCACACTCTTGACAAACACTGTACTAGTTTTCCCTTTGTTTGAACATGAGTTGTATCCTAAGCCACTTTTGTCATGAGCATGTTGCCCAGTGCTCATAATTTCTTCCATTCTTTTGGACGATTTCTCGAACGATTTCAGAGTGGTCTCAAGTTCAATTTCTCGTTTTTCGAGAGTTGTGACTTTGGATTGAAGTAGAACCAAATCATTTGTCTTGCTCTCGTTGTGAGTTTTAACCTCACTAAGTTCATGAGCAAGTTGATGATTGCTCTCCATGAGTTTTTCAAAATCGACTTTGCTGGTTTCACAGTCAAGAGACATATTCTCGTAATTTATCTTCAGCAAATCGTTTTCATCTTTCAGCTCTAGGTTAGACAGTTGGAGCTGTATATTCTCATTTTTCAATGTCTCATGAGCCTTTTGAATGTTTTTAAATTCATTCAACATGTTTTCAAAAGTATGAGATACATTTGATGGAATAGCTGAGGTTGAACTTACCTCATCATCGCTATCTTCACCTTCCGGAATGTCTTTGGCCATAAAGCACATATATGCTTTATCATCGAACTCATCATCAGATGAATCACTTTCGGTGACCACCTGAAGACATTCTTCAGATTTGGATGGTGTGGGGGAGGCTTCTGATTCTCCAATCAGGGCCTTGAGCTTGTTTTTCCAAGCACGTCTTCTTTCATCTCTCTCTTGTTGCTCGGCCTCCGACAACTTTTGAACTTTGGGATGAGGACATTTATTTGCATAATGCCCTGGTTTCCTGCAATTATAGCACAGGTTAGAATTACCGGATGAATTTCGGTACTTACCTTTTGGACAGGTTTGGGCCTGTAGGGAGTCTGCTTGATGAACTTTTTGAATTTGTGCATGAGAAGCGCCATTTCATCTTGAGACAGGATGTCGTCGTCACTGTCAGCATTCTTGTGACTATGCTTCGACGAGTTGGGCATGCTGTGTCGACGACTCGATACAGCGGCTAGTGGTGTGACCTTTAAAGGAGATTCTTCAGCTTTCTCTCTTCTGTCAATATCATACTCAAAAGCTTTGAGGTCAGAGAAGAGGTCAAAAGTGGTTATTTCATTAAGATTGCAAGACACACGCATAGCTGTGGTCTTAATGTCCCATCGGGCTGGGAGAGATCTAAAAATTTTTAAATTCTTCTCCTTTTAGGTATAAATTTTGCCCAACGCTTCAAGTTCACCAACAATACCAGTGAATCTGAGGTCAAGTTCCTCAAGTGTCTCAGTTGGTTTCATTTCGAAGGATTCAAATTGCTGAGTCAGTTTTGAAATCTTATTTTCTTTTGAGAGCTCAGTTCCCTCACAAATCAACTTGAGTTTATCCCAGATTTCCTTGGCTGTTTTGCAGCTCTTTACCTTCGAGAACGTGCCTTTGTCAAGGGTGACAAATAACGCGTTCTTAGCCACATTGTCAAGGTTGGCTCGCTTTCTTTCATCTGTGGTCCATTGCTCGCGATCCTTCTCGAGCATCTCAGCATGGGCTTGGCCTTCAATCCTTGCGGCCGTGTTTACCTTCATGATCTTTATAGGACCATCCTGTATCACAAAAATCATCTCCTCGTGCATTGCTGCAAGATGAGCCTCCATCCTAATTCTCCAATCATCAAATTCGTTAATAGAGAACATAGGCACTTTGTTGATCATAGAAGTATCCATGTGAAATTAAGGAAATGAAAGAGACTGTTTTAAAGAGTAAGTCATTTTGGATCTGATTCGGTTAAAAATACGACTGATTCTTTTTAGAATCAACCGCTCTGATACCACTTGTTGGCCACTAAGTATACTGGATACAGCTTGGGGAGTAGTTTAAACAACAAGCTGTACTTATTTTAAATATGAGTGCGTAGCGGAAGTCTTAGATACAGTAAGTTGCTGTGGATACAGCAACAAGGTGTACAGTGTATACTTAAATAATCACAGTAAATAAAACAGTAAAAACTGAAGGTAAATAACACAGTATTTAAAGTGGTTCGAGGTAAACCCCTCTACGTCCACTGGTCCTCCACACATGAGTAAAATGTTTATTATAATTACTACGTACACAACTACGTAATTATAACAGTTATACAATCAATATATCGTTCACACAGATTGATATAAAGATCTTAGCTTCAACCGTTCACACAGATTGGTTTGAGCTAAAGCTTGACTGACTTCTTCACACAGAGTTCTGAAGCTTCGTCTTCCTCAGTCCACACAGGGCTGATCTGGGTTTGTGCAAAGTATAGAATAGAGAGTGAACAACAGCTTTGACTTTATGAGCTTGTAGCTGATGAAGTGTTGTTCAAGAGGATGAGCACTGTATATCTCTTTTATCTGAGTTGCAGTAAGCTTGGAGATATATTTTGCTCTGATGATAACTTGATAGCTTTGAATAATTTGGTTTCGGTAACTGATCTTCAATGCATTCATGAGATATATATAGTCTCTGAAATATATATCCATTGAGATGTATCCGTTGAGCAAGATTCCGTTCCAACGGGATTAAAAGCACGATCCGGATTTAGCGGGATTTGAAGATCTGTTGACTGACAGTATTTAAATATTTTATCCTTGAGTATTTAAATACTTCTTTATTCAACGGGACTTGACTTCTGAAGATTCCTTCTTGTCCTGTTGAGAACTGTATGGAAGATAACTGTATTGGTGATTCGAGACAGTTTCCATACTTGGTCTTTATAAGACTTCTTTGCTGTACTGAAGGATTCCACTATATGTTGGATTCGAGACAGGTCTTCGATACAGGATGATGCCTCAATACTTCGATACAGTTTCCTTTACTGTATGCGGATTGGCATATATGTCAAAACCTCTTTATCAAATACTATTCGATACAGGGATTGAATATCCCGGCTGTTTCGATACAGGGTTCTTGTTTTCCCAACAGTGGGAGCTCGGTAACAAGAATAGAAAAGACCTTAATTCTATACTCAGAACATAATTAAATGAGTTACTAATTAATCTATCGTACTTAATGCAGACTCAAATCTCAATATGACAATGAATCCACTCGCAATTCTGCTCGAAAAGAACACCTTAATGGGACCTAACTTTGTGGATTGGCTCCGCAATATGATGATTGTCCTCAGTATAGAGGCACTGGGATACGTCTTGGAGACGGACATTCCGGCGCCTCCTGTGCGGACCCGAGCCAATCAGGAAGAGATTGAAAACCACGAAAAGTGGGTTAAGGATGACGTGAAAGTCCGTGCTTATATGATGGCTTCCATGTCTAATGAGCTTCAGAGAGCTCATGAGAAAATGACTTCTTCTAGGCAGATTCTATCTCACTTAACCGAACTTTATGGTGAGCACAGCAGAACTGCTAGATATGAGATATCCAAGCAACTGTTCGGTGCAAGGATGAAGGAAGGTGAGAAGGTTGGGGAACACGTCCTCAAAATGATATCCATGATCGAGAGATTGGAGGCTCTTGATTTTAAAATGGATACTTCTCTCCAAACCGACCTTATCCTACAGTCTCTCCTTGATTCCTTCTCACAGTTTGTTATGAACTTCAACTGCAATGAGATTGCATGTAATTTAGCTGGGCTAATGAACAAACTTGTGACCGCTCAGTCTCAGATGAAGACTCCGCGGATTAAGGAGTCTGCTCTTGTGATTTCTTATGGACCTCGTAGGTCTAAGAATAAGAAGAAAAAGACCAAGAAGCGGACTGGACCGCAAGCTAAGGACCTTAAGGGAAAGGGCAAGGCCCCGATGGTTCCGAAGAACAAGAATAAGAAGGATGCTTGTCTCAAGTGCGGTGAGCTGGGCCACTGGGCTAGAGACTGTCCGATTCTTCATGGCACTTCAGGTACAGAACTTTTAGTTTTGGAAACAAATTGTTGCACTCGTATTTTCTACTTCCTGGATACTAGATTCTGGTGCTAGTTCTCATATTTGTACCGTGAATCAGGATCTGAAACAAAGTAGGAAGCTTGGAGCTGGAGAAGTTATGATCACAGTCGGAAGCGGGCATAGTGTCGAGGGGACCGACATAGGATCACTTCTTTTGGTTTTAGAATCCGGCTTTGTTTTGACTTTAGAAGATGTACTTGTTTTGCCCAAAGGGCACAAAAATATTGTATCCATTCCGGTCATGGACCGAAAAGGCTTTTCATTTTTCATTGGTGATGGTTCCTACAAAATTTATTTTAGAAATAAACTAGTGGGTACTGCTACATTGTTGAATGGATTGTATCATCTAAATCTCAGCAACAAAGTAGCTGTGAATACTATGACTAGAAAACGTGGTAGGGATGAAACCAATCAAGTTTTGAAATGGCATCTTAGACTTGGTCATGTTGGTCATACCAAGGTTTACAAGATGGAAAAAGATGGACTTATGGGTCCATTGGGATCAGATTCATTTCCTACTTGTGAATCTTGCCTTAAAGGCAAAATGACTAAGTCCCCCTTCACAGGGACATTACGAACCCTTAATAGCTTATTTTCTCTTGTGAAAACATCCCGAGAATATTTTGATACTTGATTATTACATTTGATTCATCGTTAATGTTTGCTCGTTACATTTCGTATGATTTGATACTTGCACTAGTAAAACAGTGGAGTTTTACTAACCCCCGAGTAATCGGGGGATGGATGTCTGTTTTGCGTCCATATACATGTAAGTTCAGGGGAGCAGTCACAGGATTGGCACAAGAGGATGATGAGCTTCGAGTGCGTCCCCGTGGGGAGCACCTGTGTTATTTGTCAAGAAGAAGGATGGTTCGTTTCGCTTGTGTATTGATTACCGGGAATTGAACAGGGTGACGATCAAGAATAAATATCCCCTACCCCGCATCGATGATCTTTTGGATCAACTTCAGGGAGCTTCAGTATTTTCCAAGATCGATTTAAGATCTGGGTATCATTAGTTGCGAATTCGAGAGTCGGATATCGCCATAACGGCGTTTCGAACTCGATCTGGTCATTATGAGTTCGTGGTAATGCCGTTTGGGTTAACTAATGCACCTGCAGTATTTATTGAATTAATGAATCGAGTTTTCATCGATTATTTGGATCTGTTCGTGGTCGTCTTCATCGATGATATTTTGATTTATTCTCATGACCAAGAGGAGCACGAATTTCACCTTCATCAGGTTCTCGACGTGTTGAGACGAGAGCAGCTTTATGGGAGGTTTTCCAAATGTGAGTTTTGGATGTATGAAGTGACGTTTCTCAGACATGTGATTTCATCAGACGGAGTACGCGTCGACCCTCAGAAGACGGAGGCTATCCGAGATTGGCAACCTCCGAAGAATATTAAGGAAATCCGAAGCTTTCTCGGATTAGCTGGTTATTATCGGCGATTTGTGGAAGGATTCTCTAAAATCGCTCAACCCATGACGAACATTTTGCGGAAGGATAAGAAATACGCGTGGTCTGACGCATGTCAGCGGAGTTTTGAGGAACTCAAGAGCCGATTAATTTCAGCACCTGTCCTTTTCTTGCCACAAGGGATAGAGGGATTTGTGGTTTATAGTGACGCGTCCGGACACGGTCTTGGATGTGTATTAGTGCAGAACGGGAAAAGTTATTGCTTATGCTTCACGGCAGCTGAGACCTTACGAGGTCAACTATCCGACCCACGACCTAGAGTTAGCGGTCGTGGTATTCGCGTTGAAGATTTGGCGTCATTATTTCTATGGCATCACCTGTCAGATTTTCACCGATCATAAGAGCTTGAAGTATATATTTACTCAGAAGGAGTTAAATATGCGTCAGAGACGGTGGTTGGAACTAATCAAAGATTATGATATTGAGATATTATACCACCCAGGCAAGGCGAAGGTTGTCGCCGAAGCCTTGAGTCGTAATTCCGTTCACGGGCAAATGCTTGCTCGTTTAACTGTTTAGAAGGAACTTCAACAGGAATTCCTAAGATACGAGGTCGATATTTGGTTACAGCGAATACAAGGGCAACTTTGTACGTTAGAGATTTCATCGCCACTTGAGGAGGCGATCAGAGCGAATCAGGGTTCGGACCCATTTTTGTTGCGCATTCGAGATGATGTGACTCAGGGGAAAGCCCCTGGATTTGTGGTCCACGAGGATGGACTTTTGCGATTTAAGAACCGGTTATGCGTTCCGGCGAATGACAAGTTGAAAAACTCAATTTTGAGATAAGCTCATGCTACCCCTTATTCCATTCATCCGGGGTCTAGCAAGATGTACAAGGACATGAAACAAAATTACTGGTGGAGTAATATGAAATGAGAAGTCGCAGAATTTGTTTCAAGATGTTTAACCTGTCAGCAAGTCAAGATAGAACATCAGCGACCGGCGGGTATGCTGAAACTGCTCCCTATCCCAGTGTGGAAGTGGGAAGATATTTCTATGGACTTCATCACGAGTTTGGCGACGAGTCAGCGGGGCATGAATACAATTTGAGTAATTGTGGACTGTTTAACTAAGTCAGCTCATTTTCTAGAGATTAAGGATTCGTGGGGTCCCGAGAGACTTGCCCAGTTGTTCATCAAAGATATAGTGAGACTGCACGGTACTCCTAAGAGTATCGTTTCTGATCGTGGCGGGCGATTCGTGTCGCATTTTTGGAAATCAGTTCATCGTGCAATGGGAACTCAGGTTAATCTCAGCACATCTTTTCATCCTCAGTCCAATGGATAATCAGAGAGGACTATTCAGACGTTGGAGGACATGTTGAGAGCATGTGTCCTCGATTGGAAAGACGATTGGGAAGCCCAACTACCATTGACTGAGTTCACATACAATAACAGTTGGCATGCTTCGATTAAGATGGCACCTTACGAGGCCTTATACGGTCATCATTGTCGATATCCTTTGTGTTGGGATGACTTATCAGAATCAATCGGCACCGAGCCCGATATGCTTATAGCTGCCCGTGAGAAGGTAGCTTTAATCAGAAGTCGTTTGTTGACCGCTCAGAGTCGATAGAAATCATATGCAGATAATTGTCGTCGACCATTAGAGTTCGAGGCAGGTGACCACGTTTTGGTCAAGGTATCCCCGAGTCGAGGTATCTTCCGTTTCAGGAAGCGGGGAAAGTTGAGTCCGAGATTTATTGGACCATTTGAGATTTTGGATCGAGTAGGCAGTCTGGCTTATCGATTGGCTTTACCTCCGGCGTTGAGCCGAATTCATAATGTGTTTCACGTCTCTCAGTTGCGGAAGTATGTTGCCGATCCGAGTCACATACTTCAGTTCGACGAAATTGAGATCACGGATGATCATTCGTATGAGGAGTATCCTATACGAGTCTTAGAGCGACGAATCAAATAGTTGAGGAACAAGGCGATTCCTTTGGTTAAAATTTAGTGGTCTAGACATGGAGTCGAAGAGGCTACTTGGGAAACCTAGGATAGTATGCGGGAGAGCTATCCCGAGTTGTTTGACCCTTAGTTTCGAGGACGAAACTCTTTTAAGGGGGGAGTATGTAATACCCGGTTGTAATTCAGTAATTATCATTCAGTAATTGTCATGCAGTAATTTTTCACTCATTATTAATCATTCATCATTCAATTCACTCATTGTATTCACCGTTCAGAGTATTTGTGTCGTGTATCAGTAATTATTTGTCATGCAACCGGTTGGAAACCGAGTCGAGCTTATATTCATTTTCACCTTTGTAGTGGGCTGTGTGTGAGGAGTAGCGCACGCTACGTACTCTCTTTAGTGCGCGCTAATTGAGTACGGGTAGCGCACGCTACCTCTCAGCATTAGCGCACGCTACGGTGGTTCTGGCTGACAGTTCAGAAGGCACTGGACTGCAGTTGAGTCGTAGTAGTGCACGCTACGAGTGGTAAGTAGCGCGCACTAGTAGTTTGGGGTAGCGCACGCTATGCAATTGGTATAGCGCGCGCTAAGGTCGATCAGGCAGAGTCCAGTGGGTACTGGACTGAATTGGAATAATTCATAGCGCACGCTATGAGTAGATATTAGCGTACGCTAATGGTGTAGTAGCGCACGCCGAGTTTTGGTTGTAGCGCACGCTATTGCGAGCAGGCCAGAGGACAGAAGGTTCTGGACTTCAGTACTGGGCATCAGATATTCAGTTAGCGCACGCTAACATTATGGGTTAACGCACGCTATCGGAAGGCGTTAGCGCACGCTACCAAGTTCGCATCGTATGCTAACGAGGCAGTCAGAACTCACTGGACTGTCCAGTTAACTCGCCAGCGCACGCTAAATATCAGGGCTTAGCGTGCGCTAAACTGGAACAGTATTAATAGGACAGTCAGCCCAGGTTTCGTCATTTCTCACCTCTCATTTCGTTTTTGGGCGTTTTCGGGCGATTTCGGGGGATTCGGAGAAATCTTCTGAGTTGCACTCACCCATCATCATCTTCAAGCTTCTAAGTTGGATTAATCATCACCTTATCCTCTCCAACACATCAAATCAAGGTAATTATTTCTTGAATCTAGAAATTCGGAGTTCAAGTGTTTTCCTTCCGATCTCTTCGTGTGAGCATGCTATGATATTGTAATATGTTAGATATGGATTATCTACCTTGAATACATGTATCCCCACGAATTTATTGGTGTATATTGTGGATTTGATGAATATTTGGGGAATTATTCAAGAACCCTTGGGGTTTGACTTTGGATATTTTTGGGGGTTTCCGATTAATGTTGTCGTAACCTTGAATTGTGGTTTCCTATGGGATCATTGATGTCATCAATGAAGTTTTGATTGGATTGAATTACTTTTGGAGGTTGGTTTCAATAATATTTTGGGGGATAGTTGTAATCAACGGGAGAATGTTCACAACGTATCCGTTAGAACGTCCCAATGAGCTTTGGTTATTGTTGTAGCGACTTTTGAGTTGGTGATAATCGTGTTTAGTACGTTTATTGAGTGTTTGTTGGTAATTATGTCATTCAAGGTTGTTCGAGCGACCGGTATCTCCATTAGATATGTTTATTCGTGAGGAGACATTTCATCACCGGTGTTGTGTAAGTAAATTCTTACTCGGTTAAAGGGATGTTCATTCCTTACGTTGTTGTTCATTCATACATGTAATTCACCCATAATATATCATACATGTCGAAACTTGTAATTATCAACTAATCATGTAACTTACAAGGAAAGACGGTTCCAAATCATTTCATTGAAGCTATCACTCGTTGTATCATTATTTCATCTGGGTGAGTCGTTCTTTATCCTTGTCGGATTTTATTCATTATCTCTCATTTTGGTCGATTTTGTTCTCGTGACCTTCCGGGATTGTATTGCATGGTTGGGTGGCATATGTGTGGAATTTTTAGTCGGGCACACTATGGTCATGTGTATATGCGGGACTCCGGACACATTGGACTGTGCACACGGTAAAGTACCTCCGTGAGACTAATTAGGCCAAGTTGCGGGTGTGTATGCGGGACTCCGGACACTCGGCTACTTGTGCACTCACACATTACATTCGGGCGTACTAGGATGCTCATCATTCAACTCTATTACTTAATTCATTCATGGGATTGTTATATATTGTTCAACTCTTGAGGATTGTTGTTCTGTGTAACTGACCCCGTTGGGGATATTGTTTTTAGGTCATGGCAAGGCGAAAATACGGGAAGAGAATGTTGACGGCGAGGTGTCCCAATGATACTAGCAGGGGGCCTCAGTCTCTTCATTTCATTCATGTGTCCTTGTTATGTATTTTCCGCTGTACTTCCTTTTGGATTGTTATTTGTTCAGCGTTGTATATTTTTTTATCTTCATATAAAGTATACAGGTATTCAGTGTTCCCTGGGTGTGTTGTATTTGAAACTCCTCATCGGAGTAATTGATGATGTAATGTGGTTCGGTACTACATTTGTATTGTGTAATTCATTAACTTTCATTCGCTTGGTGGGTCCCAGTCGGGGGTCCATGGCACTGTAATATCTGCTTAGTTTGGGGTGTTACAGCCTAATCTGCGACAATTAATACTAAATAATCATATTTTATTCTCCAGTATAGATTATAACTTAGTTTAAATTCATGCCGAAGATGTCGAAGCCACACTGGCATCTTCGCTTGGATCTTCTTCTTCCTTTTCATTGTCGGAAACATCATACAGGCCACAGCGTTATCGGAGCCATGTTCGATGTAGCTCGGTCGAGAACTCCACAAAGTCGATTACTGGGGTATCCGAGGTCGAGGTAAAGTCCACCAAATTGAAGAGTAGCGTCCTCGCTCGGAGACTCCAAGCTGGGGGAAGAGTCTCCATAAGCTTTACAACAGCAAGCTAGTCTCCATCATCCCTAACACGTAAAATTTCCTCGCCATAGTGTTAATGTGATCGCCTACGTCGTGATGGTCTGGCCTTTGGTATTCTCGAAAAGTCCGAACTCTCGTGCTTCTCAATACCAATGAACATGAAGTTGATTTCCTAGCGGTTAATCTCGTGCGAGCCATCTACTCACATGGATTATTCTATAATGTATAAATGCATTGACCAATATACAAATAATATCGAACAATAATATTACCTGAGTAGTCAAGCATATCCACAATTTACAAAAAATGAGAATAATTCAAGATATATGCATATCTGAATTTCTGAATTAAAATATGTACCTGTTGAAGCTGGCGAAGTACCGTGGAATGGTATTACAGAATAATATTTTCATATAGAAGGGTATGCAGAATCATAAACTTCTCTGATACCACAATGTAACATCCTAATACTAATTATAATTAAATCTTGAAAACATCCATATTTGTTTTTACAACTTTAATTATCTTAATTTAAAATTTTACTTTAAATAAAATAATAATGTGCGGAAGCTATATAATATCACATAAATATCATTTAGAAGAAGAACTATATTTTTTTTTTACAAAAATTCAAAAGTCAACTTTAGTGACTAAATAAGTTTAAGGAATTAACGAAAACTCCAATTTAAAATGCATTGATCAGGGTCGAAGGACTTGTAGACGACGGCAAAGGAATTGGTAACGACTTCATCGGTATCGAGGCAAGTTATTACTTGCTCAGTTATAATGTTTAATGAATGATTTCAGTTTCATTTCGTTTATAATGCATATAGCACTGATTATTACTGCGAATTCTGGAGATTTGGATTATATGTTGTCTTTCCGATTCTGGCAGTTAAATCATAATCTATATGATTTATTTTGGTTATTGGCATGTTCGGATATCAAGGTTACCTTATGATAAAGACGAGGATATGAGTATCTATACTCCATGGTATGTTTGGATCGCCGAGCATTGAGGATAATCGCCAGAGATGATTTGACATCGAGATTTCTCCTGAAGGACTCGGGACAAGTATCTTAATTTGATTTCGGTTTAGTATTGATGATGTTGATCATGCAGGTTGTCATTCATGTTGCTGAACATGAGGTCGTCCTAGTTGTTTTATCATAGTGCCGTTCATGTTATTGATTCATATGTTGTTCATGTTGATGAACATATTGATTTGCATATGTGTATGCACAATTGTATTGTTTATGTTGTGTTGATCCGATGGGATCGCGTGATCTATGCTGAGGGCACTGGATCAGATGTCCACCATGCGTTGGTCCGACGGGATCATCATGGGGATCTATGTTGAGGGCGCTGGATCGTTTGATGGGTTTTCCACCATGCGTTGGTCCGACGGGATCATCATGGGGTTCTATAGTGAGGGCGCTGGATCGTTAGATTACCTTGTGTTGTGTTGATGGAATCATGTGGATTCGCATCATTGGTTTTATCATGTGTTGTTTTGTGTATATGTATATTGTTGGTTATCCATCTCGTGTTGATCTAGTAGGATCATCTTGGGATCTATGCTGAGGGCACTGGATCATAGGATTTCCATTGAGTATACACTGTTTTTATTGTTTTGAGCATATTGACGTTGTCATATGAGTATGCATTTGTAGGTCTTGTGTTAGGACCGTGTCCGTATGTTGCATTGATCTGATCTCGGATTAAACTGACATGATTGTCATGGTATTGTGCATCTCGAGGTATGTTCCATATTTCCCTTGTTATTTGTCTTTGATGGATAATTGGTTTTCGTGTCGAGATGTGATGATGTTACCCGACGGATTTGGGTTGGACAGAGTTAGCAGATTTCATAACAGTGAGTTATAATGATGTTTTGAGAACCTTGGGTACTGTGCGAGATGTAAATTTTGGTAAAGTTATGACGATAATATTACATTGGTCGTATTCTTATTTTGTATTCTCATTGGTATGTAATTATTAATGTGATGTGACAGTTATCATTGTTGGACATTATGGCTGACCCCGTCGTGGGCTTTCTTTTTAGGATCTTGGGATATCGAGCTTGTAGCAGTCGTGGAGAGATGAGCTTCCCGGAGGATACTGGCTAGGGCATGTTTTTGTGAATTGAGTTTCCTGATCAGTTGTTGTATTCCGCTGCTAGAGTATATTTTTATTGTTTGCCTTTTCTGCTACGTGAGTATTTTTTTTAAATGGCTTTTTGGTTTCTGGTAACTTGAGTTACTTTGGCAAATCGTTTTCTAAACTATTGAGTTTCGGCTGTTTGGCCTTATGGTTTCAAATGAGATTTTACGACGGTTTTGTTAAACGGGTTTTGTAAAGTTTTCGAATGTTTTTAAAAGATAGTATCGTCGTTAGCCTCTTGGGCGTTTGTAAATGTTTGCGAAAATTTTCTTTAGCCTTGTGGGTTCCATATCGGGGCCCACGACGCTGTAATATTCCTGGATGCCTCTAGGGGTGTTACAGAATATAGAATTAGAGCTTAGGTTGAGAAAACCTAGGCAGTCGGGTCGAGTTGAGTCGTGCTTTTGTCGTGTCATTCGAGTTTTCGGTTGACAAGTGTTAGAGCTCTGGGTTTTTGTTGTTCATTCGGGCTTGTGCATTGTGTGATTTACCAGTGTGGTACTGGGGTTGTTGTAAACTTTTCCGAATGGTGTAACATGTTCCTTCAGATAGAGATATGTTGTGTTCTCGAGTTGAACTGAGTTTGCAAAATGTGTGTTTTTAAAATATCTGTGTTGAGTATTTTTCAGAGTTGAGACATGTGCCAGTATCACGGGGAATCGTCGGCTTCACGATCTATAAGTATTTGGATTTTTGAATTGCATTGAGATTTATTGCCGTTCTAAGTTGATATGCTTTGAGATTCAGCAGAATATTAATCGTTACAGTATAAGGTGACAGAGTTGGGACAGGATTGATGATCTTGAGAAACTATGATTTTGGAAATCAGTATGTCGGTTATATTTTGGAACGGAATTGTGCATTTGGGAGAAATGTTATGGATGGTTGAGAAGAACATGTAGTCATGTTAGTACATCTTGAAATATATTAACTATTTTTAAGCATTTGAAAATGATACTTTTCAAAATGAATATTTTACGGATGTTTTACAGAAAATGACATTGGGCCGAGACCCAATTGACTTTGAAATAGTTTTATAATTCAGGACTTGGGGTCCAAAAACGGTTTTTCTACTTTTAAACTTCTTGTAATGTGGATCGGGGTATGGGCTAAGACCCTAATGTTTCAAAAGGCTTTTCTGTTTTCAAAAAAAATCCCTAGAATTGTAAAAAACTTTAATAGTCGTTTATCTATTTCGTTACAACCTTTCGGGGTTTTGATTTATTTGTTCAAATGAGACTTCTCGGGTAGTCTTTCGCTGTGTTTGATTTGTTACTTATTCAGTATTTTGTCAATGCATAGTTGAGGTGATCCAGGATGGGATAATGGTTGACGTTGCGAGTAATATGAGGAAAAAGGAGTTTTTAACGAAATTTTTATATTGAGATTTTGGAACTCTATCGTGTGGTTTTCCCGAAGAAATATCAGTGGATATTGGTGACGATCCGAATTGGTATACAAGAGTATGGGTGTGGTCAATCATTTGCATAGTTTTCATTTTAAAACTTCGAAATCGTGTAGATTCGAAGGAAATAGTTATCGAATACTTGGCACCGGCGAGCCAATTTAATTTTTCAAAAATTGATTTTGTGGTCTTACCAAAATTTGGGTTTTGAGCTTTGAAATTTTTGAAAGAACTTTTGAAAATTTGTCTTCTTGACAAGACTATATGATTTTAAACTGGTTTTGAAAATGTGATTGATATACATACGCATTTAGTGCATAGTGCATATCATGATGAAGTTATGAGAGTGACTCACGAACTGGATGAGACATCAGTATGGTACGAGGAAAAGAGATTCGAACTTCAGTATGGTAGTTTGGTTATCCAGTGATGATCGGTTGAATTATCGGATAAAAGAAATATGCTGCGTGATGTAGATTCATGCACAGGATGTAATTTTGGAACTTTGGATTTTGCGAAACTGATGAGTCGATTTTTGATCGTCTCATTCTCTTCTATCGAGTCGCACTTTCGTTTGTTTTTGAGTGTTTTTGCCCTTTTTATGCATGGTATGTTGTGTTTTTGTTTTTTAGGTATCCAGACGAAGATTGTGGTGAAATATGCGCTTTTATGGCCAATATTAGAGTTTATGACGATCAAATGCTAAAACGGGACTTAAAACGACGAAAGATTTAAGCAGTATTGGTCAAATCTCCTAAATCCCAGAATCTCCACTCCGAATCGAGATGTATTCTCCTTTGATATAAATTCCTCGTGAAATTAGCTTCGAAACGGTATATCATATGCTAAAATCCGAGGTGAATTGATACAAGAACGAAGGATCTAGCCGAAGAAGACCAAAAACCGGACTTGGCTGCACCAGGCGACTCAACTAGGCTGCACCAGGCGACTCGAGCCACATCAGGTAACTCGGCCATGTCACAGGACACGGCCGGGTCTCATTCCAGCAAGAATCTCGTTTTCTGGAAGGGAACGACTCGACCGTGCCTTTTGGGACACGACCGAGTCGCTATCGGCCATTTACACTTCCTGGCGCAGTACAACATGGTCGTGTCATGGGACACGGCCGAGTCTCAAGACAGTTACCCTTTTCTTATCCAGCACAGTACGACACGGCCGTGTCCCAGGACACGGGCCGTGTCACTTTTCGGTTCATGTCACTTTCCTTGACATTTTTGCACACCTTTAAGGCTTTGTCTTGATTTTTTGGCTATAAAACAAAGTGGAGTGACCCCTTGAGAGGTGTACTTGTCTTGTGAAAAAGATATTTTGTGGAAAAACACAAGATTAGGGAGGAAAAACACCAAAAGAGTGGAAAGAGAGAGATTTTCATTATCTTCCTTGTATGTTCTTGGAGTGAGAAAAATACTTTTGTGAGATATAATAATTCCTTGTATAATTTTGTTGTGAGTTCTTGTAAGAAGATCATCAAACCTTCATCGGGAATTCGATTTCGGCATTTACAAGGGAAGTTTTTACCATGTTTTGTTCTTCAATTTCCATTATTGTTGTTGAATTAATCATGTGTGGCTAAACACTTCATATGGGTTTTTAGATATAGCCACACACATGTTTTTGATTGTTAGTTCCTTTTGATTTTCCGGGTAAAAGTTTGGGATTGTTCCTCTTGTTCGTTCGTCGTTCTAGAACTTTGAATTAGATCATCAAATCTTTTTCATTGTTGTTATTATTATTCATATAGAGAGTTTTTGTCGGTGTTCGCCATCAAACGACCCGATAGAAATGATTGTGAATGTTCTCGAGCTTTTTCGCGCGATCTTTTAACGATTTACCTCATCAAAAGTAGTCGGTTAATTGATTGTTACCTAGGGTTTCGTCCCCATCAAAAGAGTAACCCTTAATTTTTGTTGAGAACAATCGTGATTTTTAGAATTACCGCCATCAAACGGATTTCTTTTAATCGTGAGCAATCGATAATTCCTAACCTTATTTATTTGAGTATCGGAACTAATAATTGATTACGTGTGTGTCGGTTACTCTAAACTCCCATATTAATCTCATTATTGTTATCTCTCATTTATCCGACTATCAAATTGGTGTTGTTATCACTTAGTTTAATTTAATTCTGTGCTTTAGTAATTGTAATCATAATCAACCAATGATGTATTTCAATTTATTTTACTTTTGTTCATTCGACTATTTGCCGAACATTATCGAATTTTAAACCGTTTCCAATTCCTCGAGAGATCGACCTCGGAGTTACTTGCCGCTTACTACAAGAGCGATTCGTACACTTGCGAGTTTATAATTTGTACATCAAGTTTTTGGCGCCGTTGTCGGGGAATTGGCGTTTAATTTTTAATCTTGTTTTAATGATAGTTGAATTGTTATTCTTGATCAATACTATTTCGGTAAACTTCGCTCTTACTTTCTTTGTTTATGCTTGGTAGGAGATCGTTGGGTAACCCGATTCTTCCGCCAATAGACGAAGTTCAAAGGATTAGAGCACCAAAAATAATGGCCACAACATCAATGGCAAACGACGAGGTGAATCCGGACCTTGAAGAGCGACTTTTGATCCAAGAAGAAAACACTCGTCAACCGAGGGTTGAGAATGTTGCACAAAATATAGATGAGGAAGAAATTCACAACCAAGGTTTCCGAGATATGATAATGTTGGGCGCAATCAAGGGATACCGGAAGCTCAACAAGGGAGGTACTTTTATCCGAGACAACCACCCGTCGGAATGCAATATGGAGCGAATTATTATCCCGGACCTCAATATGGGATGGAGGCAAACTATAACATGCCGCAACAACCTCCGGTCGAACATCTAATGCGAGACTATGCAAAACCCGTGGTGAACACCGCCATTTCATGCATCCAATTAGCACCGGCCGCAAGGAACTACCACATAAGCGGATTTCACATCGAGCAATTGCCCTCATTTCACGGATTAGCACGAGAGGATCCGTTATCATTCATCCGAGATTTCTATGTGGCGATTGATAATTTCCCATTGAACGGATTGAGCGAGGATCAACTACGAATGAAGTGTTTCCCTTATACACTCAAGGATGGGGCGAAACAATGGTTGATGACTTTGGCGCCCGGCTCACTAAGAACATGGGATGAAGTTTACGATAAATTCATTACCAAGTACTTCTCTCATTCAAAGACTACGCAATTGAGTACTCAAATCTC
Source organism: Orobanche coerulescens (assembly GCA_033398695.1). Classification (NCBI taxonomy): domain Eukaryota; kingdom Viridiplantae; phylum Streptophyta; class Magnoliopsida; order Lamiales; family Orobanchaceae; genus Orobanche; species Orobanche coerulescens. The sequence continues at coordinate 389,441 of JAWKAU010000029.1, forward strand.
AACGTTCGGACAACAAGACGGAGAGGCATTTCACGAAGCATGGGACCGATTCAAGATGCTCCTCATTCAATGCCCACACCATCACTATCCGCTTCAACTACTTAATCAATTCTTCTATGATGGATTGACTCAATATTGCCAAGGTGCAGTGGATAACGCAGCCGGTGGTTCTTTTTGGGGATTGACGGTAAGACAAGCTCATGACGTATTTGAAACATTGGGAGATAATTCTCAGCAAAAAAGTGTGCGTGTTAGTAGGGGAGTTTTGAACCAAGTAAGCGAGAAAGAAGAGATGCAATTTAAAATCGATGAGTTAACAAATGAGCTAAGACGATTCAAGACTCAAAATAAATCTTCAAGCTCACGAGTTTGTGAAATTTGCGGGGGATTCGGACATGATGCTAATTCTTGCCCACATACTTTTCCAGAAGAACAAACCGAACAAGTTAATTGGGTGGGACAAAGCACGGGAAGGCCCGAGTGGGAAGAGAGGAGAAATAATTATGGCGGAAACACAAGAAATGCACCTCTCCCAAACACTTATCATCCTGGGCTAAGAAACCATCCGAATTTCTCATGGAGAAACAACAACCCGATGCGGTACAACTCAAGCGCCCAAGCTCAATACAACGAAGGAAATCAAGTCCAACAAACAACACAAAGTGAACCACCTCTACATCAAAGGAACTCTCTTGAGGAGAGTATTGCGGCATTCATCAAGGAGAGCAAGGAAAATCGAGCGGAGAACAATAAAAGGTTCGAATCTTTAGAAGCTTCGGTGAAGAAAATAGAGGTTCAAATTGGGCAACTTGCTACCGAGGCACGTAGGCAAGAAAGAGGTAAACTAGCAAGTCAACCCGAACAAGCTCAAGCTATTACCACTCTCCGAAGCGGTAAAGTGATTAATAAAGAGGCTAATTCCGAAGCGAAAGAAAGGGGCGGTGAGAAAGAAGAAGAGTCGGGAAATCAAGAAGAGAGCATAGACGAAGCAACTTCGACTTCCAAGCTTCACAAATCTGCTCAACCATATAAGCCACCGGATCTAGAAAGCTTTGACATGGAAGTACTTTTCGAGGAGAAAGAAGTTCCCACCGCGAAATTAGGAGCGAGTATTAATTTAACGCAAAAACCAATATACTCGCAACTAGATTTGGGGGAGGTGATAGCCCCGATGGATTTCATGATACCAAACATAGAAGAAACATCACCAACAAAAACCACGTCACTTATTCTTCAAGGAAGACATTTCATGGTGATGATAATGAAAATTGAAATGGTGACAAAAGCGCTCACAATTGAAATCCATGGAACCACTATCCATATCCTCACAAAGGAAAACGGGCGAAAAATGATGAGCTATATGGATGGACCTGGCACATTTCCATTTAATCCCGGATAGAAGAATCCGAAGAAGTCGAGCTAAAGACTATAAAAAAGCGCTGCTTGGGAGGCAACCCAAGGGAGTTTTTTTTCTAATTTTTATTGCTTTTATTATTATTATTATTATTGCATTAATTTTGTTTTTGTCTGTGGCGTGTGTAGGTAATCTAATAAGGAGGGTATTTATGGGAGGAAGAAGCCTAGCCTATTGAAAGTTGAGACCCGAGCACAAAAGCATGGTGCCCCGCGATAAAAAACCACACTTTTTAATCCGGTAGTTTTATTTTCTTTCCTTTTAATTTGCGTTTTCGTATTTTCCCGACTTAATCTTTTTGCTTGGGGACAAGCAAAGGTTTAGGTTTGGGGGGGTGCAACTTATTCGATTTTTATTTGTTTTTAGTTTGCATGATGTTTGTTTTCTTTCTTTTTTTTTTTTCTTCTTGAGTGATGTCGTAGTTGGATTATAATAACCTTGTTAACTGTTGGGTATACGGATGATTAATCGTGTTTGTACTTGGCTCGTAGAGTTTTATAAATATAATTGATTGTTTGACCTTCCGTGTGAATGTATAGTTTTAGTTACTTGATTTGACATGTAAGGAATGAGTATGGTAGTCCAAAAGCCGTGAGTTCTTGTGCCTCATTGAACCGTTCACTTTTAGCGGTAAAATTCTTTCATATGTGATTTCTCTTCTTATGGATTATATTCTTTAGAACTTGCATGATTCTGTCTGATTATGTGTTGATATTTACATACACGAGAATGATTAGGACTGCCCATTTTTTTGTCTTGAACCTACTTATCTTAAAATACCCACCATTTCATATCAATATCCTTTGCTAGCCCCGTTGAGCCTTTAGTCGTAATTTTGTTCGAAAAACCCGTATCTTATAGCTCCATATCCAAAAGCCATAACTTACCCAAGTATTGGTCCTTGTAAGAGCATGAGAGGGTATATTTGAAAAACGAAGGTGTGCAAAGTTTGTGGTGTATAGAGGCAAGAATCTTCTCTCCCGTTCCCCTGAAAATAATAAGCCCCACAAAAAAAAAATGTGATCCTAATAGTGGGATAGAAAAGATGGGGGAAGAGAGAAGTGAGCCTAAGAAAAAACAAAAGGAAAGTCGTTGGGTTGTGAGAAATAGGCCAATATCAAAAGAATTGTGCTTAACAAGGCCTAGAAAAAAAAGATATATATACGGGAGAATTGAAGTAGAATGATCGCTTTGAGTGTTTATTTCATATATGTGAGGATCGTATATGCTCTACTTGGACTGAACTTGTAACTACTAGCCAAATTTTCCCAACCTGAGCCACAGCCCCATTACAACCAAAAGTAAGACCCTATGACTCGTGTTTCGTGAATATTGATACGATTGATGAAAAGAAGAAGTGCAAGCATATAGTAGAACTTTCCATTCGAATCGAGCTGAGCGTATTGACCTTTCTTAACACTTGAGAGATGAGTGAATCGATAAAATTCCGTGAGGGACTACTAATACTTGTTTTCTTGCATGTTAGATTAAGTGTCATTGCTATCCATTCATTTGTGAGTTTACGCTTTCATGACGAGTTACGAGACTTCACGATACTTTTACATTTCCGGTTGATTGTATGTATACCCGATGATTAACTTGATTATTCAATCCTTCTCATTTTCTTTGTCGTGTGTTTTATTTATTTTTTTTGCTTGGGGACAAGCAAAGTTTAGGTTTGGGGGGATTTGATGAGTCGATTTTTGATCGTCTCATTCTCTTCTATCGAGTCGCACTTTCGTTTGTTTTTTAGTGTTTTTGCCCTTTTTATGCATGGTATGTTGTGTTTTTGTTTTTTAGGTATCCAGACGAAGATTGTGGTGAAATATGCGCTTTTATGGCCAATATTGGAGTTTATGACGATCAAAAGCTAAAACGGGACCTAAAACGACAAAAGATTTAAGCAGTATCGGTCAAATCTCCTAAATCCCAGAATCTCCACTCCGAATCGAGATGTATTCTCCTTTGATATAAATTCCTCGTGAAATTAGCTTCGAAACGGTATATCATATGCTAAAATTCGAGGTGAATTGATACAAGAACGAAGGATCTAGCCGAAGAAGACCAAAAACCGGACTTGGCTGCACCAGGCGACTCAACTAGGCTGCACCAGGCGACTCGAGCCACATCAGGTAACTCGGCCGTGTCACAGGACACGGCCGGGTCTCATTCCAGCAAGAATCTCATTTTCCGGAAGGGAACGACTCGACCGTGCCTTTTGGGACACGGCCGAGTCGCTATCGGCCATTTACACTTCCTGGCGCAGTACAACACGGCCGTGTCATGGGACACGGCCAAGTCTCAAGACAGTTACCCTTTTCTTATCCAGCGCAGTACGACACGGCCGTGTCCCAGGACACGGGCCGTGTCACTTTTCGGTTCATGTCACTTTCCTTGATATTTTTGCACACCTTTAAGCCTTTGTCTTGATTTTTTGGCTATAAAACAAAGTGGAGTGACTCCTTGAGAGGTGTACTTGTCTTGTGAAAAAGATATTTTGTAGAAAAACACAAGATTAGGGAGGAAAAACACCAAAAGAGTGGAAAGAGAGAGATTTTCATTATATTCCTTGTATGTTCTTCGAGTGAGAAAAATACTTTTGTGAGATATAATAATTCCTTGTATAATTTTGTTGTGAGTTCTTGTAAGAAGATCATCAAACCTTCATCGGAAATTCGATTTCGGCATTTACAAGGGAAGTTTTTACCATGTTTTGTTCTTCAATTTCCATTATTGTTGTTGAATTAATCATGTGTGGCTAAACACTTCATATGGGTTTTTAGATATAGCCACACACATGTTTTTGATTGTTAGTTCCTTTTGATTTTCCGGGTAAAAGTTTGGGATTGTTCCTCTTGTTCGTTCGTCGTTCTAGAACTTTGAATTAGATCATCAAACCTTTTTCATTGTTGTTATTATTATTCATATAGAGGGTTTTCGTCGGTGTTCGCCATCAAACGACCCGATAGAAATGATTGTGAATGTTCTCGAGCTTTTTCGCGCGATCTTTTAACGATTTACCTCATCAAAAGTAGTCGGTTAATTGATTGTTAGCTAGGGTTTCGTCCCCATCAAAAGAGTAACCCTTAATTTTTGTTGAGAACAATCGTGATTTTTAGAATTACCGCCATCAAACGGATTTCTTTTAATCGTGAGCAATCGATAATTCCTAACCTTATTTATTTGAGTATCGGAACTAATAATTGATTACGTGTGTGTCGGTTACTCTAAATTCCCATATTAATCTCATTATTGTTATCTCTCATTTATCCGACTATCAAATTGGTGTTGTTATCACTTAGTTTAATTTAATTTTGTGCTTTAGTAATTGTAATCATAATCAACCAATGATGTATTTCAATTTATTTTACTTTTGTTCATTCGACTATTTGCCGAACATTATCGAATTTTAAACCGTTTCCAATTCCTCGAGAGATCGACCTCGGAGTTACTTGCCGCTTACTACAAGAGCGATTCGTACACTTGCGAGTTTATAATTTGTACATCAGAAACCGTGACATATGTGCTATGTGATTCCATTGGTATGGTAGTAGCGCGATTTTACCATAGTGATTTTTGAATGATTTCTTTGTGAGTGTAGATTTGGGGATGGTGACCCCATGCTGGTTGTTTTGGGTAATGATTGGTCGTTCCAAGTTCATGTATGATTGGATATGTTCGACGGGTTGTGATTGGTTGTTCGTATGCCGAGGGGTGTGTTCTTTGAGATCCACTGTATGTGATTGGCGTGTCGTTTTGAGAACTTTATTCGTTTGAATATCGGTTTCTGTGGTTCTGTGTTGACAATGTTGGAGCTTACCGTGTGAGGGTATTCCCGATTATCGTTGATCGTTCGTTGGGAATATTGGAGTTTATCATATTGATAATATTCTCGATTGTGTTTTCACCTCTGGTTGGACATATTGAAGGTTATCATGTTGATGATATTCTCAGTTGTGTTTTGACCTTTGGTCGGTCGTATTGGAGTTTATCATGTCAATGGTATTCTCGGTTAATTTGTTGATTAATCATTGTTAATGATCGTATGAGCGTTCAGACGTTGTGTCGATGTTTCGGGATCTATTGTCATTGTTTTGGATATTTGTTTCACAGATGTATCGTGTATTATTGGTTTTATCGGAATTAGGACTTGATTGTACGATCAGGCAGACAAGGTTTGATACGGATAGATTAATTCATCCGAAGATGATATATTTTGTTGAGACTCATGGAATCGTGATTGTAAGCGTGTTGAGGCTTTACAGTGCAGTCACTTGCAAGTATCTCAGGAGATCGTCAACTTTGCGCATTTATAAGTATGCTATTTTGGTTATTCGGTAATAATGATGATCGATGGTTGTCGTGATAGTTTCGGGAAATTTTAGGTTGAACGGTTTGTTTGTTTCTTTATGACGGATTGCAAGTTTCGAGGACGAAACTTATTTTAAGTGGTGTAGCATGTAATATCCGGAATTTCTACTACTATTATTTAATATTATTTTATTCGAGTTATATTGTACAGTGTGGAATATGTACAGTATGGATAAAACAATTGAAGGACTGAGATATCTGTATTGGTATAATTACTGCATTTAATTGACAGTTGTATTTGAAGATATTGTGTGTCGGGCGTAACATATGAGAATATTGTTGGAAGGAGTATACGTATTCAGTATGTCGTATGTTCGTATATAGTATGTTGAGACGTTAGACAAGAATAGCTGAAAATGGCTAAGTGTAGCCTTATTAGCGCACGCTAATATACATGCCCAGCGCACGCTATCATGCAGGTTTAGCGCACGCTAATGGTAAAGGATAGCGTACGCTAGTACAGACCAGATCAGAAGGAATCTATGTGTGGACCCGGTCACTTTTGGCGCATGTGCCGACAAGGTCAACGGATGTTTGTTGTGAAGGGTTAGCGCAAACTAACGCATATTGTTAGCGCACGCTAACATCAGATCGGTCCAAAAGGAATCTTATCCTTGTCAGAGCTTCCGGCGTGTGGACCCGTCTTCGGAGCATACAGACAAGCAAGTCAACTATGAGTAGCATACGCTATGATTGGACACTAGCATACGCAAAATAGAGAAGATTACGTACGTTATTGCATGGGCATTGCGTACGTAAATCATTGTATTAAGTAAGGTAGTAGCCTCTGGACTGCGATAGCGCACGCTAACAAAGACAGCTAGCGCACGCTAAATGTGTACGTTAACTGAATATGTTAGCGTACGTTAATAATGTATATATATATATAATATATATATATATATATATATATATATATGTGTGTGTGTGTGTGTGTGTGCAGTTGGGCATTATTCGTCATTTCCGTCCATTTTCTTCATGTGAACCAATAGAGAGAGTTCTTAGAGAGAAGTTGAGGTTCCAAACACTTGAGTTGATCGTTCCTAACAGCATTTGAAGCTTGGAAGTGATTGAGAATGGATTCAACCTTGGGATTCAATCCATTCCTTCAAAGAGGTAATTACTCTTCACCTTTGGATTTCATTTTGGATTGAATGCTGATGTTCTTGAGTTGATGATTATCATATAAACAAGATGATGAGCATGATTATGAGATGGATTACCGGATTATGATGATATTGTTGTTGATATATGGATATTGACATGATTCTTGTGGTTTGAATTATGTAGTTCGCTTTCTTGAGATAAGTTGGTTAATCCTTCTTCTCCTTTTCGGATGTTGATGTTATTGTTGATGATTACTCTCTGTAATGATAGATTATGGAAGTGTTGTTAGGGTTCTTGGTGTTCATGATGTTGATATTTGAGGAAGAAGATGATATGTGAATAGTTGGATGATTGTTTATATGTTAAAAGATATCGGATTTCGTTGTTTTGATAGCTATGAACATGGTTTCGAAATCACTTAGTGTTCTTGATAATCGCCATATGTTGATCGGTATCTGAAATGCATGAAACTGCATGTCATTAGCGCACGCTAGTGTCACTAGCTAGCTCACGCTAACGGGAGCGGCTTAACGCACGCTACGTTAAGTAATTAACGTGCGCTAAGTCAACAGACAGTGTAGTATATCCTGTTTCGGTTATGAATTCGTGATCGTTTAAGTTGGATTGATCATACTAGTGGTTAATTGAGATATTGTTGAGCCGTTGGGTTTGTGAATTGGTTATTGTTGATTGTTGTCGAACTTGTTGTTTATCGATTATTGTAATAGGTTGAGATTATTGATCGGTGATTAAAACTATGCGTTGCGGTCGTGTTCGAGAATGTTCATGAATTGCATTGATCAGGGCCGAAGGACTTGTAGACGACGGCAAAGGAATTGGTAACGACTTCATCGGTATCGAGGCAAGTTATTACTTGCTCAGTTATAATGTTTAATGAATGTTTTCAGTTTCATTTCGTTTATAATGCATATAGCAATGATTATTACTGCGAATTCTGTTGATTTGGATTATATGTTGTCTTTCCGATTCTGGGAGTTAAATCATAATGTATATGATTTATTTCGGTTATTGGCATGTTCGGATATCGAGGTTACCTTATGATAAAGACGAGGATATGAGTATCTATACTCCATGGTACGTTTGGATCGTCGAGCATTGAGGATAATCACCAGTGATGATTTGACATCGAGATTTCTCCTGAAGGACTCGGGACAAGTATCTTAATTTGATTTCGGTTTAGTGTTGATGATGTTGATCATGCAGGTTGTCATTCATGTTGCTGAACATGAGGTCGTCCTAGTTGTTTTATCATAGTGTCGTTCATGTTATTGATTCATATGTTGTTCATGTTGATGAATATATTGATTTTCATATGTGTATGCACAATTGTATTGTTTATGTTGTGTTGATCCGATGGGATCGCGTGATCTATGCTGAGGGCGCTGGATCAGATGTCAACTATGCGTTGGTCCGACGGGATCATCATGGGATCTATGCTGAGGGCGCTGCATCGTTTGATGGGTTTTCCACCATGCGTTGGTCCGACGGGATCATCATGGGGATCTATACTGAGGGCGCTGGATCATTGGATTACCCTGTATTGTGTTGATGGAATCATGTGGATTCGCATCATTGGTTTTATCATGTGTTGTTTTCTGTAAATGTATATTGTTGGTTATCCATCTCGTGTTGATCTAGTAGGATCATCTTGGGATCTATGCTGAGGGCGCTGGATCATAGTATTTCCATTGAGTATACACTGTTTTTATTGTTTTGATCATATTGACGTTGTCATATGAGTATGCATTTGTAGGTCTTGTGTTAGGACCGTGTCCGTATGTTGCATTGATCTGATCTCGGATTAAACTGTCATGATTGTCATGGTATTGTGCATCTCAAGGTATGTTCCGTATTTCCCTTGGTATTTCTCTTTGATGGATAATTGGTTTTCGTGTCGAGATGTGATGATGTTACCCGATGGATTTGGGTTGGACAGAGTTAGTAGATTTCATAAAAGTGAGTTATAATGATGTTTTGAGAACCTTGGGTACTGTACGAGATGCGAATTTTGGTAAAGTTATGACGATAAGATTACATTGGCCATATTCTTATTTTGTATTCTCATTGGTATGTAATTATTAATGTGATGTGACGGTTATCATTGTTGGACATTATGGCTGACCCCGTCGTGGGCTTTCTTTTTAGGTTTTTGGGATATCGAGCTTGTAGTAGTCGTGGAGATTTGAGCTTCCTGGAGGATATTGGCTAGGGCATGTTTTTGTGAATTGAGTTTCCTGATCAGTTGTTGTATTCCGCTGCTAGAGTATATTTTTATTGTTTGCCTTTTCTGCTGCGTGAGTATTTTTTTTAAATGGCCTTTTGGTTTCTGGTAACTTGAGTTACTTTGGCAAATCGTTTTCTAAACTATTGAGTTTCGGCTGTTTGGCCTTGTGGTTTCAAATGAGATTTTACAACGGTTTTGTTAAACGGGTTTTGTAAAGTTTTCGAATGTTTTTAAAAGATAGTACCGTCGTTAGCCTCTTGGGCATTTGTAAATATTTGCGAAAAATTTCTTTAGCCTTGTGGGTTCCATCTCGGGGCCCACGGCGTTGTAATATTCCTGGATGGCTCTGGGGGTGTTACAGCCATGCTGCATCAGAACACAACCAAGACCTTGCTTCGACACATCACTGTATATTACAAAATCCTAGGTAGGGTCTGGAATCGTTAACACAGGTGCTGTCGTCAACCTTTTCTTTAATTCTTGGAAACTCGCTTCACACTTATCATTCCATAAGAATTTGTCCCCTTTTCGAGTCAACTTCATCATAGGAGCTACTATCTTTGAGAAGCCCTGGATAAATCTCCTGTAGTAACCAGCTAAACCTAGGAAACTTCGAACTTCATTCGCATTCGTAGGTGCTTGTCAACTGTTTATTGCTTCGATCTTGACTGGATCGACTTCAATCCCCTGAGCGGTCACCACATGACCGAGAAATACTACTCGATCAATCCAAAACTCACATTCTTAAACTTCGCGTATAATTTCTCATTGCGAAGAGTCTCCAATACTATTCTTAAATGTTCCTCATGCTGTTTCTCATCTTTAGAATACACCAAGATATCATCAATGAATACAATAACAAATTTATCTAAGTATTGGTGAAATACTCGATTCATCAAATCTATAAATATGGCTGGGGCATTACTTAGTCCAAAGGGCATGACTACAAATTCATAGTGCCCATATCTTGTCCGAAATGTCGTCTTAGAAATATCATCCTCCTTTATTTTTAATTGATGATACATCTGAGATTGACAATTCTTGTCTTTATGTACCAACTATGTTCACCAGGTATCCTTGACATTTGCCTCTTTTAAGAAATTTAATTACTTTCATGGCAGATATAAACCTATGTGAGGTACAAGTCTTTGCTCCGAAAAATGTAGTCTCCTTATCCCCAGGCAAGACTAGAGTTATTTCTCTCTCATAATATTTAATGATAGCTCGGTACTTTTTCAACCAATCCATCCCTAGGATTATGTCGAAGTCTTTCATATTAATCACGTATAGATCCGCATCCAAGTTATTCTCATTCATATTTATAGGTGTATTTCTAACCATAGAATCAGCACATATTATTTTACCAGATGGTACGCTAACCTCTAAGGGTTATTTTACTCTAATGTCTTTACTTCCAGTTAGAGCATGGAACTTCCTAGACATGAATGAATGGGTAGCGCCAAGATCAAAAAGTACTAATGCATGTATATTAAATAATCACAACATAGCTGTCATTGTATCCGGGTTCCCTTCAAGATCTTTCGTGCTCATGGCAAACACTCATGCCCTACCCCGTAAGTCCGGCCTTCTTTTCCGACTAGGCAATCATAAGATGTATACCCCGATTGCTTGCATCGATAGCATTTTCCCGACTCCGCTGCATACTCCTTCATGGTTCTTTCCACAATTTGTACATGAAGGTTTCTCGGCCTTGAAGTTGGGCTTCGCCTTTCCTTGATTCCGTCTTGCTTATTCGATCCCGACCGGAATTCGACCTCCAGCCTTACCTTGGTTAGGGCCCCGCCACTTCCTCTTTCCCGAGCTCTCAACCCGTTTACGATCCATATCCCGACTCGAGGAAATCTCCGAGCTCTATTGACAGCCGCATAAGATAGATCACCGTGGCTCTTGAGAATATGCCTTATTCCTGGTCGGAGACCATCCAGGAACTTGCGAGATTTTTCCAAGTCAATGGACACAAACTGTGTCGCAAATTGGCTCATGTCGGTAAATTTCCGTTCATACTCGGTCACAGACATTCTTTCTTGCTTGAGATCCCAAAATTCCCGCTGTTTTTGTTCACGATAATGCCTGCACATATCTTTCTCGATTATAACCTTGAACTCGTTCCAAGTTAGGGCTGCACGCTCCTCTTCTGGTCGAGTCCTCCAGTAGCTCTCATATCAGCGGTCAGCTCCTTCCTTAAGCTGATATTCAACACAGATTACTCGTTGTGCATCCGATTAGCCTAAAAGTTCATTCTAACGATCGAATCCATTCTTCCACAAATGTAGGTTCTTCCTTTCCAGTGAATGTTGGGGGTCCGCAGTGACGGAATTGCTCCACCACTTGGTACTGGTTTACAGCAGGTACCTCAACATTGTTTTATTGTTCTCTACGCCCTCCATTCATAGCACCTTCGTTTCCTCCTCTCCCAGTGCGTGCCCGCCTTGGAAACATTTTCCTAATGTTCAAAATTTCGATTACTGGTGAGATTCTACGTCTAGATATTCTTGCAAAATTTTATGAATATAGGCCATACTCGTGACCGGAAATAAAATAAATACACGTGAAATATAATCCCACTATTATATGTATAATTATTTTAAATGGAAAATAAAAGTACAATATTGTACTCATAAATAAGATTGTTAAACACTGGGATGCCAAATCTACGACAATTAATATTAAATAGTCGTATTTTATTCTCCAATATAGATTATAACTTAGTTTGAATTCATGCCGAAGATGCCGAAGCCACACTGGCATCTTCGCTTGGATCTTCTTCTTCCTCTTCATTGTAAACATCATCCGCACTACGCATTCTCGAGCCACATTCGATATAGCTCGGCCGAGAACTCCACAAAGTCGACATGGCGTATCCGAGGTCGAGGTAAAGTCCACCAAATTTAAGAGTAGCGTCCTCGCTCGGAGACTCCAAGCAGGGGGAAGAGTCTCCATAAGCTTTACAACAGCAAGGTAGTCGGAAACTCCATCATGCCTAACATGTACAAATTTCCTCGCCATAGTGTTAATGTGATCGCCTACGTCGTGATGGTATGACCTTTGGTATTCTCGAAAAGTACAAACTCTCGTGCTTCTCAATACCAATGAACATGAAGTTGATTTCCTAGCGGTTAATCTCGTGCGAGCCATCTACTCACATGGATTATTCTATAATGTGTAAATGCATTTACCAATATACAAATAATATCGAACAATAATATTAACTGAGTAGTCAAGCATATCCACAATTTACAAAAAATGAGAATAATCCAAGATATATGCATATCTAAATTTCTGAATTAAAATATGTACCTGTTGAAGCTGGTGAAGTACCGTGGAATGGTATTACTGAATAATATTATCATAGAGAATCATAAACTTCTCTGATACCACAATGTAACATCCTAATACTAATTATAATTAAATATTGAAAACATCCATATTTTTTTTACAACTTTAATTATCTTAATTTAAAAATTTACTTTAAATAAAATAATAACGTGCGGAAGCTATATAATATCACATAAATATCATTTGGAAGAAGAACTATATTTTTTTCTACAAAAATTCAAAGTCAACTTTAGTGACTAAATAAGTTTAAGGAATTAACGAAAACTCCAATTTAAAATGCAACCAAAATATTAAGTACAGAATTTATATTACGTCTAATTACGTAAAATTATACCAACATTCATCATTTATAGAAAATAAGGCAATTGCTAACGTTCGCAAAATATTCAAATTACAATTTGAAAGATTCTTCGTAAATTAAAATATAATTAAAAATATTAAGAGTTCGATAATTATATTGATACCATCTTCCACAAGTACCACGCCCGCTTCATTAACCTGAAAACATTTTAAAAATTCGGCGTAAGCTTGAGCTTAGTGAGGATATACATGTCACATATGAATATATCACGAATAATTGAACACGTAAATATTTCTGTTCTATTTTTACGTGTATTTCTACACGGAGTACTCGGAGCCCGGAGGCGATCTTAGCCCGAAGGCTAACTGAGCCCGAGGGCTAAATGTTCTGTGTACTGGAAGTATAATTTTTCTGTTCTGTCTGTATGACATGATAAATCACATCATAATTTATAATTTATGCCAAATAACATGTAATATACATACGAGATATGTAATTTTTGTAACACCCCCAAAACCATATGGGAATATTACACGCCGTAGACCCTCTTTTCGTGAGGATCTACCAGGCTAAACCTTACAGGACGACCAAATGCTTGCCCTGCCAGGGTTAAACAATGAAATAATACAGACCGTTAAGGTCACTTACACATGAATACACGGACCGATGAGGTCACATAACTCAATCAACATAACTAACTTTATACAACATTACCCACACAGGGGTCGACACACAATACAGCGGAAGACTGAAATCAACCCTGACAATACAACTTAACTTTATCAACTCTCAACTCTTGATTAGTATCGTAGCTCGTCACTTCCTATGCCAATCCTGTGACTGCTCCCCGGAACCTGCATGTACCTGGATTCAAAAACAGACATCCACCCCCAATTACTCGGGGGTTAGTAAAACTCCACTATTTTACTAGTGCATATATCAAATCATACGAAATGTAACGAGCGGATATTAACCATGAATCAAATTCAATAACCAAGTACCAAAACATTCCGAGAAGTTTTAATAAGGGAAAAATAAGCTATGAAGCATTTGAAAGTAAGATCATCCTCTCGGGGATTTTTAGGATCTCAAAACCTTTTAAGACCTCAAGTCCTGATTTGGAAAACCTTTTAGAAAACCTTAGGGTTCCAACCCAAATCCGATTCGCATTTCGGTAATTTACAATACGAAAACATTTCCAAAATCTCGTGGGGCTTGGCCCAACATTCCTTTCTTGAAAACTTCATTTTCAAAACTTAGATGATCAAAACATATTCATGACTCTGTGATCTCCTGCCACGAGTCTCCGTAGGTTCGACAACCCGCACGAAAGGAAACAAAAACATCAATCACCACAACTAGTCCTGACCCCATGAACCTGTGCCACGTGTCACCGTAGGTTCCGCCGAACCCGCACGGTTGGAATTGACACGTCAACCATAACAACTTGCCCGACCCCGTGAACTCGTGTCACGTGTCACCGTAGGTTCCGTCGAACCCGCACGGTTGGACGTCTTGTGTCCCGATCCGATGGACTGTGCCATGAATCATCGTAGGCCTCGCTGCACCCACACGATTGACTCAAAGACCACACACTAAGTTCTGATCCCATGGACCTATGCCATGAATCCTCGTAGGCCCCTTCGAACCCACACGAGTGAACTTAGCGTTCCAGCAAACAACATTCACATTCACATTACACCAACACGCACACAATCAATCAATCATCTTGTCTATTACAATTTCACACAACTAGTACTTAGCCCGAAGCCGACATTACAACCAATACAAGCTTTACACAACCAAACACATATAACCCAATATTATCATCCAAATCCTCGATGAATCAGTGTCACATAACTCACAATCAATACCTATAACACGGTACGCATCCAAGTGTACAATCGACCAGTATAGATACATTTCCAAGTTTATCACAAATAACCATAATTCATTCCTTTCAACACATAGTCATATTCACAGGGTACAAAATGTATAAGTAAGATACTTGCCTCGATAGTCGGCACCCGAATATTCCTACGAACACGGCACACCCCAGAAAAACCCCGAACACCTACAATCCTCCGTGAAGTCCAATGGAAACACGATTACTATGAGAATAACAATTGGAAACAAAGGAAAACACGATCACGAATCAAAGGGAACCCTTTGAGACATTTAATCGGATACTAAATATTCAAGGTTCCTTAGAAAACCAAAAATCCCGATTGGTTTCCAACGAACTCGAAATACGGATATACAATCCGTAGAACATGTCCAAAACAATGTTTATACAACAATTAATTGATCAAAAATGGATTGGAATCGGAATTAAAAGGAAAATCCGCAAAATCATCAAAAACAAGGGTTCAAGCCAAAATACCTCGATTCAACGAAGAACACGGATTGGATGATGATACAATCAACTAGGATGCTCCAAAACACCTTGGAATGGAAGAAAATTAGCCCAGGTAGCGAACCCTAGTCGCCACGTCTCAAAACCGCGGAGGAAGAAGAAGAAATGAAAAAGATGCAGATTACTGACTGCTTTTGGGATAACAAATACCCTGTATCGAAACAGCCAGGATAAATCAATCCCTGTATCGAATAGTATTGATAAGAGGTTTTGACATATATGCCAATTCTCAATACAGTAAGGAAACTGTATCGATAAGTTAAAGTGTCAACCTGTATCGAAGGCCTGTCACAGATCCATCATATAGTGGAACTTTTCAGTACAGCAAAGAAGTCTTATAAAGATCAAGTATGGAAGCTGTCTCGAAGTGTTAATACGTAATCCTTCCATACATCTCTCAACAGGACAAAGAAGGAATCTTCAGTTCTCACTAGAAGTCAAGTCCCGTTGATAAAGAAGTATTTAAATACTAAAAGGATAAAGTATTTAAATACTGTCAGTCAACAGATCTTCAAATCCCGCTAAATCCGGATCTTGCTTTTCATCCCGTTGGAACGGAATCTTTCTCAAAGGATTTATCCCAACGGATATATTTCAGAGACTATATATATCTCCAGAGTTTGAAGATTGAAGACTACTGAACTACTGAACGATCAAGCTTACAAAGAAATACTCAGAGCAAAACATATCTCCAAAACTTACTGCAACTCAGATCTAAGAGATATACAGTGCTCAACATCTTGAACAACACTTCATCAGCTAGAAGCTCATAAAGTCAAAGTTGTTGTTCATACCCTGTTCTATCCTTTGAACAAACTCAGATCAGCCCTGTGTGGACTGAGTAATCGTTGCTTCTCCGGAACTGTGTGTGAAGGAATTGCATCGAAGAAGACGAAGCTTCACAAATGTGTGTGAAGAAGTCAGTCAAGCATTAGCTCAAACCAATCTGTGTGAACGGTTGAAGCTAAGATCTTTATATCAATCTGTGTGAATGATATATTGATTGTGTGTTGTTATAATTACGTAGTTGTGTACGTAGTAATTATAATAAACTTTTTACTCCTGTGTGGAGGACCAGTGGACGTAGAGGGGTTTACCTCGAACCACTTTAAATATTGTGTTATTTACCTTCTGCCTTACTTGTTTTAATTACTGTGATTATTTAAGTATATACTGCACATCGAGTTGCTGTATCCATAGCAACTTACTGTATTTAAGACTTCCGCTACGCACTCAGATTTATAATCAGTACAGCTTGTTGTTTAAACTACTTCCCAAGTTGTATCCAGTATACTTAGTGGCCAACAAGTGGTATCAGAGAAGAGATCAAAAGTAGATATTTCATTAAGATTGCAAGATACACGCATAGCTGTGGTCTTAATGTCCCATCGGGTAGGGAGAGAGCTGAAAATTTTTAAATTCTTCTCCTTTTGGGTATAAATTTTGCCCAAAGCTTCAAGTTCACCAACAATACCAGTGAATCTGAGGTCAAGTTCCTCAAGTGTCTCAGTTGGTTTCATTTCAAAAGATTCAAATTCTTGAGCCGGCTTTGAAATTTTGTTTTCTTTTGAGAGCTCAGTTCCCTCACAAATCATCTTGAGTTTATCCCAGATTTCCTTGGCTGATTTACAACTCTTTACCTTCGAGAACGTGCCTTTGTCAAGAGTGACAAATAACGCGTTCTTAGCCACATTGTCGACACTAGTACAAAAAGTCATATAGGCCACATTTAGAAAACGTGTCCATAGTCTTTTAGCCATGGATTTTTTTTACTCTAAAACTGTTACCGTAGGTGGCGTAACAAAAGGGTACCTCTACGGATACACCCACTTTGAGTGACTATTTCACATTAATTTTCGTAGCTGTTCCTCTGTAACCGTGTCTATACAATACCCCCTTTTTATTTGTAGGTAAAGCATTTGTTCCATAACCATAGCCATAGGATCCTTACCGACACACAGTTTGATTTTTAGTAGCTATTGTTTTCTTTTTGGATACTGAAAAATTATAAAGGGTGGTCGTATTTTTCCTTTTAGATCTTGAAAAATTGTAAAAGGTGGCGCTTGTTTTCCTTTTGACACCGAAAATTTATAAAAGGTGGTCGTTGTTTTTCTTTTGGACACCGAAAATTGTAAAAGGTCGTCGTTGTTTTCCTTTTCGACACCGGAAGATTGTAAGAAGTGGTTGTTTGTTTTCTTTTTGGTCACCGAAAATTATAAAAGGTTGCCATTGTTTTTATTTTGATACCGAAAATTTGTAAAAGGTGGCCATTGTTTCCCTTCGACACCGAAAATTGTAAAAGCCGACCGTTATTTTCCTTTTCGACACCGAAAATTTATAAAAGGTGGTTGTTATTTCCTTTTGGACACCGAAAATTTATAAAAGATGGCCGTTGTTTTATTTTTGACACCGAAAAATTATAAAAGGTGGTCGTTGTATTCCTTTTGAACACCGAAAAATTGTAAAAGGTGACCGTTGTTTTCCTTTTCGACACCGAAAAATTGTAAAAGTCGGCCGTTGTATTCTTTTCGACACCGAAAATTTGTAAAAAGGTGGTCGTTATTTTCCTTTCGACACCGAAAATTTATAAAAGGTGACCGTTGTTAATTTCCTTTTCGACACCGAAAATTTGTAAAAGATGGTCGTTGTTTTCCTTTTGGACACCGAAAAATTATAAAAGGTGGTCGTTGTATTCCTTTTCGACACTAAAAATTGTAAAAGGTGGCCGTTGTTTTCCTTTTCGACACCGAAAATTGTAAAAGGTGGTCGTAGTTCATCCATTGGCCACAATTTCACATCTAAAAGGTGGTCGTAGTTGTCCGTCGGCCACGGTTTTACATCTAAATGGTGGTTGTATTTCATATTCAGCCACAAGAATGCAGTATTGGCCACCTATTTTATCGAGTCTTTAAGGACCTATTTGCCACCTACTTCTAATGTGTAACATAAACTCATTAACAACAATTGATGCAAAATTGATCCAATTTTTTATTACTCATATGATAAAAAGTTAAATGTCTTGATCAGATAAATGAAATATGTCTAAAAAACAATAAATCAACTGTCTTGATCCAAAAAAATTAAACATTAAACGCCTACAAAAGCACGACTATTTCTCTTATTTTAACTAGGCTATAGTCTTGATTCTCTTGCTCGTTCTCGAGGCTTCAATATCCCGCTGCTCATATCGAAGCTTTCTTCTTCTTCTTAATCTTCTTAGTCTTTTCAACCGTCTTCCGGCTATCATCATGTTGTTGATCGGAGCTTTCAAGTGTCCTCGGTTGTCATCATTGTCATCATGTTCTTGATAAGAGCTTTCAAGTATCTTGTGGTTGTCTTCGAATGGCTTCCTCTGTATGTAGCAAAAAGGTATTTTATGATGTACATATGCATAGACAAAGGTTTTAACAAAATATACTTGAAGTTGTGGAGTAAATCAACTTACGAGAGAGATTGATCACCCATTCTTTTGGCCATGCTACCAAACTATTTTTAGCATCCTCTACTGTTTTAAATTCTTGTGTTATGTAGGGTAAACCTGCATTTGGATGTATTGGTTCATCAATCCAAACTCTGAAGCAATCTTCTTCAAGATCAACTCCATGTATCTTCTGTTTTGGAGACGAGTCCAGAATAACACATCCATTTGCAACAATGTTTATTTGTCGGCCATGTGCCAATTTGCATTTTTCAGTCTGCAAACAGGGCTAATACATACAAGTCAGAACATAGAAAAAAAATCATACCATGAAAAATTTGTTCATATAAGAATTTTTGAAACAACCATTCAAACAACAAACTTCATCTGATATGTTGGAATGTGATTAAATCACTGAAGAAGCACTCTTACGTCCCATTCATGATTGGTTGGGGGAGAACCGAAATCCCCTAGTATATGAAAGATTGAAAAAGTGCTTTCGTTGTTGTGGAATAATAAGCCTTCGTATCGGTTAACAAAGAGCGCCACAACATAACAAAGCTTCCATTCCAAGTTTAGGAACCTAGTCATTCTAAGAAGATCAATCGGCCAAAATAACCATGAGCGTCTACGATATTTTAAGTTTCTTACTCTTGACCAAACTTGGCAAAGCTGAATCACGTAAATGCAAGGCCTGAAATGCTACATCCCTGGGGCGGCTTGAAGTTGTTCTATTATAAATAATAAAGAAAGGCAAGAACCTATCTTCATTGGTGACACCCTTATTGGGTAGATCATATCAGATCAGAACACATGTTTCCTTATATACGACATAGCAACATATAACAGTGTGCCGTTACAAGAAGAATCAAATAACTCCTGTTGTTGGACATACATATAAGAAGAAAAACATTCGACATGTTAGTATCTCAGAAGTTGTCGCCTTATCACAACACTCAAGTCAACATCAGTATATAATTTATATTTACCATAGTTTAAATGCTGCCATAAAGAATTAAATACTTTCAGAAAGAACATACCCTTGGGAATTCCTGGCCTTCGGTTGTAGACTGACATCTAACACGCATATAAGACATGTCTTGAGTAGGGGATTCCTGTGTGGTAACGGGAGACACCGGCCTAGCTCCATTAGAATGCTGGCTAGATGTAGGAGATCCATGTGTAGTTGCAGGAGTTGAGTGATGGGTCTTTGTAGATTTCTGAAGAGTACATGCAGTAAACATTTTGAAGAAATATTAGGTGCTGAAATATTGATTAAAAATCCCATAACATTCAATAAAAACAAGCATTCAATAAGAAAATCATACTTTATAATGTATTTAATTGCATATACAGGAAGCATGACATTGTAATACTTTGCTTACCCGTTGCTTTTTGGTAGTGGAAGCTTTCTTTTTCAATAATCCTTGAGAATTCAGCTTAGATAATAATTTGCTCATCATTTTTCCTTGTTGAGCCATTTTTTCCATCATATTCTTCATTTGTTCATCATTCTTCTCTTTCTCCCTCTGGTTCTCGCGCCTTTCATCATCTAATTGTTTCTTCAGTTCAGCAAGGCTCTCCTTGGATGCTCCTCTTCGTGGCATGTGCCGCAGTTTGTTGAGTCACTCCTTTGCCCGCACATCTTACATGCCCAGGACGTTCTTTGCCAAACACATGTGTGACGGAATCAACACCTAGTTCTTTATTTAGTGTTCCATCTTCCGACTTCTTATCAAACTCCTCCTGTGCACAAAATAGAGAAGCGAGTATTAATCAAGTAATATAAACTTCAACTGTTAATTTTACCTCGATATACTAATTTTCCCTATATTTAGTATAGGGAAAATCAATTCCACTTCATGATTGACAACTTAACATAGCAAATCTATCATAGCAATAGATATAAATTCTATGATAAAAACAGAGAAAATAGGACATTGCATTAGTAGGTAGTTTATAGGAAGATTAACACCACCGTTGATTCACTACTTCCTAAAACATCAAATATAAGAAAGAGAAGCAGGAGCCGAGGTGAAAACTTCACAAATACGCTTCTTTGATTCTTTCACCAAGATAACACACACACGGAATTCAAATTCAAAGATGGACTATGAAAAACCTATAAATATCTGTGATACTTGAATCAAAATACGATTCTAATATGCACCCAACCTCAAACAGCTTACTTGAATCAAAATACTGATTCTAAAATACCGATTCTAATATACTTGAGATCAATTAGTCGATACTAAGGATACACTACCGCTACTAATAAAGATACTAGAATGTATACTAATCAAGAATGTTTAAGCAATAAATAGATGGATAGGTAGTTTCGGTCATCTTACAAGTCGCTTTTGCCTTTTCCCGAACCTCGTCATCAGAATATTCACCACGTGGATTTCGACGTGCCATCCTCCACAAGAGAGACCGCGAAGGATTGTCATCATCTTCACGAATCACTTTATCTTTTTTCTAGTAATTCAACACAGGCCAAATATTACATATATACTCTACTTTTCATGTCATGGATTAAATTCAACACAAAATAAACAACACTAGATATAATCTTTGACTAAGCACTAGCTAACAAGGTGTATGTCAGGACTTACTAATTTTTCAACCAACCCCGCGTATCCTCTTCTTCCCATCCTATGTTCATATTTGTGGTTCGCACGCGCCGTAACTCCATCATCGGACAATTTCTGGGCACGTAGATAAATAACTACATTCAGCAGCAAACTTCGAGACTAAAAAATGACATTAATGTGATTATAAAATTAAAGAGTGAAATATACAACCTTGCATTTCGGAGAGAGTCGGAATTTTACGAACTCGTCCCAATGTTCTTGCTTCAAAAATACACGATATTTTCTAGGGACTTTTTGGAATTTCGCTGGTTTACCCAAATTGGGCTGTATAAAATTTGCGTACAGTTTTCTTCTAAAATTGCGCAAGTGTACACCAAGATGGCTAATCATTTTTTTTTTCATGGTCTCCTCAATTTCATAAAAGCGCTACCAGAATACGAATGGCAGGTAAGTGACAAATAACTTAATAGAAATGAGTAGCATATATTATTGTATTGAACTTGAATGTTGAAATCAATAAATTACGTACCAATATTTGCTCCCACAACTTTTCCTTCAACTCGGGGGGCACCTTCTTCCACTCCAAGTACCGAAGCCCAACATCTCGACGTACCAACACTCCCATATAACTTGCAATTTCTGATGCATATTCCCCCGTAAATCGGCCCAGGTTATCAAATTCAACCACATGTTTCTTGCCATCCCAATTTTTAGTTAGTTTCAACATTCTTGACAATCCCCGAACCTCCTTCTTCTCTTCCTTCTTCTCTTTAGACATTGTTTTATCTTGATCCCCTGTGAATTGAGGTGATCTTTCTATAACTTCAGTGTTAGTCACTATCCCTTCATGTTCATCATTCCTGGAAGTTTAAACCCAAAAACAAGTTATGTCATTATTGCAAAATGATGGTGTAAGAGTAAACTTCGATATTCAAGTCCAAAACAAACTAATACAAGCAAGACAGTATATTTACCGTAGTATTACCAAGAAGTTCATCGTGATTCATCGAATCACGCTATAGTAACCATTCTCCAAAGTCATATCCACTATTGGTTCGGTCTCAAGTCATCATTGTCATAATCGACTCTTCACTTGACGCCATATCGAATGCATAATAGCGAAATTAACTCATCATAAAGTACTTCATAATAACAATCTAAATCAGAAAAAGAACTAAACTCATTAAAAACCATCTTAATCATAAAATCCACAGACATTATCAAACATAAATGATAAAAGAAGAATAAATTGAAACCAAATCACATTCCTGACTTGATCGGTTTTGACATATCCAAGGTCATAAATGTTACAGAAACGTAGTTAGTTCAAATGTTGGTTTCAAGGTTTTAAAGTAATCAGCCTCTTAAGTTAATAACAATAATAATGGGGCTCTTTTGGGTAATGCACTAGTAATTCTACCATTAATATTCACAACTCCTACTCCCCTAACGGTGAATTAACAATCGACCCAAATAAACAATATGTATGAAACTTTATCATTAGATAAATGCCCTCGCCAAGAAGCCTAGGACCCGATCGCCTTCCCAAGCAATGTGAAGAACATAACAAAAATCCAATCAAAACATATAATAGCTTCATCTGAACCAATCATATAGCATTTCTTTACAAATGAGAAACTTAAAATCACCAGAATCACCCCGAAATAAAGTTCTTACTAGACCTACAAAATGTGGCATACATAATACAAGATTTTAATGTAATCTAGAAATACCGTAACAATCAACAATAACACACCACACCGCTTAATAACCCGTGAAACTATTTAACCAAGAAAAAAATGAAAGAACAAAGTTGCATATCAAGTATAATGCAGACAGACACTTCAATAAGTCCGGCTTGCAAAGAACCTACATCCTCCTAAAATTCTAATTCAAACATACTACTTTAACATGTAAATGAGTTCCCTAAGACATCGCATTTGAATTAAATGCCTACGTGAAACCCAAATCGGCACTTATTCTCTATTTCCTCAGCTCTCGACACACCATGAGTTAAAATATCACACTTAGCCGTTAATAAACTTCAGGGAAGTTCGTTTTTGTGAAGAACAGGCTCACAAAAATGTATGCACATATCAAAATACAATGAAAAATCAAACTACGTGTTGCTTATAGCAACACAAAAATGTATCAGAGCATATTCACATGGTATATGGTCATCGTTACTGGTTAAGGGTACATACACTTCTATACAGATATGTTTCCAGAACTCGAGTAAGTACTAACTGTTTTATAATGGGTTCTCCACAGACATGATTAGAAAAAAAGTAAATTATGATAGTGCAACTCAGACTTCTAGTAGTGATAACTCAACTTTTGTCCAAACTGAGTAATTAGCATAATTCTAAATAGATAAAAAGCTTAAAACATCCTTGAATCACCAAAATTACAAATCAAGACTACCATAACTTCTGTCCATAAAACACAACTAAAATCATAATTTTTTTGTGCAGATAGAGCATTTGAACAGACTTCCAATACAGTTTGCCAAACCCTAAATGTATGTTAAGGGAAACACCAATATAGACAAACAATAATCAAGATCAGCCAAACCCTAAATCAATTGCTCAAAACTAAACTATTTTTGGAATAAAAACATGTTATTTGTCTACAGAGAAAATGAATACCTTCGCTTATACATAGAAAATGAATACCTTTGTCTGAAATTTGTACTAGTTGAACTCAGAACACAAAGCGGGAATAATCCCGCCCAAACAGACTTCATCTTGATTTCAACCCGCCAAAAAAGGGTTCAACCAAGATTATTTTCGCGGTTATTCCGATTGCAGATCTTCTATCCATGGGTGGCGTGATTTCTTCCAACAGATTTCTGAATTTATCAAGGTTTCCTAATTTTCTGCAAGAAAATGAGAGAAACTCGTTTGTTGTTAGGGCAGCGATATGCGGTTGAGAGGGATCCGCCGAAGGAGATTAAAGAATACGCGCATAACGTTTTTTATTAAATTAAAAATCTAAAATTAATATATTTGTTAATATTAGGGAAAAAAAGCTTGACTGAAAAAAAATAATTGTGATGCAATGTAGTCACTGACTTGAGTTTATTTTAGGATAATGATATTTACACTCCATTTTTCTCTATTTTGCTATTTTAATATATTTTAAATATTTTTATATTATTTATTTGTATTTGGCATTTTCCTAACAAAATTAAAGAATGAAAATTGAGAAATATTAATAATGGAGTGTTAATAATTAATAGGCCGACTGTTTATGCAGAAAAATTAATAATCATAATATTAGTGTTTGTATAATACACATGATCTTGAATAGTTAATGCTATGAGTAATATTATAGTTTGTGACTTATATAATCATACTAAGATAACCTCATAATATCTGATAAAATTAATCAAAGTACAATTGCTTTTTGACAATTACAAATTACGTAAAATCATTTATCATACTCATTTTCTTTTATAGATTGTCGATCTCGGCTAGAACCTCCTATATTTATGTCAATGCCATTTTATTTAAGTTGGCTAGTTTATTAATTTTTTACTCAAATTGATACACCACTCTCAATAATTATTAACACTCCCTTTGTTAATACTTATCATTTCTCATTATTTAATTTTGCTAGAAAGGTGCAAAATACAAAAATTGAATGTAGAAATATTAAAAATATATTATAGTGTTAAGAAAAAGAAAAATGGAGTCTAATTGTTAATAGGAGATAGAAAACCAGAGTGCAAATATCACTCCCCTTATTTTATTGATATGATATTGAGCAAAATCGAATGACGAGGAATATAATCGATTCAAAACTAGTAAATTGAGTTTGTTCAAGTGATATCAAGCAAAATCGAATGTCAAGGTATGACATCGATTCGTAAGTAGTAAATTTGAGCTTGTTCAAGTAATATGGAGAAAATCGAATGACGAGGAATGAAATTTTTTAGTAACTAGTAAATTCGAGGTTGTTTAAGTAATATGGAGCAAGTCGAATGACGAAGAATGAAATTAGTTAGTAACTAGTAAATTCGAATTCGTTCAAGTAATATGGAGCAAATTGAATGACGAAGAAATTTGTTCATAACTAATAAATTTAAGTTCGTTCATGTAATATTGAGCAAATCGACTGACAAGGAATGAAATCGGTTCATAACTAATAAATTTGAGTTTCGTTCAAGTAATATCGAGCAAAATTAATTGATGAGGAATGAAATCAGTTCATAACTAATAAATTTGAGTTTGTTCAAGTAATATTGAGCAAAATTGATTGACGAGGAATGAAATCAGTTCGTAACTAGTAAATTTGAGTTCGTTTAAGTAATATGGAGCAAATCTAATAATGAGAAATGAAATTTCTTTGTAACTAGTAAATTTGAGTTCGTTCAAGTGATATCGAGCAAATTTGAATGACATGGGATTAAATCGATTCATAATGGTAAACTTGAAGTTGTTACATGAGATGGAATTGGTTCATAATGGTAAATTTGAGTTTGTTCAACTATCCTCGAGCAAATTTGAACGACACGAGATGGAATCGATTCTTAACTAGTAAACTTGAGTTTGTTCAAGTGATATCAAGCAAAATCGAATGTCAAGGTATGACATCGATTCGTAACTAGTAAATTTGAGCTTGTTCAAGTAATATGGAGAAAATCGAATGACGAGGAATGAAATTTTTAGTAACTAGTAAATTCGAGGTTGTTTAAGTAATATGGAGCAAGTCGAATGACGAAGAATGAAATTAGTTAGTAACTAGTAAATTCGAGTTCGTTCAAGTAATATGGAGCAAATTGAATGACGAAGAAATTTGTTCATAACTATTAAATTTAATTTCGTTCATGTAATATTGAGCAAATCGACTGACAAGGAATGAAATCGGTTCATAACTATTAAATTTAAGTTCGTTCATGTAATATTGAGTAAATCGACTGACAAGGAATGAAATCAGTTCATAACTAATAAATTTGAGTTTCGTTCAAGTAATATCGAGCAAAATTAATTGATGAGGAATGAAATCAGTTCATAACTAATAAATTTGAGTTTGTTCAAGTAATATTGAGCAAAATTGATTGACGAGGAATGAAATCAGTTCAGAACTAGTAAATTTGAGTTCGTTTAAGTAATATGGAGCAAATCTAATAATGAGAAATGAAATTTCTTTGTAACTAGTAAATTTGAGTTCGTTCAAGTGATATCGAGCAAATTTGAATGACATGGGATTAAATCGATTCATAACTGGTAAACTTGAAGTTGTTACATGAGATGGAATTGGTTCATAACTGGTAAATTTGAGTTTGTTCAACTATCCTCGAGCAAATTGAACGACACGAGATGGAATCAGTTCTTAACTAGTAAACTTGAGTTTGTTCAAGTTACCTCGAGCAACTTTGAACGTCACACGGTGGAATTAGTTAGTAACTAGTAAATTTAAGTATGTTCAAGTAACATCGAGCAAAATTGACTGATATTAAATTCAAAGAGTACAACCTCTCCAATCAAGCTTTGATGCAGAGATCCAGGCGCTTGCTGTTGGGCTGATTTTGGCTTCCCAGAGATCAAGATATGTTTGGATTGAACTTGATGCTGCTGCTGTGGTGACCCTGCTTTCATCTGGCCATCGGGGCTCTTGGCAGGTTCGTCACACCCTTATGCGTATCCGACACATTCTCCGAGACATTCAGTACAGAGTCACCCACATTTTCCGAGAGGGCAACAAGCCGGTTGATTATCTCTCTGAGCTCGACGTATCGTCCCTCGGTATTCAGACTTATACGTATGATACTGCTCCTCCGTTTCTTCTCTCTCTTATACGGATGGACCAACTTGGCTACCCTTCTTTTAGATTTAGGCAGTATTTTATCATTTGATTTATTGCTATGGGCCCGCACATTAGCCCACATTTTTAGTTACTAGGATCCGGATTATGGCCCATTTTTGGTCATAGTTCGGGACAGATTGCTTGTACAGTTGTACTTTCGATATTATATTAATTATTTTTATCATTATTTAATAAGACTATTCATTAATTAATTAATCATCCAATAATTAATTAATGATAATAAAGTTATAATTATACAATATTAGTTATTGTTTAACTAATCAAAATTAAAGCAACTAAAGTGACTGTTAAACTAACTATTTCTTTCCAACACCATCAATCTAATATGGGCCGTCATAAAATTTAAACTTTTTATTTGGGCATCCTCATATCATAACCTAAATACTAGAGAGAGCTAGTTCCTCCCGTTGATCCGATCGATCCGAACCTCATATCCTACGAGAAAAGAAATTCCGAATCAGGAAAGATAGAGACTCTCTTCTCTCGTGATAACAAGCAAGCTAACATGTCTGACTAAAAAAGACGAATGAAAGAAGAAAATAATTAATAATAACTATGAATTTATAATATAAAAATTACAATAGCTAATTATAGAATGAGCACTTACGGAAAAAAAAAAGAACGAGCACTTAGACTCAATTTGAGAGAGAGTTCTTGTTGAGAGTAACCCCCAATTTGAAACGCTTCTCAAGTTGAGAGTGAGAGAAGTTCGTCCAAGGGCAAGCGTAAATTTGAGAAGTGTTGATGGTTGCCGCACGACCTTTGGAAAAGAGGATATTTTGTTTAGGTAATTTCATAAAACCCTCAACTTGTTTCATTTCTTTTAATTTTAGGGTTTCGATTTTTCTACCGATTTGTTGTCTCGTTGTTATGTATCGTAATGTATCTAGTTATGTATCTACCATTGTATCTCGGTTATGTATCCGTATGATGTCGATTTTGTTTGCCTTTGCCTGCTTTGAGGTTGGGTGCATATTAGAATATGGTATTTTGATTCAAGTATCATGTATATTTATAGGTTTTTCATAGTCCATCTTTGAATTTGAATTCGTGTGTGTGTTATCTTGGTGAAAGAATCAAAGAACTGTATTTGTGAAGTTTTCACCTCGGCTCCTGCTTCTCTTTCTTATATCCGATGTTTTAGGAAGTGATGAATCAACGGTGGTGTTAATCTTCCTATAAACCGCCTACTAATGCAATGTCCTATTTTCTCCTGTTTTTATCATAGAATTTATATATATTGCTATGATAGATTTGCTATGTTCGTTGTCAATCATGAAGTGGAATTGATTTTTATCCTACACATGAAGCGGTTGTCGACATGTCGGACTTTATGTGTGTTTGAGAATGGACAAAGCATGGATGAGAACCCCTAGAACGTCAAAATCATATGAAGACGGAGTCGCGGCATTTCTGCGGTATGTCGCCAACCATCCGAAGGAGGAGGACGAGACAGATGAGGAATTTCTTATGCCATGTCCATGTAAATATTGCTTAAACCACTATGCATTACCAATTCTCGAGGTAGATGAACATTTATTCTCTAAGGGATTTGATCCAACCTATACTAATCGGACTAAGCATGGGGAAAAAGACGAGGCAAGTAATAGTAGCTGTTGACGTCAACAATGGTCACCCACTAATCAAGATTTTGGAATGGGAATTCCCACCGATGCCCCATACACTATAGAAATGGTTGAAGCCGCAGAAGGTTTCGCAGAGGACCCTGAGAAGTTTAAAAAGATACTTGAAGATGCTGAAAAGCCCCTATACAAAGGATCTCGTAACTTTACAAAGTTGTCTGCAATTGTTCAGCTGTTCAACTGGAAGAGCAAGCACGGAGCATCCGACATGTTCTTTGATGAACTATTACCCTTGTTAAAGAAAATGCTCACTGAAGAAGGTAATGTAATGGTGAAAAATACATACGAGGCTAAGAAAATAATGAAATCAATGGGCTCAGGTTACACAAAAATACATGCTTGTATAAATGAATGCATTCTTTATAGAGGCATGTACAAGGATGAAAAGGTGTGTCCTACTTGTAAGGCATCGAGATGGAAAGTTGACAAGCAAGGAAAAGTGTACGAGGGTGTTCTAAAAGGTATTGTGGCACTTCCCCATCATTCCAAGATTCCAGGTTGTTTCAATCAAAGCAAATGGCGAAAGATGTTATATGGCACCATACCACTAGAAAAAGAGATGGTGTATTGCGTCACCCACAGACTCACAAGCATGGAGAGTGATAGATGACAAGTTCCCGTAAATTGCTAGTGATCCAAGAAATCATGCGGCTAGTCAAGCTTTACTGATGGAGTTGATGTAAACAAAGGAACCAAAGCTCGCAGCAGTGTGGCCCGTTTTAGTTGTGATCTACAACCTTCCACCGTGGCTCGTATGAAAAGAAAATTCATCATGTCATTACTTATAGATGGTGCGCTGGTAACAACATCGATGTCTATTTAGAAGTTTTAGTTGAGGAGCTTCAACTCTTATTCGAAAAAGGAATCGTAACATGGGATGCATATTTACAAGAAATGTTTACTCTACATGCGGTTGTATTATGGACAAGAAGCGATTACCCGGCTCTTGGTACACTACAGGGTTGCCCTTACTCTGGATACAAAGGTTGTGTGGTGTGTCAGAGAAAAACTCACCGTGTTAGACTTCCTTTCTCAAGAAAATAGAGTTATCGTGGTCATAGAAGATTTCTACCATATGATCATCCATTCGAAGCTAGAAGAAGGCGTTTAATGGAGAACAAGAGTGGGGCACACCCGTAACCAATGACCGGTGAAGAAATATACGAAGAGGTAAAATGTATAGAGAATTCATGGGGAAAGGGAGGGAAGGGTACTCAAGTGGATTGCGTGTGCTATGCCCTAAAAGGTGGAAAGATGAAGCGCATCAGAGAACATCAAAGCAAGCGGCAAGTCAAATGGGAAGACAATGAAACCATCTACCGGAAAAGATGCAACATATGGCACGACGCCTTCGACATCGGAGATATAACGTTGTCCAAAGATTGTATAGATTTTATGCACGTCGAAAAGAATGTGGGTGAGAGTCTAGTTGGAACATTGCTGCACAACAAGCATACGAAAGATGGGTTAGAAGCCGATCGATTTGGTGCATTTTGGGATAAGACCGGAGTTGGTACCTAAGACAGATGACAAAGGAACAACTCTTCCCGCAAAGATGTTACACATTAACCAAGGAAGAAAAAGATAAGTTCTTAGAAACATTATCCGAGATAAGGGTTCCGAAGGTTATTGTTCGAATTTTGCCACCCTTGTGAATCGAAAAGAGCGTAAGTCGACCGGACTTAAATCACATGACTATCACATGCTTATACAACAATTTTTGCCCATTGCGATTCGATCAATTATGCCCAAACCGTGAGATATGCAATTATCGTTTTGTTTCTTCTATAGGTCAATATCCGCCAAAGAAATCATCGTGGAAGAGATAGATAAGTTGCAAAGTGATCTCTCGTGTGACGTTATGCTTACTAGAGAAGTACTTCCTTCCATCATTTTTCGACATTATGATTCATTTAATCGTGCATCTTGCCAGAGAAGTGAAATTATGTGGTCTGTATGCTTTCGATGGATGTATCCATTCGAAAGGTGTATGAAGGTTATCAAAAAC
This sequence comes from Orobanche coerulescens, assembly GCA_033398695.1. Classification (NCBI taxonomy): domain Eukaryota; kingdom Viridiplantae; phylum Streptophyta; class Magnoliopsida; order Lamiales; family Orobanchaceae; genus Orobanche; species Orobanche coerulescens. The sequence goes on from JAWKAU010000029.1 coordinate 420,147, forward strand.
ATGTGCGAAATGTAAATAAACCTTGTGGATGCATTGCTGAAGAGAATGTTGCAGAAGAAATAATTGAGATCTATAGTGAGTACCAAAAAAACATGAAGACAATTGGTATTCCACTTGACAGACATAATACATCTCACACGGGTGAAGATTCTAAAACTATTATGGAGGGAGAACCACTATCATGTGGAGAACCGTGTATAGTTAGTCCTGAACAATTATCGCAAGCACATCTCTACATAATGCAGAATACGTCTGAAATTGAGCCTTATATCGAGTGAGTAATAATTTTCTTTAGTTTTCACTTATTTACTTTTTTCTACACAAATTAACATTCTTCAATGTATTGGTCAGGAGACACAAGCTCCATTTGAAAAAAGAAAATCCTGCCAAAAGGCAAGCATGGTTGGAGAAAGAACACGCTATTACCTTTGCCGAATGGTTACGCAAGGAGGTAAGAGTTTGTAGAAAAGATTGTGTTTGCTATGATATATTGCTTGAGCTGAAAACTCTTAGTTGTAATGAATTCAGGTCGAGGGAAAGTTGGCTGTATCTAAAGAAAATATCTCAGAGAACTTAAGGTGGATAGCACACGGCCCACACTACGAGGTAAAAAAATATGTTGTATATCGCATCAATGGATACCTATTTCGTACAAAATCTCGTGAAGGTAGAATTCACTAGAATAGCGGCGTTAGCGTCGATGCAGATGACATGCACATTTCTAGAGATGATGGTGTAACATATGGTAAAGCGTCTTATTATGGTGTTTTACAAGAGATTTGGGAGTTAGATTACTGTATAAGAAAAATTCATCTTTTCAAGTGTGATTGGGTTGATAATAAACGTGGGGTCAAAAGATAATCTTGGCTACAAGATGGTTGATCTTTGTATGTTGGGACACAAAAATGATCCTTTTATTTTAGCCTCACAAGCTAGGCAGGTATTTTATGTCAAAGACCAGCTAAATAAGAAAATGTCTATTGTTTTCGGAATGCCTCCAAGAAATTATAAAGATGCATATGATGATGGCAACAACGAGGAATTCAAGATAACTTTTCATCTAATGATAACATTTTGCGGTGTAGATCCACAAGACATGGGTAAAGAACCCCGAGTGATTACTTCGAATCGACGGTGGGGTCTGCATTTATACGAAAACCAAAACAGCAGGACTCCGGCTCTTTGATTTCTTATCATTAGAGTTCCTCCGTATGTCGGTATATTTCCTTTTAGTGGTTTCTGATAAATTTCACCCAAATTTGAAAACATGAATTAGAAATTCAATGTTTAGAACGACATATGAATGAGTATCAACAGAATGTTCTTATTATTCTAGTTGTTAAATTTTAACAAGTTATCTTATTAGAATCCCTTTTTTAAATGTTAGAACTAGTTTGGTTTTGGAAGTTGGACACCATTGAACTAAGATCCTGGTTTTCCTATTGTGCCTAGCAGATTTTTGACTTGAATATCGAGAGGAATGAGGCAACATGGGATCGATCAGTTCGTTCAAAACAGCTGTTAGAAATTTCATTGTCTGCTACATGTTTTTTTTCATCTTTTTTTATATAAATGAAACATTGTAAAGACTAGTTCCAGCATCCTGTTCAAAATAAAAAAACCTTACTTCGCTCGACCCTTCAATTTGAGTTCGACCTTCGTCTTTGCGGCTGCCCGGTGGATATGGTTTGACAGACTGCATCTTCAATGGGCTGGTTGACTGACCTGTCATTCTGTTCAGCACATGGTTCTTGGTTTGCACTCTTCATCTTTACCTACTTACCATCTCAGCATTCTGGTTTGCAGTTCATGTCATCCGTCGTTCAACTTTGTTTGCTGGATGCTTGCCCTCTTTCGGTTAATCTTAATGTTCGATAATGTTAAAAAATAATGCTTTGGATTTTGGAATTAAGCGAAGTCATTCGCCATTTTGATAGAAAATATTGATTGCATTTACCTTTACCCAATTGTTCTATAATTTAATGCTTTGTGTTTTCTTGTTGATGTTCTGTCATTTTAGACATAAATCATTGATGTTATATTGATATTGTTAGTATTAATTGATGATTGGTGAATAGGTGAAAGAAGGAATAGGAAATTGATATCCATCTGTTATCTTTCTATGCCGATTTTATTGGTTGACTCGATTGGTGTTATTTGTATTGTTTATAGATTTTGTTTGATTCATTTGGTTTTAATATTATTTTAAAAAATAATTCTAAAGAAATTTAACATATTATTTTAAATCTAATAAGTTTATACATAAAATAATATGTATAAGGATGTAATATATACATAATAATGTTCATTATTACATAAAATGTATTAACAGATGTAATAATATGTATATACTTATTACATATTATAATTTCTTAAGGATTATATTACATCCTTAACAGCGGTTCTCTTTTCATTTGGTTTTAAGATTTATAATTCTTTTATAAAATGTATTAGAATGTTATAAATCCATATCTTGAATTTGTAACACCCCCAATCCACTCAGGGATATTACACGCCGTAGAACCTTTCCTCAAGGATCTACCAGGCTGGTAACGACATTTTAACATCTCGACAATGCCTTCGAGGCTACAATGACTCAGTAGACCGATTTGGTCTTTCCACAAATACATACAACTCAAATACAACTCATGCCCACGCAGGGGACAAAATACAACTACACCTGCATAACGGAACAATACAAGAATGAAAATAAAGTACAACCGAACCATCACACGATGTACGGTTCCTCATGTGATTAGTATCGATCATCTTTCATCATCCTTCATGCCGACCCCGTGTTATGCTCCAAAACCCGAATGCAAAACAGACATCCACCCCCCGAATACTCGGGGGTTAGCAAAACTCCACTGTTTTGCTAGTGCAAATACAAAGTGCAAATACGAGCCATACAATTCACATTCCACGAATAACAATAACCGAGGATCCTCAACGATCCAAACGAAACGAAAAGTACTTCCCGAGGCAAGGGTTTGAGAAAACATTTCAAAAACGAAATATCATAAATCAATGGAAGTAATTTATAAAACAGTTTAGAATGCCATCGAGAGTTTTAATAGAAAACAATTTAGGATTATCAAATCCTACTTTTCGAAAACCAAAAGACAAAAGGGGTCACCGCCCCAAAGGTTTACTTTCGAAAAATGACATTAACCAACCGTTGGGATTTTAGCCCCAAATCCGTAAAACGACTTTTACAAAACCATTGGGATTTTAGCCCCAAATCTCATCAACTCACGGTACACATGAACGACTGTGAGGTTCGTATCCCAACATCAAAGTCCACAAATAAAGGATTTAAAACAAACAACAAAATACTCCAGTGCCATCCTAGCCAAGTAAGCCAAACGAACACTTACCTCTTACATACTTAGTCAATGCATGCAATCATGAAAACCGTTCAAAGCACTCATTTCCGGAAATGAACAGTCCACAATTAGCCTCGAGAATGCGGCGGATACATTCTCGCCGAGGCCTCATAGGGACCCTACCGAGTTGGCTACAATTACAAAAAAACAAAACCACGCACACGCTAAGCCGTGAGAACAGGGCGGCAGATACATTCTCACTCGAGGCCTTGCAAGGACCCTAACGAGTTGGCTAGCGGTACGAAACTCGTGAAATCCGGGCGCGGATAGATTTCCTCCTTGACCCCGTCGTGCCAACACAAGGTGAGTAAATTACACACAATACACGTTACTCATGCAATACTAACATGCTAAGAATGTAAGTTCATTAAGAATACCCACTAGAGATGGCCATTAACTCGACACCATTACCAAACTCTTCAAAAATACAATAACAAGCTTAAATACGGAATACACGATTCCATAACTTTAAACAAGAGGAGTATCCTCATAAAATCCTTCAACGCTCAAAATAATCAAATCATAATCAATTCTCAAAACACCGCTCACAAAACTCACGCGTTTTGAAAGAAAGCCTTTAACGAGGCCAAAGAAATCCTTTTGAAACTTCATTTCAAATAACCAAACAACACACTAATACGATCACCGATCATCATATCCACAAAATAAGAAAAGTATGGGCAAGGTACTTGCCTCGATACCACGAGCACGGAACCACGAACGGATACGGCTCAACCGGGAAGCTTCGGAACGCCCGATGCTAACGAAAAGGAATACGACAACGAACGGAACGGAAGAATCAAGCACGACCACGAGGAATCGACGAAAATGAACCTAACGATTCGAATAGCACAATCACAACCACTTCTAAACGATTACGGAAAAGGAATACACCCGGAAACCCGCCTACGATTCATGTATATTCATACAAAAATAACAACGAGGGCGGACCACAACCAAACCCTCTCGATTCCATAAAAATCCACAAAATATCCATGAATCCGTAGGAAAACTAAAGATACTAACAATATCAATCGTATACACCATGAATCCACCAACGAAACTAACGAATCGGAAGAAAACCCAAAACCCCAAATTGATCGATATTGGGTTTTAGAGCATTACCTTGGAAGATTCGAGTAATAAGATCCGTATAACGCGCGTTAGATTGATTATCCGAGCCTCACAACCGAAAAGAAATGATGAAAATCGACCCCGGATGAAGAACTCTCTCCCTCTCTAACTCTCTCTCTCGCGACTCGGTGGAAAAATGGGAAAGAATGAGCCGTTCACGCTCAAAACCACATTTATAGTGCAACACAGCAGAACCTATCGGCCGGCCTATCGGCCGACAGGCCAACCGATACCCCTACGGGATGCCGGCAGAGAGTCTATCGGCCCCCTATCGGCCGAAAGGCTCCTGGAAGTGCTCGGCCAAAAACTGAAACGACCATAACTCTCTCGTCCGGACTCCGATTGACTCACCGTTTGAACCATTGGAAAGCTAACTCGATGTTCTATAATATTGCAAAGATTTATAATTTTTGGAGTTACCAAAAATTAATGGTGATCTAACAAAGACGAACTCATACTTAGAAAAGTCGTTTAGAAATCCTGAATTCAACAAAACGACACCGAAACCCGAACCTGAATACGAACCGAAGATACGGTTACGAAGTACTCACAAAGACGAATCTAAGAGCTAGTAGGACACACGATTCCGACCACCCGAAGGCTCGAAATTCGACAACGGAAGGTAATTACCCCAAACTTTGGGAAATTACGAAAATGGCCCAAAGGCCCGAAAATCACGATACGTGATCGAATAACCAAACCGAAGTTCACAACACGTCCAACAAAGATAAACGGACTTGCGGGAAACTCGAAACAACAGATTCGGATGAGAAACGCAAGAATCGACCTCAAGAGCGGAAATGTCGCTAAACAGCACGTAACTCAACGAAACAACACCGAAACGAACTCGGATGTCAAAAAGTGTAGAATTAATCATTCTCAGAATGACGAAACGGTCATGAGCGAGTCGTCAAAACGGACTCCGACCGAAAAAAAAGAAATTTACCGAAAATCAAAAATTGCGGATATTACATTCTACCCTCCTTAAAAGAAGTTTCGTCCCGAAACTTAAAACAAGTAGGGGAAGAAATATTCCGCCAGGAAAACTCAACGAGATACACAAGAATGCGTAACTAACGCCCAACGGCGAAATGTTACAAACAACGCAAAGGAACATACGACGTGAAAACACGCTCCACGGCGACCAACACAACGTCGCTGTTAGGGGTATAATAAAACCAACAAATGACAAGCGTCATCAAACGGATAATATAGCCAAGTCAATTATCCGACAATCGCAAAACGCAACGAACGAAAATCAATATGATTGACCAACCCAACGGCACATCAATCAAAACGCGAGCCAACCGCTGAACAAACACGGAATCCCACCGCCTAAGGGATGGAAGATCGAAAACGAAACTAATTTCCCGAACTGAAGGGAATTACGAAGGAGTCTGAATGCTCAATAATCACGAAACGAGAACAAAAACCGAACAAACAAACGATCGAGACAACAAAAATCGAACAATCATGTCCGAAACACGAAGGATAATAAAATTCAAACAACAACTCCAAGGTTCACATCTCGACTCGAGACAATATATGATCCGGTGAAAACAACAGGATGTGCATTCACATAAGATCCACAGGAAAGGGAATAGCAATTGAAAAGTCACAACGACGAACGAGTTATTCAAACGATACCACACTCGCTCGATAAACAAAAACAAGGGCGGACAATCTCGAAATGTCAACAAACATAAATGAGTCGACAGTCGAAAACATAAGAGTTCCAAATCCGATCCACTTCGAATAAAAGAACTAGTAGAACCAGATGATGTCACTCCCAAACAAGGTTCACAAGAATCGAACTGAACCCGAAAAAGTAACATCGATAACCAGATCGACCCACAACAAGACCACAGCTCGTTCGGACGATGAAATCGAAATACATAACAAGTTCATAAAGTGCCAACGAACATGAGCGAATCGATAGACTGGAGAAAGAGAAAATACAGAAGTCAAAATAGTACGGGCATTACCCCCGACCTCGTCCACGAAATTCACAAAAACGGGAGCAAGGTAACAAGACATTAAACAATCGACGCATAACGGAACCATCACCGATGCACACGGTCATACCAAACCAAGCTCTAACAGCTCGCACATGCGCGACAACGCGAAATTGCCATGAGGCGACAACATTCAATACCAACACTCCGCCTTTCACAGGCTAGCACAACCAATGTTTGGAACGCGTCTCAACGCTCACACCGCCAATTCGATCATACTCGGAGAAAGTATCAAAAGGACAACGCGAACATCACACATACATACCCGACCCTCAAACGGAATGGATAGGTTTTAAAAACGAAAACTTCATTTTGAAAATAATTTAGAAGAACACCGATTGATCTTGAGTATCATCTTTCAAAAAAAAGTACAAACGTGAAACATCGTTATCGAGACATTGGAGAACCATTTCGCATTTGATAAAAATGAAGACACTTTCTCTTAGTGAAAACTTTCAAATTATTCGACCCTCGGGTCTAAATAAAAGTGTTGAAAATATCTCAAAACATTTTGGTCCTCGAGGTAGAAAATTTTTGAAATACATTGTGGCATCTAGGATGTACCACAAGAAAATAACTCATTTGAAAAGTATGTCTCGAAATTTATTTTTCTAAGATACTCAAGGTTTTCAAAAATCCAATAGGCCAGAATGCCCAAAACTCACACATACCGACGTTCAATGAAACAACTCCTAGCACACGCATCAAAACGTTTAAAATCAAGACAATACATGTCTTTAAACGAAAATAAACGATAAAATACCACATTCAGAACAAAACCGCTGATAAAATACCCTCCCGCACTGGCTAGTGAACAAGTCGAACGTGTATAAGCACAAAGCTTCCACAAGAGACTTGTAAAACGTGCAAATCGATTCGAAAATCATCAACAACGGAGAAAAACAACAATAAAAAGACATCACAAACGACGACACTCCTCGTATAAATCAAATACGAGAGTCGACTAAATACATATCGTGAAATCAAAATTCACATAAAATTCCACCACTTAACAAATAATCATAAAAATAGCTCGTGTCACACGAGGCACAACACAAAGAAGGGAGACTTACTTCCACAGGTCGCACGAAGATGATGATCGCCCCACGATACTAATCACGACCAACAAACTCAAACGACGCGTCGCGACACGACTCAGTCAGATAAAAATCCAACGAAACAAGACTCAAACAACACGACTTGACCCGACAGCCTAGGTTCCCTCAACTTAAGCTCTGATACCATTTATGTAACACCCCCAATCCACTCAGGGATATTACACGCCGTAGAACCTTTCCTCAAGGATCTACCAGGCTGGTAACGACATTTTAACATCTCGACAATGCCTTCGAGGCTACAATGACTCAGTAGACCGATTTGGTCTTTCCACAAATACATACAACTCAAATACAACTCATGCCTGCAGGGACAAAATACAACTACACCTGCATAACGGAACAATACAAAGACGGAAAATAAAGTACAACCGAACCATCACACGATGTACGGTTCCTCATGTGATTAGTATCGATCATCTTTCATCATCCTTCATGCCGACCACGTGTTATGCTCCAAAACCCGAATGCAAAACAGACATCCACCCCGAATACTCGGGGGTTAGCAAAACTCCACCGTTTTGCTAGTGCAAATACAAAGTGCAAATACGAGCCATACAATTCACATTCCACGAATAACAATAACCGAGGATCCTCAACGATCCAAACGAAACGAAAAGTACTTCCCGAGGCAAGGGTTTGAGAAAACATTTCAAAAACGAAATATCATAAATCAATGGAAGTAATTTATAAAACAGTTTAGAATGCCATCGAGAGTTTTAATAGAAAACAATTTAGGATTATCAAATCCTACTTTTCAAAACCAAAAGACAAAAGGGGTCACCGCCCCAAAGGTTTACTTTCGAAAAATGACATTAACCAACCGTTGGGATTTTAGCCACAAATCCGTAAAACGACTTTTACAAAACCATTGGGATTTTAGCCCCAAATCTCATCAACTCACGGTACACATGAACGACTGTGAGGTTCGTATCCCAACATCAAAGTCCACAAATAAAGGATTTAAAACAAACAACAAAATACTCCAAAGGCCATCCTAGCCAAGTAAGACAAACGAACACTTACCTCTTACATACTTAGTCAATGCATGCAATCATGAAAACCGTTCGAAAGCACTCATTTCCGGAAATGAACAGTCCACAATTAGCCTAGAGAACAGGCGGCAAGATACATTCTCGCTCGAGGCCTCATAGGGACCCTACCGAGTTGGCTACAATTACAAAAACAAAACCACGCACACGCTAAGCCGTGAGAACAGGCGGCAAAGATACATTCTCACTCGAGGCCTTGCAAGGACCCTAACGAGTTGGCTAGCAGACGAAACTCGTGAAATCCAGGCGGCGGATAGATTTCCCTCCTTGACCCGTCGGCCAACACAAGGTGAGTAAATTACACACAATACACGTTACTCATGCAATACTAACATGCTAAGAATGTAAGTTCATTAAGAATACCCACTAGAGATGGCCATTAACTCGACACCATTACCAAACTCTTCAAAAATACAATAACAAGCTTAAATACGGAATACACGATTCCATAACTTTAAACAAGAGGAGTATCCTCATAAAATCCTTCAACGCTCAAAATAATCAAATCATAATCAATTCTCAAAACACCGTTCACAAAACTCACGCGTTTTGAAAGAAAGCCTTTAACGAGGCCAAATCAAATCCTTTTGAAACTTCATTTCAAATAACCAAACAACACACTAATACGATCACCGATCATCATATCCACAAAATAAGAAAAGTATGGGCAAGGTACTTGCCTCGATACCACGAGCACGGAACCACGAACGGATACGGCTCAACCGGAAGCTTCTAACGCCCGATGCTAACGAAAAGGAATACGACAACGAACGGAACGGAAGAATCAAGCACGACCACGAGGAATCGGCGAAAATGAACCTAACGATTCGAATAGCACAATCACAACCACTTCTAAACGATTACGGAAAAGGAATACACCCGAAACCCGCCTACGATTCATGTATATTCATACAAAAATAACAACGAGGCGGACCACAACCAAACCCTCTCGATTCCATAAAAATCCACAAAATATCCATGAATCCGTAGGAAAACTAAAGATACTAACAATATCAATCGTATACACCATGAATCCACCAACGAAACGGACGAATCGGAAGAAAAACCCAAAACCCCAAATTGATCGAAATAGGGTTTTAGAGCATTACCTTGGAAGATTCGAGTACTAAGATCCATAGAACGCTGTTAGATTGATTATCCGAGCCTCACAACCGAAAAGAAATGATGAAAATCGACCCCGGATGAAGAACTCTCTCCCTCTCTAACTCTCTCTCGCGACTCGGTGGAAAAATGGGAAAGAATGAGCCATTCACGCTCAAAACCACATTTATAGTGCAACACAGCAGAACCTATCGGCCGGCCTATCGGCCGATAGGCTCAACCGATACCCATACGGGATGCCGGCAGAGAGTCTATCGGCCCCCTATCGGCCGAAAGGCTCTGGAAGTGCTCGGCCAAAATCGAAACGACCATAACTCTCTCGTCCGGACTCCGATTGACTCACCGTTTGAACCATTGGAAAGCTAACTCGATGTTCTATAATATTGCAAGATTTATAATTTTTGGAGTTACCAAAAATTAATGGTGATCTAACAAAGACGAACTCATACTTAGAAAAGTCGTTTAGAAATCCCGAATTCAACAAAACGACACCGAAACCCGAACTCGAATACGAACCGAAGATACGGTTACGAAGTACTCACAAAGACGAATCTAAGAGCTAGTAGGACACACGATTCCGACCACCCGAAGGCTCGAAATTCGACAACGGAAGGTAATTACCCCAAACTTTGGGAAATTACGAAAATGGCCCAAAGGCCCGAAAATCACGATACGTGATCGAATAACCAAACCGAAGTTCACAACACGTCCAACAAAGATAAACGGACTTGCGGGAAACTCGAAACAACAGTTTCGGATGAGATTCGCAAGAATCGAACTCAAGTGCGGAAATGTCGCTAAAAAGCACAGAACTCAACGAAACAACACCGAAACGAACTCGGATGTCAAAAAGTGTAGAATTAATCATTCTCAGAATGACGAAACGGTCATGAGCGAGTCGTCAAAACGGACTCCGACCGAAAAAAAAGAAATTTACCGAAAATCGAAAATTGCGGATATTACAGAATTGGTCCCCAAGGCAATGACAACTTAATTTACAACCTTCCATCTAATATCATATGCACCATCACTGCCTTGTCGTTGCCATTTATGCTGAAAAAAATAGTACAATTCTTTTGTTTCGGCAACCATCTTTTGTTCTACTGTGAGGAACGGCATTTTGTCCAATTCTCCGTTGACCGCCTTTCGTATGCGGTATCTGGGGTAGGAGACGTAAGAAAAACATATGTGAAGAAAAAATTGAGGAACAAAAAATTTGAGTACGGAAATTGGAGTAAATATGAAACAAATATATATAAGTTTACAACACACGAGAGTAAAGTAGTAATCATTCAAAAAAATAAAAACTATTTTGCAGTAATCATTTATAAAAAAATATAATTAGTTGTCAAAAATAAAATGTGCCTATTTTAGTAACAAAAACTAAATTTGACCTGATATTTAATCATTTTCTCTTTCAAAAAATATATAAGAGTGAGGATGATTTAAAATATTATAGTAATAGTATAACTTTTCCAATTATTAAATCAATTCTAGTTGCAATTGTAATTAAATGGACTAAAATGCCCGTTGATTTTTCCAATGGGTCACACACTAGTTAACTATTTGAACGGCAACTGAGATGGATTTTCTGCAGTACTTGTCACATAATTCGCATGTAATTTAAAAAACGAATTGCGGAATGAATTTTCACTAAGGGACATATTGAAAATACTAATGTTGATGAAGTAAACTTTTGGGGATTGAAAAATGCATGAAGATATCGCTTTAGGTGATATTCATGTTTCATTATTCAGGTCTTTGGTTTATGTCCTCCATTGTATTATTGTATTTTCTTTTAATAAAAATCAACACGGGAATGAGCCACCTAACTTGACTATATATGTTGCAAACCCCATAAAAATTTATTTTATTATTTTTTTTTACACAAAGGGCATTAATATGACTTTTCGTCATGGGCATAAAAAATGTCAGAACCGGCCCTGATGAAAACATAAAATCAATAGTAAACTAAGCTTCAAGTTGATAAACTGTGTTGAATTTTAATATGACCATATCTTCATAAATGGTTGTATATTATATGTTTAGATTTGAAACCATGACCAAATGGTGCCATATGGCTACAAAACAATAACCGCATGGCCATAACTAGCCCACAAGCTAATTTTTATCCTTTGGCCCTTTGTAAAAATAAAAATTATGGCGATTACTAATATCTCAATTGGCTATATATGTCAATTTTTGTCTCGCAAAATCGAAGTGTCAAATGAATATAACATTTGGACACACAAACAAACCAAAGTAGCTAAATAAAATGCCTTTCGGCCTCGGGTTAATTTTTGTGTTGCATTCCAATGTGACCATATCCTCATAAATGGCCACATATTATATGTTTAGATTTGAAACCATGACCAAATGGTGCCTTATGGCTACAAAACAATAACCGTAGTGGCCATAACTAGCCCACAAGCTTATTTTTATCCTTTGCCACCGTAAAACAAAAATTATGGCCATTATTAATATCTCAATTGGCTATATATGTCGCTTTTTGTCTCGCAAAATCTAAGTGTCAAATGAATATAACATTTAGACACACAATCAAACCAAAGTAGCTAAATAAAATGCCTTTCTACTCGGTTAATTTGTGTGTTGCATACAATGTGACTATATCCTCATAAATGGCCACATATTATATGTTTAGATTTGAAACCATGACCAAATGGTGCCCTATGGCTACAAAACAATAACTCTGATGGCCATAACTAGCCCACAAGCTTATTTTCATCCTTTGGCCACTATAAAAACAAAAATGTGGCTAGGATGTAACTCAAAAAACGTGGCCTATGTGACCTTTTGTACTAGTGCGAGGTTGGCTCGCTTTCTTTCATCTGTGGTCCATTGCTCGCGTTCCTTCTCGAGCATCTCAGCATGGGCTTGGCCTTCAATCCTTGCGGCCGTGTTTACCTTCATGATCTTGATAGGGCCATCCTGTATAAAAAAAATCATCTCTTCGTGCATTGCTGCAAGATGAGCCTCCATCCTAATTCTCCAATCATCAAATTCGTTAATAGAGAACATAGGCACTTTGTTGATCATAGATGTATCCATGTGAAAATAAAGAAATGAAAGAGACTGTTTTTAAGAGTAAGTGATTTTGGATCTGATTCGGTTAAAAATACGGCTGATTCTTTTTAGAATCAACCACTCTGATACCACTTGTTGAGTATGATATTGTGAAGAGAGAAAGTCAAGAATCTCCTTCAAAGGTCACAAGACTAGCCAGACGAATCGTCGACACAAAGATGCCCAAATCGTCGAAGCCTAGTCACAAGAATGTCGATAAGGACGCATTTACATCATGTCTCAAGATCAAATGGTGCTTCTCATGCACAAGTTCAAAAGTTCATCAAGCATCTGGAAAGACTCCTACAGCCCAAACCTATCCACAAGGTAAGTACCGAAACTTCATCCGGTGATGCTAACCTATGCTATAATTGCAGGAAACCAGGGCATTATGCAAATAAATGTCCTCATCCCAAAGTTCAAAGGTTCCCGGAAGCCGAGCAACAAGATAGAGATGAAAGAAGACGTGCTTGGTAAAACAAGCTCAAGGCCCCGATTGAGAATCGAAGCCTCCCCCACACCATCTAAATCAGAAGAATGTCTTCAGGTGGTCACTGAAAGTGATTCATCTGACGATGAGTTCGATGATAAAGCATATATGTGCTTTATGGCCAAGGACATTCCGGAAGGTGAAGATATCGATGATGAGGTAAGCTAAACCTCAGCTATTCCATCAAATGCATCTCATACTTTTGAAAACATGATGAATGAGTTTAAAAACATTCAAAAGGCCCATGAGACATTGAAAATGAGAATATACTGACTCCAATCGTCTAACCTAGAGCTGAAAGATGAAAATGACTTGCTGAAAATAAATTATTAAAATATGTCTCTTGATTGTGAAACCAGCAAAGTCGATTTTGAAAAACTCATGGAGAGCAATCATCAACTTGCTCATGAACTAAGTGAGGTTAAAACTCACAACGAGAGCAAGACAAATGATTTGGTTCTACTTCAAGCCAAAATCAAAACTCTCGAAATACGAGATTGAACTTGAGACCATTCTGAAATCGTTCGAGAAATCATCCAAACGAATGGAAAAAATTTTGAGCACTGGGCAACATGCTCATGATAAAAGTGGCCTAGGATACAGCTCATGTTCAAACAAATGGAAAACTAGTACAGTGTTTGTCAAGAGTGTGGAACACATTCCTGTGTCGAAAGAAACTTCGAGTCCCATGAAGGAACCTGTTGCACAGCGAACAGCAAAGGCCGCCATTCTGCCACCACAATCCTATTCCAGACAGCGGAATCACCAGCCATTCAGACCTGAATAGCGCACTCAACAGATTGCTCCTCGAGCACATCAACAGCGCCAACAGCCGTTCAGAAGGAAGGCTGTATCCAAATACCAAAGGCCCGCATGGCAGTACTATCAGTACAGCACGCCGAGGTATTGGATACAGGAGCCCCGTTATTCCTCGAGACAGCATGTGTCCTCTCAGTATCAACAATAGCGTTGGGAATCCAACTGGAGACCCAGAAGGCAAGCTGTTAGGCCAAAGAAAATGGCTCCACCTCCAAGACGGCACTCGTACTGGATTAATAATAATAACCCTGAATTTTACATGCATAATAATTATCATGGTTATAGAAACTACGGATATGCCCCACGTAGATATCGCAACACTGTACCGAATGTGACCTACAGTAAACCAATTGCTATCAGGAAAACTTGGGTACCTAGAGGAATTAACAATCATGGACCCAAAAATCAAAGGGGACCTAAATCTACTTAAACTCTTTGCATACAGGACATCCTAGAGGAGGACACCTGGTACTTTGATAGTGGATGCTCTCGGCACATGACCGGAGATAGAAGCAAGCTATCAGATTTCGTAGAAGGTCGCGGTCCAAAAGTTCGTTTCGGTGATAAATCTAAAGGAAGAACAAGAGGGAAAGGAAACCTACATGTCGGAAAATTCAAAGTCACCGATGTTGCATATGTTGAAGGCTTGCAGTACAATCTACTTAGCATTAGCCGCCTGTGATAAACAGCTTCTCGGTGAAATTCTATATAGATCGTGAGAGTTAAGAACATCCAGACCAAAGAAGTTGTGCTTACAGGAAGCGCATCGTGTAACATGTATATTCTCGATCGAAGCCTATGAGCTCCTCAATTCCATGCTTTGTTGCCAAAGGCACTGCAGATCTTAGCTGGTTATGGCACAAGAGGATGTCTCACGTCAACTTCAAGACGATCAAAAAGCTCTCAAGACAGGGAATGGTAAGAGGATTGCCAAACGTGTCATTCAAAAAGGACAGTGTCTGCGGACCGTGTCAGAAAGGCAAGCAAATCAAGTCAACCCTGAAGAGCAAATCCTACCTTTCAACCCAAAGAGTGTTGGAAATGCTACACATGGATCTCTACGGTCCTGTAGACCCAGTAAGTTTGGGAGGTAAGAAATACTGTCTTGTTGTTGTAGATGATTACTCCAGGTATGCTTGGACAATTTTCCTAAGCAAGAAGAAGGAAACAGCATCAAAGCTGCCCGAGCTCCTGAGAAAGCTGCAAAACAAAAAGGCATTGAGTATCGTGTCCATTCGTTCCGACAGAGGTACAAAATTTACTAACCGCTTTATAGAGCAATACTGTTCGGAAAACGGGATACAACACGAATACTTAGCTGCCCGAACACCTCAACAAAATGGTGTTGTCGAGCGAAAGAATAGGACGTTGAAAGAAGCAACAAGGACAATGATCGCCTCAAGCAAGTTGCCACAGCGTTTCTGGGGTGAAGCAACCAATACAGCATGCTACACTCAAAACCGCTGTGTCGTCAACAAGCACCATAACAAAACAGCATACGAGGTATGGAACAACAAAACTCCGTTAGTTTCATATTTTCACATTTTTGGATGCAGGTGTTATGTGTTGAATAATGGGAAGGATCAACTTCGAACCTTTGATGAGAAATCAGATGAAGGAATATTTGTAGGATACTCCTCCGTCAGCAAAGCATACAGGATCTTTAATAAAAGGAAGCTGACGATCGAGGAATCAGTTCATGTAGTGTTCGACGAACCTCACCATGACCCTACAGGAGTAGATGATATTACTCAGAACATCCAACATCTCTCTATCTTAGATCCTCCAACTCCCATAGAACCTGTTGTTGACCTAGAAATCAACCCCGCAGCTGTAAGAATCGACGTAGATGAAGCCAACGCTATACAAGCTGAAGTTGTATCTACAGAAACTCTCGATACAGTACGGGACCCTGAATTAGAACCCGACCGAAGATGGTTGAGAGATAACCCGCAAGAGCTGATCATTGGAAACATAGATGCTGGTGTTTCTACCCGTAGGAGAATACAGAGTACACAAGGAAATGTACTTTGTGCACAAGAAGAACTAGATACTGAGATATCACCGTTTCCTGAATGGAAATCTCAATCCGAGCTTAGAAGACTCAACATGTGCACTATTGCTGTATTCTTAGCCCAGTCCGAACCTGTTTCGACCACGCTCTTAATAATTCTCATTGGATAACATCTATAGAAGAAGAGCTTAACGGTTTAGAAAGAAACAATGTATGGTATCTTGTACCCAGGCCTACACATCAGTCGGTTATGGGAACCAAATGGGTGTTTCGAAACAAAAAGGATCGAAATGGACTTATTATAAGGAACAAATCAAGGCTACTCGCACAAGGCTATAGCCAGGAAGAAGGTATAGACTATGATAAAACTTTTGCTCCTGTAGCCAGACTAGAAGCCATTAGGATATTCTTAGCCTTTGCCGCCCATAAGAGCTTCATTGTATACCAAATGGATGTCAAGAGTGCATTCCTAAATGGAGACCTTGCCGAAGAAGTTTATGTTGAACAACCACCAGGGTTTGCAAACACAGACGGCATCGTCCTAGTATACAGGCTGAGGAAAGCACTGTATGGACTTAAGCAAGCCCCTAGAGCCTGGTATGAGACTCTGTCCCAGTATCTAACCGACAATGGATTTGAGAAAGGTGCTGTGGACAAGACCTTGTTCAAAATACAAGAAGGTGATGACCTTCTAATGGTGCAAATTTATGTAGATGATATAATTTTTGGTTCAACTAACCTTGCTTTGTGTCAAAGGTTCTCTCATCTCATGCAAAGTAAATTTGAAATGAGTATGATGGGGGAACTTAGTTATTTCCTAGGTTTGCAGGTAAAGCAGTTGCCTACAGGTATTTTTATCAACCAGGAAAATACAGCAAGGAGCTTCTCAACAAATTTGGAATGAACACTTCCAAATCATTTCCAACCCCCATGAGCACTTCCGTGCAAATTAGTGCTGATGAAGCCGGAAAGCCGATTGACCAATCACTCTACAAGAAGCTTATTGGTTCGCTCCTATACCTAACAGCTAGCAGACCCGATATCCAGTTTGTTGTTGGAGTGTGTGCGAGATATCAAGTAGCACCCAAGGAATCACACTTCAATACAGCTAAACGAATCCTGAAGTACATTAAAGGAATAGTCGATGTAGGACTGTGGTATCCTAAAGAAGGCGGATTCAATTTAGTTGGATACAGCGACTCGGATCTCGGAGGCTGCAAGCTAGATAGGAAGAGTACAAGTGGAACTTGTCACTTTCTTGGACCTAGACTCGTTTCTTGGTTTAGTAAGAAGCAATTGGCTAACTCACTTTCCACGGCTGAATCAGAATACTATGCTGCTGGTAGTTGTTGTATGCAGATCCTTTGGATGCAGCAGCAGTTGTCAGATTATGGAATTGAAGCCAAAGAGACGCCAATCATGTGTGATAGCACGAGTGCAATTGCAATCACGCACAATCCTGTCCTGCACTCGCGCACTAAGCATATCAACATGAAGCATCATTTCATAAGGAATCATGTCGAGAACAAGGATGTTCGCCTCGAAAAGGTTCATACAGATATTCAGTTGGCCAACATCTTCACCAAGCCTCTCGACACAGCAAGATTCAACATGCTTAGACAAGAATTGGGAATGCTACAGCCCGACTCCCTGTAAGTAATTTACTGTTTTTACTCAATAATTGAGGGGGAATGCTGTAAGACCCAAGAATACAGTATCCACCATTAATTATCTGTACACTCAGAGCCTTCAATACAGCACTGTAAGGAACAAAGACATATGAATTATCCTACAGCTGACATGTGCAATAATTAAGGGGGAATAAAGTATGACCCATGAATACAACAGTAATCCAAAAGTTGCTGTATGGAATTAAAACCTAAATGTACCTTTTAAGGGGGAACGCTGTATCGTCGTGGATACAGCACATACTATAGGATTTCGATTCAGTATATATATAATTATATTATTTTATTTTTTTTAAAACAATTTTTGTCCACGTGCCCTGTTTTCATGTCAAACGTCATTTACATTAAATGCCTTACACGACATCTGGACAACTGAATCTCAAAAGCCGCGATGTTTTTAAATTGTTTAATATTTTAAAACCGCCGTTTCAGGCAGGGTAACAACAAATGTCAGAAGTGGGACCCGCTTATATTTTAACATTTTAATGGATAAGTGTACCAGTTACACTCAGTCCATCTTGACCGTTCATTTCAAAAACCAGTTCCCATCCCTTAAATCTGACCATTCGTTCTCTGAGAAACCCTTATTCACCGCCCACTATAAAAGGACTGATACTGCCATTAGAGACTCTTTACGCTTTCTGCAAAATTTAAGAGTACTCAAGCAAATACAGTCTACAAGTTTTTCGGTGTTTTAACTGCAAATTTCTTCTAATCTTCTTCATATTTTCTTGAGAATCATCAATGGCTGCTCAGACCTCTGCCACCGCCCTCAAGAAGACCTCGAACTTCATCGATGGACGGATCTTCTCTAGACCTGTCGTCATCGAGTGTATTCTCACTGAAACAAATCACATCGAACCCATGGAGTTCATCATCACAAGGATACGTCAGCAATGCCTCTACCGCCTTAGAAGTCACGCCGCCGAGAAATACGATGTCCATCTGGTTGAGGAGTTCTACCTCAACGCCGCCGTTCGTTTTCTGTCGCTGGCCCAGGGAGGCCACGTCGCTGATATCACTGCTATCATTCAAGAAGTGGAGATCTGCATCAATCGAGATCTTCTCCAGAACATTTACAGGCTGCCTGCTGATGGCCTGATAATGGAAGAACTTGAGACTTTTGGGTCTCAAGATCTGATAACGAAGTACTATGGGCTGTTCACCGGCTCAGCTAATGTTGACCAGGTTCACACCACCTGTCACAAGAAGAACTTTTGTTTGCCAACGTGTATTTGCATGATTTTTGTTGCAGGATAATTGAGAATCACACTGGTGCATTTGAAATGTGTACCAATCTGAGATTTAGGATGATGGTTGCAATTTTGACCTGTGAAAAGGTCAACTGGTTCCAGATTATCTTGAAGCGCTTGCAGGAGGAAGTATCCAAGCCTGCCACTCAAAAGAAGTCGTTTGGTTTAATTTTAAACCACATTTTGATGAAATGCGGACTTTCACAATCCACGGATGCGAAGAAAATCAACTCCCGGATTTACTTAGGAGGCGTCAAGCCTACATCCTATAACCAGAGCACCCTGGTCTGCAACCAACCATCTTTCCAAAGTATGCCAGTTTCTGAAGATCCAAGGGATGTTTTGTTGAAATCCCAGAGTGTGGAATCTTCCAAGAAACGCAAGAGATGTCACAGCAAGACACCTATTGCTGGTGATAAGCCGAAAAGAAAGCTAAGGAGGCTTTCTAAAGCTAAATCCACAAAAACCTCTGAGGAAGCTTCTACTGTGGCGCAACCAACTGAAGAACTACCCCAGGGCCCAACCCCTCTGGAAGAGGTGCCCGCTACTGTATCGACAGTAGATCCTGAGCCTTTGGCGGCTAAGACGGATGATCGGACATCTGCCAACTTAGAAAACTCTGGCGAGTCGGCTGCCCCTGCGGAGCCAAAGGTTACTTCTCCTATGCGAGATTCCACACCCGTACAGGATCAATCTTCCTTTAGGGCACCATCCCCTGTAAGGAATCCCTCTTCCCTACAGGATCCCACACCTGTAGAGGAACCCCTCGCTACAGCGGACTCAGACGTTGTACGCAGTCCCTTCCCGGACACCATTATCAACAAAACTCTTCTCTTTGTGCAGATTGATCATGCTTATGAAAGATTCCTTAAATGGAATAGCTAGAGGCTAGCTCCGTATGACACCTTTTACAACTGGAGTGACTGGAGCCTTGAAGAGAGATTTGTATTGAAAGTGACGGACTCAACAGAGGTTGAAGCCCTGATCCAATGGGACAATCTCTACTGCAAAGAATTGATTGAAAGCCATCTATTGCAAAAATATGACACCATGAGAAAAGGAAAAGATAAGTCCGAGGACTCTCCCCAAAATCCAAAAGATGACGATGACTCAGACGGCGACAACGATGCTTGACAAGCAGGTCTGAGAATGAGTCGTGAGGAGGCTCAAGACAAAGATGCTTCTCAAGCCAAGAATGACGAAGGGCCATCAAGTCGAAGTGAGCCCCCTTCGCCACAGCAAGAGAATATTCCTGACGACGAGGAATCAGTCCCTCAAGTCGAGGAAGAAGAAATTGTTTTGGAACAGGCACCCGAGCCTGCTGCCGCATAAGAAGAAGTTGTTGCTGAGAGACAACAGGAGGAATCAGTCCCTCCTGTATCCATGTCTACAGACGCACCTTCGCAATAGGAGGATACAACACCCCATGCCGCCGAACTCGAAAATGCTGCTCCCGCCCCATCAACCGTGGAATCCGATGACGGTACTACACCTGAGGATGTCCAACTCAATTCAAGACCTACCGTGAATCTAAGGAGGTTGAATGGATCCGAAGATTTTGCCAAGCCGGATTCTCCCAACACTGCTGCTAGGAAAGAGCGTCTGCGTGCTCTTGGTCTTCAAACTGTCTTCATCCAGGATGCAGTGAATGCCCTTCACTCAGTCGAAAAAGCTTTAGATTGGATGCACACATCGGCAGTTGAAGAAATGATAGGTTTAAGGCATGAAGTCTCTCGTTTTGTCGAAGCCTTCACTGTCCTGCCCCATGTCTTCAAACAGGCCCTTGCCAATCTACAAGAGAAGCAAGAAAAGATCCTGAGAGAAGAGGAATCCAAAACGCGCATATCTGAGGCCAAGACCGCAGCAGCTATGATTGAAACCACTTCTCATCTTCGAGCCCACGAAAATAGTATCAAGGATATGTCGGAGGTGCTTTCCACCCTTGTCGAGAGAATGACAAACATTGAGACAAAACAGGATGCCGCACTGGAGATCCTAGGACATCTTGATGACGCCAAAAAGGGGGAAGAAGCGAGAGAAGCAGCTAGGAGAATAAGGCTACAGCACGAAAGGGAATTTAATGCTGCTCACGACAGCATTACCGCTGAATTGAACAAGCTAGCCCCTCCCTCTCAAAGTTTCAAGATTTCAGGCTCCCGACCTGAGTTTCATGATTCCAATGTCCCGTGGCAAAGCTTAATTCAAAGACCTTCTGAAATTCGTCTGCCAACCAACCGCCATCCAACTCCCGAAGAGGTGAAGCAATGGAGGAAAAACGAGCTGATGAGATATTTCGTTAAACTCATCAAGGAATCCCCCATCTTCAAAGGTTATAAGACATTAGCGGAGGCTGCTGACAAATTCACGAAGTTGTTAGAAGACGGAAAGCTTCCTCTCCAGCTAGATATGAAATCCAAGCATAAAAGAGGAGATCGAATCACCCATCCAGAAGACTGGATTCTTGCCTTTGACAGATCCTACGAAGGTAGAGCAATATACCTAGATCGAGGCAACGATTCCCTACAGCACGGGTGGCGTGTGTTGTGCGGCGATTAATATGCCTCGATAGGCGATCGGCATCACAATCAGAGAAGCCAACCATGGAAGACATACTCTGGACAAACGCCTAGAGTCCAGCACAATGCGGCGACCGTCTTTTGGTACCCAGCGATCGTCTTTTGATGTCTGACGATCGTCTTTAATGAGCGAACCAGAGGCGATCATCTCGTGCCACGTATGGATCCAGCATCCGTCAAAGTCGTCGAAGACCGAATCTTGGACGGTGGCCCGCATGCGGATCTTCAAAAGATACCGACAGATAGGACCATTGACCCCAGCCTGTCACCTACCACACCTACCGACAAGGCCGCCGAAAGGTACGAAGTGGGTCCTCCCCGGACAGCGACTCAAGACGCGTGCTGGCTTCCCATTGGTTCGCCCAGCTGGCCACCCGACCTCGGACCTCAAGGGAACAGGCCCACATGACGGGACGATCGGCCATTTTACTTTAATATAGGAAACGGCGGTCGCCCGCGATCGCCTGAGGAATCCCAACTACCTTGTCCCCTATAAATAGAGAACTCACTGCTATGGCCAAGGGGACGCGAATTTGACTACGAATTCAGTGCAAAATACACACAAAAGCGAGAATCAAAAACTCTTTTGACATACACCTGCACATTCATAGTGATATTCATACACATTCATCATATATCCCACGCAAGAACTCACAGATTTATCTATCTGGTTCTTCCGGCAATCTACGCGCTCTAAAGCCTAGATAACTAGAAGTCTTTACACTCCTTGTAATAGATTCTAACATTAATATTTGTACTCGATAGTATATTTATTAATAACATCTCGCGAGAGCATTCAAGCCCGGGATTAACAACCCCGGCAAATCTTGTGTTATCTATTTTCTCACGGAAGTGTTCTCGCATTTGTTTGTTACTCGATCATTCCAGCAATACTATCTCCGGATAATATTTTGGGTAACAACAATTGGCGCTACAAGGAGGGCAAAAAATCTAAACCTTCATTTTTATTCCTACCGTCTTGTAGAACACTCACTGTTCTCCAGACATATACTTGAAGAAACACTCAGTGTTCTTCAATAGAAAAGCCTTCAGAAAAATGACTTCTGCTACGACTTCCAAGAGAGCCACCCTGAGATCCGTCGGGAATCTCGTTCCGGCCCGTACTGAATCCCAGCCCACGGCGGAAGGCGACCGTGGCGACGCTAGGCTCTCACTCCCGCCCCCGAGGGACGGTTCTAGCCTCTCACTCGATCAGTTCCAGACATCGGAACAAATTGAGGAGGCTATAGCCATCCTCAGGGAACGACAGAGAGTCCGCGATTCGCCCACTCCGTCAACCATCCGTCGGGCAAGCAAACGAAAGCTCAAGGGGATCTATGTCGAAAAATCGAAAGAAAGCCCCGAGCCACAGGAGAAGGCTCTCATAAGGCGGGACGATTCCGTCTTCAGCCGCCTGGGGAGCGATCCCTCATGGCGACCTGGGCACTCGGGCCCCAGCCGGGAGACATCGGTATCCGAATCCTTTACCAGGAGTTCGGCATATCCGACTCCCAGGAGACAAGTCGGTCAGCGAGCCCCTGCTCGCCCAAGGAAGGAACCCACTGGCAGGGAGCTCGTCATTCACCATGGGGCTAGGAGATCAGTACACGATCGCCTTGGTTCGCGCTCTGAGAGCCACTCGACGAGTAGTCAGGCAACGGCAATCGCCGCCATGCAACGCCAGCTGGACGAGGTGAAGGCGCTCCTGGAAAATGGGGCAGGCGCTAGGAGATCGATCGTTGGATCAAGCGAACCACTCGCGATTCAGATCGAGCTCGCCCCAGTCCAACCGACGATCAATCCCCCACAAACACCTCTATATGAGGGGAGATCGGATCCGGAAACCCACCTGAGCAAATTCCGGATCTACATGACCGGATGTGGAGAATCAGATGCGACCAAGTGTCGAATGTTCCCATTAACACTGGGCGACCTCGCCCACAGGTGGTACGTCTCGCTACCACCTTGCTCAATCAACTGCTTTGAGAAGCTGGCGAGAGACTTCACGTCGTACTTCGCCGCCAAAGTCGCTCGCCCTGAAGGCCCCCACCGCATGATGAAAATCAAGCAGGGGAAGGACGAGTCAGACGAAGATTACATCGACTGGGTAGACGAGATTGTCCTCACCGGCGAGCCCATCAGCGACGAGCTCACTCTCAACTCCGTCATGAGCGGATTCCACGGACGCTCGCCCATGTTCAGGCACCTCACAAAGGATATCCCCCCGACCTACTCGGTCTTCCGCGGGAAAGCCGCCGATTTCCTGGCCAGGCAGAGGATGCTCTCACTCAGCTTGGACGAGGGACCGTCCGAAGAAGGAAAGGCACCATCCCATGTCCAGAAGAAGGCGGTCGCCAAGCCCAGAAAGGCAGTCGCCAAGCCGCCGGGCGAGTTCAAAGCCTTCGAGGATGTAGAGGTTCACCTTCTCCACAACCTCAACTTGTCCCCAGCTCACATCTTCAACGCAATCAAGGGTCGCGAGTGGCTTTCCAAGCCAAAACCGATAAGGGACCACGGTCATCTAGACCGTAGCAAATTCTGTGCCTATCATAAGAGTCCCGGCCACAATACCAGCCAATGCCGCGACCTCCTCAGACAGCTCTAGCGACTGTTTGAGGAGGGCAAACTGGACAACTTGGTCACCAAGCCAGAGCCTAGGACGGAAAGGACCGGAGGGCGCGAGCGCCGACAACACGAGAGAACTCCCCCCAATCCAGTCGCCAGAATCGAGCACGAGCCGGAGTACTCGGATGAATCGGTCCCTCCGATCAACCCTGGCGGTCGGATCAACATGCTCCAAGCAGGAGGTGGAAACCACGGGGGCCTTTCCCCGGTTTCCACCATGTCAAACAGGAAGCGAAAGGCCGAGCTGAGAACTTTCGCCGGGGTTCATGTCGTGGTACCTCCGGAGCCGACCATCTCTAAAGACGCACTCATCATCTTCTCCAACAAAGACAGGGAGGGAGTGCAATGTCCCAAAGAGGATGCACTGGTGATCTCCGCCTGTATCCTAGGGAAGACGGTCGATCGCATACTAGTCGACAATGGGAGTTTCTGCAACATCATGATCAAATTTGCCCTAGACCAACTCGGCAACTTAATCAAATTCATCAAGCCTTTCGACACCGTGCTCCAAGGGTTTGGCGACAACACAGTCCGAGCCTACGGGAGGATCAAGCTCTCCGTCGAGCTAATATGCTTTTATGATCCCAAGGTTAGGATTACTAGGAACCTAAGTTTTGTAATCATAGATAGGCCCAGCATCTATAATGGGTTCCTAGGTAGCCCTTTCTTAGAAACCTTTGAGGCGGTCGCCTCGTCTTTCTTTTACTGTATCAAATTCCCCACTGCCGATGGGACGGTCGGTACTGTAAAAGGAGATCAGCTAATGGCAAAAAGATGTTTGAATTACTCATATGTTGTTACTTGTTTCAATACTTCCCATACTATATGTAACATTGAAGCAATCGACGATCAACCCATGGAGATCGACGAGCCAAACACATCGTACCAACCCGACTCAGGGGACGCCATCTCTCATCAATTGACGGACGACATCGAGCCAAGGATCGGATTCGAGCCAAGTCTTGACATCGATCCAAGGACCGAATCCGGAGATCGCACCAAACGAGAGGCGACCGTCCCTTTCGAAGAGTTGGAAAGTATTACGATGGATCCGTTTCATCCAGAACGGGAAGTACAGATCGGCGCAAGCATCGACCACGAATTAAAGGGGGATCTGATCAACTTGCTACGTAGGAACATCGGAGTCTTTGCCTGGTCGCATCAAGATATGGTTGGCATAAGTCCCGAACACGCTTGCCATTATCTGAAGATCGACCGGGCAATGAAGCCTGTTCACCAGAAGCGTAGGAAGTTCGGTCCCGAGAAATACGCGGCGCTCGACGTAGTCCGTGGTTACTCAACAACAAATTGATCGGAGTAGCCAGAGACGAACCACAGTGGGTCGCCAACGCGGTGCTCGTCAAAAAGCCAACTGGCTCCTGGAGATTATGCATTGACTTCACCGACCTCAACGCGGCATGTCCAAAAGATCACTTCCCGATGCCTCATATTGATCACTTGGTCGACAGTACGGCAGGTTGCGAAATGATGTCATTTATGGATTCCTTCGCCGGGTATCATCAAATCCCAATGGCGGAGGAAGACATAAAACACACATCTTTCCACACGGAAAAAGACATATACTTTTGGGTCCAAATGCCGTTCGGCTTGAAAAACGCAGGGGCGACCTACCAGCGACTAGTCAACAGAATGTTCGCTAATCAGATCGGCAAGACCATGGAGGTCTACATTGACGATATCGTAGTCAAAAGCCTCAAGAAGGAAGATCACCTCAACGATCTCGCCGAGACGTTCGCCATCCTTGAGAACTTCAACATGAAGCTGAACCCGAAGAAATGCAACTTCGGGGTGGGCTTCGGGAAGTTCCTGGGGCACATAGTAAGCCAAAGGGGGATCGAGGCGAACCCCACCAAGATACAGGCGATCCTTGACATGCAGGAACCGCGGAACATCAAACAGGTGCAATGCCTCACAGGTTGTCTAGCCGCACTCAACCGTTTCATATCACGGCTCGGCGATAAAAGCAAGCCTTTCTTCGCAGCCATCAAGAACAAGAAGTTCGCATGGACGAAGGAAAGCCAGATAGCGTTCGCCAAGATAAAGGAATATCTATCTAACCCCCAGATCCTGGCAAAGCCGATCCCCGGTGAAAAATTATTCCTTTACCTAGCAGCCTCGGAGGTCGCGCTGAGTGCCGTTCTGGTGCGAGCAGAGGGACAAGCCCACTTGCCGATCTACTATGTTAGCCAAGCGCTCCACGAAGCTGAAACACGTTATACGCCATTGGAGAAGATCGCCTACGCCCTTGTCATGAGTGTTCGTAAGCTGAAGGCTTACTTCTTCGATCACCAAGTTGAAGTCCTAACAACTCTACCTCTAAGGCAAGTCCTACACCGACCGGACACCAACGGGTGACTCCTCAAGTGGTCGCTGGAGATCGCCCAATACGGTATCACTTACTCTCCTCGCACGGTGATCAAGGGCCAAGCTCAGGCGGACTTCGTGGTGGAATTAACTTTCCCTCACAGTCCGACCCAGGTCGGCCGACCTGCCTGGAAGTTATATGTGGATGGCTCGGCAACCAATTCGAGAGCGGGGCCAGGGATTGTCCTCATCAGTCCCGACGGACAAAGTTTCACTAACGCTGTGCGTTTCAGCTTCCGTGCGACCAACAATGAAGCCGAATACGAAGCCTTGGTAGGCGGGCTCGATCTAGCCCTCGCTCTAGATGTTCGTCGCCTCCATATCTTCATGGACTCCCTTTTGGTCGTGAACCAAGTTAAGGGAGAATATGAGGCGCCAAGCAATGATGGTCAAATACCAAGAGCTGGTCGCCGAAATGTGCACAAAATTTGAAGAAGTGCTAATCGAACAAGTCCCGAGAGAGCACAACTCCCAGGCCGATGCACTTTCCAAGCTAGCATCATCGGATGGGGCAGCCGATTTCTCCAATATACAAATCACAAAGTCAACAAGGCCGGCGATCGACAGAAGCCTGGTTACCACGGTCACCATCGCCGAGGAGAACTGGATGACTCCGTTCATCAAATACTTAAAGGATGGAACGGTCCCTGACGACCGTGTTAAAGCTCGCCAACTCCAGCTTCGTGCGACCAGATATACCCTATTGGACGACCGGCTTTACAAGCGAGCCTTCAGCCTTCCCCTCCTCAAGTGTATTACACCGGAGGAAGGTCGGCTCGTTTTAGCTGAGATCCATGACAGGATTTGTGGAAACCATGCGGGTGGGCGAGCCCTCATCCATAAGACAACCAGACAAGGGTTTTTCTGGCCATCACTTCAGAAGGATGCGATCGCATATGCCAGATCGTGTCATAGGTGTCAGATAATGGGCCCCAACATTAAACTATCCCCCGAACAGCTAACCTCCATGTATAGCCCTTGGCCATTTGCGCAATGGGGCATCGACCTTATAGGTCCCTTGCCAACGGCTCCAGAGGGCTGTAAGTTCGCCATCGTAGGGGTCGACTATTTCACCAAATGGGCTGAGGCCGAACCGCTCAACAAGATCGGCCAAGAGCAAGTGATCAAGTTTATATGGAGAAACGTCGTGTGCCGATTCGGTCTGCCCCAGGCCATCATCTCCGACAACGGAAAACAGTTCGACGGTTTAGAAGTCATGCAATTCTGTGAAAAGTGGGGAATCAAAAGGTTATTCTCAGCGCCATATCACCCTCAGACGAACGGGCAGGTGGAGGCAGTGAATAAGATCCTCAAACACACGATTAAAGCGCGACTCGAATCCAGGCAAGGACGATGGGCGAGCGAGCTCCCAGACGTTTTGTGGTCCTATCGAACGACGACCCGCAATTCAACCGGCGAAACCCCATTCGCCCTTGCCTTCGGAACAGAAGCGGTGATTCCTTCAGAGATCGCCGTCCTCAGCCATCGAACCGAACAGGAGATGACGACCGACAACGATGTGGCCCGACGAATCGACCTAGACATGCTCGAAGAACGACGGCTGACCTCAGAAATGAAGAACACAATCCACAAAAGGAGAGCCGAGAAGTTCTTCAATTCAAAGGTCAAAGAAAGAAGGTTTCAAGTGGGCGATCTCGTCCTCAAGAAGATCCAAACCCACACAGGCGTTTTCGGCCCGAACTGGGAGGGACCTTTCAGAATATCTAGATGGCTAACTAAAGGAGCCTACGAACTGGAACATCCTGACGGTACTCCGGATCAATACCCCTGGAACGCCGTGCATCTGAAAAAATACTACCAGTGATAATTTTGTATTCAATTTCAATGATGTACAAGGAATATAATGAGATTTTTTGCTATCCCATCTATTCTGGCGATCGCCCCACCAGGCATATCGCATACCGCCAACGATCGTTGATCATGACGATCCGAGGTAAAATCAATGCATCCATGGTCCTGGAGGTCGATGGAACCGACAGATTCGCCCATGCAAGGTTCCTTTGGGCTGAGATCGCCCGCCCTTCGTTTAAATACGAGGCCGGCGTAGCCGAAGGACCCTTCAAAATAATCAGTAGACACGATCGCACGTCCTCAAGGTACATCATCTAACATGGTGAACCCGGACAATGCGACGTGCCACAACCCCCATCTCAACGTACACCGTCGAGGGTCGCCATCTTCATGGCGGGCCGAGGTGGAAGCAGATCTGACAAGCCGCGGACGTGGAGTCGAATAAGCCGACGACGCCCCGCGCAAGGACTCCTCCAGACCAAGATCGCCCGCCTTTGATTTTAGCACAAGGCAGGCGTAGCCTAACGGAGGACCCTCACAGAAAGTGAGTCGCGGGATACACAATATCCCTCGCACACAAAGACACGACTGGGGAGGTCGGTCCATCGAACACCCCAACCGTACATGATTCCTCAGAATCGGCAAAACTGAAGATAGCTCGCCGGACAAACTAGTTTTTGTTTCCTTACTTACAATAAGAAAACAAAAACAAGGGGGTAGAGATGGGTCGAGCTAATCCCAAATACGATCGAACAAAAAGGAACCACGCACGATCGGCTTCGCTCAAACACACGCAGGACGATCGGAGTCGTTTGACAAAAATTACAAGTAAGAATTCCAATTCAAAACATATCAATGCTTTCAACACTCAGACAATCGGTCGGATGAACAAAACGTCGAAAGCAATCATACACGTACTTGTAAAAGTCGTACGAAAACATTCAAAGGCGACCATATGTAAAGAGACAGTATGAAAAGAGAGGAATATTTTATTCATAACGCAAGTTTCATACATTACGGGGCCCGAAGGCATTACAAAAGGAAAACAAAAAAGTACAAGGTACAGAGGAAAACAAAAATATCTCTCAAGGCCCCGCCAGCTGGTCATCGCCCTCAGGTTGCGGATCGGCTTGGGACCCCCCATCGGCCTCGGGATGAATGAGTTTACCAGTATACCAACTCAAGTCGATCCCGAAGTCAACAAAGTCAAGGATCGGCAAGGAGAACTCCGGATGCAGAGGGTGCTCGAGGGCATAGGATTTGAAGCTCTCCATCAAGGGACCGATCTCGATCCCTGCCTTTTTAGTGGCTCGAACAGCGTCAGCATAAGCCAACTGATAGGCGAACTCGCCGACGAGCGCGACGTTGAGGTAGGGATCGGCCTCGATCGCCTTCAGCTGCCCCTTCAACGCCACGGCCGTCTTCTCAGCCTCCGCCAGCTCGACCACCTTGGCGGCATTCTCACCCTTGACCTTCTCCAGCTCCTTCTTCTCCGCCTCCAGCTCACCGCTGAGCCGATCCACCATCACCTTCAACCCGGCCGCCTCCTCCTGCAAAGCCGCGAACTTCTGGCGGGTTTCCTTTTCCTTATCGCGGGACCGGTCGGCAGCCTCCTTAGAGCGGCTCAGCTCCTGCTTCAATCGGTCAACGTCCTGTTTAGCCCTTTTGGCCGTCTCCTCATACTCCTTCTCCATAGACTGGATCCGGTTGGCAAACTCGATATTTTTGTTCCGGGCGGCCTCGAGGTCGCTATGGAGACGAGCAGTGGAGGGTCGCCCCTCAAAATCCCTAGCGGCTTGGACGGCCATCGTCGCCGTCTGGAGAGCCAGGGCAACGGTCGCCTGCATGGCATCTCCAGATCGCCGACGAGCGATCGCATCAAGATCGGTCGTCCAGGCCTTGGGCAGAGAGGAGATAGCCTGTTGGACGTAGGAAGGGACGTCAAGAGATGTTTTCGGGGCCTTGCTCAACAAAAAGTCCAGCAACATAGGAGCGACGTCCGGATCGGCGAGACGAACCCTGCAGCACACACCAAAGAGACCAAGAAGTTAGCCCACACCCTACTCAGAATGCCTAACTCGGAAATTTTGATCCTTTCTTACCTGTTGACCAGCTCAGGATCGCGGCCAAAATAAGGCCTGCCCCGAGAGGTTTCCGCCTCAGCGATCACCACCTTCTTCGTGGGGCCACCCGATGACCGAGAACCGGACGCCGAGGGCCTAGGGCCTGATCCCTCCATCATCGGGATGGCCGAGATAGGAGCCGCAGCAACCGGAGGCTCCAGAATGGAAACATCCGCCTCGGTGGTCGTCCGGGACTCCTCCGACCTCCGCCTATTGCGGCGCTGAAGCTGTTCCTCATCTTGAACTTCCGGTTCGGCGATCGGCACCTCAGCGAGCCTTGTCACCGGAGCAGGGCGAGACGTCGTCGCAGGAACGCGACCAGTCTGCTTACCCAAGTGAAGGCGGCCGATGAGTCCCGGGTTTGACATGGCGATCTCAGGCGGTGGCTCGGCAAATTGGGGAAAATGAACCTCTGTCAAAGAAGAGGTACAAACAGGTTAGACAAAAACTAAAACGATACAATCTCCTGGAGACGATCGTCAAGAAAGGAAGCACCACTTAAGCTCATACCTGGAACTTTCAAGTGACGGGGGAAGCAAAACAAACGAGCCCCCAACCGATGAATTTCCTTACCGAGCGAGCGAACGTCTTTGAAGGAATCCGGAAAGGCGCGAATCCGCTCCCAAACGATCAAGAAATCGAAAGGAAGATCGCCGATCGCTGGAACTAGAGGTCCTTTAAAAAGAAAACAAAATTAGATCAGTCCAAGACAAGCTCAATCAAGGGGAGAGTTAAAATCCTTACTCGGATTCCTCTCCCGGAAAGTGGTAGGGATCTCCAGCTCCTCATTCGGCCTGTCGCTCGGTGCTGATCGCCACGCCCCGCCGACCCAGCACCATTTAGCCAAGTCACCCCTGGTCTTGTTCGGCACACCGAGGACCACTCTCCCCATTCGGCTTTGGATATGATTGCCGCCAATCGACTCTTTCTGCGCGGCCAGTTTAAACAGATAATTCATCTCCAGCGCAGTAAGGAGGCGGAACAACTGGTGACCGCCAAACAGTGTCAACGTGCAGATGACCTGTAGCCAAGCGTTCGGCGTCAGTTGAAGAGGCGCCAAATCCCAGGCGATCAGCAAGTAGGAGACGGCGAATGGCAGAGGAAATCGCAGACCAGCCTCCATAATCATCTCGCTGACGGCAACCATATACTCGGGCGGTTGGTCGGCACGTTCATTCTCCGAGGGCACGTGCAAGGAAACGTCAGAGGGGATGTGATATTTGGCCCTCCAACGGCTCAGGTCTTTCTTGGTCGCCGTACTCCGGATCTTTCCGAGAGTCCACGGAGACGGAACGGCGGCCCGAAAAACCTTCCGCTTCACATGTTCATAAGGGTGAGCGGCGGAGTAGGTTTCGAAGTCGAATTCCGGACAGGGTCCGGCGATCGTTTCCATCATCCGAGCGAAAGCCACATAGGCAGGCCAAATCTACTCTCTCGTTTCCAGGCCGCCCGCACCAAGTCATCCTCATCCACCGGCGAGCCCCCCTGCTCCGCCGTCACCGCCGTCCTCGCCACTTCGGCCTCGTTGAAAAGTTCTTCGAGTTCTGCGGGCGCAATCCCCGCACGAATAGCTTCAACGGCCGTCTCCATATCCACTCCAATGGAAATCTCCTCCCGTTCAGGCGACGCTGCGGCGGCGGAAGAACTTCCGGCCTCGAAGGTTTTGGATCCTCCCGACATATTATAAAAATAAGAGGGAGATAGAAGATTGATTTTTCTTACCTAGAGAAAAGAAGAAGATCGGCACAAGAAGCTCCAAAAATTTCTGCAGAATTTCGGCTATGGATGCAAGGACGCGTAAAAAGTGAAGGAGAAGAAGCCCTGGCCCTTTTATAGATGGAGACGAGGGTCTAAATGCAAATAGGAGAAACCTCGGGGGCTGTATCGCAACCGTCACGTGGGGACGCATTAAATGCTGCCCTCGAATCCCGCATACGCGTCTTTTCGAGGGCAGGCCAGCCGACAAGCCCGACAAACCGTCGAACTCCCCCAACAGCGGCGCGACGCGTGTCCCTGCCACTTTTAGAAAGCCCGCCTTCATTTCCCGCTGCTCCCGACGCGAAAGAAGATTGTCCAGATTTGAATTCAGATCGGATGATCGATTAAACATTAGCGATCGCCAACAGTGCCACCTCACCCCGTTTTTTCAACATCGAGGCGAGCTGGGGGGCAATTGTTGTGCGGCGATTAATACGCCTTGATAGGCGATCGGCATCACAATCAGAGAAGCCAACCATGGAAGACATACTCTGGACAAACGCCTAGAGTCCGGCACAATGCGGCGACCGTCTTTTGGTACCCAGCAATCGTCTTTTGATGTCTGACGATCGTCTTTAATGAGCGAACCAGAGGCGATCATCTCGTGCCACGTATGGATCCGTCAAAGTCGTCGAAGACCGAATCTTGGACGGTGGCCCGCATGCGGATCTTCAAAAGATACCGACAGATAGGACCATTGACCCCAGCCTGTCACCTACCACACCTACCGACAAGGCCGCCGAAAGGTACGAAGTGGGTCCTCCCCGGACAGCGACTCAAGATGCGTGCTGGCTTCCCATTGGTTCGCCCAGCTGGCCACCCGCAGCGACCTCGGACCTCAAGGGAATAGGCCCACGTGACGGGACGATCGGCTATTTTATTTTAATATAGAAAACGGCGGTCGCCCGCGATTGCCTGAGGAATCCCAACTACCTTGTCCCCTATAAATAGAGAACTCACTGCTATGGCCAAGGGGACGCGAATTTGACTACGAATTCAGTGCAAAATACACACAAAAGAGAGAATCAAAGACTCTTTTGACATACACCTGCACATTCATAGTGATATTCATACACATTCATCATATATCCCAAGCAAGAACTCACAGATTTATCTATCTGGTTCTTCCGGCAATCTACGCGCTCTAAAGCCTAGATAACTAGAAGTCTTTACACTCCTTGTAATAGATTCTAACATTAATATTTGTACTCGATACTATATTTATTAATAACATCTCGCGAGAGCATTCAAGCCCAGGATTAACAACCCCGGCAAATCTTGTGTTATCTATTTTCTCACGGAAGTGTTCTCGCATTTGTTTGTTACTCGATCATTCCAGCAATACTATCTCCGGATAATATTTTGGGTAACAACAGCGTGGAACCAAGAATGACCCAGGGAAAAAGCCATGGAGACATGCGGACTATAGGAGCTGAAATCCTTAGTATATTAATTTTGTTTGTAATTTTTCTTTCGAAACAGCAAACCTTGTACTTTATTTTTTGAATATCAATAAAAATGTTTGCCTGTCTTGAAAGATTACAACTCGTAATATACTGTGTTGATGTATGATTACATAACTTAAATTGTTGAGATAATAATCACAAGTATAGAAACTTGTTTGAAAATTAAGCTGTACGAACTTGTCTACGAACAGTTCATAATTTCAATTGTATGCATTTAGAATACATTGTAAGATTGTGCCTGCACGCCAAACATAAGCTTAAGTTGTAAAAATTCTTAGCTGTATCGAACTCGCCTGCGAGCAGTTCATAAATTAGACTAAGTTGCTGAAAGACGGACCATTTGACAGAAGACCAAGAAATCTGCCAGAAGTCATCAAATGAGATTATTTCATGAAGAAGGTTTTGGCATCATCAAGAAGGACTTGAAAGTTTTAAAGTCTTGGCAAATTGTCAAAAAGGGAGAAATTGTTGGGATAACAAATACCATGTATCGAAACAGCCAGGATAAATCAATTCCTGTATCGAATAGTGTTGATAAGAGGTTTTAACATATATGCCAATCCTCAATATAGTAAGGAAACTGTATCGATAAGTTGAAGTGTCAACCTGTATCGAAGGCCTGTCACAGATCCATCATATAGTGGAACTTTTCAGTACAACAAAGAAGTCTTATAAAGACTAAGTATGGAAGCTGTCTCGAAGTGTCAATACGTAATCCTTCCATACAGCTCTCAACAGGACAAAGAAGGAATCTTCAGTTCTCACTAGAAGTCAAGTCCCGTTGATAAAGAAGTATTTAAATACTTAAAGGATAAAGTATTTAAATACTGTCAGTCAACAGATCTTCAAATCCCGCTAAATCCGGATCGTGCTTTTCATCCCGTTGGAACGGAATCTTACTCAACGGATTTATCCCAACAGATATATTTCAGAGACTATATATATCTCCAGAGTTTGAAGATTGAAGACTACTGAACTACTGAACGATGAAGCTTACAAAGAAATACTCAGAGCAAAACATATCACCAAAACTTACTGCAACTCAGATCTAAGAGATATACAGTGCTCAACATCTTGAACAACACTTCATCATCTAGAAGCTCATAAAGTCAAAGTTGTTGTTCACATCCTGTTCTATCCTTTGAACAAAGCCAGATCAGCCCTGTGTGGACTGAGTAATCGTTGCTTCTCCGGAACTGTGTGTGAAGGAATTGCATCGAAGAAGACGAAGCTTCAGAACTGTGTGTGAAGAAGTCAGTCAAGCATTAGCTCAAACCAATCTGTGTGAACGGTTGAAGCTAAGATCTTTATATCAATCTGTGTGAACGATATATTGATTGTGTGTTGTTATAATTACATAGTTGTGTACGTAGTAATTATAATAAATTTTTTACTCCTGTGTGGAGGACCAGTGGACGTAGAGGGGTTTACCTCGAACCACTTTAAATATTGTGTTATTTACCTTCTCCCTTACTTGTTTTAATTACTGTGATTATTTAAGTATATATTGCACATCGAGTTGCTGTATCCACAGCAACTTACTGTATTTAAGACTTCCGCTACGCACTCAGATTTATAATCATTACAGCTTGTTGTTTAAACTACTTCCCAAGCTGTATCTAGTATACTTAGTGGCCAACAACTGTTGTCCAGTTTTTATACTGGACAGCTTAGCGTGCGATAATCTTACCTGATTAGCGTGCGCTATCGAGATGTCAGAACAATCGTTCTGCCTAAAATGCACAGTTAGTGTGCGCTAACCATCAGGAGTTAGCGTGCACTAACGAATCCTCCAGACCCAGTCCAGTAGCCACTGGAATCCCTCGAACTACTAGTTAGCGTGCGCGACCAAACCCGTAGCGTGCGCTAACCACAGCATTGTAGCGCGCGCTAGCAACCTGCCCTTAGCGCGCGCTAACGGGCCTGGATCCAACCTGACCTATGAAGCCTGAACAAAGTAACGTACGTAACGAATGCTGTGTTACGTACGTAATAGAGGCATCGATAGCGTACGCTACCGATGAAGCCTAGCGTTCGCTAATCATCCGGGCGATGAACAATCGCGATGTCCAAAAAAAGGATAGTGGGCGCGACGAACACGAAGCACTACGGTCGAACAAGACAAGTAACACAATAATAAAAACATGAGCTCAAGTTTAAAACAAAACACATGATCCCGACACCCCGGAGGTGGGTAAAAGCGAGTACGAAAATAAGTTCCCAAAACTTTGGGAAATTACAAAACGGTCCCAAATGTCCGAAAAATCACGATACGACAACGAATAATCGAATCGAAGCTCACAACACGTATAACGAAGTTAAATGAACTTACTAGAAACCCGAAACAACAGTTTCGAACGAGATTCGCAAGAATCAAACTCAAGTGCGGAAAAGCCGTTTAAGAACACGGAACTCAACAAAATGACACCGAAACGAACTCGGATGACAACAAGTGCAGGATTAATCATTCTCGGAATGACGAAACGGTCACAACAGAGTCACTAAGATGGACTTCCGCCAAAAAAAGAAAATTACCGGAAATCGAAAATCGCGGATATTACAATTTTGTAGAAAATAAGTGAAAATAAAAACCCCACCTCAAATGCAGCACTTGACTAAGTATGGATGCTCGACTCGGAAATCTTAGGTCCGAAAGTTCTCATCGTTATCTACAATACAATAATTTAATATTGTTATTAATGTATGAAATATATCATATCACAAACTAAATTAAAATATTTGAATTTAATTTAAAAAGATTTAATTTGAGATATTAGAATTTAAACATGGATAAAATTAAAAGATAATAGAATTAAGGGGTTAAATTGAAATTGAATGAAAGTTATTGGTTATAAAATCCAACCCTAGGGCACATCTCTATTCTCACCCTCTCTCTCCCTCAATCTCCTGTTCTTCTCCCTCTCCCTCAATCTACCGTTTTTCTTCTCTATTTTTTCCCCTCACACATACATACGGACGCGCACGTCCAAAAGTACACACCGAAGGGCTGCGCGATCGGACTCGAGGTGGACCAAAAAAAACTTCGGTCCTGCACCTCTAGCGGCGGCGGTGGCGGGCGAAAACCGCATCGGTGGGATGCGGAGAGTCGCGACCGCGGACGGACAGACCTCGAGCGGCGGCAAGGGCGATGGATGGTGGTGGTTTTCGGCGATTGTTCATCGCTTGGAGAAATTGAAGCCAACTCGGGTCTGATGGGTTGTTGGCCGCGGATTTGCGGCGATGCGGCGGCGATAGTGAATCGCCGCTGCTGTTTATCTCTTTTTTTGGCAGATTTGATACTATGAACAAAATGAAAGATGAAAATGATGAATTTTACAGAAAATAAAATTAAAGGTTTTGATTTTTGTTTACCTTTTACTGGAGTGTGATTGATATGTAGATTTTGAATCGTATGAATGACTTTCTTTTTTTGAATTAGGACTGAGTTCGTTCGAGGCGGATTTTTTCTTGGTGTTACGAATATGATCAGAAAATAGGAATGAAATAATAATGATAAGATAAAAAAAAACAAGAACAAGAAAACATACGAGAAGAAAAGTTCTTACCTTCTACTGGAGTATCACTATGCAGAACGATGATGTACAGTCGGTTTGCAGTATATATTATCTAAGAGAAGAAGAAAAGACACAAGTTAATTGTGTCTTAATTTGGTTAATAATTGGGTGATGAATGATGTGAATTAATTTTTTTTTAAGAATGAAATTAAGATGAAGGAGAGATGATCCGTTTGTGATAGAAGGGAGAAGGGAGGTGAAAACTGAAAGGACAAATAATATTGGGTTGGGCCAAATGAATGGTAATTGGTAGACATGGCATTTTGACCCGACCCGGTGGGGAACTCGGTCGACCCACCCCGACCGGGGCCGGGGCCGGAATGCCTATCCCCCGACCCGCCCCGGACCCGGTATATATATAATTGGAAATTTAATTTTTTATATATTTATTAAATATATAAATTTAAGTTATGTAATCTTTTATTGTGGACTTTTATGACCTTATGGAATTTTTACACTTACTTAATTACTATTTTTATGTATTTTGACTAAAAAGACATGAGAAAATAGCTAAAAGTAGCTATAAAAACAGCAAAGAAATCGGGAGGACCGGGTAAGGATCGGGATCGGGTTTGACCGAGGGTCAACCGGGGGTTGACCAGAGTTTGACCGGGACGGGATATTAATCCCCATACTGGCCGGGGCCGGGAGTTGTGAACCCCGCCCCATCCCCGCCCCGTTGCCATCCCTAGTAATTGGGTTGAAATTTAATAAACTAGTTAATATATAATTGAGTAGGACTAATAAATGGGTTCTCATTTAAAATTAAATCTGTAAATAATATAACAACAACAACAATAATAATAATAAAAAAAAAATTACGGATATTACATGTGGTTTTACGTTTGTTATTTCCAGTATTGTTTTATATTATTAAAAAAAATATTTAAGAAGTATTTTTTTTATATGCTATATTTTTTTAGTATTGCGCAATGAGGAAGAAGTAGTAGATAAAGAATAAAAAATGCACATTAATATAAAACACAAAAAGAAATAAAAACTGGCCAAAAACAAAGCATCCACAAGAAAAATAATATTCGAATACAAATATTGCGTTTTTTTCCATTTAGTAAATTAACAGTGGCATATCTTAGATAACATTATATTTTCCACTCTTCATTGCATTTTTCGCTCTTCGTTTAATTGTTAGCTTTTGAAAATATCGAGCCGTATTACAAAAAACTTGCTCTCAACTTTGGCTTCATTATGAATTTAGCACCTTTATAAGACTCTATTTTTGAATGTATGTAACATGACTATATTTCACATATTTTGAAAATCTATGATAGTTATAAACTCTTTCAAAAAATTTAACAAATAGCTCGATATATCACCATCCCATAATATATGTCATAAAATTTATAGGTTTATAATTTTACTGGTTTCAAAATTTCACCCTGATTTTCTTTCGTAGAAAAAAATAGGAAACCAAAATTCCAAAATATACGTTATATAATTGAATCTAAGTTATTAAGTATGAAAAAGATCTCAAAGAAACCACAGAGATTGAATAAAGTGTAAAAACAAAAATAAATAATATTGAAAATATTAGATAATCAATATAAAAAGGTTTTACTTTAAATATAAATAATAATATATGTAAACTTACTAAAAGCATACGACACAGATTAAAAAGTAGAAGAACATTGTTTTGCCATATTTATAAACAATAATATATATAAATATAAAACCTCAAGCGGGACGGAGTAAATATAATATAATATATATTTAGTAACTATTTTGATTACTAAATAAACTCATTATATAAATTTATATTCAATAATGAAATGTGTCTTTATTAACCTTTTTTCAAAAAAACAGGTAGCTATAGTCGAATACATGTAATATAACATCACCTCTTTTTTCTTAAAATATTGAGTTTATAAAATCTGGCTCATATCAACAATAGTAGTAGGTTAGATATTCATTCTCTATTAGCCTCAAAAACTCACGAGAAAAAATATTTCCTTTTTTCATGATCAGAATGCGTAAATGAATGAAAGTATGCTAGATATTCATTCTCTATTAGCCTCAAAAACTCACGAGAAAAAATTAAACAGTCATTCATAGCAAGAAGCAAATATTAAAAAAGAAACAATGAAAGAAGAATAACCAAAATACACCATGAATCTCAAATGTTAATATTAAATCGGACTAAAACCAAAATATTAAATCATGCAGCTGAACAACAATAAATAAACCTAAATATATATAATAAACTTCCACAAAATCAAAAAAAACATCCATTTCAAATCACACGAGTGTTCGGGAATGCATTCCATATTTCATTCAATTCTACACGTGAACTGACCAAGATACAATCTCTTTCTGAAATGCTCAAAAATATTAAGGTTTATGATGGAGATCCAGATTCCCAATGGATCGTATAATGACTTTCCGAACTGATATTTCTACCATATGGCCGGGTTACAAGAAATTCAGTCTATGATAATCCAAAAGGACGTTTACGAATCTAGGCACAGAAACGTAAACCAAATTGCTAGAGAAATTCTGAGTTCGTCAGAAAAAGAGAGAGCTGAGAAAGGTGTGTTTAAGACTCAAAGAGAAGAGCCTTATTTATACATGTCGAGTTATGGTTACATTAGGGCGAGATTAGGGTTACATTAGGCGGCGCAGTCATTAGAATTTCACTAGTGATCCGGAATTAGGGCTTGACAGATGGTTTTTCAAAATTGACGAAATTAATTAATTTTACCATAGTCTCCCTCTAAAATTCGATTTTTCACTAAGTTACCAATCCAAATTTCCGAAGACCGCCAGGGGCTCTGCCTCTTAGACCCCGCTAGGGGCGCTGCCCCTAGACCCCGTCACTCGGGGCGCTGCCCCCGGACCACCGACATTTTGTAGTACCGTCTTTTAATTCGATCTTATACATGCGTGCACTCCGCACATACCCAAACATATATTAGAATATAAATTATAAAACTCCATAACTCACATATTAGTTCCAATTACACAAAATGTCTGGTGACACTAAAATCAACAACAAATCATCCCCTCTCCCCTCTCTCTCTAAATTAGATTCCTCTACAAATTATTATATATTTGTATTTCTTTGACCTCGGAATAAAATTTTTAAATTTTTAAATTTCAAGAGATGTACTTTTCTGCTTTTATAACATAAGAACAGGCCTAAGAGCACAGGGTACGGTTGAGCCAAAGGTTCGTGCCAAAGAAAAACGCGAGAAATCAGCTTGGCGCACCACACCGTGGCTCGCGCCAAAGCTCCTTGCGCCGAGGCCACCAGCCAGCGCCGAAGGTAATTTTTTTTTTTTTTTTTTTGAAATCAAAGGATTTGGAATATTGAAACTAGATCCGAAGGCTGCTGTGTGTTGTGTTTGTAATTGTTTTTTTTTTTGCTGGCTTTGTTTTGCAAGGAAGAAGAAGCAGGAAGAAGAAGATGACCCCTTTTTTTTCTTCTTTTTTTTTTTTTTAAATCATTTTTGGACTTGGGCTTTGTACATTTGTATGTGTGTTTGGGCTTTAGACTTTATATAAGTTATACTTCTTCTTATTTTTCATGCACTTTTTTTTTTTTTTTTTTTTAAATTGTAGTGTGTGTGTTTTTTTTTAATTAATGAAGTTTATTTTAGTTAATATTGTGTATGTTTAATTTTAGGTAAAAAAAAAAAAAAAAAAAAAAAAAATGCCAACGGCACAAGAATTTCAGTGCCAGCGGATCTCAAATGTGGTGCCATAGCATTTCTGGTGCCATAGAG
Organism: Orobanche coerulescens; assembly: GCA_033398695.1. Classification (NCBI taxonomy): domain Eukaryota; kingdom Viridiplantae; phylum Streptophyta; class Magnoliopsida; order Lamiales; family Orobanchaceae; genus Orobanche; species Orobanche coerulescens. The sequence goes on from JAWKAU010000029.1 coordinate 461,379, forward strand.
CTTTTTGCTGACGTGGCACCACATTTTGCCAACGGCACGAGCCCAACGGCACCACGGTACCCAGTGCTCTAAGTCCTCTTTATATCATTTTGATCCTTTTATAACATGCTGAGATTCTAGTGCTTACTCTCAAATTTATCATGATGACACTTGATTGAATAATTATGGGATTCGACATCCAGCCACATTTTGTTAACAACACAAAGTACAACTATGAAAAATTAGAGTAATGCTACTTTCACAATACACTTGACAACGAGGGTGACAATCTGTCTATGTGGCACGATCCTGTGAAGTGAGATAAAAGTGAAATGTCACAATCACATTTATCTCACTTCACAGGATCGTGCCACATACTCAAATTGTCAACCTCGTTGTCAAGTGTATTGTGAGAGTAGCATTACTCGAAAAATTAACTGCCTAAAAAGTAGAACTATGGAAAACCAATTCACCGGTAACTTTTCTTGTACTTCTACAGTAAAACATCTATAAATAAATTAATATAGTTGGAATTAAAGAATTTTATTAATTTAAGGAGGTATTAATTAATCAATAAATTAATAATTATTAATTTATAGAGAGTTTTCGACATCAAATTAAAGTAAATTTTAATTATATAAATTTAATTAACTGCCTAAAAAGTAAAGCTAAAGTTTACTATTCAGTGTACCCTTCCGTTAGGCAACTGAGGGCACTCCCACCAGAAATCTCAAAATTTTGCTCCTAAATTCCTCCCTAAAGCTTTCCTATACTATTTTACGATCTCAATTTTCTGAATGCATACACCAGATCTCCTATTTTCTACAAAAAATAATAATTATGTGTTGGCCCTACTAATTGTAAGCTTAAAATAAATTTAGGGTGTGTGTAAATTTAGGATTGAATTTAGGGGGGTGTAAAAAAATTTGTGGACCCCATCCAATTTAGCATATCTGCTGGATACACTTTTTATCTCATTTTTAATTATTTTAGCCTAAATTTAAAGTTAGCGATACATTTAGATGATCGGCTGTGAATGTTCTGAAACGTTTAGAAAGACAAACAACTACAAAACCATTTTCATACTAAATAGAGCAGTCATATAATATGTTAAATTGACACGTTTAGCAGAAATACCATCCATATCAAATATGTCATTCAAACCATGACAAAAGCATAAGTCTACTAAGGCTCAAAAGCATATGATTACTAAATCAAAAATGTATCAAAAAAAATTAATAATCTACCAATAAAAAATAATAAATGTCAAATCATTTTTTTTCACCAACTACTCTTACCCCCTCTCTCCCCCTGGTGCCCCCCTCCTCCCTCCCTTGCCAGTGCATTTATTTGTGATCTTTTCTTTTTTTTTTTAAGTTTTTTACTTTTTTTTTTGTTTTAATTTAATTTACTTACTTATAAATGTACTAAATTTATATAAAAATAAAGAAATACAATATTTAAATAGACATATTATATATGATGATTCAACTCAAGAAATATTTAATAAATTTATATAAAATAATATAAATATATATTATATTAAAAATAGATAAATACAATTATGATGATATATACCAAAGAAATTGTGTAAAAAATATATTATTTAAATAGATAAATAGTGTAACACCCCCAAGATATTCGAGCTATATTACAGCGTCGTGGACCCCTACATGGGACCCACCAGGCTAAAACAAGAAAACACCACTCGACTAACCATCTCGGTTAGCGAGGACACACATTTAAATAATACAAACATAAAATAACACGCCCGGTGCAACCGGCGGAATAATATCAACCGACAATATAGCAATTTTAGTGAATAAAAAATGAAGTTCAGAGTGGAAAGCCTAAGTACTCGCGAGTACAATCTATAAGTTTATAAGTTTGGAAAACAACCATATCGAAAGGGACAAAAGAAATAAGAAGACTCAAATGCACATGTCAACGACCCTGGCCAACATCCTCGTACTGTCCCAGCGCCCGCTCGTCCGGCAGAACATAACCTGAAATCCATGACAAGAATTTCCCCAAAGGGGTTAGCAATTACGCTAGTACAAGTAATCAAGGCAAACCAATCGCTTACATATTTCATAGTACAATGCATCAAATCATTTCAAAACCAAAACCAGACATGTCTTTTCCGGAAACAAACAGTCAAACAATTTGCCTTGGGAACAGGACTATACCATTGATCCCGCTCGAGGCTTCTAAGGACCCTCCGGAGCTGGCCATATCATAAAACAAATCACGCACATGCATCGCCTTGGGAACAGGGCTATACCATTGATCCCACTCGAGGCCTCTAAGGACCCTCCCGAGCTGGCTAGCTAAGCAAACTCGGGAATCCAGGGCTATACCATTGGATTCCCTTCGAGGCCCCATCGGACCTACCCAAGGTGAGCAAAGCACACACAATATATATTACCATTTCATGTTAAGCATAAAGGTTTCCAAAAATACTTTCCTTGAATAATTGACGACGCAATGAACGGAAAGGAAAATCACCGACGAACGCTAGGAACCAATGAAACCGAACCTAATGATTTGAAGTATACAATCACAACCACTTCTAAACGATTACGGAAATGAAATACACCTGAAAACCCGCCTACGATTCATGTATATTCGTATAAAAACAACGAGGGCGGACCACAACCAAACCCTCTCGAATACGTAACAACTACGAGATATACCATGAATCCGTAGGGAAAACAAGAATACCAACAAGATTAATCATATTCATCATGAATTGATCAACAACATGGGACGAATCGAACAAAAAAACCCGAAAACCCCCAATATACCCAAAAGTAGGGTTCTTAGAAGATTTACCTTGATTCAAGATGTAGAAGATGATTATATGATGATAACTTGGTGTTAGAAACTCAAGATCGTGAATAGGTGATGATAATTGCTCAAATCCAGGCTCTCAAAGCTCCAAAATCGCCTAACTCTCGGAGAAGGAGTGAAAATGGGAAAAATGAGCAACCCCGGTCAACCCCCTGGTTTATATAACCAGGGGTTATTAGCGTGCGCTAATATCACTAAGTTAGCGTACGCTATTGATGAATAATTCAGTCCAGAACGCTAACATCCCAATCCAGAACTTAAAGTTCTGGACCGTTAGCGTACGCTAACCGCCCCTTGGTAGCGCGCGCTGTCGGGCTATAGCATGCGCTACCTGGACATCAGTCGAGTCCAGAAGTAAACTGCTCAGTACTGGGCTGCCGAGTTAGCGCGCGCTACCGGCCACTCTGCGTGCGCTAAACCCGAAGAGTAGCGTGCGCTAAAATAGAATAATAGCGCGCACTAGAACGGCTCTCCAGAGGGTAGAAGGCAGAAACAGGCTACTGACATTGCTATGCCCGAATCACTAGCGTGCGCTACCGGACAAGCGTAGCGTGCGCTACCAATGAAAACTAGCGCGCGCTAATTAACATCTGTTGCGTGCGCTAGACACCCAAAACACACGAAACACGCTCGGAAAAACGTACAGAAGATCACAACACGCATAAAAATGTATGATAGATATACGACAACTCCAAAACGGCAGTTCCAAACAATAATCACGAGAATCGGACCGAAAAGCAACGGAAAAGCCAACAATGGCGGATTTGAGTAAAATAAATCCGAAAATAAGTATTCCCGAAATACACGTACTGAACACACAAGCCATCAAAGACATGAAAAACACCAAATCGTGGGAAATATCGGGAAAGAAAAATGTGGATATTACATTCTACCCCTCTAAAAATAAGTTTCGTCCCAAAAGTTAAGAAACAAACAATTCGGGGTACTTAGCACGCATGCTATCCTCGGTTTCCCAAGTTGCCTCCTCGACTCCATGTCCCGACCACTGCACTTTGACCAAAGAGATGGTCTTATGCGTCAGTCGCTTCTCACGATGCTCCAAAATCTTCAAGGGACGCTCCTCGAAGGTAATATCCTCAGCAATATCAATCTCGCCATAATCGATGACGTGACTAGGATCCGGGACATATTTCCTCAGCTGGGAAACATGAAAAACGCTATGAACATGACTCAAGGCCGGAGGTAACGCCAAACGGTATGCTAACTCACCGACTCTCTCGAGAATCTCGAAGGGCCCAATAAATCTCGGACTCAACTTTCCCTTCTTCCCGAAACGGAAGACTCCTCTCGTCGGCGACACTTTTAGCAAAACGTGGTCACCCATCTCGAACTTCAAAGGTCGACGACAGACATCGGCATATGACTTTTGTCGACTCTGAGCAGTCGACATCCATTCTCGAATCAATTCCACCTTCCGCCTCGTCTCTAAAACGATATCCGGTTCGGTCCCAACCAAATCGAATGCCTCATTCCAACAAATCGGTGATCGACATTGCCGCCCATAAGCGCCTCATACGGTGCCATCCGAATCGAGAGCACAAGCACGCAACATATCCTCGAACGTCTGGATAGTGCGTGTCGACTGTCCATTGGACTGAGGATGAAAAGAAGTACTTAAAAGCAAATGAGTACCCAACGCTCTATGCACCGCCTGCCAAAAGTGCGATACAAAATGGCCATCACGATCCGAAATAATAGACTTCGGAGTGCCGTGAAGCCTCACAATCTGCGCAATAAATACATGAGCCAACTTCTCCGGACCCCAAATATCCTTGATGCCCAGAAAATATGCCGACTTGGTCAGACGATCAACAATCACCCAAACCATATTCATGCCCGACCTCGATCTCGGTAAACTCGTGATGAAGTCCATCGATATATCTTCCCATTTCCATTCTGGAACAGGAAGTGACTGCAATAATCCGTCCGGTCGCCGATGCGCGATTTTGACCTGCTGACAAGTCAAACATCTCGCTACAACCTGTGCGACCTCCTCCTTCATATCATTCCACCATAAATTTCTCCTCAGATCTTTGTACATCTTACTCGAACCAGAATGAACGGAGTAAGGTGTAGCATGGGCCTCGCGTAAAATACCCTGTCTCAACTCCGAGTCGTTCGGTACACAAAGCCGACTCTGGAATCTCAAAACACCATCCTCGTGAACCACAAACCCAGGAGATTTTCCCTTAAGAACATTCTCTCGGATTTGAGTAATCATTGGATCCTCCAGCTGCTTCAGCTTAATTTCATCAATCAGAGACGACGAAATCTCTAAATCACAAAGTTGCCCGACAGCTCCAGGCAACAAAATCTCAACACTCAACTCAATCAAATCCCGCTGAAGCTCATATTGAGATGTAAGGATCTCAAGCGTCCGCAACGCAACTGGTTTCCGACTCAAGGCATCGGCCACGACGTTCGCCTTGCCCGGATGATAAAGGATTTCGAGGTCATAATCCTTGATCAACTCTAACCACCTCCTCTGACTCATATTCAACTCCCGCTGAGTAAATATGTATTTCATACTTTTATGATCGGTAAAAATCTTACATGCAGATCCAAAAAGGTAGTGACGCAAAATCTTGAGCGCAAAAATAACTGCCGCTAACTCCAAATCATGAGTAGGGTAGTTAAGCTCATACGGTCTCAACTGCCTCGACGCAAACGCAATAGTCTTGTCGTGTTGCATCAACACGCACCCAAGACCCTGACCCGAAGCATCGCTACAAACGGAAAAACCCTCATTGCCACTCGGCAATGCCAAAATCGGTGCTGAAGTCAAACGCCTCTTCAGCTCCTCAAAACTCAACTGTCTCTCGTCATTCCAGACGAACTTCTCGGATTTCTGGAGCAACTGTGTAAGTGGCTGAGCTAGTTTCGAGAAACCCTCGACGAACATACGGTAGTAGCCAGACAAACCCAAGAAACTACGGATCTCCTTAACATTCTTGGGCGGAGCCCAATCAAACACTGCCTCAACCTTCTGTGGATCCACACGGACTCCCTCGGCTGAAATCACGTGACCTAGAAACATCACTTCCTTCAGCCAAAACTCACATTTTGAGAACTTCGCATAGAGTTGCTCGGTCCTCAAAATGTCTAACACTACTCGCAGATGTTGCGCGTGCTCCACCTCATCCCTCGAATAAATAAGGATATCGTCAATGAAAACGACGACACACTTATCCAAATATTCGATAAAGACCTTGTTCATCAACTGCATGAACACCGTAGGTGCCTTAGTTAACCCGAAAGGCATAACTAAAAACTCGTAATGTCCGTATCTCGTCTGAAAAACTGTTTTCGGCACATCGGACTCCCTCACCCGGAGATGATAGTACCCCGATCTCAAGTCAATCTTCGAGAATACCGCAGCCCCCTGCAACTGATCGAACAAGTCATCAATCCTCGGCAAATGATACTTGTTCTTTATGGTCATCTTGTTTAGCTCGCGATAGTCAATACACAAACGCAGCGAACCATCCTTTTTCCGAACAAACAGGATCGGTGCGCCCCAAGACGAAGTACTCGGTCGAACATAACCCGACTCAAGAAGCTCACTCAATTGCTTCTTCAACTCGGCCATCTCTGAAGGTGCCATGCGATACGGCGCCTTCTCGGAGCCGCACCCGGCTCTAACTCAATAGCAAACTCGACCTCACGGTCTGGTGGCAAACCCGGTAACTCGTCAGGAAAAACGTCAGGAAACTCACAAACGACTGGAATCGACGAAAGCTCGACTCCACCATCCTCCGCCTTCAAGGCGTAACACCAATAACCAGTACACCCCTTCCGAAGGAATCTCATCGCCTTCAAGGCGTTAATCACGAATTTCTAGTTTCTCTTTCGCCCCGCGAAAGAGTGCTCGATGTTGTCCTCAGCTAGCATGGTGATGATCCTCGTGCGGTAGTCCATGATTGCGCCATGCCGCTCGAGCCAATCATCCCCGAGAATCAAATCCTCACCCTCAATATTAACGACAATAAGATTAGAGAGCCAAGCCCTCTCACAAATAAACACAGAACAGTCTCGGACCTCTCGATCGCCGACGATCCTATCACCGCTAGGAAGTTTAACGATGAAAGACTCGCAAGGCAACAAACAGTCGAGACTCAAACGGCGCACACACTCCAGAGATATGAATGAATGTGTAGCACCAGAATCAAAAAGCACACTGATAGGATGAGAATGGATGTGAACGGTACCTGTCGCCACAGTGGCCGCTGGATCATCGGCTTTCCTCATCTCGTAGATACGCGGCTGGGCGGAGCCGACACTGGAAGCTCCTCCTCTAGCGGGATGACCCCGACCTCTCCCTCGGTTGGCACTCGGCGGAGACTACAGAGCAAACGAGCTCTGGTTCACACTCGGCTCTCTAGGTGCTAGAAAAGAATTATGGGCCTCGCGAATCTTTCTGACTTGTTCACAAAAGAAAGCCTTGTGGCCCGACTGACCATAAGTATGACAAGTCAACTTCTGACGAGGACACTCCCAGTTCCTATGGCCCGACAGGCCACAGTTAAAGCATGTGGGATCACGAACGGAGGTTCTGGCAGCACATCAAAAACTCCCAGAGAAACGAGCCGAACCGCACGTAGAAATATTTGCAGCCTGAGATTTTTGCTGGCCTCCACCCTTGGGACCAGAAAAATTTCTGACGGACTTCTGCTTCTTGCTCTCACGAGCCGCCTCACCAGCCATCACAGACATATCATACGAAAGAGCCCTACTCTGATAATCCTTCAAAGTGGTGCAAACGAGCTCAGACATATAGTCCCGAATTGACAGTTTCATCCGCCTGGAGAAATGAAAAATTTTGTCACTTTCCTATGTAACTTGGGCCTTCACAAAATCCAGTTCCTTGTTGAAATTAGCAATAGCTTGAGAAACAGGAATATCCCGAGGCTGAGCATCATAAAAGGCATGAACTCGAGCCTGTCTAACCGGCCACGGGCAATATTCGGTCTCCATCAGGTCATTGAACTCCGCCCACGAAACAACGTGATCTTTAGGCCCAACAGCCTCTCACCAGTCAGTAGTGTAATACCCAGTAATTATCATTCAGTATTTATCATTCAGTAATTATCACTCAGTAATTATCATTCAGTAATTGATACTCAGTAATCTCATTCATCATTGATCATTTGTCACTCATATTCAGTCATGGTATTCATCATCCAGAGTAATTGTATCGTGTATCAATCGTCATTCATCACTAATCTGATTGGAGTTTCGTGCCGTGGTTATCATCATTTTCATTTTCGTTGCAAGCTGTGCTTGAGGAGTAGCGCACGCTACATACTCCTTTTAGCGTACGCTAATTGGGTATAGGTAGCGCACGCTACCGCTCAGCTTTAGCGCACGCTAAGGCTACCTTGGCTGCGATCCGAAGGTCTTGGGTGCAGTGAGATAATTATAGCGCACGCTACGAAGTGGTAAGTAGCGCGCTAACGGGTTGTAGTAGCGCACGCTATATGTGTGGAGTAAGCGCGCTAGGGCGGATTAGGTTGAGTCCGGTGGCTACCGGATCGCACCGGTTTATTCATAGCGCACGCTATGCATTGTTGTTAGCGTACGCATCGATATATTAGCGCACGCTAAATAATGGTTGTAGCGCACGCTATCGAGTTAGATCGGAGGCGAGATGGTTTTACGGACTCCGATCTTGGCGTCAAATATTTCGCTAGCGCACGCTAACAATGGATATTAGCGCACGCTAGTAGTATGGCCGTAGCGCACGCTACAAAGAGGTACGTAGCGCGCTACCGTGTTCGGACGGTGGGTCTTGGACTACCCAAATTACTCGTTAGCGCACGCTATGCACAAGGAGCTAGCGCACGCTAACTGGGTAGTATAAATTGGACAGTTTAGTCGAGTTCGTCATTTTCATCTCATTTCATTCCTTCGGTATTTCGGGCGATTTCGAGCGATTCGGAGGATTCTTCGAGGTGTAATCATCAATCATCATCTTCAAGCTCATCTTTCGGATTAATCATCATTTCATCATCTTCATCACATCGGATCAAAGGTATTAATCTCTTGGATCTAGAATTTGGATTTTGGGTTTTCCTTCCGAATTCTTCGTGTAAGCTTGGATTATCATTGGAATATGTTAGATATGGATTATCTACCTTGGATAAGTATATTCTTACGGATTTAATGGTTATTTTCGAATTATTTCAAGAACCCTTGGGGTTGACTTGTTAATTGGGGATTTTCCGATTGATGTTGTTGTAATCATGAATTATGGATTCCTAATGGATTATTGTTATCATTGAAAGTATTTTGATGGTTTGAAATACTCATCTTGGAGTTGGTTTCGATTTATTCGAGCTCGGATATCGTTGTGTCGACGTTTGAGTCGATTATGATCGTTTTGATTTGCGTAATGATCGGATTATTGGTAATTGTGTTATTTAAGGTTGTTCGAGCGATATTTCATTGAGGATGTTGTTCGTGGACGGACATTCATCATCGGTATTGAGTAAGTTAATTCTTACTCGGTTAAAAGGATATTCATTCCTTTTGTTGTTGTTCATTCATAATCATAACTCATTCATCATTGTATTAACCGTATCAAAAACTTGTCATTGTCAATTAATCACCTCAGTCATAAGGAGCAGCGGTTCCGATCATTTCATTGAGCTATCATTCATTTCACTATCATTCAATCTTGGTGAGTCATTATTCATTTTCATTGTCACTTTTGTCATATTGTGGCATTAGGGTCATCTTGGCGTGCGGTTGGTATGTGTAGGATTTTCATGTCGGGCACATTATAGTCGTGTGTTGGTTGGTGGCCTCACATTGGATCGTGCACGAGTCGATTGCTCGTGAGGCGATTAGGTACAAGACCACGCGTGTTTGATCGTTGGTGGCTTGTGCACGGACACATTTCCATCCCGGACGTAGTGTGGCGCCATTCCTTTGAGCCGTACTGATTAGTCGATTCATATAGCATGTTTGATTGCGTATGTTTCGACAAGATATTCATAATTTCAGATATATCATGATTGTGTATTTTCAACCCTTGAGGATTGTTGTTCTGTGTAACTGACCCCGTTGGGGGATGTTGTTTTTCAGGTCATGGCAAGGCTAAGGCACGGGGAGAGCACGGTGACGGCGAGAGTCAGTGATACTAGTAGGGGGCCCCGATGCATTCGATCATTCATTGATCATTTATGTTTCCTTTATTCATTCCATTGCAGACATTCCGTTTGAATGCTCATTTCATTCGAGTGTTGTGTATTTTATCGTCACATAAAATACACATGTATTCTATTTTATCACAGGTGTTGTATAAAACTCCTCATCGGAGTAATTGATGTTGTAATGTGGTTCGGTACTACATTTACTGTGTAATTCATTCATTCTCATTCGCTGGTGGGTCCCGATCGGGGTCCACTGACCGTAATATCCGCCTAGTTTGGGGTGTTACAGAGTTGGTATCGGAGCGTGGTTTTGAATACTACCCTCCAAGTCATGTCTCATTTGAAATCATCGTCATCGGACTAGTATCATTGGACTTTCGCGTCACGTGTGACTGTGCAAATGCCGAGCCAATCGGACCAAGAACTGTAAGATTTCTAATGCCATGGTATAATTTCGGCATTAATCATTCATTCATAATTCATCGATTAACAATCCTCAAGCATCATTGTCATTTTGACCGGGACGGTCAGGTTAACTCATTAATCAGTCAATTCATTTCATTGTTCAGTTGTTGATCAGGAAGATCGGATCATTAATCTTGTTAACTCATCCAAGATAATCATTTCAGTAACTTCATCAGATAATCATGTCACGTCAATCAATCATTCATGTAATCGTTGTATTTGAGCGCGTATGCTCATTTTCATCATTTCATAATATAATCATAATGTGATACTCATGCGAGATGTATAATCATCATATGACTTTCCACTTCAGTATGGAAAGGGCTGGCAGAGGACGTGGAGGACGAGGCCGTGGAGCGGGCCGAATCCCGAGAACTCGTGCGAATACCCGTGCAAATGCCAGGAATAATGCTAACTCATCGAGCAGCGACGCTGCCACTCACTCACCAGGACGCGATCATTCACTGTCAGGGAGTCGTACCCGGGACACGGCTCAGTCAGAGGGTGTCCGGGTCGACCCACTCGCATTTATGCAGGGCATGATGGCCCAAATGACCCAGATGGCTCAGTTGATGGAGACGATGCATAACTCCGTCAATCAAAATCAGCAGGCTCCTCCGCCGCCACCTCAGAGGCAAGAGAGAGGTGTAAGCAATATCATTAGCGATATCTCTCGCGGCGACCACCTACTTTTGAGGGCTCATCCGAGCCGGCGGATATTGTTCAGCTTGAGCATTTTGAGAAGTTATTTGCTATGGTGGATTGCCTGAAGGGCATAAAGTTTCGATTGCGGCTTACTATCTCGGTAAGAGCGCTCATTCATGGTGGTTATCGTTGAAGCCCACAGACGGAACATGTACTTGGGATCAATTCAAGACTCTCATGATGGAGAGGTACTATCCGGCCCCACTCGGGAGGCCAAGTTGTCGGAATTACTCACTCCCGACCTTTCGGCGGATGATGATGTTCTCGCCATCGCCGAAAAATTTCAGAACTTCTTCCGTTCGCCTCATCTATCATTCACTCGAAGCGGACAAGATCAAGTATTTCAGCAAGAGGTGAAACCCCGTATGAGACTTGATTACTTAATCATAATTGCACCACGTTGGCCGAGTTCATTGAGAAGGCTCTTACTTACGAGCTTACGGCTAAGGAAATTGCTAGCGGCAACCTTCGTCGCTAGCAAGAAGTCCAAGAACCGTGTCGATCGGCGGGAGTCGGTGCCACTTTCAAGAAACCGCGGGCGGGCTCTACTTTTACGGCGACCTCCTAGCGTCTAAACCCGCGGAATCTCGATCGCGAGCGGCGATTCGGCCATCACTGTTTCAGCGTGAGAGCAGGTCATTTCAGCACCAAGTGTCCAAGCGATCATCACGTGCCACAATCGTGGGATTGCTGGGCATAGGGCCCGTTTTTGCCGTAGGGACTTTAAACCCACTCCGGCGTCATCTCAAGCCCCTGGTCATTCAGCGGTGCGAATCAGGCCACTCGGTCGGCGTCGTTCAAAGCAGCGGGAGCTAAAGGCGGAGCAGAGCTATCGAGGCAGGAGCGTCCGGTTCGGGGCAGCAAGCCCGAATTTATGAGATGAAGAAGACCGATGATCCTAAGGCCCGAATTATCTCGGGTACACTCGATATTCTATCTCAACTTGTGTGTACCCTTTTTGATACCGGTGCATCTCATTCATTCATTTCCGAGTCATGTTTGAGTAGACTACGTGCAGGTAGTGCTACTAGTTGTGAGCCATATGTCATTGGCCTACGATGGTAGACGCATTATCGGTAGTGAGATTCGAATTGTCCGATTCGGTTTCATGGTCGTGTATGGCAGTGAACTAATCGTAGTAGATTCTGGGGACGACATCATCTTGGGTATTGATTGGATGGATCGTCATGATGCCATCATTAGTGTCAAAGCGTTTGGTCACTATCATTTGAACGATGGAGTTGAATATGTGTTTCGGGGAGGTAATCCCACATTACGGCAAAGTCATTAATTTGATGAAAGCGGTAAGATTACTCAATCGGGGATGTGTCGGTTATTGGTGCTATATGGCCAAAACAGAAATCATCGATAATATTGACGGATATTCCGGTGGTGAGGGAATATGCGATGTTTTTCAGACGAGTTACTGGTTTGCCTCCACGGAGGATGTGGAATTCACGATTGAGTTGGAGCACAGTACGTCCCGATATCGAAGGCACCGTGCGGATGGCCCCGACCGAAATGCGGGAATTAAAGAAACAACTTGATGAGTTGTAAGATAAAGGTTATATTCGACCGAGTGCGTCCCCGTGGGGAGCGCCAGTGTTATTTGTCAAGAAGAAGGATGGTTCATTCCGCTTATGTATTGATTATCGGGAGTTGAACAGGGTGACGATCAAGAATAAGTATCCCTTACCCCGTATTGACGATATCTTAGATCAACTTCAGGGAGCTTCAGTATTTTCCAAGATCGACTTAAGATCTGGATATCATCAGTTGCGGATTCGAGAGTCGGATATCGCGAGGACGGCGTTTCGAACACGCTATGGTCATTATGAGTTTGTGGTTATGCCGTTCGGATTGACTAATGCACCTGCGGTATTCATGGAGTTAATGAATCGGGTCTTCATCGACTTTTTGGATTGGTTTGTTGTTGTCTTCATCGATGACATTTTGATTTATTCTCGTGACCGGGAGGAACACGAGTTTCACCTTCATCTAGTGCTCGACGTGTTGAGACGAGAACAACTTTATGGGAAGTTTTCTAAATGTGAGTTCTGGATGTCCGAAGTGACTTTTCTCGGACATGTAATTTCATCAGACGGAGTTCGTGTCGATCCTCAGAAGACGGAGGCTATTCGAGATTGGCTACCTCCGAAGAACGTTAAGGAAATCCGAAGTTTCGTCGGATTAGCGGGTTATTATCGGCGATTTGTAGAGGGATTTTCTCGAATCGCTCAACCCTTAACGAACCTTTTGCGGAAGGATAAGGAATACACGTGGTCCGACGCGTGTCAACGGAGTTTTGAGGAACTCAAGAGCCGGTTAATGTCAGCACCTGTACTTTCCTTGCCGCAGGGGACGGAAGGATTTGTGGTCTATAGTGATGCGTCCGGACAGGGTCTCGGATGTGTACTCATGCAGAACGGGAAGGTTATTGCCTATGCTTCACGGCAATTGAGACCTTACGAGATTAATTATCCGACCCACGACCTGGAGCTAGCAGCCGTGGTGTTCGCTTTGAAAATTTGGCGTCATTATCTTTATGGCGTTACCTGTCATATATTCACCGATCATAAGAGCTTAAAATATATATTTACTCAGAAGGAGTTAAATATGCGCCAAAGACGGTGGTTGGAATTAATCAAAGATTATGATATCGAGATCCTCTATCACCCGGGCAAGGCGAACGTTGTTGCCGACGCCTTGAGTCGTAAGTCCGTTCAGGAGCAGATGCTTGCCCGTTTGCTTGATTGAAGGAGCTTCAGCGGGAATTCCTTAGACCCGAGATCGAGTCAGCTTCAACGAGTTCAGGGGCAGCTTTGTATGTTAGAGATTTCATCGTCACTCGAGGAGGAAATCCGAGAGAATCAGGGTTCGGACCCATCATTGTTGCGCATCCGAGAGGATGTGGCTTGGGGGAAAGCCCCTGGATTTGTGGTCCTCGAGGATGGACTTTTGCGTTTTAAGAATCGGTTGTGCGTATCGTGAATGACGAGTTGAAAAACTCGATTTTGATGAGCTCATGCTACCCCTTATTACGTGCATCCGGGGTCTAGCAAGATGTACAAGGACTTGAAACAAAATTCTTGGTGGAGTAATATGAAGCGAGAAGTCGCAGAATTTGTTTCGAGATGCTTAACCTGTGAACAAGTTAAGATTGAACATCGGCGGCCGTGCGGGTATCTTTGAAACCTCTTCCTATTCCCGAGTGGAAGTGGGAAGACATTTCTATGGATTTCATCACGAGTTTGCCGACGAGTCGTCGTGGCATGAATACGATCCGGTGATCGTGGACCGCTTAACCAAATCAGCTCATTTCCTTGAGATCAAGGATACGTGGGGTCGAGAGACTTGCCCGATTGTTCATTAAAGAGATAGTCGACTGCGGTACTCTTAAAAGTATCGTTTCCGATCGTGACGGACGGTTTGTGTCGCATTTTGGAAATCGAGTTCATCGTGCTATGGGAACTCGGCTTAATCTCGATCGCTTTTCATCCTCGGTCAGACGGACAATCAGAGAGGACCATTCGGACATTAGAGGACATGTTGAGGGCATGCGTCCTCGATTGGAAAGACGATTGGGAAGCCCAACTACCATTGATCGAGTTCACGTATAATAATAGTTGGCATGCTTCGATCAAGATGGCACCTTACGAGGCCTTGTATGGTCGTCGTTGTCGATCTCCGTTGTGTTGGGACGACTTATCGAATCATTGGGCACCGAGCCCGATATGCTTATAGCCGCCGTGAGAAGGTAGCTTTGATCGGGAGTCGTTTGTTGTGCTCGAGTCGGCGAAATCATATGCGAGATAACCGTCGTCGACCATTAGAGTTCGAGGCGGGTGACCACGTGTTGGTCAAGGTATCCCGAGTCGTGGTATCTTCCGTTTTGGGAAGAGAGGAAGTTGAGTCCGAGATTCATTGGACCGTTTGAGATTTTGGATCGAGTAGGCGAGTTAGCTTATCGATTGGCTTTACCTCCGGCGTTGAGCCGAATTCATAATGTGTTTCATGTCTCTCGATTGCGGAAGTATGTTGCCGACCAGTCACATACTTGATTCGACGAATCGAGATCGCCGACGATCATTCATATGAGGAGCGTCCTATACGAGTTTTAGAGCGGCGAATCAAACAGTTGAGGAATAAGACGATTCCTTTGGTTAAAATTCAGTGGTCTAGACACGGAGTCGAAGAGGCTACTTGGGAAACCGAGGATAGTATGCGGGAGAGTTATCCCGAGTTGTTTGACCCTTAGTTTCGGGGACGAAACTCTTTTAAGGGAGGGTGTATGTAATACCCAGTAATTATCATTCAGTATTTATCATTCAGTAATTATCACTCAGTAATTATCATTCAGTAATTGATACTCAGTAATCTCATTCATCATTGATCATTTGTCACTCATATTCAGTCATGGTATTCATCATCCAGAGTAATTGTATCGTGTATCAATCGTCATTCATCACTAATCTGATTGGAGTTTCGTGTCGTGGTTATCATCATTTTCATTTTCGTTGCAAGCTGTGCTTGAGGAGTAGCGCACGCTACATACTCCTTTTAGCGTACGCTAATTGGGTATAGGTAGCGCACGCTACCGCTCAGCTTTAGCGCACGCTAAGGCTACCTTGGCTGCAGTCCAGAAGGTACTGGACTGCAGGTGAGATTAATTGTAGCGCACGCTACGAAGTGGTAAGTAGCGCGCGCTAACGGGTTGTAGTAGCGCACGCTATATGTGTGGAGTAGCGCGCGCTAGGCGGATCGAGTTGAGTCCGGTGGCTACCGGATCGCAGGGTTTATTCATAGCGCACGCTATGCATTGTTGTTAGCGTCGCAATCGATATATTAACGCACGCTAAATAATGCTTGTAGCGCACGCTATCGAGGTTAGATCGAGGGCGAGATGGTTTTACGGACTCCGATCAAGGCGTCAAATATTTCGCTAGCGCACGCTAACAATGGATATTAGCGCACGCTAGTAGTATGGCCGTATCGCACGCTACAAAGAGGTACGTAGCGCGCGCTACCGTGTTCGGACAGTGGGTACTGGACTACCCAAATTACTCGTTAGCGCACGCTATGCACAAGGGCTAGCGCACGCTAACACGGGAGTATAAATTGGACAGTTTAGTCAGAGTTCGTCATTTTTCATCTCATTTCATTCCTTCGGTATTTCTGGGCGATTTCGAGCGATTCAGAGGGGATTCTTCGAGGTGTAATCATCAATCATCATCTTCAAGCTCATCTTTCGGATTAATCATCATTTCATCATCTTCATCACATCGGATCAAAGGTATTAATCTCTTGGATCTAGAATTTCGGATTTTTGGGTTTTCCTTCCGAATTCTTCGTGTAAGCTTGGATTATCATTGGAATATGTTAGATATGGATTATCTACCTTGGATAAGTATATTCTTACGGATTTAATGGTTATTTTCGGAATTATTTCAAGAACCCTTGGGGTTGACTTCGGTTAATTGGGGATTTTCCGATTGATGTTGTTGTAATCATGAATTATGGATTCTTAATGGATTATTGTTATCATTGAAAGTATTTTGATGGTTTGAAATACTCATCTTGGAGTTGGTTTCGATTTATTCGAGCTCGGATATCGTTGTGTCGACGTTTGAGTCGATTATGATCGTTTTTGATTTGCGTAATGATCGGATTATTGGTAATTGTGTTATTTAAGGTTGTTCGAGACGATATTTCATTGAGGACGTTGTTCGTGGACGGACATTCATCATCGGTATTGAGTAAGTTAATTCTTACTCGGTTAAAAGGATATTCATTCCTTTTGTTGTTGTTCATTCATAATCATAACTCATTCATCATTGTATTAACCGTATCAAAAACTTGTCATTGTCAATTAATCACCTCAGTCATAAGGAACGACGGTTCCGATCATTTCATTGAGCTATCATTCATTTCACTATCATTCAATCTTGGTGAGTCATTATTCATTTTCATTGTCACTTTTGTCATATTGTGGCATTAGGGTCATCTTGGCGTGCGGTTGGTATGTGTAGGATTTTCATGTCGGGCACATTATAGTCGTGTGTTGGTTGGTGGCCTCACATCGATCGTGTACACGAGTCGATTGCTCGTGAGACCGACAGGTACAAGACCACGCGTGTTTGATCGTTGGTGGCTTGTGCACGGACACATTTCCATCCGGACGTAGTGTGGCGCCATTCCTTTGAGCCGCATCGATTAGTCGATTCATATAGCATGTTTGATTGCGTATGTTTCGACAGATATTCATAATTTTATATATCATGATTGTGTATTTTCAACCCTTGAGGATTGTTGTTACGTATGGCGGCCGTTGGGGATGTTGTTTTTCGTGTCATGGCAAGGCTAAGGCACGGGAGAGCACGGTGACGGCGAGGAGTCCTGATGATACTAGTAGGGGCCCCAAATTGCTCATCATTCATTCAGTCATTTATGTTTCCTTTATTCATTCCGCTGCAGACATTCCGTTTGAATGCTCATTTCATTCAGTGTTGTGTATTTTATCGTCACATAAAATACACATGTATTCTATTTTATCCTGGGTGTTGTATAAAACTCCTCATCGGAGTAATTGATGTTGTAATGTGGTTCGGTACTACATTTACCTGTGTAATTCATTCATTCTCATTCGCCTGGTGGGTCCCAGTCGGGGGTCCACGGCACTGTAATATCCGCCTAGTTTGGGGTGTTACAAGTAGCATCCCCAGTGAGAAAGTACTGGGCAATAGGGACCTTTCGGTCCTCGGGACAGTTGGTGGCAATAAAGACTTTGGATATCTCCTTGATCCACCCCTCCCAGACAATCGGGTCTGAAGCTCCCGAAAACTGAGGAGGATGCATCTTGATGACATCCTGAAGCCAACGATCTGCTCCGCCCCGATTAGCGCGGGCCGGATTTGGTTTCTGAACCACCTGGGCTATCGCTGCCATTTGGTTCACCATTTGCTGCATGACAGCCGCAATACCAAGGTCGGCGCCATCTTGAGTAGAAGCATGGCTATGACGGTCACCGGTACTACCGGCTCCGGAAGAATGCGACGTGGACACCTCACCACTGCCCCACGTCCCCGGCCACGTCCACGGCCACGACCGCGAACACGACCACGACCACAACCACCTCTCGCATCCATACAGGTGTAAGAATGGAGCAAAAGCAACTCGATGATAAGTAAGAGAGGAAATCAACCGCAGTTCAAGAAACGGAAATACGGTACGAGAAAACAAAGAATCGAGTAAGGAAAAACTTACGAACACTGGAAGTACTGAGATGCGGGCAGCGGTGTGACAATGTGCAAAACAAAACACAACTAGACCCAAATAACCGACAAGCCTAGGTATCTATAGACCTTGGGTTCCGATACCATTTTCTGTAACACCCCCGAGATATTCGAGGTATATTACAGCGTCGTGGACCCCTACATGGGACCCACCAGGCTAAAACAAGAAAACACCACTCGACTAACCATCTCGGTTAGCGAGGACACACATTTAAATAATACAAACATAAAATAACACGCCCGGTGCAACCGGCGGAATAATATCAACTGACAATATAGCAATTTTAGTGAATACAAAATGAAGTTCGGAGTGAAAAGCCTAAGTACTCGCGAGTACAATCTATAAATTTATAAGTTTGGAAAACAACCATATCGAAAGGGACAAAAGAAATAAGAAGACTCAAATGCACATATCAACGACCCTGGCCAACATCCTCGTACTGTCCCAGCGCCTGCTCGTCCGGCAGAACATAACCTGAAATCCATGACAAGAATTTCCCCAAAGGGGTTAGCAATTATGCTAGTACAAGTAATCAAGGCAAACCAATCGCTTACACATTTCATAATACAATGCATCAAATCATTTCAAAACCAAAACCAGACATGTATTTTCTGGAAACAAACAGTCAAACAATTTGCCTTGGGAAGAGAGCTATACCATTGATCCCGCTCGAGGCCTCTAAAGATCCTCCCGAGTTGGCCATATCATAAAGCAAATCACGCACATGCATCGCCTTGGGAACAGGGCTATACCATTGATCCCACTCGAGGCCTCTAAGGACCCTCCCAAGCTGGCTAGCTAAACAAACTCGTGAATCCAGGGCTATACCATTGGATTCCCTTCGAGGCCCCGTCGGACCTACCCAAGGTGACCAAAGCACACACAATATACATTACCATTTCATGTTAAGCATAAAGGTTTCCAAAAATACTTGCCTTGAATAATTGACGACGCAACCAACGGAAAGGAAAATCACCGACGAACGCTAGGAACCAACGAAACCGAACCTAGCGATTCGAAGAATACAATCACAACCATTTCTAAACGATTACGGAAATGGAATACACCCGAAAACCCGCCTACGATTCATGTATATTCGTATAAAACCAACAACGAGGGCGGACCACAACCAAACCCTCTCGAATACGTAACAACTACGAAATATACCATGAATCCGTAGGGTAAACAAGAATACCAACAAGATTAATCATATTCATCATGAATTAATCAACAACACGGGACAAATCGAACAAAAAAACCCGAAAACCCCCAATATACCCAAAAGTAGGGTTCTTAGAAGATTTACCTTGATTCAAGAGGTAGAAGATGATTATATGATGATAACTTGGTGTTATAAACTCAAGATCTTGAATAGGTGATGATAATCGCTCAAATCCAGGCTCTCAAAGCTCCAAAATCGCCTAACTCTCGGAGAAGGAGTGAAAAGGGAAAGAAATGAGCAGCCCCGGTCAACCCCCTGGTTTATATAACCAGGGGTTATTAGCGTGCGCTAACATCACTAAGTTAGCGTGTGCTATCGATGAATAATTCAGTCCAGAACGTTAACATCCCAGTCCAGAACTTAAAGTTCTGGACCGTTAGCGTGCGCTATCCTAATTTAGCGTACGCTAACCGCCCCTTGGTAGCGCGCGCTATCGGGCTATAGCGTGCGCTACCTGGACATCAGTCGAGTAAACCGCCAAGATCTGGTCGCCGAGTTAGCGCGCGCTACCGGCCACTCTGCGTGCGCTAAACCCGAAGAGTAGCGTGCGCTAAAACAGAATATTAGCGCTCTCTAGAACGGCTCTCCTGAGGGTAGAAGGCACAAACAGGCTACTGACACTGCTATGCCCGAATCACTAGCGCGCGCTACCGGACAAGCGTAGCGTGCGCTAACAATGAAAACTAGCGCGCGCTAATTAACATCCGTAGCGTGCGCTAGACACCCAAAACACACGAAACACGCTCGAAAAAATGTACAGAAGATCACAACACGCATAAAAACGTATGATAGATATACGGCAACCCCAAAACGGCAGTTCCAAACAATAATCACGAGAATCGGATCGAAAAGCAACGGAAAAGCCAACAATGGCGGATTTGAGTAAAATAAATCCGAAAATAAGTATTCTCGAAAACACGTACTGAACACACAAGCCATCAAAGACAGGAAAAACACCAAATCGGGAAAAATATCGGGGAAGAAAAATGTGGAAATTACAAATATTATACATCATGTTTATTAAATACATTACGTAAGATAATACAAAAATGTATAGAAGCACAATTATGATAATACAAGAAAAAAATTGATTTTGAGCCATTAGTTCTGCCATGATTGAATTCTTTCACGATATGGAGTGCAGAAGTTCATTATACAAATTTTGCCGACTTTTATACAGGAAGGCCCATGCCGGGTCATAATTGTAACGAAACCATTGCGGATGGTTAAGAGGTAATGGAGAATTTTCTTGTAATTCTACTTGGATGTAGTGGTTACCGATCAATGCCATCGCACCTATATTATGTTGTTGTGATCGTGGCAGACTAGACCAAAGTGGTAAGCACAGCGTACTGGATGACTCTCTTAAAAAAAGAACAGCAATGTCAAACCGTGAAGCAATTAGTAAACCAATCATTGACATAATCATCCATTTATCAGGTGGCACAGAACCAGGTTCTTGGAGACTCAATGTGTACTGCAGTTGTGCTATATCCGCAGCTCCGAATATGTCTTTACAGTTTACTATCTAAAATATTAGTAAATTGTAATATGTTTTGGTCAGATGTAATTGGCATGATTATTTCATGCCAGCTTCCCCTTGTGGCAACAGAGAGAGGAAAAAGGATGGAGTTCACACTCGAAAATCATGTCAAAAGAAGATCTATCAAGATATATTAAGTTTTACAAAAACTATGTTGGAATATTTTATTTCAAATATTTATTAATCGAGTTTTGATGATTAGTTGTTAAACAAATGAAAACAACAAAGAAGCGAAACAAAACAACAAAGAAGTCGAAGAAGCAAAAATCTGGACAGAACACTATTAACGTACGCTATATAAAGAGCTTAGCATACGTAATATGTAGAGGTTAACGTACGTAACGGGAATGGTCTAACGTACGTAAAGAGGAGCTTCAGAATTCAAATAAGATGAACATTGGAAGATTCTGAGTCAAAGTCAAAAGTGTGCAACAGATATGTGAGACTAACGTACGCTACAGTTATATGTAAACGTACGCTATCAGATACAATTAACGTACGTAATGGAAAGATGACAACGTACATAATGAAAGAAACGAAGGCTACTGGACTGATCTGTGCATTACCTAACGTACGTAACGAGATGAAGTTAACGTACGTAAACAGGCTAACGTACGTAATTGAAGGACTATAACGTACGTAAAGAAGTCAGAAAGAGCTAACGGCTAGTTGAGGCTTTGGAGCCTATAAATATCACTTTCTATGGTATTGAACACACAACAACTTTAAGCAATCAAGATATTGATCATATATTGTTATACATTCTATCGTTGTTGTATTTGAGCTTATATTGTCAAGAGTTTGAGTGTGATACACGAAAACTCATACACAAGAGGAAAAAGAAAGGATACGATTGGATTTGGTGTTATTAGGATCAATGATCCAGCATTGTTAGAATCACAATCTATATCCACGTGAGGTTTATCTAGTACCCATAGAAAGCTAGATTGGTTGATTCCTTGTCCAATAGAAAATTAAAATGGTTTAACTTGGACCGACAAAAAGACAAGTGTTTGAACGGTTTACTCGGACCGATAGAAGACGAGTTTGTAACGGTTATCCCTCGATCGATAGAAGAGAAGTGCAGAGGTTTATCTTTAGCCTATAGAAAAAGATACCGAAGAGAGGACGTAGGCACATTTGGCTGAACTTTTATAAATCCTATGTCGATTTATTTTCTGCACCGTTATTTAAATCGCTTTTGCAACGCAAAAGAGTTTTATAACTCTATCTCCAAACGGCGATACCGACCAATCTTGCTCCAACAATTGGTATCGGAGAGGTACCTCCTAGAAGCGGCTTAACATCCAAGGAGAAGATCCAAATGGCATTTCAATTTGCCCCGGTCGAAGGTCTTGCCTTGAACCGACCACCATTCTTTGATGGATCTAACTTCATGACATGGAAGAAGAAGATGTGAATATTCATCCGTGCTTATGACATCGACCTTTGGAAAGTGATATGTCTTGGTTCAAAAATTCCAATCAAATCCGACGATACGCTTAAATATTTTGAAGAGTACGATGATTCCGATTGGAAAAATGATCACTATAATTGCAAAGCTACGCAATTACTTTATTGTGCTTTAAATCCGGAAGAAAACAACCGGATATCCTCGTGTGAAAGTGCCAAAGAGATATGGAAGATGTTAGAAGTCACACACGAAGGAACGTCTCAAGTGAAGGAGACGAAGATTAATATGATTCTTCATGACTACGAGCTATTCCGAATGAAAGACGACGAATCCAAGCCAAAGCCGAAGAAAAGATCGATAGCTTTAAAAGCTAAGATGTCAAAAAATAAAGAAGAAATCACGGTCAATGAAAGCAATGAAGAATCGGCATATTATGCCAAAAATATTAATAAGTTTCAAAACTTATTGAACCGAAGAGAGACGGACATCAAATCGGGCGAATCTAAGAAATTCGACAACAACTGTCGAATTTGTGGTAAACCAGGCCATTTGCGAAGAATTTCCGAGCAAATCCAAAGAAGGAGGTTTAATAGCAACATGTGTAATATCCGCAATCTTCGATTTTCGGTAAATTTCTTTTTTCGGCCGAAGTCCGTTTTGACGACTCTCTCATGACCGTTTCGTCATTTCGAGAATGATTAATTCTGCACTTTTTGTCATCCGAGCTCTTTTCGGTGTCGTTTTGCTGAGTTCCGAGCTTTTTAGCGACTTTTCCGCACTTGAGTTCGATTCTTGCGAATCTCGTCCGAAACTGTTGTTTCGAGTTTCTCGTAAGTTCATTTAATGTTATTATTCATGTTGCGAGCTTTGGTTTGGTGTTTCGATCGCGTATCGTGATTTTCGGACGTTTTGGGCCATTTTCGTAATTTCCCAAAGTTTTGGGTAATTACTTCCGTTGTCGAATTCCGAGCCTTCGGGTGGTCGGAATTGTGTGTTCTCTTAGCTCTTAGATTCGTCTTTGCGAGTACGTCAGTATCATCGATCATCGATTCGAGTTCGGGTTTCGGGTCGTTCGGGCCGTCGAGTTGGCCGGCCCGACATGGCCGACTGGGCCCAGGCCTGATCGCCGAGTCACGGCCGCGATGATCGCAGCCTTCTGGCCGAGTCACGGCGTAGTGATCGGCAGCCTTTCCGGCCGAAAGGTGCCGTAGGGTCACGCGGCACATGCCGGCAGGCCGCAGACACTTTTCGCCAAACCGATCACGGTGCCGCGCACACTGCCGAGCCGCGCACACCGCCGACCACTGGAGCCATTTTTGGGCTGTGCCGCGGCACACTCCCGGGCCGCGGCACATCTGCGCACTATTTATGGCCCCGCAGACGTTTTCTTGACCATTCTCACTCGGTTTCTTCTCTTCCATGGGGTAGATTGATCATGGAGAGATGTTGTTGGACAATAAATCCTTGAAGTCTTGGAGTTCATATCATCAATCATCAATCCTATAACATCCTCCGATCTACCGAATCAGGTCAGATTTCTTAGAAATCTAGTTTTGGGGAATTTTGGTGTTTTGGTTGTTTTTATCCGTTTAATCCGATTTAACTTAAGATTATGATGGATTGATGATTATTTAGATGTATTATATCATTTCCCTTGTTATTCCATGGTTGGATCGTATCGATTCGTTGTTTTGGTCGAGTTCTTGATCGACGCCTTGAAGGTGTCCGATAAAATGTCATAGAGGGGTTTTCGGGCGTTCTACGATTATTCTTCCTCGTATGATCGATGATTTATTGAATTTATGTTGTTAGGGTCGAATTCTTGTGAAGAACTCGAGTCGGAACCCTTCCGTTCATTGTCTTCTTGAGTCCGAGCTTCCCGGTCGAACCGTGTTCTTCGGAGCGTTTGGTAGCGGTTATTAAGGCAAGTATCTTATTATACGACTTGTATCTTGTGACTAGTAATTACGTATGATATGTATGACGATTTTGCTTGCCTCCGTAAATATGTTCCGTTTGAGTTGGTTGTGTTTTCCGAAATTTGAAGGCTTTGTGATAATAGTGATATATTGGTATCCGTGTTAGGCGTTGTGCCATTTGTGCGGGATTGCGATGTACATATGAGATGGTTGTACACGTGGTTGTTCAATGTATTGTGTACCGAATGTGTGTTATGTTGGTTAAGAGTCGTTGTGATGATCATGATATTTGTGTTGTTTTGGTTTACATACTTGATTGTACATTTCGATGTAATGTGGAATGGCTTGACATTTAATGATTATGAATTGTGTCGTGTCGATGTGTGTGTGTTCCGGTAGGGTCCGACGAGGCCTGCGGAGTTCGGTACATGATGTGTACGAACAAAGTGTGTGATCGGTAGGGTCCGACGAGGCCTCTGGAGTCCGTACATGACGCGTGTACGGACAAGGTGTGTGATCCGGTAGGGTCCGACGAGGCCTGCGGAGTTCGGTACATGATGTGTACGAACGATGTGTGTCCGGGTAGGGTCCGTTGAGGCCTCCGGAGTTCGGTACATGATGTGTACGAACAGTGTGGGTGGACGGGTAGGGTCCCTTAAGGCCTAAGGATTTCGGAACAAGAAGTGTACGAACAGTGTGTGTGGTCCGGGTAAGGTCCGTCGAGGCCTCCGGAGTTCGGTACATGATGTGTACGAACAATGATCGTGTAGCAGTGATTGTTCGGGTAACATTTTAAATATGGATCTCGGACTCATAATGATATATTATTTAGTATGCTTTGAAACGAGAATCGGGCTAAGGCCTTAATGTTTACGAAAAGGGTTTTGTAAATTGGGACTCGAGATCCAAAAGAATTTCTGCTTTAAAAAATCCCCGAGATGATGTGTTCCTTTTCAAATATCTCTTACTTGAGTTCGAAATTCTAAAACTTCTCGGGAACATTTGATAATTGATTTCCGTATTAAATTCGTAGTTGCTATTTGCTTGTTACATTTCGCATGGTTTGATACTTGCACTAGTAAAACAGTGGAGTTTTACTAACCCCCGAGTATTCGGGGGGTGGATGTCTGTTTTGCGTCCAGGTACATGCAGGTTCAGAGGAGCAGTCACAGGATTGGCACAAGGGTATGACGAGCTGCGATACTAATCAAGAGTTGAGAGTTGGTAGAGTTTATTTGTATTGTTAGAGTTGATTCAGTCTTCCGTTGTATTGTATTTCGAACCCTGTGTGGGTAATGTTGTTAGTCAGTTCTGTTGATAGAGTTGTGTGACCTCATCGGTCTGTGTGTTTATGTGTAAGTGACCTTAACGGTCTGTATTATTATATTGTTTGACCCTGGCCGGGCAAGCATTTGGTTGTTTATGGACGTTTAGCCTGGTAGATCCTTGCGGAAAGGGTTTACGGCGTGTAATATTCCCATACGGTTTTGGGGGTGTTACATTTATGGTATCGGAGCTTAGGTTGCGGAAACCTAGGCTGTCGGGTCGAGTCGAGTCGTGGTTTGTCGAGTAATGTGTTGTCTTGTCGTTCGAGTCGTCAGGTGACAAGTTGAGTTGTGCGTAGTCACAACGTGTCGGATATGTTGTCGGATGAGATTAGTATCGTGGGCGACCGTCATCTCCGTGCGGCCTGTGGATGTAAGTCTCCCTTCTTTGTGTTGTGCCTCGTATGACACGAGCTATTTTTATGATTATGAGTTAATTGACGGAATCCTCTTATGGATTTTGATTTCGTGATATGTGATCATTTGACTCCCATTTTTCGTTCATATGAAGAATATGTGCATGTTTGATTTTATTTCTTTTTTCCGCTGCGTGAGTTCTTTTGTAATGGCTTTCGGTATTTTACCGACTGAGTTTTATTTCGAAAACCAATTCCCTTAACCGAGTTTTTGGCATTATGGCCTTGATCATTTTGGCGAAATTCTTATGACGGAATTTAGTATTTTGTAAATGGATTTTGTGAGTTTTTGAAATATTACCGTCATCGGCCTTTTTGGTAGTTTATAAAAGGTTTTTAGCACGGTGGGTTCGGCAGGACCCACGGCGCTATATTGTTCCGTGTAATTACCTGAAATTTTTGGGCATGCTAGCCCATTGAATTATTTTTGAAAACCTTGAGCATCTTAGAAAATTAAAATTCGAGACGTACTTTTAAAACAAATTATTTTCTTGCGGTGTTTTCAAGGTGTTTTCTAATGCCGCAATACATTTCAAAAATTTTCCGGTTGAGGACCAAAAATATTTTGAGATATTTTCAAATGCAGTTGCTTAGACCCAAGGGTCGAATATTTTTGAAAGTTTTTCACTAAAAGAAAGGTGTCCTCATTTTTGTTCAAACGCAAGATGATTTTCAAAGTCTCGATAATGGTGTTTGTACTACATTTTGTAAAATGATACTCAAGATCAACTGTTGTTTCCAAACTGTTTTCAAAAGGTGGTTTTCGTTTTTAAAACCTATCATTCCTGTTTGCAGACCGGAAATGCGTGTATGGTTTTTGAACTTTCGTTACGGTGTTAACCCCGAATTGTGATTGAATTGGTGGCGTGAGCGTCGAGTCATTCGCCACGCATATATTTTGTTAGCCCTTGTGGGAGGTGTGATGACGATCCTTAATGTTGTCATTTCGTGGTGGCTTGCGTGTTATCGCACCTGTGTGAGCTGTTAAAGCTTGGGTTTGTACGTTCGTGTACATATGTGATTGTTTCATAATGTTTGTAATTATGTGCTGGTTATTGTTCGGGCCGTTGAGGTCGCCGAACGATACCGTCATTGCTGTAGTGTTTGTGTGTATTATTTTACGATGATAATCGTTGTATATGATATGTATTATGATTCCTTGTTGTGCTGAGTTGGCATCTCCGCTATGTTGTTTTGCAACGTTATGCCCCATTGTATCTACCATTTGTATTTTCAGTATGCCGAGCCGAGGCGTTTCAACCGTGATGTGCCGGGGCATGCACGTGTAAATTGTCCTTCTCGTCAGTAACACATTTCAAGTGTGGACTCGAGGGACACCGAATTCAGTTTTGCGATTTGACTACCAAGACTTTCGGAGTTCGCGCTTCAGCACAGTTATCAGAATCGGCTCTAAGAGGCCCATGGGAGATGTTTCTGTCGGTTGCTTGTTATGTTGTCACCTTGATTCCGTGTTGTGAGTTTCGGGAACGACACTTCTTTTTATAAGAGGTCGAATATAATACCCGTATTATTTTTGGCCCCTGCATTTTCTCTTTCTCAATTCTATCGGCTCGCTCGTGTTCGTTGATACTTTCTGAACTTGTTCTGTATTCCGGTTTCATCGTTCGAACGAGCTGTGATCTTGTTGTGGGTCGATCTGGTTATCGCTGTGACTTTTTCGAGTTCGGTTCGATTCTTGTGAACCTTGTTCGGAAGTGACATCATCTGGTTTTATTAGTTCTTTTATTCGAAGTGGATTGGATTTTGAACCTCTGTATTTTCGACTCTGTTGACTCGTTTATGTTCATTGACATTTTCTGAGCTTGTCCTGCCCCTTGCTTTTGTTGATCGAACGAGTGTGGTATTGTTTCGGAATAACTCGTTTGTCGTTGTGATTTTTCAATTGCTATTCCCTTTCCTATGGATCTTATGTGAGTGCACATCTTGTTGTTTTCACCGGATCATGTTTTGTCTCGAGTCGAGATGTGAACTTCGGAGTTTGTCGGTTGAACCTTATTGTTCTTCGTGATCCGAACATGATTATTCGATTTTTGTTGACTCGATCGTTATGGTTGATCATTGATTGTTCGTTTTTTTTGTTGATCTCGTTTCGTGATTGTTGAACGTTCAGACTCCTTCGTAATTTCCTTAAGTTCGAGAAATTAGTCTCGTTTCGATCTTCCAACCCTTGGGCGGTGGAATTCCGTATTTGTTCAGCGTTTGGCTCGCGTTTGATTGATGAACTGTTGGGTTGGTCAATCGTATTGATTTTTGTTCGTTGTGTTTTATGATTGTTCAGATAATCGACTCGATTGTATTATCTGTTTGATGACGCTTGTCACTTGTTGATTTTATTATGTCTATACCGGTGGCGTCGTGTTGGTCGTCGTGGAGCGTGTTTTCACGCCGTATATTCCGTTGCGTCGCTTGTAACATTTCGCCGTTGGGCATGAGTTACGCACTTCTTGTGTATCTCGTTGAGTTTTTCCTGGCGGGATATTTCTTCTCCCTACTTGTTTTAAGTTTCGGGACGAAACTTCTTTTAAGGAGGGTAGAATGTAATATCCGCAATCTTCGATTTTCGGTAAATTTCTTTTTTCGGCCGAAGTACGTTTTGACGACTCTCTCATGACCGTTTCGTCATTTCGAGAATGATTAATTCTGCACTTTTTGTCATCCGAGCTCGTTTCGGTGTCGTTTTGCTGAGTTCCGAGCTTTTTAGCGACTTTTCCGCACTTGAGTTCGATTCTTGCGAATCTCGTCCGAAACTGTTGTTTCGAGTTTCTCGTAAGTTCATTTAATGTTATTATTCATGTTGCGAGCTTTGGTTTGGTGTTTCGATCGCGTATCGTGATTTTCGGACGTTTTGGGCCATTTTCGTAATTTCCCAAAGTTTTGGGTAATTACTTCCGTTGTCGAATTCCGAGCCTTCGGGTGGTCGGAATTGTGTGTTCTCTTAGCTCTTAGATTCGTCTTTGCGAGTACGTCGTAACCGTATCATCGATTCGTATTCAAGTTCGGGTTTCGGGGTCGTTCGGGCCGTCGGAGTTGGCCCGGCCGACATGGCCGGGCAATCCGGGCCAGATCTTGGCGAGTCACGGCAGCGGTGATCGGCGGCTTCGGCGAGTCACGGCGGTAGTGATCGGGCTTCGGCCGAAAGCCGTGCCGTAGGTCGCGGCACATGCCGCGAGGCCGCGGCACACTTTTCGCCAAACCGATCAGACGGGTGCCGCGGCACACTCGCCGAGCCGCTGCACACCGCCGACCACCGGGAGCCATTTTTGGGCCGCGTGCACACTCCCCAGGGCGCACACTGCGCAGCCTATTTATGGCCCTGCAGACGTTTTCTTCAGCCATTCTCACTCGGTTTTCTTCTCTTCCGCGGCTGGGGGTAGATTGATCATGGAGAGATGTTGTTGGACAATAAATCCTTGAAGTCTTGGAGTTCATATCATCAATCATCAATCCTATAACATCCTCCGATCTACCGAATCAGGTCAGATTTCTTAGAAATCTAGTTTTGGGGAATTTTGGTGTTTTGGTTGTTTTTATCCGTTTAATCCGATTTAACTTAAGATTATGATGGATTGATGATTATTTAGATGTATTATATCATTTCCCTTGTTATTCCATGGTTGGATCGTATCGATTCGTTGTTTTGGTCGAGTTCTTGATCGACGCCTTGAAGGTGTCCGATAAAATGTCATAGAGGGGTTTTCGGGCGTTCTACGATTATTCTTCCTCGTATGATCGATGATTTATTGAATTTATGTTGTTAGGGTCGAATTCTTGTGAAGAACTCGAGTCGGAACCCTTCCGTTCATTGTCTTCTTCGGGGTCCGAGCTTCCCGGTCGAACCGTGTTCTTCGGAGCGTTTGGTAGCGGTTATTAAGGCAAGTATCTTATTATACGACTTGTATCTTGTGACTAGTAATTACGTATGATATGTATGACGATTTTGCTTGCCTCCGTAAATATGTTCCGTTTGAGTTGGTTGTGTTTTTCGAAATTTGAAGGCTTTGTGATAATAGTGATATATTGGTATCCGTGTTAGGCGTTGTGCCATTTGTGCAGGATTGCGATGTACATATGAGATGGTTGTACACGTGGTTGTTCAATGTATTGTGTACCGAATGTGTGTTATGTTGGTTAAGAGTCGTTGTGATGATCATGATATTTGTGTTGTTTTGGTTTACATACTTGATTGTACATTTCAGTGTAATGTGGAATGGCTTGACATTTAATGATTATGAATTGTGTCGTGTCGATGTGTGTGTGTTCCAGGTAGGGTCTGACGAGGCCTCTGGAGTTCGGTACATGATGTGTACGATCAAAGTGTGTGATCCAGGTAGGGTCTGACGAGGCCTCTGGAGTCCGGTACATGACGTGTACGGACAAGGTGTGTGATCCAGGTAGGGTCTGACGAGGCCTCTGGAGTTCGGTACATGATGTGTACGAACAGTGTGTGTGGCCGGGTAGGGTCCGTTGAGGCCTCCGGAGTTCGGTACATGATGTGTACGAACAGTGTGTGTGGCCGGGTAGGGTCCGTTGAGGCCTCCGGAGTTCGGTACATGATGTGTACGAACAGTGTGTGTGGTCCGGGTAAGGTCCGTCGAGGCCTCCGGAGTTCGGTACATGATGTGTACGAACAATGATCGTGTAGCAGTGATTGTTCGGGTAACATTTTAAATATGGATCTCGGACTCATAATGATATATTATTTAGTATGCTTTGAAACGAGAATCGGGCTAAGGCCCTAATGTTTACGAAAAGGGTTTTGTAAATTGGGACTCGAGATCCAAAAGAATTTCTGCTTTAAAAAATCCCCGAGATGATGTGTTCCTTTTCAAATATCTCTTAATTGAGTTCGAAATTCTAAAACTTCTCGGGAACATTTGATAATTGATTTCCGTATTAAATTCGTAGTTGCTATTTGCTTGTTACATTTCGCATGGTTTGATACTTGCACTAGTAAAACAGTGGAGTTTTACTACCCCCGAGTATTCGGGGGGTGGATGTCTGTTTTGCGTCCAGGTACATGCAGGTTCAGGGGAGCAGTCACAGGATTGGCACAAGGGTATGACGAGCTGCGATACTAATCAAGAGTTGAGAGTTGGTAGAGTTTATTTGTATTGTTAGAGTTGATTCAGTCTTCGGTATTGTATTTCGAACCCTGTGTGGGTAATGTTGTTAGTCAGTCCTGTTGATAGAGTTGTGTGACCTCATCGGTCTGTGTGTTTATGTGTAAGTGACCTTAACGGTCTGTATTATTATATTGTTTGACCCTGGCCGGGCAAGCATTTGGTTGTTTATGGACGTTTAGCCTGGTAGATCCTTGCGGAAAGGGTTTACGGCGTGTAATATTCCCATACGGTTTTGGGGGTGTTACAACATGGAGTGATGAAAATGAAGATGAAGATTTCATCAATCAAAATAACCTTGCTCTCATGGCACGAAGTCCATTCGACAAAAGCGACGTTGAAATCCAGGTTAGTACATCGTCTCAAGACGAATTATTTGAAGCATTCGAATTATTACATATTGATTTTCAAAATGCTTTAAGTGAAATTAAATCCCTCCAAAATTCTTGAAAAAGGGAAAATTATCGAGATCGATCATTCTCAATGTTTTGAAATGAAAATAGTTTAAAGAATGATCTTTTGAAAGTTCAAGACGAACTTCAAATTTTGACAAAGAAATTTTTATGCGGTAATGATAAATTTGAACAAATATTATCGGTTCAAAAATTTACTTTAAACAAATAGGGGTTAGTTAAATTTCAAAATACCCCGATGTGAAAAATGTTTAAAAATTGGGCACCATATTTTAAATTGTAAAAGCCCACGACAGACGATTAAAATTAAAAAAGTTTGGATTCCTAAAGGAACCACTATTCCGAACGTCTTCTATGTTAATGAAAAACGACCGACATTCGGTTGGATCCCAAAAAATTAATTTTTATCAATTAGTATTTTACTCAGGGGGAGTATTATATTTTTTTTCAAAAAGGGGGGATTTTTATGAGGGGAGATTACCCATTTTTGCATACATTTTATAATCGATCATTATTTGTATTTTATACACTTTTTGCTGATAACAAAAAGGGGGAAAAATAGCTGAATGGGATAAAAAGCGTCATGGAAGAATGACGAAAAAAATAAAAGTAAATAGGGGGAGAGAAAAATAAAAAGTCAAAGAAAGTCGAAAAAGAAAACGAAGAAGTTGAAAAATAAAAAGAAGAAGTCGAAAAGGAGAAAAAGAAAAGATGGGAGAAATTAACGAAACGATCAAAACCGAAAACTTTGATTTCTATAAATATATATATACTTTATTTTGCTGGTTTTATCCAATTCAAGGTGTTGTTTTGTAATCATCAAAAAGGGGGAGATTGTTGGAATATTTTATTTTAAATATTCATTAATCGAGTTTTGATGAATAGTTATTAAACAAAAGAAAACAATAAAGATGCCAAACAAAATAACGAAGAAGTCGAAGAAGCAAAAAGCTGTACAGAACACTATTAACGTACGCTATATAAAGAGCTTAACGTACGTAACGTGTAAAGGTTAACGTACGTAACGAGAATGGTCTAACATACGTAAAGAGGAGCTTCAGAATTCAAACAAGCTGAACGTTGGAAGATTCTGAGTCAAAGTCAAAAGTGTGCAACGGATATGTGAGATTAACGTACGCTACAGTGATATATAAACGTACGCTATCAGATGCAATTAACGTACGTAACGGAAGGATGGCAACGTACGTAATGAAAAAACGAAGGCTACTGGACTGATCTGTGCATTACCTAACGTACGTAACGAGATTAAGTTAACGTCGTAAGCTAACGCGTCGTGGTGAAGGACAATAACGTACGTAAAGAAGTCAGAAAGAGCTAACGGCTAGTTGAGGCTTTGGAGCCTATAAATACCACTTCCTATGGTATTGAACACATAACAACTTCAAGCAATCAAGATATCGATCATATATTGTTACACATTCTATCATTGTTGTATGTGAGCTTATATTGTCAAGAGTTTGAGTGCGATACACGAAAACTCATACACAAGAGGAAAAAGAAAGGATACGATTGGATTCGGTGTTATTAGGATCAAGGATCTGGCATTGTTAGAATCGCAATCTATATCCACGTGAGGTTTATCTAGTACCCATAGAAAGCTAGATTGGTTGATTCCTTGTCCAATAGAAAAGGAAATTTAACTTGGACCGACAAAAAGGCAAGTGTTTGAATGGTTTACTCGGACCGATAGAAGACGAGTTTGTAACGGTTATCCCTCGACCGATAGAAGAGAGGTGAAGAGGTTTATCTTTAGCCTATAGAAAAAGATACCGAAGAGAGGACGTGTGCACGTTTGGCCGAACCTCTATAAATCCTGTGTTGATTTATTTTCTGCACCGTTATTTAAATTGCTTCCGCCACGCGAAAGAGTTTTATAACTCTATCTCCAAATGGCGATACCGACCAATATTGCTCCAACAAGCTATTTTTCATCAGATTTATTTATATAAATTGTATCTGCTCGATCTATCCCTCTCATGTCGAAGATACATTAAGTTTTTATTTGAGTATTTTAATTTGACAATAAATAAAATTTATTTCATTAAGAAATTTTGTATTTCGTATGTATAATTAGGTAATGTATTGGCATGTCCCTAACTTATATTATTATATTTTAATATACTGATTTAACAACATTTTATATTGCATTCTATAATATATTTAGCGCAAAATGAATGAATCTAAAGCAAGAGAGGCAAGAAATATGCATGCAAATAAATTGGAAAAGAAAACGTGAAGGAACATTACCAGTTAACAAATTTTATATGTAGCTCAATTGTCTTTAACTTTAGTAAGGAATACTATTAGTTAAATGTGTGTGTGATTTTTTTCATTATTCTTTTGGGTGAATTGGGTTTAAGAACAAATGAAACTGCATATGTTGATGGAGGTATTACAACAATAGTATAATGACAATAAATAAAAGTCAAGGACAATCCTTTTTTAGTCATGACCAATTATATGTTGCTTTTTCTAGAGTCACAAATAGGAAAGGTTTGAAAGTTCTAATTTGTGAAGATAGGAAAAAACATATCAACACAACTATTAATGTTGTGTATAGGGAAGTTTCAAAAATTTGTAATTTATGACTGTATCAAGAGTAGCATACTTCATTTGGAATATTTTATATATATATATTAGTATTTAAAATTCTGTGCATAATACATTTCTTATATCTTAAATATTAATTTGCTATTCTTCTATGTATCAATTTTAAATATTCTTTATCGTGCATCGCATGGGTAGACAACTAGTTACTTTTAATAAAATATATTATTAATTAATTATTATATTTATTTTTAATAAAATATTTTTGCAGAATACTTGTTCTAACCCACATGAAAAAAAAAATCTTTTTCAATTACATATGTCTTAGTCAAATAAAATGTGGGGTAATGCAAAAAGGTGGAGGCGCCGCTGAGCTGCGCCGTACGTGGGATAGAGTAAGGCATACGTAAGTATTGTGTATGGGGTGGGGGTCACCGTCACATGCAACCCCACGGCCATCAAGACGCGACACATCTTTATTGTTAGAAAATTCTTCAAAATTAAAGACGTCGAGGCTTGAATCACGCATGGAAACGCTTTTCTTATAGTATTTTTTTTACACCCTGAAATGTGTCTTAAGGTCACAAACAAAAATACTGCAGGATACGACAAGCCTAAATTCCGGACTGCACTAAGACAGAGTGAAATCCGAAAAGTAGACAAGAACGATTTTCTGGATATAAAGTTTAAGGAAATGAGAATAGTTGATTCGAAAATCTGTATTGATTTCTGAAACCGAACTCAGTTTAAAGAAATCATACCTATTCGTGAAAAGGAGCACCATTTCGTTCAAACGACACGACAGTTGGCCAAACAACTGTTCGTTTCGAAATGAAATTGACTTTTCATTCCAACAACAAAAATAACCACCAATTGAAGAGGCACAACCGTTGGTGAGAAGCCTGTGGACCGCGCCGTTTCTCCGGACTCGCCAAGAGCCCACGTGACCGGCGTGCCGAAGTGCCAAAGTGCGCCTACGAAGCGCCACTAAAGCCTCTAAGCCCGTGCTCGAGCCCGAGCCCGAGCCCGACACCGCTGTCGCCGGTGGTGACACCGGCGAGCGGCGATGTGAGAGTGAAAAATGGCATAGATTTGCCACCTCACATCCATTTGGCATAGTCTCTCCACCACCAAATATTTATTAATGGTTATTAAATGCTTACACTTATAAGGTTCTCAATTCCTTTGTGTTTGTTCCAATGTGGGATTCTTTTCCACTCACAAAACATACTATTTTGTCTTTTAATGAACAATCAAATAAAAGCTTTACAAAATTAAATCCCTTATTTAATTTTCTAGCTTTTCCAACAATCCCCCACTTGTTCAGAAAAGACAAAATAGAATCCAGAAGAAAAATAAAGAGTGTTAGTGTAGATAAGTATCTTTCGATTTGAACTAATCATTAGTACAAGCAACACAAGACTTTATCGAAAATTAGGTAGCTAGGCTTTGAACCTATTTTCCTTGTGATAAAGTTGGTGTTACTCAAAAAATACTCTTTAGTGTTGTTTGCCTACATCTCATGCTTAGCACCGTTAATGGACATGTGCTCATCCTGTCTCGTGATTTTTTCATCAGAGAAACTCCAACTCTCACTTTGGGACGACACCATCCCTAAATTCACATAGGTGAAGTTCTTACAGCATCTCTGTTACTTACATATACTTGTCCTCATGACTGAACTTCATTAATGACAGCCAACATTACCGTATAATGTTGTGAACATCCAAATCAATGACTTGTTCTTACCCATTGAACCTTATGTTAGTCAATTTCTAACATTAGGTTGGGTTGCCATCATAGTCAAATCACTACTCAAGGAGTTTAAGGCCCATCCCTCTCGAGGTCGATTTCACCAAATCTCTTGCAAGAGGTTTAGTGAACGGATCAACAATGTTAAAGCTTGATCTCACATATGTGAGCGAAATGATTCCATATTTGATCAATTTCGTCACATAGTTATGTCTAAGACTAATATGTCTAGAATTTCCATTATACACTTCGCTGTATGCTCTTGCTAAGGTTGATTGACCATAACAATATATCGACACGGTTGATATATTGTCTTTAGCCAATGGAACTTATAAAAGAAGATCCCTTAACCATTCAGCCTCTTGACCTGCGGAAGCCAGATCCACGAACTCTGATTCCATGGTCGAATGAGTAATACACGTTTGTTTCTTTGATTTCCAAGAAACTGCTCCTCCGGAAAGTGTAAATACCAATCCTTTCGTGGATTTGTTATCTTCGACACTTGATATCTAACTTGCGTCAGTATATCCTTCTAGTATGGCAGGAAACTGACCACATTGAAGTCCAAGATTCTTGGTTTTTAAAAGAAATCCAAAAATTCTTCCAATGGCCTTCCAATGCTCGACACTTGGATTGCTAGTAAATCTGCTCATTTTACTAACGGCAAATGTTATGTCTGGTCGAGTACATTGCATCAAGTAGATAAGGTAATCAATAACACTAGCATATTCCAATTGAGCCACAACTCTTCCATCATTCTTTTCAAATTTTACACTGTAACACCCCAAACTAGGCGGATATTACAGTGCCGTAAATCCCCAACTGGGACCCACCAGGCAAATGAAAATGAATGAATTACACAAGATAAATGTAGTACCGAACTACATTACAACAATAATTACTCCGATGAGGAGTTTAGTTACAACACACCAGGACAATACCGAATACTAGTGTATTTTATATGAAGATAAAATACACAATACTGAATGAAACGGAGTATTCAAATGAAAGTCTGCAGTGGAAAATAAAAGACAATAACATGAATAACTGAAAGATCGGGGCCCCCTACTAGTATCACTAGGACTCCTCGACATCAACATGCTATTCCCGTGCGTTTGCCTTGCCATGACCTGAAAAACAAAATCCCGGTAGAAGTCGATTAAATGAACAACAATCCTCAAGGGTTGAAAATACACAAACATGATTTAAGCGAAGTTATGAAATATCCTTAGTTATGAATTACGTGAAGAAGAGTATCATAATACGCCCGTAGTGTTACGTGCAAGTGTACAAGACGAATGACCGGACACACCCGTCCTTGTACCTAATTAGTCTCACGAGGTAACTGCTACCGTGTGCACGATCTGTATCACTCCCAATACATGGCCATAACGTGCCCGACTAAAAATTCCACACATCCGCACCCGGCCACGCAATATGAACCCAGAAGGTCATATGAACGAGAATGACCGTAATGAATATCAAAGAATAAATAATAATCTGACAAAGTTAAGAATGACTCACCGAGATGAGAGTAATAATGAAGTGATGGATAGTTTTAATGGAATGGTTGGAACTGCCGTTCCCGTTAATGAAGTGATTGTTCAACAATTACAAGTCTCAATATGATTAATACAATGATGAATGAGTTATGATTATGAATGATCAACAACAAAAGGTATGAATATCCTTTTAACCGAGTAAGAATTAACTTACACAACACCGGCGACAATTATCCTTCCACGAACAACGTCCTAATTGAGATATCGGTCGCTCGAACAACCTTAATTCAATACAATTACCAACAATCCGATCAATACACGAATATAACGAACTCAAAACGTCGATACGACTAGACCAAGTCCATAGAGGCATTAAATCAAACACGTTGTATCCAAACTCCGATTGTTTACAATCAAACCTCGATATACCAATATCAAAATCTCCAAGAAGTGTTTTAAACCAACAAAACATCTCCAATACGATCAATAATCCGTTATGAATATCCAAAAACGTGATTATAACAACAATTAGTCGAAATTCCCCAATTCCAACTCGATTTTCAAGGTGTTCTTGAATAATTTCTCAATAATCCAATGAATCCTTATACAAACTCATAATCATATACATATCCCTTCATATAACATGATTATAACGTCCAAAACATCATATCTCAACACAAAATCGAAGTCCAAAGTGTTGAAGGAATTACCTCTTGATGATCCAAGTGCTTTAATCCGAAGAACACGCGTTAGATTGATTATCCGGGCTTCACGATCGAAAGGAGATGAAGAAAATCAAACACCCAAATGATTTGTGAAGGAAAAACCCTCCCTCAAGCCTTATCTCTCGGTTGAAGGTGAAGAAAAGGAAGAAAAATGGGCTGAAATGCTGAAAAAATGAATTTATAGGGGTTGACTACCCTGCCGGACACGGCCCGTGCCGATCGGCGCAGTCGTGCACCGCTGATTGGCCCGGTGGCGGCCGACAGGACTCGGCCGTGTCTGCCCGCTTGACACGGTCGCGGACGGAGGGCCTTCCGGCGATGACTCCGTCCGGCTGACTTCGGCATGACTCGGCCGTGCTGACGACACGGTCGGGCGTCTGGCGAGCGATTCAGCTTATCCGGAAGGGTTCGACTCGGCCGTGCAGACGACACGGTCGGGTCTGAGGCGAACACTTGGCATCTTCCGGACGAGTACGGCACGGGCCGTGTCGGACGACACGGCCGAGTTCGTTCGGCGTTGATCGTCAATCTTGAAAAATGAGCGGTTGAGCTAAAGCGACCATAACTCTCTCGTCCGGACTCGATTGACTCACCGTTTGAACCATTGGAAAGCTAACTCGATGCTCTATAATATTGCAAGATTTAGAATTTTTGGAATTACCAAAAATTAATGGTGATCTAACAAAGTCGAACTCATATGAGGAAAGTTGAAACAATGAACAATAACGATACACAACTCGAAGTTTCCGAACGGTGAACACGGTGAAAGAACATGATTGATGAATGATTATAATTGAGTGAAAATACACTGAGTGACAATTACAGGTGATAATTCTTGAATGATAATGATGAATTACAACCGGTATTACATACACCCCCTAAAAGAGTTTCGTCCCCGAAACTAAGGGTCAAACAACTCGGGATAACTCTCCCGCATACTATCCTCAGTTTCCCAAGTAGCCTCTTCGACTCCGTGTCTAGACCACTGAATCTTGACCAAAGGAATCGACTTATTCTTCAACTGTTTGATTCGCCGCTCTAACACTCGTATAGGACGCTCCTCGTATGAATGATCATCCGCGATCTCGATTTCGTCGAACTGAAGTATGTGACTCGGGTCGGCAACATACTTCTGCAACTGAGAGACGTGAAACACATTATGAATCCTGCTCAAAGCCGGAGGTAAAGCCAATCGATAAGCTAACTCGCCTACTCGATCCAAAATTTCAAACGGTCCAATGAATCTTGGGCTCAACTTCCCCCGTTTTCCGAATCGGAAAAATACTTCGACTCGGGGATACCTTGACCAAAACATGGTCACCCGTCTCGAACTCTAGTGGTCGACGACGATTATCCGCATACGATTTCGCCGACTCGAGCCGTCAACATACGACTCTTGATCATAGCTACCTTCTCCGGACGGCTATAAGTATATCGGGCTCGGTGCCGATTGATTCGACAAGTCATCCTAACACAAAGGAGATCGACAAAGACGACCGTACAAGGCCTCGTAAGGTGCCATCTTAATGGAAGCATGCCAACTATTATTATACGTGAACTCGATCAACGGTAGTTGGGTTTCCCAATCGTCCTTCCAATCGAGGACGCAAGCTCTCAACATGTCTTCTAATGTCCGAATAGTCCTCTCACGATTGTCCGTCTGACCGAGGATGAAAGGCGATCGAGATTAAGTGAGTTCCCATAGCACGATGAATCGATTTCCAAAATGAGACACAAATCGACCGTCACGATCGGAAACGATACTCTTAGGAGTACCGTGCGGTCTTACTATCTCCTTGATGAATAATCGGGCGATCTCTCGGGACCACGTATCCTTGATCTCAAGGAAATGAGCTGATTTAGTTAAGCGGTCCACAATCACCCGGATCGTATTCATGCCACGGCGGCAAACTCGTAATGAAATCCATGGAAATGTCTTCCCACTTCCACTCTGGAATAGGGAGAGGTTTCGACATACCACTTGATCGCTAATGTTCAATCTTGACTTGTTGGCAAGTTAAGCATCTCGAAACAAATTCCGCGACTTCTCGCTTCATATTACTCCACCGGTAATTTTGTTTCAAGTCCTTGTACATCTTCTTTGGACCGGATGAACGAGAATAAGGGTAGCATGAGCTCCTCTCAAAATAGAGTTTTCAACTCGTCATTCGGCAGACGCACAACCGGTTCTTAAACCTCAAAAGTCCATCCTTGTGGACTACGAATCCAGGGCTTTCCCGAGCCACATCTTCACGAATGCGCAACAATCGAGTCCGAACCACGATTCTCCCCGATTGCATCCTCAAGAGATGATGAAATCTCTAACATACAAAGTCGTCCACTGAATTGAAGCGGACCTCGATCTCGGGTCTAAGGAATTCCTGTTGAAGCTCCTTCTGAACTGTTAAACTAGCAAGCATCTGCTCCTGAACGGACCTTCGACTCAAGGCGTCGGCGACAACGTTCGCCTTGCCCGGGTGGTAAAGGATCTCGATATCAAAATCTTTGATTAGTTCCAACCACCGCCTCTGTCGCATATTTCACTCCTTGTGAGTAAGTATATACTTCAACTCTTGTGATTGGTGAAGATCTGACAGGTGATGCCATAAAGGTAACGACGCCAAATTTCCAACGCGAAAACCACGGTTGCTAGCTCCGTCCGTGGGTTGGATAATTAACTACTAATCAGGAAACATCGGATTTAATTAATATCTTTCGGAGGTTGCCAATCTCGGATAGTCTCCGACTTACGAGGGTCGACACAGTGCATCGGATGAAATTACATGTCCGAGAAAGTCACTTCGGACCTCCAGAACTCATATTTGGAAAACTTTCCATAAAGTTGCTCTCGTCTCAACACGTCGAGAACCTGATGAAGATGAACCTCGTATTCCTCTCGGCTACGAGAATAAATCAAAATGTCTTCGATGAAGACAACAACAAACTGATCCCAAAAAAATCGATGAAAACCCGATTCATTACCTCCATGAATACCGCAGGTGCAATAGTTTGCCCGAACGGCATAACTACGAACTCATAATGACCATAGCTTGTACGAAACGCTGTCCTCGTGATATCCGACTCTCGAATCCGCAACTGGTGATATCCAGATCTTAAGTCGATCCTGGAAAATACTGAGGCTCCCTGAAGTTGATCTAAAAGATCATCAATGCGGAGCAAGGGATATTACTCTTGATCATCACCCTGTTCAACTCCTGGTAATTAATACACACACGAGACGAGCCATCCTTCTCCTTGACAGGTCACACTGGTGTTCCTCACGGGGACACAATCGATCGGAGATAGCCTTTCTCGAACTACTCCTCAAGTTGAATCTTCAACTCCTGCATTCTGGTCGGGCCATCCGATACGGTGCCTTCGATAAAGGGGACGTACCGGCTCCAACTCACTCCTGAATTCCCCCACTCTATATGAAGGCAACTAGATAACTCGTCTGGAAATACATCGTCAATCGATGACAATGATACCACGAATGATTGAACATTTCGATTGCCCTAGAATGGTCAATCGATAAAAAGAGATACCAATAATGATTGAACAACTCGATTGCCTTAGAAAGGCCAATCGATGAAGATGATACAATGAATGTTTGAATAACTCGATTGTCTTTGAAAGACTAATCGATGAAAATGATACAATGGATGATTGAATGACTCGATTGTCTTAGAAAAGCCAATCGATGGAAATGATATAATGAATGATTGAATAGTTCGAATGCGGAATTTCTCTGCTTTCGTCATAATAATACTTCTTCTGGAACAATGGGGGTTACTTCCCTGAGACACACATTCGACAAACAACGACGGAAAGATAGCGACCAAACGATAACAAATACTGAGGATAGTATTAAGACGGTTAAACCAACTAATACCGAAATTACATCGTCCTAAGATAAATTCACCACGATTAGGTCCACCAACCAATTGCGGTTACTAAGCTTACTTAGGTATGATTCCGAAAATTCTTCCATCGTCAGGTAGACCGATGGTGTGAGGTCCACAAGCAATAGGACTATCCCGAAATAAGTCTATTCAAGCATGATTCGAAAATGAATGAATGCGGTGTACCAGCATCAAAAGGTACACACAAGTTGAAATAAAATTACGAGTATACCTGAAATCATTCGGACCACCGGATCGTCGATCCTCCTCATCATATGAATCTGGGACTTGCCGGTCCCCAAACCGGACGCTCCCTTCTGATAAATACGAGCTCCAACTCTATTTGCTTCCATTATCTTAAACGACGATGACAAAGCGATCGATTCAAACGCTTGGTTGCTTGGGGCCTAAGATGCATGAGCCGACTTGGAGTCCTTTCGGCAAAAATGGGCCTTATGCCCAAAATTCCCACAATTATAGCACGTGATAGACGGTTTGAGACACTCGGTCTGAAATGACCCGGCATTCCACAATTGAAACAGTGATGGCGAGGCGCGCTCGGGAATGAGATCCCTTGCGATTATGCGCCGTAGAAGGTCGCTCGAAGCGATAGGGCTCACACGAGGCTTCTTGAAGGTTGTGACCACCTTCGGATTGATTACGCGTTGATTTCTTGCTGACAAATGAAGGTTGTTGTTCAGCACTTTCCTTAGCAGCTGGCTCATACGGGAGAGTTCTCTCGATTAATCCGGTCAGAGTGGCGCAATGATGATTGAGCAACTGTACATGGGTCATCATGGCCTGCATAAAAGTGAGTGGATCAACCCGAACATCTTACGATCGAGCCGAGTCACAGGCACGCTTTCGGCGTGAGTGATTATTTCTCGGGTTTCGGTTCGCACTGCGCCTCTCCCCATGCATCCCACGCAGTTCTCTCCATCTTGAAGTAGGAAGGTCGCATAATGATTATATTTCCCGCATGATTAGCACGTTATGATTATGTCATGAGATGATGAAAATGAGTATACATGCTCTAACTTAGTGATTATATGTATGATTTACTGAAGTTACATGATTATCTGATGAAATTCTTAAAATGATTATCTTGAATAACTTAACAAGATTGATAATATGATCATCCAGATTGACAACTTAGTAATGAAATGAATTGAGTAATTAATGAGTTAACATGATCGTCCTGATCGTTAACTGAGTATTGGAATGAATTAAGTGATTAATGAGTTAATATGATCGTCCTGATCATTAACTGGGTATTGAAATGAATTAAGTGATTAATGAGTTAATATGATCGTCCTGATCATTAACTGAGTATTGAAATGAATTAAGTGATTAATGAGTTAATATGATCGTCCTGATCATTAACTGAGTATTGAAATGAATTAAGTGATTAATGAGTTAATTGAAATGAATTAAGTGATTAATGAGTTAATATGATCGTCCTGATCATTAACTAAGTATTGAAATGAATTAAGTGATTAATGAGTTAATATGATCGTCCTGATCATAATGAATGATGATGTTTGAGGATTGTTAATTGATGAATGATGAATGAATGACTATTGCCAGAAATTATACCATGGCGTTAGAAATCTTACAGTTCTTAGATCGATTGGCTCGGCATTTGCACAGGTCACACGTGACGCGAAAGTCCAATGATACTAGTCTGATGACGATGATTTCAAATAAGACATGACTCGGAAGGTAGTATTCAAAACCACTCTCCGATACCAACTCTGTAACACCCCAAACTAGGCGGATATTACAGTGCCGTAAATCCCCAACTGGGACCCACCAGGCAAATGAAAATGAATGAATTACACAAGATAAATGTAGTACCGAACTACATTACAACAATAATTACTCCGATGAGGAGTTTAGTTACAACACACCAGGACAATACCGAATACTA
Source organism: Orobanche coerulescens (assembly GCA_033398695.1). NCBI lineage: Eukaryota > Viridiplantae > Streptophyta > Magnoliopsida > Lamiales > Orobanchaceae > Orobanche > Orobanche coerulescens. Next base: position 505,621 of record JAWKAU010000029.1, read on the forward strand.
GTGTATTTTATATGAAGATAAAATACACAACACTGAATGAAACGGAGTATTCAAATGAAAGTCTGCAGCGGAAAATAAAAGACAATAACATGAATAACTGAAAGATCGGGGCCCCCTACTAGTATCACTAGGACTCCTCGACATCAACATGCTATTCCCGTGCGTTTGCCTTGCCATGACCTGAAAAACAAAATCCCGGGGTCAGTTAAACAGAACAACAATCCTCAAGGGTTGAAAATACACAAACATGATTTAACTGAAGTTATGAAATATCCTTAGTTATGAATTACGCTGAAGAAGAGTATCATAATACGCCCGTAGTGTTCTGTGCAAGTGTACAAGACGAATGACCGGACACACCCGTCCTTGTACCTAATTAGTCTCACGGAGGTAATCTGTTACCGTGTGCACGGTCGATGTATCACTCCCAATACATGGCCATAACGTGCCCGACTAAAAATTCCACACATCCGCACCCGCCACGCAATATGAACCCGAGAAGGTCATATGAGCGAGAATGACCGTAATGAATATCAAAGAATAAATAATAATCGACAAAGTTAAGAATGACTCACCGAGATGAGAGTAATAATGAAGTGATGGATAGTTTTAATGGAATGGTTGGAGCGCGTTCCGTTAATGAAGTGATTGTTCAACAATTACAAGTCTCAATATGATTAATACAATGATGAATGAGTTATGATTATGAATGATCAACAACAAAAGGTATGAATATCCTTTTAACCGAGTAAGAATTAACTTACACAACACGGCGACAATTATCCTTCCACGAACAACGTCTAATTGAGATATCGGTCGCTCGAACAACCTTAATTCAATACAATTACCAACAATCCGATCAATACACGAATATAACGAACTCAAAACGTCGATACGACTAGACCAAGTCCATAGAGGCATTAAATCAAACACGTTGTATCCAAACTCCGATTGTTTACAATCAAACCTCGATATACCAATATCAAAATCTCCAAGAAGTGTTTTAAACCAACAAAACATCTCCAATACGATCAATAATCCGTTATGAATATCCAAAAACGTGATTATAACAACAATTAGTCGAAATTCCCCAATTCCAACTCGATTTTCAAGGTGTTCTTGAATAATTTCTCAATAATCCAATGAATCCTTATACAAACTCATAATCATATACATATCCCTTCATATAACATGATTATAACGTCCAAAACATCATATCTCAACACAAAATCGAAGTCCAAAGTGTTGAAGGAATTACCTCTTGATGATCCAAGTGCTTTAATCCGAAGAACACGCGTTAGATTGATTATCCGGGCTTCACGATCGAAAGGAGATGAAGAAAATCAAACACCCAAATGATTTGTGAAGGAAAAACCCTCCCTCAAGCCTTACTCTCGGTTGAAGGTGAAGAAAAGGAAGAAAAATGGGCTGAAATGCTGAAAAAATGAATTTATAGGGGTTGACTACCCTGCCGGACACGGCCCGTGCCGATCGGCACGGTCGTGTCGCACTGATTGGCCGGCGGTGGCGGCGGGGACTCGACCATGTCTGCTTGACACGGTCGCGGCGCGGAGGGCCTTCCGGATGACCGTCCGGCAATGGCTTCGGCATGACTCGGCCGTGCGGGCGGCACGGTCGGGCGTCTTGGCGACGATTACAGCTTATCCGGAAGGTTCGACTCGGCCGTGCGAGCGACACGGTCGGGTCCCGGCGAACGCCGGCATCTTAGGACGAGTGCAGCACGGCGTGTCGGACGACACGGCCGAGTTCGTTCGGCAGTGATCGGCCAATACTGAAAAATGAGCGGTTGAGCTAAAACGACCATAACTCTCTTGTCCGGACTCCGATTGACTCACCGTTTGAACCATTGGAAAGCTAACTCGATGCTCTATAATATTGCAAAGATTTAGAATTTTTGGAATTACCAAAAATTAATGGTGATCTAACAAAGTCGAACTCATATGAGGAAAGTTGAAACAATGAACAATAACGATACACAACTCGAAGTTTCCGAACGGTGAACACGGTGAAAGAACATGATTGATGAATGATTATAATTGAGTGAAAATACACTGAGTGACAATTACAGACTGATAATTACTGAATGATAATGACTGAATTACAACCGGGTATTACATACACTTGGATCAAAAGGGGTGTTCACCTCCTTGAACGTTAAATGTTTGAACTTGTCAAGCACTTTTTCAATATAGTGTGATTGACTAAGTTCATAACCCCCACTGGTTCTACGAACCTTGATACCTAAAATGGTATCAACTTGTCCAAGATCTTTCATTTTGAAAGTGGAAGATAGAAACCTCTTCTTTATAATATTCCTTCCATCTCGTTGCTAATGATCAACATATCATCCACATAGAGACATAGGAAGATCACAAGGTTACCATGCACTTTTGTGTACAAACACTTTTCACAAACATTAGGAATAAATCCATTCGAAAGTATGACCGAGTCAAACTTTTGATGCCATTGTTTGGGTGCTTGTTTTAATCCATATAAGGATTTGACAAGTTTGCAAACTTTTTGTTCATTACCCGGAAGCACATAGCCTTTCGGCTGCTCCATGTAAATCTCCTCATCAAGATCACCATTTAGAAATGCCGTCTTGACATTCATTTGATGAACATTTAGGTTATACAAAGAAGCCAATGTGAACAACACTCTAATTGTTGTTGTTGTTGCTACCGGTGCATATGTGTCAAAATAATCGATTCCTTCCCGTTGTCAAAATCCTTTGGCTACCAATCTAGCCTTGTAGGCGTTAAGAGTACCATCTCTATATTTCTTTCGAAACACCCACTTACATCCAATGGGTCTCGACCCTTTGGGTAGATCGACAATCTCCCAAGTGTGATTTGCTATAATAGAACTTATTTCTTCTTGGATAGCATCCTTCTAAAAAGCGGAGTCCCGAGAAGCCACTGCTTTATTATAAGTCTTAGGATCATCTTCAACAAAAAGAACAATCAGAATCTTTCGGGCAAAATTCTCTCTATTTCCTTCTACTAGGTAAAAGGAAATAAGTTGAAAATCTATTTCATCAGGTCCCAAATCCTTAGTCTTACAGACTGTCTTGCTAATCCGAGGTTCTAGTTATTCTACAACAACCCTAGAAGAAATCTCCTCTCAATGTTCTTCATTTGTAGAATTTTGAGATTCCTTTTCCTTAGAATTAGAGTTCTTAAAGAATTCCACGTCTCGGGATTCTACTATGACATTAGATTCTAAATTTAGAAGTCTATATGCCTTGCTATTCGTAGCATAGCCAATAAAATCACTTCGTATCCCTCGAGGACCCAACTTGGTCCTTTTAGGATCCATATTTTTGTAGTAGGCTAGGCACCCCCACACTTTGAAATACCCAATATTCGGCTTTCGCCCTTTCCATACCTCGTACGGAGAAATTTAGATTTTCTTTAAAGGTATACAGTTTAAAATATGACATGCAGAAAGTAAAGCTTCACCCCACAAACTAAAAGGTAATTCAGAATAAATTAACATGGCATTTATCATCTCTTGAAGTGTTCTATTTTTACGTTCGTAAACCGTTTTGCTGTGGTATACATGGTGCGGAATATTCATGAACAATACCATTTTCTTCACAAAGGGCATTAAAATCACTAGAAAAATATTCACCACCTCTATCACTTCTAAGAACTTTAATTTTAGTTCATAATTGATTTTCAACTTCAGCCTTATTTAAAAGCATTAAAAGCATCCTTTTTATGTTTTAATAAATACACATATGTAAATCTAGAGCAATCATCAATAAAGGTAATAAAATACTTATTTTCCCCACGGGTTAGCATCCCATTGAATTCACATAAATCAGAATGTATAAGATCTAACCATTTAGAGTTTCTCTCTACACTATAAAAGGGTTTCTTTATCATTTTAGATTTCACACATATTTCACATTTATCTAATTTATCAGATTTGCATGAAATTAAAGCACATTTAATTAATCTTTTCACAGTGCTAAATCCTATATGTGCTAATCTACTATGTCATAAAGAAACAGAATCAATCATATAAGTAGAAGGAGAAATTTTATTAATAACATTGTCAATAATACATAATTTGACCATATCTTCACTAGAGTAGCCCTTTCCAACAAATACATCATTACGGGTCAAGATAAGCTTGCCCGACTCATACACAGATTTGATCCTCGGTTTGCCTAGGAGATCACCACTAACAAGGTTCCTACTCATTTCCGGAACATGGAGAACATTGGTCAAAGTGACCTTCTTCCCGGATGTGAAGTTGAGTTCCACATTTCCGATGCCGACGACCTTTGAGCGGTGCTCGTTCCCCATCTAAACTTCTTGTCCTCCGTCGACTTCAGAATAGGTGTTGAAAGCAGCCCTATCATAGGCGTGGACGGTAGTGTAACACCCCCAAGATATTCGAGGTGTATTACAGTGCCGTGGACCCCTATATGGGACCCACCAGGCTAAACAATGAAAATACCACTCAATTAACCGTCTCGGTTAGCAGTGAAACATGTAATAACAATAAGAACATATAACAATATGCTCGGTGCAACCGGCATAATAAACATCGACCGATAAACATAGCAATTTCAACAAAATACAAACCACAATTCGGAGTGAAAAGCCTAAGTATTCGTGAGTACAATTTATAAGTTTATAAAGTAGACAACAACCATATCGAAGGGAAACGCGAAAATAAAGGACTCGAATGCACATGTCAATGACCCTGGCCAGCATCCTCGTACTGTCCCAGCGCCCGCTCGTCCGGCTGGACATAACCTGAAATCCATAACAAGAATTTTCCCAAAACGGGTCCCCAAAGGGGTTAGCAATTACGCTAGTACAAGTAATCAAGGCAAACCAATTACTTACACATTTCATAGTACATGCACCAATTCATTTCGAAATCAAAAACCAGACATGTCTTTTCTAGAAACAAATAGTCAAACAATTTGCCTTGGGAACAGGGCTATACCATTGATCCCGCTCGAGGCCTCTAACGACCCTCCCGAGTGGCCATATCATAAAACAAATCATGCACAAGCATCGCCTTGGGAACAGGGTTATACCATTGATCCCACTCGAGGCCTCTAAGGATCCTCCCGAGTTGGCTAGCAAATCAAACTCATGAATCCAGGGCTATACCATTGGACTCCTCGAGGCACAGTCGGACACTCCCGAGGTGAGCAACATACAAACAATATACATTACCATTACATGTTAAACATAAAGGTTTCCAAAAATACTTGCCTTGAATAATAGATGACGTAACGAACGGAAAGGAAAATCACCTACGACGCTAGGAAGACAACCACGAACCTAACGATTCGAATAATACAATCACAACCATTTCTAAACGAATACGGGATTGAAATACACCCAAAAACCCGCGTACGATTAATGTATATTCGTATAAAAACAACAACGAGGGCGGACCAAAACCTAACCCTCTCGAATACGCAACAACTACGAAATATACCATGAATCCGTAGGGAAACCAAGAATATCAACAAGATTAATCATATTCATCATGAATTAATCAACAACACGGAACGAATCGGACAATAAAATCGAAAACCCCCAATTTGCCCAAAAGTAGGGTTCTAGAAGATTTACCTTGATTCAATCGGGAAAAGATGATTAGATCATGATAATTTGATGCTAGAGACTCAAAATTGTGGATGAATGATGATACCCGATCAAACTCCAAGCTCCCACACGCCTCAAATCGCTAACCCTCGGAGAAGAAAAAAGAATAGAAGAAAAAATGAGGCTGGGGACGCGACTGTCCCTTTAAATACGTCAAGGACGCACGACCAATCACGCACAACCAAAAGCTCGTGCGTCCTGTCGTGCGCAAGGCCACTGGTCGACTATTGTCACCTTGCACGAGCACTGCGCACGAGCAGCCGCTCGGGCGTCCTGCTCGTGCGTCCCTGAGAGTTACTCCCGAACATCAACTGCGCACGAGCAGCGAGCTCGACCAATTGCTCGGGTATTTGGTCGTGTGTGAAGCCACTGCCTAGCTTCTGTCCAACACGCACGAGCAACATGCACGAGAACCCGCTCGTGCGTCCCTGCAGTCCACTGCTAAGCACCGGACGCGCATGAGCACCACGCACGATCAAAGGCTCGTGTGGCTTGCTCGTGTGCATGGGTCAGAGGCTAACAACGAGCCTCACACGACTCCGAAAGTACCCAGAACGTAACCAACTCGGAATTACGCGATACGCGACCGAAACACCAAACGAACGCTCATGACATGCATAAAAACATGAGATGGATTTACGGCAACCCCAAAACGGCGGTTCCGAACAACGATTACGAACATCGAACAAAATAGCGATGGAAAGACATTAAACATGGAATTGAGTAAAACAAGTCCGAAACAAACTCGGATGACAAAAGTCCAGTATTCAATATTCTCAAACTATTAATACGGTTACCAGTGAGTTGCCAAAAATGAAAATTACACCAAAATAAAAATACCGGGAAAAGAAAATGCGGATATTACATTCTACCCCTCTAAAAACAAGTTTCATCCCGAAACTTAAGAAACAAACAACTCGGGGTACTTAGCACGCATGCTATCCTCGGTTTCCCAAGTTGCCTCATCGACACCATGTCTCGACTACTGCACTTTGACCAAAGGGATGGTCTTATGTAGGGGTGAAATTCGGGCGGATATTTCCCGCCCGATCCGGATCCGTATCCAGTCGGATTCGAATCCGGGAAGAAAATTTAGTATCCGGTCGGATACGGGATCGGATTCGGATAGTAAAATTCGGATACGGGGTCGGATTCAGATTATGTACTATCCGCCTGTATTCGAATTTTCCCATATTTTACCGGATATTTCCAGGATTACAAATCCAGATATCCGATTTCATTTAATTATTTTTTATAATATCTTTATTTTAATTAATAATTAATAAAACAAAAAAATACTTTACATTTACAAACCCTAAAATTCTTTCTCTCTCTCAGTATCTCTAATCTCGTTCAGCCCGTTCTCTCTCTCCGAGTCTCTCTCTCTCTCTTTCCGAAAATATGGCTCAACAAGATGATGCATTGTCGTCGCCTTCCCCTCTCCATCCCACCGCCGGCGAACCACCCAACCATAGTCTCGATCCCACCACCGGCGAACTACCCATCCCTAACACAAGTGACGACCTCCAAATCCAACGAATTAGGTTAGTTTGATTTTTTTAATTGAGATCTTTTTAGTTTCTTCTTCAATTAAAATCTGATTTTAGTTTCTGCAAATAATTGAGATCTTTTTAGTTTCTGATTTTAGTTTCTTCAAATCAGATTTTTTTAGTTTCTCCAAATCCAACGATTCTGTTCTTAGTTTCTACAATTGAAATCTGATTTTAGTTTCTCCAAATCAGATTTTTTTTAGTTTCTACAATTGAAATCTGATTTTAGTTTCTCCAAATCCAACGAATCTGTTCTTAGATCTCATCTTAAAATTGCTTTAAAAGTTCTTAGATACTTAAACTGGAATAAAAACCTGAGGGACCAAAGTTGGTATTATCTATTTCTTGTTTGTTAAGTGTTTCAGGTTTTGTGTTCAAATAAGGAAGAAATAAAGATGGAGGGATGATGTTGTCAAAGGATGAAAGAATGGATGTATATAAAGTTGTTTTCTGGAAATTGGGATTATTACAACCAAAAAATTCACAACACATATATCTCTCTTTCTCTGTATTCGATCTATTCATCTTTTTCCTCTTGTAATCTTCTTGTTCTTTATCTTTCTAGGTTACAGTTTGTAATAGAGCTATTATCATATAGATAATAGTCCCACACCTGTATAGCAGTGGTGGGATGTGATTTGGTTGATTATTGTTTGATTCTAATTGAGATTGGAATCATATTGTGATTTCTATATTGTTTATGAATCTGGATTGTATATTTTGTTTATTATATAATGAAATTCTCTTATTTTGTTTATTATATAATGAAATTCTCTTATTTTTTGTTATATAACCGACATTTTATATTTTGTTTATTATATAATGAAATCCTAATTTTCTGTGAGGGACAAAATCCCCTGGTGAACTATAAAAATAATGCTTAATGATATTCTGACTTGCCATTTCATTTTACCCTCCCACAGTGCTTCTAGAGAAACTGTTGATGTTGATGCGGTTACAAAAGAAACGGATGACGAGCCTGAAACAAAGAGACAGAAAAGAACGACATCAGGGGTCTGGATGCACTTCACTAAGAACAAAGAGACTGTTGAGGTGAATGGTAAGCAGACAGTGATACTTTGGGCACATTGCAACAGATGCAAATACAAAGCTAGAGGAGAAAGTTCAAATGGCAGAAAGGTATTCTGGAACCATTTGAAGAGCAGACATAATATTGTCGGGGGTCAACAACTGTTGAAAATTGAAAATAAAGATAGTGTCACTACTGTTGAACCTTACAGGTATGATCAAGAAGCTAGCATGAGAAAATTTCATTTGGTAATAATCATGCACGAATACCCTTTTAATATTGTCGAGCATGAATATTTTGTTGAGTTCATCAAGTCCTTGCGTCCAAGCTTTCCAATGAAGAGTCGCATCACCGTTAGGAAAGAATTATTGGACATTTTTACACAAGAAAAAGAAAAGTTGTATGAATCTTTCAAAACCGTGAAATGTCGTTTTAGCACAACTATGGACATGTGGACATCAAATCAAAACAAAGGGTACATGTGTGTCATTGTACCTTTGGATTGATGAAGATTGACACATTCAGAAGAGAATTATCAAATTCATGCATGTAGAAGGACGACATACAGGTGCCAAGTTGTCAGATACTTTCATTGCTAGTGTTGTGAGATGGTTTATTGAGAAGAAGTTGTTTTCTTTAATTCTTGACAGTGCATCTGCAAATGAAGTTTGTGTTAAGGATGTTATTACCGGGCTTGGAAAAATATGCCCCTCGTTTGTGATGGTCTGTTTTTTCATGTAAGATGTGCTAATCACATACTCAATCTTGTTGCTAGAGATGGTCTAGCGGCAATTGCAAGTACAATCAAGAATATTCGAGCTTTTGTTGTAGCTATAAAGAGCTCTCCGTTGCAGTGGGAGGAGTTTAAGAAATGTGCGACTGAATGTCAATTGGATACAAAGAAGGGTGTTGCGCTGGATGTAGCTACGAGGTGGAACTCCACTTATCTCATGCTGATGGATGCTTTGTATAACAAGAATGCTTTTAATAGGCTTCTTGTCCTGGAGCGCAAAAGGAATGGGAACATTGCACCATCAAATGAAGAATGGGGTGATGCTTTATCTCTTTGCAAATGCTTGAAGAAATTCAATGACATTACTGAGCTATTGTCTGGTACGTTGTACCCTACTTCAAATCTATTTTGCCGGAAATTTTGTGAGATTAAACACGCTAGGCGAGTGGGGTGTTAGCTATGATATCACCATTAAGACAATGGCAATATCTATGACTGTCAAGTTTGATAAGTACTGGAAGAAGTCTAATGTTGCTCTTGCTGTGGCTAGTTTTCTTGATCCTGGATTTAAGAAAAAGATCATAGAATTTAACATGAGGAAGTTTCATGGTGAGCTCGTGTATGAATCTGAAACGGAAAAGTTCATGAAGATTGTGAAACAACTATATCAACAATATGCTTCTGCTGCATCGAATGTCACAAATAGTATGGCTATTGTTGCTAGTCGTGGTGAAACTTGTGAAGCACGTGATTTGTTTATGGAGGAAGACAACAATGAACTTGATAGTTACTTATACCACGTTGAAAGAGCTGGTGCAGTAAACGACTTGGAGAAATACATGGCAGAACCACCATTAATGGTGCCTAAAACTGAAAATTTTGATATTTTGTCGTGGTGGAAGATTCATCAGCATGCATACCCTATTCTCTCATGACTTGCTCGTGATGTGTTAGCCATTCAAGTGTCAAGTGTTGCTTCTGAATCTGCATTCAGTACTGGTGGTCGTGTTATAGATCCATTCCGTAGTCGTTTGGATCCTAATATGGTAGAAGCATTAGTTTGCACTAAGGATTGGGTAGCTGCATCCAGAAAAGGTTATTTTTAAACTTCTTGTCATTTTTTTTTCTTTTTTGATCTCTTTGATCTCTGCATTATTCCGTATCTCTTTGATCCTTTCCCCTCCCCATTATTCTGTATTGAGATCAGATATATTTATCTACAGATATATGTATAATATATAATATTAATCTGTGGAGAGTAAAAGTAATAATAAGTTTATTTCCATTGTAATAAGGTAAGTAGCAGTAGTAATAATAAGTTTATTTTCATTGTAATAAGGCAAGTAGCAGTAGTACTGTAGTAATAATTAATAGAAGCAGTAGTATCAATCTACAGATATAAGTTTTATTTATGGATACAAGCTCTAGTTGTTCCTCAAAACTACATATTCCTCTTATATATTGTCTTTTTGAAATTTCAGGTTCTCAAAAGTATATTCCATCCATTGTTCGTGATCTAGAAGTTATGGAAACACTTGTTGCCAACATGGTGTTTCAGGTTTATCACTTTTACTTCTTGAGGTTTCCAACTTAGTTGCAAACTTGAAATACTAATTGTTGATTAAAAAAATGTAGGATGAAGAAGAATTGAACAGTGATGATGACTGATGAGGATCTGAGAGTTGAGGCCTTCATTGATGTTCAACAATTGTGTTATTTTGTTTGCTGTCGTGCCATGTCAAACTTTGTATGATTATGACACTTATGGTTCTCAAAATTTGTAAACTACTTTATATCGGTTTTGAATTCTGAAATTACATTATGTTGAATTTTAAGTTTATTTTGTACTTTCTTGATTCTAAAATTTATTTTTTTAGTAGATATTACTTATTATAATCTGCATTAGAACTTTGATGAAATATTGTATAGGTAGTTTTTTTTATGTGTTGCAATCACATCCATGCAATTTTTTGTATGAAACGTACTATCCGATTATATTTATTCGAATTCGATCCGAATTAAATCTGTATTAAATCCGTGTCCGTATCCCGAATGTTCCGAATTCGTATCCGTATCCGGCCTTTCCGTATCCGACTCTGAATCCGAGAAAAAAATATGGGTTAGGATACGGGAAGAGCACTATCCGCCCGTATCCGATCCGTTTTCACCCCTAGTCTTATGTCTCAGTCGTTTCTCACGGTGCTCTAAGATCTTCAAGGGACGCTCCTCGAAGGTAATATCCTCGGAAATATCGATCTCACCATAATCGATGACATGACTAGGATTCGGGACATATTTATCAGTTGGGAAACATGGAAAATGCTATGAACACGGCTCAAGGCTGGGGGCAACGCCAACCGGTAAGCCAATTCGCCGACTCTCTCGAGAATCTCGAAATGTCCAATAAATCTCGGACTCAACATCCCTTGCTTCCCGAAACGGAAAACTCCCCTCGTCGGCGACAACTTTAGCAAAACGTGGTCTCCCACCTCGAATTCCAAAGGTCGACGACGGACGTCGGCATATGACTTCTTTCGACTCTGAGCAGTCAACATTCTCTCCCAAATCAACTCCACCTTCCGCCTCGTCTCCATAGCGATGTCCGGTTCGGTCCCGACCAAATCGGACGCCTCATTCCAACAGATCTAGCGATCGACAACGCGGCCCATAGAGCGCCTCATACGGTGCCATTCGAATCGACGCGTGCCAACTATTGTTGTACGTGAATTCGATCAACGGCAAGTGTTCCTCCCAATCATTGCTCCAATCGAGAGCACAAGTACGCAACATATCCTCAAATGTCTGGATAGTGCGCTCCGACTGTCCATCTGACTGAGGATGAAAAGAAGTACTCAGACGCAAATGAGTACCCAGCCTACATGCACCGCTTTGCCAAAAGTGTGTAGGGCTCTGTTCTTTGAATTTGAATGAATCGAAGTGGCCCAATCGAAATATATATTAAGGGTAAATAATAATAATAATTATGGGTTTCTCCCCTTCTCCTTTTCTTCTTTTGGAGAACTTGAGAAAGATGGGGTTACCTTACTTAAGCGCATTCGACGATTCTCTATGACTCAGGACATTGGTGCGCGTGCAGCAATTCATATTTTTAATAGGATTGGATTTGCCATTGCTATAGGTGTGGGGGCTCAGTTAGTTTCGAGGCTTCCCACTAATTTTTTGTAATCCTATGAGTTTTTTTTTAATAAAAAAAAAATAATAATAATAATAAAAAAAAAAAATAATAATAATAATAATAATAATAATAATGATAATAATAATAGTAAATAATAATAATAATAGTAATTAACAACAACAACGACAATAGTAATATTATTAGTAATAATAACAATAATAATAATTACGATTAATAATAATAATAAGAAGAAGAAGAAGAACTGAGATGAACTGAATCATCGGCCCGAATGGACTGGCCCAATCGAATGGACTCGAGGCGAATCAAGTGGAATCAATCGAAAAGCGGAAAATAAATCCAAAAGAACATGGCCTAATACCCGCGATTTTGATTTGCGGTAAATTCCTTTTTTGTCGGGAGTCCATTTTGACGACTCGCTTGTGAACGTTTCGTCATTCCGAGAATATTTAATTCTGCACTTTTGGACATCCGAGTTCGTTTTGGTTTCGTTTTGTTGAGTTCCGTGATCTTAAGCGACTTTTCCGCACTAAAGTTTGATTCTTGCGAATCTCATCCGAGACTGTTGTTTCAAGTTTCTCGTAAGTTCATGTAACATTTTTATACGTGTTGCGAGCTTTGTCTTAGTGTTTCGATCGTGTATCGTGTATTTCGAACATTTTGGGCCGTTTTCGTAATTTTCCAAAGTTTGGGGTAATTACTTTCGTTGTCGTTATTCCGAACATTCGGGTAGTCGGAATTATATTTTCTTTTAACATTTGAGTTTGTCGCTGTGCACTCTTCGTATGCATGTCCTCGTCTTGTGTTGTTGTCGTTTCGCGATTTCGTCGCGCTCGTACTCGACGAGCTGAAGTTAGCAATTCTGGGACTGGTAAGTGACTTACGTATGCTATGTTATATGCATAACGCACGTTATCATCTTGAGCCTTACGTATGTTAAGCCTTCTCATTACGTACGTAAGGGGTATTCCAGTTCAGACAGTGAGGTCTGGCCGTCGATAGCGCACGCTATGTGTTGGCCCTAACGTGCGTTGACTGTGCGTATTACATACGTTAAGCCCTTGCCGTAACGTACGTAATGGTCTTCGTTATTTCGGACAGGAAGTTCTGGGCATCGATTGCGTACATAATATTTCATGCCTTACGTACGTAATACCTTTAACGTACGTTATAGCGGGTTTATATACCCAGGGGTTGACCGTGTTCGTCATTTTTCACTCTTCTTTCCTTCCTCCGCGGCTGTGGCAACTTGTGGCGATCGGAGGGCGATTTTGGGGTCTTGTAACTCCAAGTTTACATCTTCCTTGAGGTCTTGGTGTTGATTAACAACATCAATCTGTGTTCTTCGTCCTTGATTCGAGGTAATCATCTTGTAAACCCTTCATTTATATTTCGTGAATCTTCAAGATTCGGGTTGTTCTTCATGAATCGAGCTGTTATATATCATCAATCGGTTGTATTGATTCTCTTCCCATGTTTTGATTCGTATTTCTTACCGTATTCGGGTTCGAATGATGTTCTTGATGTTCTTTGGGAATTATTGAGCCCCGAGTGTCCGATCCTTTGTCTCTACGAATTCTTGTTAAGAATTTCGTGTGTTTTGCATCTTCCTTGCGATCGACCTTATAGTGATTAAGTTGTTCTTGTGTTTTCGACCTAGTTGGAAGATTCGAGGGTTTCTGGTCGAGCTTTCCCGTTGCTTCGAGTGCTTTGGATTTGAGGCAAGTACCTTGTCCATACATTCTTGTTTTGTGGATATAATGATTGGTTATTGCCACGGTATATTTGTTTGATTGAGATGAACTTTCAAAAGATTTGGTGTAGCCTCGTCAAAGGCTCACTTTCAAAACGCGTGTGTTTTGTGAATGTTGTGCTTCGTGAATGGTTAAGTGAACCCTATGAAAATGCTTGTTGTTGTTGTGCTTTGATAATATATATATATATATACATATATTATCTCATTTTGGTACGTTGTGATTTGACAATTGTGTCGTGCTTTGTGTTTGTTGCCTTTGGGTGAATTACTTGGATATCCTTGGTGTGATATGTTATTTGTGTGAGTGTGTGAATATGGTCGAAGGTCTACAGTGACACATAGTATGTGACCATGTGGTCAGGATGCAACAAGTGATTGATCTAATCGTGAGAGCCTAAGACAAGACCTGCGGTGACATATGGCATGTGATCATATGGTCAGGAGACAACAAGTGATTGATCCAACCGTGAGATGATGTGGAAAGTGATCACGGTGGTATGACGTGGCATGTGTTCATGGTGTTATGTATTTTGCTCACCTAGGGAGGGTCCAACGAGGCCTCGAGGGAATCCAATAGTATAGCCCTGGATTCATGAGTTGGTGTGTATATGATTGTGAATGTGTTTTGCTCACCTCGGGAGGGTCCAGCGAGGCCTCGAGGGAATCCAATGGTATAGCCCTGGATTCACGATTTGATGTTGTTTTCGTTGACCGAGATTTGCGTATTTTGGGTGATTATGTTGTGTTGATTTTTATGTCCGTCGAGGAGACGTGACGTGGGTTTTAACCCTGTGAATTGTTGTTGGTTTCATTTGTGAAAAAAACCTTTAGGATGTGACCCCTGTTGATTTTGGAAAGAGAAGGATTCGATAATACTAAATTGTTTTCTATTAAAACTCCCGAGGGCATTTTAAACCATTTTACAAATTGTTCTCGTTATTTGTGATCTTTCGAATTTGGAAGGTTTTACTCAAACTCTTGCCTCAGGAAGTATTTGTTTTGTTGTATTTGAATCTTTAAGGATTCTTGGTTATTATTATTCTTGGAACTTGAATTGTATGGCTCGTATTTGCACTTCGTACTTGCACTAGCAAAATAGTGGAATTTTGCTAACCCCCGAGTAATCGGGGGGTGGGTGTCTGTATTACATTCAGGTTTCGGAGAGCATGACACAGGGTCGGCATGAAGGATGATGAAAGATGATCGATACAAATCACATGTGGAACCGTACGTTGTGTATTGGTTCAGTTGTACTTTATTTCCGCTGCAGTATTTTTTCCCCGTTGTATGGGAGTTTGTTGTATTTTGACCCCTGCGTGGGCATGTATTGAAATAGAGTTGTATGTTTTTATTGAAAGACCAAATCGGTCTACTGGGTCATTTAGCCTTAAAGGCATTGTTTAGTTGTTCGATGTTGTTACCAGCCTGGTAGATCCTTGAGGAAAGGTTCTACGGCGTGTAATATCCGTGAGCGGATTAGGGGTGTTACAAAGTGCGATACAAAACGGCCATCATGATCCGAAACAATAGACTTCGGAGTACCGTGAAGCCTCACAATTTGTGCAATAAACACACGAGCCAACCTCTCCGGGCCCCAAGTATCCTTGATACCTAGAAAATGTGCCGACTTGGTCAGACGATCAACAATCACCCAAACCATATTCATGCCCAACCTCGATCTCGGCAAGCTCTTGATGAATTCCATCGAAATATCTTCCCATTTCCATTCCGGAACGGGAAGCGACTGCAATAACCTAGCGGGTCACTGGTGCTCGATTTTGACCTGCTGACAAGTCAAATATCTTGCCACAAACTGAGCGACCTCATCCTTCATATCATTCCACCAAAAGTTCCTCCTCAGGTCCTTATACATCTTACTCGAACCAGGATGAACAGAGTAAAGGCGTAGCATGAGCCTCACACAAAATGACCTGCCTCAGTTCTGAGTCGTTCGGTACACAAAGCCGCCTCTGGAATCTCAATACACCATCTTCATGAATCACAAACCCAGGAGACTTTCCCTTAAGAACATTCTCCGGGGTTTGAATTATCATCGGATCCTCACTTTGCTTGATTTAATTTCATCGATCGAGGCAGCGAAATCTCTAAAGCGCAAAGTTGCCCGACAGCTCCTGGCAGCGAAATCTCAACACTCAGCTCAATCAAATCCCGCTGAAGCTCAGACTGAGACGTAAGGATCTCAAGTGTCCTCAACACAACCGGTTTCCGACTCAAGGCATCGGCCACGACGTTCGCCTTGCCCGGATGATAAAGGATCTCGAGGTCATAATCCTTAATCAATTCCAACCACCTCCTCTGTCTCATATTCAACTCCCGCTGAGTGAATATGTATTTCAGACTCTTATGATCGGTAAAAATCTGACATGCAGAGCCGAAAAGGTAGTGACGCCAAATCTTGAGCGAAAAAACAACCGCCGCTAACTCTAAATCGTGAGTAGGGTAGTTAAGCTCATACGGCCTCAATTGTCTCGACGCAAAAGCAATAGTCTTCTCATGCTGCATCAATACGCACCCAAGACCCTGACCCGAAGCATCGCTATACACGGAAAAACCCTCGTTGCCACATGGCAACGCCAAAATTGGGGCTGAAGTCAAACGCCTCTTCAGCTCCTCAAGACTCGACTGTCTCTCGTCATTCCAGACGAACTTCTCGGATTTTTGGAGCAACTGTGTAAGTGTAACACCCCCAAGACATTCAGGGCATATTACAGCGCCGTGGACCCCACACTGTGGAATCCACCCGGCTAACATACCAACAAGACCTTTGCCAACGACAACAATCAACAATAAAATGACGATTCAAAATAAAAGAGTACAATCCGACCAATAGAATCCAACAACAATCCATTTCCCAAAACTGGAACACAACATTAACAATTTTTGCAAAAGAAGTACTCGAGTACTTAAACCAATTTTTATAATACATAAATCCCAGAATCAGACATCAATAATAATAGCAAGCGGACATGACACGAAAATCATTCTTGGACAATATCATGCTTGCCAATCATCCTCATACGGCTCGAGTGCTCGCTTGTCCCCACGATCAATACGAAATACAAAAGTATTTCCCCATTTAAGGGTTAGCGACAAGCTGCTAGTGCAAGTACAATCCATTTGAACTACATTCTAATCGGATGAATAATGCGAAAATCATTTTAGAAGACATTTTATATTAGGAATATTTACGATGCACAAGCACAAAACACATTTTCCTCCAACCAAAACAATTCAAAGTTAACCTTGAGTACGTGACTCACGGCCACCGTACCCATGAGCCCGTCGGACATCCACAGGTGGTCAACCACGATTCGTGATACGCACACACACGGCAATACGTATCCCTAGAGGCCGTCGGACCGTCCCTAGGCGAACATACACATATCCTCCCACAACAACCACGTATAGCCATAATTCAAATACTAGAACATGTAAACAAATGTAAAGTACTTGCCTTTGAGACATTCTTGAAGAAAGCGAGAGATGAAACACGACTACGAACGGTCGGGTGGAAAGCGGCGGTTCTAAACGAAGGATCAAGCACAACCACGAGGAAGCGAGAATGAACCTAACGATTCGAATAGCACAATCACAACCACTTCTAAGCGATTACGGAAATGGAATACACCGGAAACCCGCCTACGATTCATGTATATTCATACAAAAATAACAACGGGCGGACCACAACCAAACCCTCTCGATTTCGCAAAACCATGAAAATATACCATGAATCCGTAGAAACTAAGAATACCAACAAGAATAATCATATTCATCATGAATCCATCAACGAAACGGAAAGAATCGGACAAAACCCCAAAATCCCCAATTATCCAAAAAAGTAGGGTTTTAGAACATTACCTTTGGAGATTCAAGAACTAAGATCCGTAGAACTCGCGTTAGATTGATTATCCGAGCCTCACAACCGAAAGAAATGATGAAAATCGACCCCGGATGAAGAACTCTCCCCCTCTAAATCCTCTCTCGCGATGCGGTGGAAGAAAAAGAAGAAATGGTACATTCACGCTCAAAGCGACACATTTATAATGTAACTCGTAGAACCTATCGGCCGATAGAGGCCGATAGCCCAACCGATACCCATACGAAATGCCGGCGGTAGAGTCTATCGGCCCACCCTATCGGCCGAAAGGCTCTGGAAGTGATCGGCGATACCCATGCGAAATGCCGGCGGTAGAGTCTATCGGCCCACCCTATCGGCCGAAAGGCTCTGGGCCAGTGCCCGACAGTGTGAGTCTTCCACTAAACCGACCCTAACTCTCTCGTCCGGACTCCGATTGACTCACCGATTGAACAATTGGAAAGCTAACTCGATTTTATATAATAATGCAAAGATTTATAATTTTTGGAGTCACCAAAAATTAATGGTGATCTAACAAAGTCGAAATCAAATGAGGAAATTTGAAACAATGAAAAATAACTAGAATACAATTCAACGGTTTGACAGAAGGACACGCTGAAAAGTACACGAGGTCACTACAATCGAAATACACCAAAAACGAAAATACAAGGGAAAGAAAAATACGGATATTACATTCTACCCCTCTAAAAATAAGTTTCGTCCGAAACTTAAGAAACAAACAACTCCGGGTTCTTAGCACTCATGCTATCCTCGGTTTCCCAAGTTGCCTCCTCGACACCGTGTCTCGACCACCGAACTTTGACCAAAGGGATGGTCTTATGCCTCGGTCGTTTCTCACGATGCTCCAAAATTTTCGAGAGGACGCTCTTCAAAAGTAATATCTTGACAATATCAATCTCGCCATAATCGATGGCGTGACTAGGATCTGGAACATATTTCCTCGGTGGGAAACATGAAAACGCTATGAACATGACTCAAGGCGGGGTAACGCCAAGCGGTATGCTAATCCACCGACTCGCTCGAGAATCTCGAAGGGTCCATAAATCTCGGACTCAACTTCCCCTTCTTCCCGAAACGGAAAACTCCCTTCGTCGGCGACACCTTGAAAAGCGTGGTCTCCACCTCGAATTCCAAGGGTCGACGGCGGATGTCGGCATCGACTTACGCGACTACGGGCGGTCAACATCCGTTCTCGAATTAACTCTATCTTCCGCCTCGTCTCTAAAGCGACATCCGGCTCGGTCCCGACTAAATCGGACGCCTCATTCCAACAAATCGGCGATCGACATCGCCGCCATAAAGTGCCTCATACGGTGCCATCCGAATCGCGCGTGCCAAGCTGTTGTTGTCGTGAATTCAATCGGTAAATGTTCCTCCCGATCACTACTCGATCGAGCACAAGCACGTAACAAGTCCTCGAGCGTTTGGATAGTGCGTTCGATTATCCATCGGTGGGGATGAAAAGAGGTACTCAAGCAACCGGTACCCAACGCCTTATGCACACTTTGCGAGTGCGATACAAAGCGGCCGTCACGATCCGAAACAATAGACTTGAGTACCGTGAAGCCTCACAATCTGTGCGATGAATATACGAGCGGCTTTTACGGACCCCAAGTATCCTTGATGCCCGGAAAATGTGCCGACTTAATCGATCGGTCTACAATCACCCATACCATATTCATACGGTCTTCGTCCTCGGTAAACTCGTAACAAAATCCATAGAGATGTCCTCCCACTTCCATTAGGGACGAAGCGGTTTCAATAATCCGGCCGGCTGATGCTCAATCTTGACTTGCGACAAGTCAAACACTTAGCTACAAACCGAACTACCTCCTTCTTCATATCGCTCCACGAGAAATTCTTCCTCGGTCTTTATACATCTTACTCGAGCCGGATGGGTCGAGTATGGTGACGCATGAGCCTCTCGCATAATGCTCTGTCTCGGTTCAGTCGTTCGGAACACACAACCGACCTCGGAATCTCAACACGCCGTCCTCATGAATAACGAATCCAGGGCTTTCCCTTTCCTACACTCTCTCGAAATTTGAATAAACATCGGATCCTCTAAGCTGTCCCGACTTAATGTCTTGACCGAGAGATGAAGAAATCTCAAGAGTACGCAAGCGCAGGAACTCTCTGGCGGTCTGATCTCAATGCTCAACCTCATAAACTCTCGCTTAAGTCCCGGCCGGGCCGTAAGTAACTCAAGCGTCGAAGCGTGCGATTTCCGGCTCAAGGCATACGCCACCACATTAGCCACCAGGATGATAAAGGATCTCAAGATCGTAATCCTTAATCAGTTCAACCATCTCCTCTGTCTCATATTAAGCTCCTTCTGCGTGAAGATGTACTTGAGCTCTTGTGGTCGGTGAAAATCGACACGGCGAGGCCATACAAGTAATGACGCTTGATTTTCAACGCAAACACAAGCTGCGGCCAACTCAAGATCGTGCGTAGGGTAATTCAATTCATACGGTTTCAAGCGACGGGAAGCATAGGCAATCGTCCTCCGTCTTTGCATAAGTACGCATCCGAGCCCTTGGCCGAAGCATCACTATAAACGGAGAAACCATCATTACCACTCGGTAAAGCTGACACGGGAGCGGGCGTCAACCGCTTCTTCAACTCCTCAAAACTATTACGCCTCTCATCGGTCCACACAAACTTCTCCGACTTCAGAATAACCGAGTCGGTCGGCGAGCTTAGAGAACCCTCGGCGAATCTACGGTAATACCCGGCTAATCCCGAAATGCGGACCTCTTTCACGTTCTTGGGCGGCGCCCAATCTAACACCGCCTCTACCTTATGTGGGTCCACACGAACACCCTCCGAGATCACATGACCGAGAAACATAACCTCCGTAGCCAAAACTCACATTTCGAGAACTTAGCAAAAAGATGCTGAGTTCTCAAAATGTCTAACACAATATGTAAATGACGGGCATGCTCCTCCTCGCTCCTCGAGTAAATCGGGATGTCGTCGATAAAACGACTACACACTTATCGAGGTACTCGATAAAGACTTTGTTCATAAGCCGCATGAACACGGCTGGTGCGTTAGTTAGCCCAAAAGGCATAACCACAAACTCGTAGTGACCGTATCTCGTCAGAAAGGCCGTCTTCGAATATCGGTATCCTTCACTGAGGCGATAATACCCGATCTCAAATCAATCTTGGAAAACACGGTTGCCCCACAATCGATCAAACAAGTCATCAATCCTCGGGAGCGGATACTTGTTTTTGATGGTTACTTTGTTCAACTCTCGGTAGTCGATACACAAACGAAGTGACCCATCCTTCTTCTTTACGAATAGGACCGGTGCGCCCCAAGGCGAAGCGCTCGGTCGAATATATCCCATGTCTAGCAACTCTCCCAACTGTTTCTTCAACTCAAGTATCTCGGCAGGCGCCATACGGTATGGCGTCTTAGAGATAGGTGCTGCACCCGGCTCTAAATCGACGGTAAACTCAACCTCTCGGCCCGGCGGCAAACCCGGCAACTCATCTGGAAAAACGTCAGGATACTCACATACTACCGGAATAGACGAGAGCTCGACTCGCCCTTCTTCCGATCTCAAAGCGTAACACCAATAACCCGTGCAACCTCCTCGAAGGAGTCTCACCGCCCTTAAGGCACTGATCAGTAATCTCTGGCTACTCCGCTTACGCCCCACAAAGGAATGCTCTGTACCGTCAGAGGCTAACATCGAAACCGTCCTCGTTCTATAATTCATGATCGCCCCATGACGGTCCAGCCAATCCTCACCCAGAATCAAATCTTCATCTCTAATATCTACCGCAATCAGATTAGAAGGCCAAACCCTCCCCGCGATACTCACTGGAAAATCTCTAACCTCACGATCCCCCACGATGCTATCCCCACTAGGAAGTTTAACAACAAAAGGCTCACAAGCAACAAGGCAATCAACATGCAGGCGACGCACACAATCCATAGATATAAAAGAATGCGTAGCACCAGAATCGAACAATACGGAAGCAGGATGATCAAGGATGTGGACGGTACTGTGGCCACCGTCGCGTCGGATCTCTGCTCGTCTCATCTCGTACACACGGGCGGAGCAGACCCCGCACTAGAAGCTCCCCCTCTAGAAGGCTGACCACGACCTCGACCTCTACCAAAACTCTGCTGCGGTGAGGAGCGTCGGTGCTGATTCACACTCGGCTCTCCTGCAGTGGAGCAGATATCCGAGTAACTGGAGCCCGAGCCGCATCCGTACAAAACTTAGCACGGTGACCCATACGACCACAAGCAAGACACTGGATCGGAGGCCTATCACACTCACTCATCATGTGGCCGGGACGGCTGCAGTTGAAGCACGTAGGACCACGAACGGAACCAGCAGGAGCAGATCTAGAACCGTTTCCTCGACCAACCGATGGCACCGACTCCCGAAGACTCGCGAACCAGTGAGTCCTCGGATATCCTCTGACTTGCCTCCCGCGGGCCGGTGGTTTTCTGTTTCTTTCCTTCGGTTGCCGTCTCTGTCGCAGAAAACGACATCTCATAAGCCATAGCTTTATTCTGATATTCCTTCAAAGTCGTGCACCCCAGACCAGACATGTAGTGGCGCACCCTCGGTTTCATCCGCATGTCAAAGTGGCGGATCTTATCAAGCTCATCGCGGACTTGGTTTCTCACATAGTGTAACTGCTGATTGTAGTCCTTGATGGCTTGAGATATAGGTACATCTTGGGGCTTAGCCTCAAAGAAGGCTCGGATCCTCCCCTCTTTCACTGGCCAAGGACAGTATTCATCTTCCATCAGATCTCGAAACTCTGCCCACGTAGCTGCCCGGTCACGCGGTTTCACCGCTTGCCACCACGTTGCTGCTTCCTTGGCGAGGAATCTTGAGCGATGGGTACCTTCCTCTCCTCGGGCGATTAGCGCCTCAAACACCTTTTCCATCTCAAACAACCAACTCTCCCAACCTAAGGGTCGGAAGCACCATCAAGCTGCGGAGGACGCATACGAATCACGTCTGAAGTAGCTTATCATTGCCGGACCAGTAGGCGGAACCGGTTGGCATTAGCATGGCCGACGAGCGGCTGAGTCGATGGCGTCATCTGGTTCGCTACTTGCCGCAATATGTTGGCCACTCCAACATTCTCATGAGCATTACGGAGCTAGCGGTAGTCCTGTGACCTCCGGAACTAGGGAACACTGTTCGACAAAGAGGGCATCGCCGAATCGGTTCCCGAGTGATCGGACATGGCCGCCCCACCGGCTGCGCCACGTCCCCTACCGCGTCCGCGACCGGCGTCCGCGTCCTCTACCAGCAGGAATTACGAAGGAGCAACGGGTAAGTACTATTCAAACTCAAAACGCAAAAGATACTAAGGCAGAAATAGAACAGAGCGGGGAAGCGAGTCAAGTTAGAGAAACTTACGAGCACCGGCGCATCGAGATGATGGCATAGCGGTGATCTTGTCCCAAAGCGACACTTAACTAGACCCAAATAACCGACGGCCTAGGTATCCATAAACCTAAGTTCGATACCATATACGTAACACCCCCAAGACATTCAGGGCATATTACAGCGCCGTGGACCCCACACTGTGGAATCCACCCGGCTAACATACCAACAAGACCTTTGCCAACGACAACAATCAACAATAAAATGACGATTCAAAATAAAAGAGTACAATCCGACCAATAGAATCCAACAACAATCCATTTCCCAAAACGGGAACACAACATTAACAATTTTTGCAAAAGAAGTACTCGAGTACTTAAACCAATTTTTATAATACATAAATCCCAGAATCAGACATCAATAATAATAACCGACAGACATGACACCGAAAATCATTTACTGGACAATATCATGCTTGCCCATCATCCTCATACGGCTCGAGTGCTCGCTTGTCCCCACGATCAATACCTGAAATACAAAAAGTATTTCCCCCATTTAAGGGGTTAGCGACAACTGCTAGTGCAAGTACAATCCATTTGAACTACATTCTAATCAGATGAATAATGCGCCAAAAATCATTTTAGAAGACATTTTATATTAGGAATATTTACGATGCACAAGCACAAAACACATTTTCCTCCAACCAAAACAATTCAAAGTTAACCTTGGTACGTGACTCACGGCCACCGTACCCATGAGCCGTCGGACATCCTGGGTGGTCAACCACACTTCGTGATACGCACACACACGCCAATACGTATCCCTAGAGGCCCAGTCGGACCGTCCCTAGGCTAACATACACATATCCTCCCACAACAACCACGTATAGACATAATTCAAATACTAGAACATGTAAACAAATGTAAAGTACTTGCCTTTGAGACATTCTTGAAGAAACAGAGATGAAACACGACTACGAGCGGTCCGGTGGAAAGCGGCGGTTCCTAAACGAAGGATCAAGCACAACCACGAGGAACCGACGAGAATGAACCTAACGATTCGAATAGCACAATCACAACCACTTCTAAACGATTACGGAAATGGAATACACCCGGAAACCCGCCTACGATTCATGTATATTCATACAAAAATAACAACGAGGGCGGACCACAACCAAACCCTCTCGATTTCGCAAAACCATGAAAATATACCATGAATCCGTAGGGAAACTAAGAATACCAACAAGAATAATCATATTCATCATGAATCCATCAACGAAACGGAAAGAATCGGACAAAACCCCAAAATCCCCAATTATCCAAAAAAGTAGGGTTTTAGAACATTACCTTTGGAGATTCAAGAACTAAGATCCGTAGAACTCGCGTTAGATTGATTATCCGAGCCTCACAACCGAAAAGAAATGATGAAAATCGACCCCCAGATGAAGAACTCTCCCCCTCTAAATCCTCTCTCGCGATGCAGTGGAAGAAAAAAGAAGAAATGAGCTGTTCACGCTCAAAACGACACATTTATAATGTAACTCAGCAGAACCTATCGGCCGATAGGCTGGCCGATAGGCCCAACCGATACCCATACAGAAATGCCGGCAGTAGAGTCTATCGGCCCACCCTATCGGCCGAAAGGCTCCTGGAAGTGATCGGCCGATACCCATGCAGAAATGCCGGCGGAGAGTCTATCGCCCACCCTATCGGCCGAAAGGCTCTGGGCCAGTGCCGACAGTGTGAGTCTTCCACTAAAACGACCATAACTCTCTCGTCCGGACTCCGATTGACTCACCGATTGAACCATTGGAAAGCTAACTCGATTTTCTATAATATTGCAAAGATTTATAATTTTTGGAGTCACCAAAAATTAATGGTGATCTAACAAAGTCGAATTCAAATGAGGAAAGTTGAAACAATGAACAATAACGAGAATACAATTCAACAGTTTGACAGGAAGGACACGCTGAAAAGTACACGAGGGTCACTACAATCGAGAAATACACCAAAAACGAAAATACAAGGGAAAGAAAAAATACGGATATTACAGGCCGAGATAGCTTCGAAAACCCCTCGACAAACCTACGGTAGTAGCCCGCCAAACCCAAGAAACTACGGACCTCCTTCACGTTCTTAGGTGGCGCCTAATCTAACACTGCCTCAATCTTCTGTGGATCCACACGGACCCCCTCGACTGAAATCATGTGATCTAGAAACATCACTTCCTTCAGCCAAAACTCACATTTCGAGAACTTCGCATAGAGTCGCTCGGTCCTCAAAATGTCTAACACTACACGCAGATGATAGGCATGCTCCTCCTCGTTCTTCGAATAAATGAGGATATCGTCAATGAAGACGACGACATACTTATCCAAATACTCGATAAAGACCTTGTTCATCAATTGCATGAACACGGACGGTGCGTTAGTTAACCCGAAGGGCATAACCACAAACTCATAATGTCCGTATCTCGTTCAAAAAGCTGTTTTCGAAACATCATACTCCTTCACCCGAAGCTGATAGTACCCCGATCTCAAGTCGATCTTTGAGAATACCGCAGCTCCCTGGAACTGATTGAACAAGTCATCAATCCTCGGCAAGGGATACTTGTTCTTGATGGTTAACTTGTTTAGCTCGCGATAGTCGATACATAAACGCAGTGAACCATCTTTCTTCTTCACAAACAGGACCGGTGCGCCCCAAGGCGAAGCGCTCGGTCGAATATATACCGATTCAAGAAGCTCACTCAACTGCTTCTTCAACTCAGCCATCTTTGAAGGTGCCATGCGATACGGCGCCTTCGAAATCAGAGCCGCACCCGGCCCTAAGTCAATAGCAAACTCAACCTCACGGTCCAGTGGCAATCCCGGTAACTCGTCAGGAAAAACATCAGGAAATTCACTAACGACTGGAATCTATGAAAGCTCGACTCCACCACTCTCCGTCCTCAAGGCGTAGCACTAATAACCAGTACACCCCTTCCACAGGAGTCTCATTGCTCTCAAAGCGTTAATAATGAATTTCAGGTTTCGCCTCTTTCGCCCTGCGAAAGAGTGCTCGGTGCCGTCCTCGGCTAACATAGTGATGATTCTCGTGCGGTAGTTCATGATCGCACCATGATGCTCGAGCCAATCATCCCCGAGAATCAAATCCTCACCCTCAATACCCACAATAATAAGATTAGAGAGCCAAGCCCTCTCGCAGATAATCACAGAACAATCTCGGATCTCCCGATCACCCACGATCCTATCACCGCTAGGAAGTTTAACGATGAAAGGCTCGCAATGCGATAAACAATCAATACTCAAGCGACGCACACACTCCAGAGAGATGAACGAATGTGTAGCACCCGAATCAAAAATCACACTGACAGGATGAGAATTGATATGAATGGTATCTGTCGCCACAGTGGCCGCTGGATCATCGGCGCTCCTCATCTCATAGACACGTGGATGGGCGGAGCCGACGCTGGAAGCTCCCCCTATAGAGGGCTGACCCCGACCTCTCCCTCGGCTAGCACTCGGGGCAGACTGCGGAGCAAACGAACCCTGGTTCACGCTTGGCTCCCTAGGTGCTGGAAAAGAAGTCTGGCCACCGAGAATCTGACCTACCTGCTCACAATAGAAGGCCTTGTGGCCCGACTGACCACAAGTATGACAAGTCAACTGCGGACAAAGACACTGTTGGAACATTTTGTTCCATACATAAATTAAAAGTGTTTTGATGATTAATGTTGATAAGCAAAACAAAACAATGAAGAGGCGAAGCCAAGAACCGAAGTGCAAAAAGCTGGAAAATCACAAAGCTAACGTACGTAACAAGTAAAGGTTAACGTACGTAATGTATGGCATTTAACGTACGTAATAGTATGAAGTTAACGTACGTAATGTAGTTCAAACCAAGTGAACGTTGGAGAAGTCAGAGTCAGCAAAGCATACAACGGATATATGACATCATCAGTGACGTAGTGATAACGTACGTAACCGAGGAAATGATAACGTACGTAATCAAAATGACGAAACTCCCTGGACTGTTTTGTGAAGATGCTAACGTACGTAACCAGGAAGGGTTAACGTACGTAAATGATGCTTACGTACGTAATGGGAAGTATATAACGTACGTAATGAAGGTCCTGGCAGCTAACGGCTAGTTTGATGATGGAGCCTATAAATACCATCCCTATGGTATTGATTGAGTACAACAACCTTGAGCAAATAGTCTATACTTTTGATATTATTATACACATTCTTGTTGTTGATATTGAGCTTAATTGTAAGTGTTTGAGTGAGAATTCACGAAAACATACACGAGTGGTAAAAGAAATGATACGATTGGATTCGGTGTTATTAGGATCGAGGATCCGGCATTATTAGAATCGCAATTGCTATCGAGTGAGGTTTATCTAGTACCCATAGAAGAGAGGTTGATTCCTTGTCCTACGAAAAGGAAAACGGTTTAACTTGGACCGACACAAAGACAAGTGCGAGTGGTTTATCACGGACCAATAGAAGACGTGATTGTAACGGTTATACCTCGACCGATAGAAGAGAGGAGAAGAGGTTTTTCTTTAGCCTAAGGAAAAAGATACCGAGAGAGGACGTAGGCTCGTTTATAGCCGAACCTCTATAAATCCTTGTGTGCTTTAGATTTCCGCACTTGATATTTACGCTTCCGCAACACGGCGCAATATCCGACTCCGTACCCAACAATTGGTATCAGAGCAGTACTCCAATACGCGGCTTAACATCCGAGGAGAAAAGATCCAAAAATGGCGTTTCAATTCTCTTCAGTCGAAGGCCTTGCTCTCAACCGACCACCATTCTTTGATGGCTCAAATTATTTGACGTGGAAGAAGAAGATGTCGATATTCATCCGAGCATATGACATCGAGATTTGGAAGATTATTTGCCTTGGCCCAAAAGTTCCTATCAAATCCGGCCAGTGCGCTCAAAACTTTTGAAGAATACGACGATGCCGATTGGAAAAATGACCATCTAAATTGTAAGGCCACCCAACTTTTATTTTGTGCCTTAAATCCCGAAGAGGTCAATCGAATCTCGTCGTGTGAGAGTGCGAAAGAAATATGAAAAATTCTTGAAATCACACACGAAGGGACAACTCAAATCAAGGAGACGAAGATCAATATGCTTCTCCATGACTACGAGTTATTCATGATGAAAGGTGACGAGTCCATCACCAATATGCTCGACCGATTCTCGGTCATCACAAATGGACTTGCGTCATTCGGAAAACCATTATCTAGTAGTGAAAAAGTTAAGAAAATTTTACGATCACTACCTAGCGAATGGGACGGCACCGTGACCGCGATTATGGAATCCAAAGATCTCAACACGCTCGATTTTAGTGCCCTTGTTGGTTCACTAATAAATTATGAGATTGTTTTAAAATCACGAAGTGTCAAGCCGAAGCCGAAGGAACGATCGTTAGCCATGAAGGCTAAGATATCGAGGAAGAAAGAAGAAATCCCGGTGGAGGAAAGTGACGAAGAAGCGGCATATTATGCCAAGAATATTAATAAATTCCAAACATTATTAAACCGGAGAAAGAAGGATATCTCAGGAGAAACGAAGAAGTTCGACAACTCTTGTCGACAATGTGGAAAACCAGGCCACTTCCCTAAGCATTGTCGTGCCAAACCCAAGAAGGAGGTTCTCGTGGCTACTTGGAGCGATGAAGATGAAGACGATGATTTTATCAATCAAAATAATCTCGCTCTTATGGCCCGGAGTTCGTTCGACGACAGCGACGTCGAAAGCCAAGTAAGTACATCCTCCCGTGATGAACTTTTTGATGCATTTGAATTACTTCATGCGGACTTTCAAAATGCATTATCGGAAATCAAATCCCTTAAGTCCAAAACTAAAACTTTGGAAATTGAAAATTCCAAAATTATCGAAAAAGGGAAATTTGTTGAAATCGATCATTCAAAGTGTATTGAAAATGAAAATATTTTGAAGAATGATCTCGCTAAAATCCAAACCGAGCTTAAATCTTTGACAAAGAAATTCTCGTGCGGAAACGAGAAATTTGAACAAATGCTTGGTGTTCAAAAAATTTACTCTGAATAAAGAGGGGTTAGGATTCAAAACTCGTTTGAAAAACGAACCCGTTAATTTTAAAATACCCCATTGCGAAAAGTGTTTGAAAATTGGGCATCACGTTTCAAATTGCAAAAGCCCTCGCCAGACGATAAAAATTAAGAAAATTTGGGTTCCTAAAGGAACAAATATTTCAAATACTATTTATGTCTCGAAACAAAAACTAACTATAGATTGGATCCCCAAAAATTGATTTTTGTATTTTACTCAGGGGGAGTATTTTTTTAAGGGGATATATTATTCTCAGGGGGAGTTTTTACCCTTTATGAAATTATTCATAAATTGTATCATGCATATTTTATATTTTGGTATTATTTATTTCAATTGATATTTTATCCACTTTTTGATGAAAACAAAAAGGGGGAGAGAATGGAGAAGGAGAAAAAGAAGTCGAAAATGGGATTAACCCTAAAAGGGGGAGAAAATCGAAAAATGAAAAGGAGAAGTCGAAAATGACAGAAAAAGAAAAATGCGGAGACGTCGAAAAGACGATGAAAAATTAAAAAATGAGAAAAGAAAAGAAGGAATCGAAAAATAAATGGGAGAAAATTCTAACGAAACGGACAAAGTCGAAAACTTTGGTCTGTAAAGATATACATATATTTATATTTTTGCAGGTAAATCCCATTGACGAATTGTTGTTTTGTAATCATCAAAAAGGGGGAGATTGTTGGAACATTTTGTTCCATACATAAATTAAAAGTGTTTTGATGATTAATGTTGATAAGCAAAACAAAACAACGAAGAGGCGAAGCCAAGAACCGAAGTGCAAAAAGCTGGAAAATCACAAAGCTAACGTACGTAACAAGTAAAGGTTAACGTACGTAATGTATGGCATTTAATGTACGTAATAGTATGAAGTTAACGTACGTAATGTAGTTCAAACCAAGTGAACGTTGGAGAAGTCAGAGTCAGCAAAGCATACAACGGATATATGACGTCATCAGTGACGTAGTGATAACGTACGTAACCGAGGAAATGATAACGTATGTAATCAAAATGACGAAACTCCCTAGACTGTTTTGTGAAGATGCTAACGTACGTAACTAGGCAGGGTTAACGTACGTAAATGATGCTTACGTACGTAATGGGAAGTATATAACGTACGTAATGAAGGTCCTGGCAGCTAACGGCTAGTTTGATGATGGAGCCTATAAATACCATCCCTATGGTATTGATTGAGTACAACAACCTTGAGAAAATAGTCTATACTTGTGATATTATTATACACATTCTTGTTGTTGATATTGAGCTTAATTGTAAGTGTTTGAGTGAGAATTCACGAAAACATACACGAGTGGTAAAAGAAAAGATACAATTGGATTCGGTGTTATTAGGATCGAGGATCCGGCATTATTAGAATCGCAATCGCTATCGAGTGAGGTTTATCTAGTACCCATAGAAAGCTAGAGAGATTGATTCCTTGTCCTACGAAAAGGAAAACGGTTTAACTTGGACCGACACAAAGACAAGTGCGAGTGGTTTATCACGGACCAATAGAAGACGTGATTGTAACGGTTATACCTCGACCGATAGAAGAGAGGAGAAGAGGTTTTTCTTTAGCCTAAGGAAAAAGATACCGAGAGAGGACGTAGGCTCGTTTATAGCCGAACCTCTATAAATCCTTGTGTGCTTTAAATTTCCGCACTTGATATTTACGCTTCCGCAACACGGCGCAATATCCGACCCCGCACTCAACAGACACTCCCGGTTCTTATGGCCCGACTTGCCACAGTTAAAGCAGGTGATATCACGAACAAGTGCTCTGGTAGCACCCCGAGAACTCTTAGAGAAAAGAGCCGACCCACCCGCAGGAACATGTGCAGACTGAGACTTTTGCTGGCTTCCACCCTTGTGGCCCAAAACATTTCCGACAGACTTCTGTTTCTTGCTCTCGCGGGCCGCCTCACTGGACGTCACAGACATATCATAGGCAAGGGCTCGATGCTGATAATCCTTAAAAGTGGTGCAGACGAACCCAGACATGTAGTCCCGAATTGACAGTTTCATCCTCCTGGAAAAGTGAGAAATCTTGTCACTCTCCTCTACAACTTGGGTCTTCACGGAGCCCAACTCCTGGTCGAAATCGGCAGTAGCTTGAGAGATAGGAATATCCTGTGGTTGAGCATCATAGAAAGCATGGACTCGAGCATGTCTAACCGGCCACGGACAATATTCAGTCTCCATCAAATCCTTGAATTCCGCCAACGAAGCAACATGGTCCTTAGGCCCAACGGCCTCCCACCAATCCGTAGTGTCCCCAGTGAGAAAATACTGGGTGATAGGGACCTTACGGTCCTCGGGACAGTTAGTGGCGACGAAAACTTTGGACATCTCCTTGATTCATCCCTCCCAGTCAACCGGGTCTGAAGCCTACGCGAACTGAGGAGGATGCATCTTGATGACATCCTAAGGCCAACGATCTGCTCCGGCCCAATTAGCGTGGGCCGGATCCGGATTCTGAACCGCCTGAGCTATCGCAGCCATTTGGTTCACTATTTGTTGCATTACTGCTGCAACACCAAGATCAGTGCCATCTTGAGAAGTAGCATGGCTATGACGGTCATCGGTACTACCGGCTCCCGAAGAATGCGACGTGGCCGCCCCACTGGCTGCCCCACGTCCTCGGCCGTGTCCACGACCACGTCCACGACCACGGCCTCTTCCAGCATCCATACTGGTGTTAAAAGGTAGCAGAAGCATACCGATGATAAGTAAGGGAGGAAAAGCAACTACAATTCAAGAAACGGAAATACGATACCAGAAAACAAGAAATCGAGTAAGGGGAACTTACGAGCACTGGAAGTACCAAGATGCTGGCAGCGGTGTGACGGTGTGCAAACCAAAACACAACTAGACCCAAATAACCGACAATCCTAGGTATCCATAAACCTAGTGCCCTCGGAGAAGAAAAAAGAAGAGAATAAAAAATGAGACTGGGGACGCGACTGTCCATTTAAATACGTCAGGGACGCATGACCAATCACGCACGACCAAAAGCTCGTGCGTCCGGTCGTGCGCTAGTCCACTGGTCGACTATTGTCACCTCGCACGAGCACTGCGCACGATCAGCCGCTCGGGCGTCCTGCTCGTGCGTCCCTGGGAGTTACTCCCGAACATCGACTGCGCACGAGCAGCGAGCTCGACCAATTGCTCGGGTATTTGGTCGTGTGTGAAGCCATTGCCTAGCTTCTATCCAACACGCATGAGCAACGTGCACGAGAACCCGCTCGTGCGACCTGCTCGTGCGTCCCTGCAGTCCACTGCCAAGCACCAGATGCGCACGAGCACCACGCACGATCGTGTGGCTTGCTCGTGTGCATGGGTCAGAGGCTAACAACGAGCCTGACACGACTCCGAAAGTACCCAGAACGTAACCAACCCGGAATTACGCGATACGCGACCGAAACACCAAACGAACGTTCATGACATGCATAAAAACATGAGATGGATTTGCGGCAACCCCAAAACGGCAGTTCCGAACAACGATTACGAACATCGAACAAAATAGCGACGGAAAGACATTAAACACAGAATTGAGTAAAACAAGTCCGAAACAAACTCGGATGACAAAAGTCCAGTATTAAATATTCTCGAACTATAAATACGGTTACTAGTGAGTTGCCAAAAATGAAAATTACACCAAAAATAAAAATACTGGGAAAAGAAAATGGGGATATTACAGGTAGCACAAGTGTCGTACCACCACCCTTGAACCTTGCCCTTTACCACCATAATTTCGCTCACCGTAGCGATTATGTTCCCATCGGTCATAGTGGCGTCGTCTTCTTTTTCCGCCGTCTTACGGTGTCGACAATATCGAGCATAGTGACTGGGTTTGCCACACACATAGCAGCCCCTGTTGGACCCCTTGGACACGGACTTGTTGCCGGACTTGACTTTGCTGGAATGCTTGAATTTCTTTGAATCCTTTTTGGGACCCGAATAACTTCCTTTTTCATTCCACTTTATATTGCCTTTTGCGCTCACCGCGTTGGCCTTGAAAGTACCAGCATCCTTCGTCTTCTCTCTCATCCTCGATTCAAAGATGTTTCTAGATTTGTTCCAAAGAGAAGTCCTTGGTATTGTAAAGAAGTTTCTTCCGGTAGCTTTTACAGGAATTGGGCAACTTCGCAATAATTGCACCAACTTGGAAATTCTTCGGAATATCAATCTTCACGGCCCTCAATTTGTTGACAATAACTTGCCATTCGTGTACTTGAGCAAGTATGGGCTTATCGTCAAACATCTTAAATTCAAAATAACTAAAGACAAGGAACTTTTTGGTACCTTCTTCTTCGGCCTTGAATTTGTACTCGAGTGCCTTCCAAATCTCCATCGTCGATAGATTGTCGGTGTAGAGATCGTAGAGACGGTCGGAGAGAGTGTTAAAAATGTGGACACGGCATAGCAACTCGTCCTCTTGACTCTTCTTTCGTTCTGCCTTGAGTTCTTCAGAATCTTTCTCCCTTGGCTCTGGGATAGGCTTCAACGTCGGGTCCAACACGTAGAAGACCTTCATGGCAGTGAGGAAGAAACACATCTTGTCCTGCCAACGAGTGTAGTTGGTTCCATCGAAGTGGTCCAACTTGATGAAGTCTTGGTTCATCACCTTCAAACTCGAAACAGTAGCCTCGGTCTCCATTGCAACAGATACTATAAGATTGTTAGAAAATTCTTCAAAATTAAAGACGTCGAGGCTTCAATGACGCATGGAAACGCTTTCCTTATAGTATTTCTTGCACCCCGAAATGTGTCTTAAGGTCACAAACAAGAATACCGCAAGATACAACAAGCCTAAATTTCGGACTGCACGAAGACAGAGTGAAATCCGAAAAGTAGACAAGAACGATTTTCTGGATATAGAGTTTAAGGAAATGAGAATATTTGATTCGAAAATTTGTATTGATTTCTGAAACCGAACTCAGTTTTATAAAGAAATCATACCTATTCGCGAAAAGGAGCATCATTTCGTTCAAACGACACGACCGTTGGCGAAACAACCGTTCGTTTCGAAATCACATGACTTTTCATTCAAACAGCAAAAATAACCACCAATTGAAGACGCGCAACCGTTGGCGAGAATCGCCGCGAGAAGCCCGCGGACCGCGCCGTTTCGCCAGATTCGCCACGAGCCCACGTGACCGGTGTGCCGAAGTGCGCCTACGAAGCGCCACTAAAGCCTCTAAGCCCGTGCCCGAGCCCGAGCCCGAGCCGGAGCCGAACGCCGGACGTCGCTGTCGCCGGTGTCGCCACCGGCAAACGGCGATGTGAGAGTGAAAAAGGCATAGATTTGCCACCTCACATCCACATGACATAGCCTCTCCACTACCACATGTTTATTAATGGTTATTAAATGCTTACACTTATAAGGTGCTCAATTCCTTCGTGATTTTTCCATGTGGGATTCTTTTCCACTCACAAAATATACTATTTTGTCTTTTAATGAACAATCAAATAAAACCTTTACAAAATTAAATCCCTTATTTAATTTTCTAGCTTCTCCAACATTTATCACGCGGCGGCTCATGCCTGCCTCCTCCAACCCCACAAACACTAAAACTCACACACGTACACCTAGGGCTGAGAATTTGAGAATGGGAAATCCCGAGTCCCTGTCTCGTCTCGAGTCCCGACGGGAAACGTGACCCCGAGTCCCGAATTTTACAGGACCGGGACCGGGACCTGAGGTTTTGGTAATTTCGGGACTCGGGAATCCCGAGTCCCGATCGGGACTATATCGAAGTCCCGATTGAAATTTCTAATTTCAATTAAGTTTTAACCCTAATCCCCTTTACCCCTAGTCCCGATTGAAATCTATAATTTCAATTAAGTTTTAACTCTAATCCCCTTTACCCCTATCCCGAAATCCCGATTGAAATTCCCAATTTTTATCCCTTTTCTGATTTCGGGTATTTTTGTCCCAATCTGGACATTCGGGACGTTCGGGATATTCCGGGAAATTGTCCTTCGGGACCGACTTCTGATTATCCCATTTCGGGAATCGGGACTCCCGAAGTCCTGAACGGGACCGGGACCACCAAATTGATGATTTTCAAGACCGGGACAATCGGGACTGGGACCGAGATCTCGGGATTTCCCGATTCTCAACCCTACCGTAGGGCCCCCACGTACACTGCTTTTATTTGCAGCTCTCTCTCTTATTTGTCTCTCTCTCTCTTATTTGTTAGATTCCCCGGGCTTCTTCTTTTTTTTTTGGTATGTTTAGCATTGGCTAAATGTACCACTGCTGCTGAGATTTAGATGCAGTAAGGACAGAAGGCTGTGATGCAGTCTCTGTATTTGCAGCATTCCTTTGTCTTAGATGCATCCTTTGCTGCTGCTTTGGCAGCATTTGACTGATCTCAGACCCTTGAATTTCTAACCAACAGAGGCTCAGATGCCTTGAGTTCTTTTCCAGTTGGCCCTCCCTTACAAGTTCTAGAAATGTGTCCATAATGACCACAATTTTTGCACATAACAGTTTTGCTCCTTTTTCCCTTCTGATCCTCCCCTTCTTCTCTTTTCCTGTTTCTACTTGGCCTGCCAACCACCCTCTTCATTGTTGGTGGCATTATAGTTGGGATGCCTTCATAAGTTGGCCAGTGTTCCTTATCAGGGATTGGATTTATGTTAAAACTGTAAGCTTGCTTGTAGGTCCTGAGTACCATGGAGCTCACAACCTTCCAGAGAGACCCTCTTACATGGAGAACCATCATCTTAACCGTTCATTTTTATTAATTTTCTCAACGATCAGGATTAAACCATTTTTTAAAAAGTAACAGTGTGGGGTTGGAAAATCAGAAAGGTTTAGGGTCTGTTTAGTTGGAGGAAAATTTTTCCAATTTTTCTGTACTGGTTTTCAAGAAGTTCTCTAAATCTTCCATTCATTGGAAAAATATAAAAAATTGAGAAAATGTGTTTAGATACGATTTGGTGATTTTCTGGAAAATCGGGTATTCTATTTTTCCAAATTGGAAAACTCACCCTTGTTTATAAAGGAAAACTATGGAAAATTATCCGAAATAGTTTTCTAATTTTGGTGATTTTATGGAAAATCGGGTATTCTATTTTCCAGCCATTTTCTTGAAAATATCAGCCCAATGAACATATTTTATGAATTTCGTGTATTCTTAAGAAAAAATCTGGAAAACAGTACTGTTTTCCACCAACTAAACACGTCCTTAGGTTCGTGATTATTAACGGGGAGTTGACTCTGATAACATTTATCAAAGTACTCGCAAAGCAACGTGAGTGAGTCAGCATTCACTTATAAACATATTCCATCCATTTATTATGTCGGTTCCAAACTTCCAATCTTTTTTAAAATGTAATACAGATATTCGGTAATTATCGTTCCCTATTATTTAGGTTGCGTTTGGTGGGGAAGAATGGAATGGAATGAATAAAAATTAAAGAAAAATAATGATCATATGAAGTAAGATTAAAAAAAAAAAAAATGAGTGGGTGCAAATATTGTATGATAGGATTTGTGAAAAAAATGGGTAGGAGTGAGAATGGATCATTCCTTTCAACATGGTGGGTTTAAATTCTAGTTTAGGTTGTTAGGAATGGAATGGTGTAAGGAATGGAAATTTTGAACATTTAATTAAATTATAGTTCAAATTTGATTCCATTCCCTCCAATTTCATTCACCCCAACCAAACACAACATTAGTGTAATTGAATAAGACGTAGTAAAATTTTATGCCTGAATTAAAAAAAAAAATGGAATAATAACATTTAAAATAATTATTAAGTAGAACTATTTTTTTTGTGCATGGCAGTTGTTTTGGGTTCATTTCTTGAAGCTAAAGAATAAAGGCTCATGAAGCCGTAAAAGGTTCCCTGAGACCCCAGAATAGATTACTTTTTGCGGTCATTAGATAACAAATCAAATATCTCTATAATTTGGATGGATCCATAACTCCCGAATATGGGGCCAGAATGGAATATTCCAGTTTCTTACCAATTTCAGAATTTCCTAGAAGATTGGCATAATCGTAGTGTTTTGTTAAGAGGATTCCGAAGTCACGACAAATAAAACATACCTGAAAGTACACTGCTATCCAAGTGAGAACTAGAAAAAATATATATTATTAGAGCACATGCTCCAATATGCACCTAAAATAAAATTTTGGAACAGATTGCTCATGCATACTTCAACTGTATGTGTGTCCATTCTACTACCACCACCACTAGTATCTCTGTGTTGCACAACTGCCCTGTAAAACTTACAAATTTCTTCAACATTTTCGTCTTCATATTGAGGCTGTGGCTGAGGCTGAGGTTCCTCGCTTCGACCAGATTGTACGTTTTGAGCAGGTTTCTTGCCAGATTGTATGTTTTGAGCAGGTTCTTTGACAGGATTATTGGGGTTGAAGGTCAGAACCTTATAGAAAAATGTTCCCTCAGGAATTCTGTGTAGCCAAGTATACTTCTTAAAGAATTGGTGCCTGATTGACTTGAAGAGCCTTTTACGATATCTCTTTCCCAAGTCACATACCGTCCAGTAGTACAGAAGCACTACGAAACCTGCCCTCAACTTGCTGTCCCAAAACACCGTAAAATTTCTGAGAAGTTGATTTTTCCACTTCACATTAAAAGGATAGCGTGACATGAGGTCAAACAGATAATTGATTTCAGAATACAGTGGTTTCCCGGCAAGAATTTTGAAAAAAATTCGTTTCACATCGTCCATGTCCAAAGCAAATCCTTTTAACGTCTCAGACTCATCAACAATAAGAGGCTCTGGTAATTCAATTCGATAACAAACATGTAGGTGGCCTCCTAAACTGTGCAGGCACTGATAAAATTTTATGTTACCATAGTCCCCTAAATTGCGATGAGGGCGGTCAGTCTGGTGGTGATAATCCATAACGGCAACCACTATCGATTGCATGACGGCCAGACATTCCCTCTTCAATCGGTCCCCAAACCACTCCACATCCAAATTTGACTCATTTAAGACACTCGGAAGCCACCTCGAATCAACGCACTCGTGTGACTTCAGCCATTCATGCAGTGTGAAAGGTTCGCTGCAGTCCTTCACATAATCTCTGTCCCAGAAATCAGGAACGTTCAACGAAAATTTTATTTCGCCTTTGGTCTGGGAGTGCTTTGCAAATTTTTTCCGGTCCTCAACCATCTAAAGAAAAGTACAGCATATCAGTAATAAATCGCCAAGAGAAATGATATACATATGGATCACTTCGCAAAACTATATTAGATGCTCTATCAGTAGATTTGTGTTTTCTAAAAAAATCAAGTCAACAAAAGAAGTAAAAATTGTACCCAACATTTCAGAATGCTAGTTTACTCTATACTACTAGTGCTATACAGGTTTTAGCAAATATCAAATTATACAAATGAATATCATGATTTAGAGGGAAGAATTATGTACTGCAGTACTGGCCCGAAAATGTTTGTTCATCCCCGATGCTACTCCATGATCATCTTCTGCCCCAGGTTTCATAAAAGTCCTCACGAACTTTGTGGTTCCTTTCACCTGAAAACCATTGAGATTGATCTCACTTCTCCGGGTAGAAAAATTATTTCCCATAATTTGACAAGTTACTCCTGAAAATTTTGAGAAAAAATAAAAATAAAAACCTCCAAAGATAAGTTTCAACAAAGAACAAAATAGGTAGCCTTGGATTATGCCGAGACTTGTTCATAAGAAAGTTCATCTCTTGAGAAAAATTTACACAGCAAGTCTCACTAGATGGCATCTCATTGAAACCAAATAAACCAAGCAACTGCAGTTCGTCGGTATTTCTCCAGAACTCTGTACCAACAGCATCCCCCTCCCCACACGCACAACCCATTCATGGCATAAAAAGCATATTCTTAACGATCTTAAGCTATGCTTCTCTTTCTAAAACACTACATGTCAATAATACTATAATTTACGTAACGAATAAGCGTATATACAGAGTTTTGACTAATACATGACAATCAGCAATCATTGATGAGGAGGGAGGTCATACCTCATCCAGAATCTCCCAAATATGATTAGGCCAGTCTCTGAAACCTACATCTGTTACCAAAAGATATAGCTGACCACCAAACTGCAAATAAGATTTGCAGTTAGCAAATCCCGAGTAAATTCATTTCAAAGGAACTGACATGCGGAGATGCAACACTGACCTTATACATAGTGCTGAAGTGATAATTACGAAAAAATATGCAAAGTTTACTTTCTTCTACTTGCTCTTGCAAACAGGTCAGTCTGCATAAAATTCAGTTTTCAACAAGTTAAATAACTCTTCTGATCCATCATATTAGAGCATTTTGTTTAAAAAATACATAGTGCAGGTGTACAGACAAAGTATAAGTCAACATACCCATATATTGTTAATTGACTAGAATTTGTCAGGAAATCGTTTATCAGTTGTCCTGTTAAGAATTGATATCAGAGTTAACTTCGATCTCAAAGATAAACTTGCAAACCATATATGTGATATACAAGTAACAGGGAGAAGGAACAGCGGTTTCCAGTTCCAAATATAATGTTCATAAAAAAATATTTACCTCGTGGGGCGTATTCAATTTTACTTTCGGATAATTTTCGAGCCTCAGCCTCTGAACTTATTATGGCTGTCAGCACATTGGCTTCTTCTTCGAGGTCTCCTATTCCAGCTTTCTTATGCTCGGAAACAGAACCAACAGAATCATCAACAGAATAATTTTCAGGCATTTTCGTTTTTTGATTTTTTCCTATTCTTACTTCAGACCTTTTCTTGTCTTCAATTAACTCAGTTCCTCTTTCATGGCCAGCAAGTTCCACCATTAGAGTGTTGTAAGACTTGGATCCTATTGCGTTGCAAGTGTCAGTATCCTGCACATGATACACCAAACAATCACATGGTTATGCGATTAATATTAAAAGAAAACTAACATGCACATTTGTTAAACCCAGCGAACATTGTTGACCATTTGAAGGAGTGGAGAAAAAGTCATTATTTTATAAACATACGTCTGATCAACAACAACATATAGAATGATATGCAACCCATATGTAAAGTTTTGATAACAAATTTATGTAAATATATATCAAATTGTCATTTACCAAGGAATAATATACTACATATTATAGCAAGTCATTGAGTCAATTTTCATGCTTGTTTTCACTTGCTGACAAGTGAAATGTAATGATATATTGATATGTTATGCTATCGTTGTGGATTTTTGATATACAATAAGTGAATAACCATGAAAGATGTGGTTGCCAGTTGCAACTATCGAAGAATGGATAATAGATAAACACAAAATCTACTCTTTTACGTTCAAAGATACTATTTTGCACAATGAAAGAGGTTTTATATATAATGTGTAATTGAATTGACCTAAATAGGGATTTACACCTCACGTTACAGATAAGCTTGCAACATTTTAAATAGAAAACAAAATTGTAGTGCAAACAAAGTTTGTTAAGGAAGTTGCTTTATTTCAAGAAAAATTCTGTCGAGTAAATTGTTAGACAAGGCACAGCCTAGAAAGGCACAATGTTTCACAAGGGGACCTACAAAGATTTCATCAATTGATAACAAGTAATTTAATTGATATGACAAAGGGTAAGTTTAATTTTATGTTTACAACAAAAACATCTCATTATTACAAGGTAACCCTACTATAGTGCAATACACGCTCAACTCTTTCAAGTAGTACTAATATAGTATAGATTTTGTTCTCTAGAATTGGATTTAACAGTATAATCAAAGTGGCCTTTTTCTCATAATATATATTTTTACAAGTAAATGTATCCAGGGTTAAGAGAAGCCAAAAATATAAATGATAATTTCATAATGGTAATTCTGGAACGTTAGTAAACGTTTCAGATTGTGTTCCAAAATTAAAGATGGTATCATGTTCCATAGCAAGTGTCCAAAGTTTGTTTTCTAAGCTTTAAAACATTACATTTGACATATTATAATCGAATAACAATCCGAGTATATGGAACCTTTATACTATCAGCGGTTTAGCATTAAAAAATATTATGGGTTATTAGTTATAGTATGTCATAACATTAGAAAAAATAGGTATAACTCAGTTAACTTCTTGCTAGCTGCTATTATATATTTTTCAAGTGGCAACAATAATGGTAACATTTGGAACTCATAATAAGTGGTGATGTGAGTTGTTGCACAAT
This sequence comes from Orobanche coerulescens, assembly GCA_033398695.1. Taxonomy (NCBI): domain Eukaryota; kingdom Viridiplantae; phylum Streptophyta; class Magnoliopsida; order Lamiales; family Orobanchaceae; genus Orobanche; species Orobanche coerulescens. Next base: position 547,050 of record JAWKAU010000029.1, read on the forward strand.
GCAAGACTGTGAATAAGGACAATCACATTCAATGCTCCCTTGCGAGATGAAAAATACTTTAGTAAGAGATTGAATACTATAATTACTGATGTACCATTATTCATTACTAATTATATATTAACTTGAACTTCCACATTTATATATTAACTTGAACTTCCTAATAATGCGTTTTGTATACACTTGTATTGTTAATGATAAGCAGACGTGTAATGTCACACACTAAGTAAATGCTGCAACAGGCACAACTTTTGGGGAATGCCAAATATTGTGAATTTAGTAAGCACGCATTTAATTTTATTGAATTGTAAAGTATACCTGAGGATCAACTATCCAACCATGATAAAGTGGGATATCCAACAAATCAAATACTCCATGCTCCCTTGTTGATTCAAATTCAGTAATACTGCGAGAACCCAAATATTGTTTTTTTAGAATGTTAAAAAATATTGCAAATAATTGAATTTTTTTGTAAATATTCAATATATTGTACCCATTAAATGTTATATCAACATCAATTCCAGTTGCAAGACGAGGGATTACACCATCTATGTTCTCTGCATCCTTGTTCTGCACAAAATTTAAGAAAAACAATAATATCTTTATTCAACCCCAGCATAAATGGGCCAAAAAAATTACATTCCAAGACAACATGAAAAAGCAAGCACTTACATTATTCTTTGATTTAATCAACTCATGAACAAACGAAAGCAAAAACTTCTGAGAGATTTCGGTAGTATCTTCACTCAGTTCCAATTCATTTCTCAACAAAAGAACATTACCTTGAAAAAAATAAATCATTATCAGGAACAATTCTAAGTCAAATATACAGAAAAGAATCACACAATAATCGCTAAAACATATCACCTCATTATGGTCACAACCACAAAAAAACAATGCAAGTAATGATATAGATGTAGATATGAATTCCATTTCCATTTAAACAGGGGCAAGAATCAAAACTGATCAAGAATGCAACAGTATATATACATTTAAAATACTACAAATAAAATAAGAAACCCTACCAACTTTGAATAACACATAACAATGTGAATCATAAACACAAGAAAACATTATAGGCAATCAAATAGTCAACAAAATACCAAAAAACTAAAAACAAGACTAGAAAAGATAATCATTATACAATACAATTAAGCAAACAAAATAATATCAATCATTAGTATACAAAAACAGAAAAAAAAACCAGGAAAAACAAAAAGAGAAACCTATAAGGGGTTTAAAGAAGCTTACAAATAGCAAGAAGAGGACAAGGACCATTATCCTCTTGAAGGATAATTGACGTAGACCTCCCATTAAATTCGATGACCCTGGTCTTGTGCATGACATCTTTAACTTCCTCGCTTGTCCTCTCTTCACCAAAACTCGTATCAATCTCCTCTGAGACTTCCTCGCTTGTCCTCTCTTCACCAGAACTCGTATCAATCTCCTCTGAAGTAGATTTAAGCAACCTACGCCTTTGCCTTTCCCTCAGAGCAAACTTCCACTTTTGTACCGCAGGCTCCTTTTAGACTCGTCTATATCCTTCAACATTAGTTCCATGAACCTCACTTGATTTCCAGGAGAATACAGCAAAAAAAATTGATGTTTCAGCAATCCCTCATGGTATAAGTTGTTCCAAGCATGAATCAATTCTTTGCCATCTATTCCCGCATCCATTTTGCTATCATACACATCAACTAGATTTTGTCTAAGCAAATCAACTTCACTACACTTAACATTAAATTCAGTTATACGAAAATTCTCGTTAATCATTTCCTCTCTCGAAGGAATAGAGACTGAAAATTCCAGGAACTCTTGATTGTCGTCACGAACAGTTTTTATCAAATTTTCCTTGTCCTCATTGATTTTACTTTTTCCCTGCCTTGGCCTGCCCATCGCTTTGAGAGCCTGTTAAAAGGAAAAAAATAAATATGCAATTAGAGAATAGGACAGCATAAATATTTGCAGAAGAGGACAGCATAAATATGCATATTATGTATAACATTCTTTTGGTAGTTTCATTGTATAAAAAGAAAAATATTATAACCAAAATAAAGATAATCGCGCATCCCGTCTGAAAAATAAGATGTATGCAAATTTTACATTTACCGCAACTATTTAGATATTGGCGTAATAATTGCTAAAATGCACCTTCATGCATGCATTATCAGGTGACATTTGCTCCTGTCATCAAAAGATCAAGTGGCCGCAGGAAACAAAAGGTGTCCGTGTCAAGGAGCATAATACAGAACTGATTGCATTGTTCGATTCACCAGCCAATTCTTTTATTATCTAAACTTCAAAACATGATAGATATTGCCAAATAAACAGTAAGCATCAATACATTGCCACAAGAGACCACAAAGGCATAGGTAAGCCGATGGAATATGTTTCTCCAGGTTATCAATCTAAGTGGAAACATAACTATTAGTTTAACTATACAACTAAGTTATTAGGTTTAATTATAACTTTCCGGGCTATTCACTTTTTCCTTGCATCATCTCCATCTTGCTCTAAACCAATAGGCTACACATTACTAGAGTACATCCTCTTTGAGACACTCTGCGATCACATATCTCAGTTGAAGCATCTTTTGCCTTGCCGACTACAACAAATAGTACCAGTTGCAAGAAATCCATATTGAAAACAAGTCCATAAGAAAGTAATACTGGGATATACACCATTTAAGATCAGAGTCAAGCAGTTTACAAAAGTGTCCTACTGTTTTAATATTTTCATCTCCGAAGCACGGGACAGAAGAGACGCGACATACCTACCTCCAAAAAGGAAAGAAGAAACTCCAAGCGACAGAAGAGGCGACGGAAGAGGCGGAAGCGGAACCCTAGGTCGCGCACCTCCAACCGCGACGGATCGCGACGCACAGCAGCAAGTAAGTTTAAGGCTGAGATGACGTGGGATATCATCCCGTCAACCGCGGTTCGATTCTCGTATGGTGCAGTTTCCTTACCTTGTTGTGGGGCTGTGCTGGGGTCGGTATCATCTCGCTCAGATTCTGGCCACTAGGGCACATCCCTCGTTTATCTACTGCAGGAACGTGGGGCCAACGGTCCTGTGGGGGAGAAATCAACCCCCTCAACAAAAAAAAAAAAAGGAATTCTTTGACTGTTGGAACATAGCTTTTTGATTCCTTTCGTGTCCAACAAAAATCAAACCAAACCAAACATACCAAGTATATCCCGCTCAGAACAGGGTCTGGGGAGGGTAAGATGTACGCAGACCATGCCCCTACTTATTACGGTAGGGAGGTTGTTTCCGTGAAGACCCTCAACTTAGTGCACAGCAGAATCTTGTGTGATAAATACAAAGGAAAACATATGATTCGAAAAAGCTCGAGACCATACCTGAGCCCATGGCTTGATCCACATGGGACTTACGTAAGCGGAATTTGGCTACTTCACTCCCGATGAACGCTGCTCTAACAAAAGAGAGGTTGGCTCTGCGCATGACTCCTGTCAAAAAATACACCACACGCAAAGACAACATGATAAAATATCTGATAAAAGTAAAAATGCAATGCTCTAGGTCAAAGCTAACCGAGACAACCCAACCATGAGGCTCTCAACTACGGACCGCTCCTACAAAAGAATCCACAACTCGATCCGGCGCCTCCAGCGCACCTATCAACGATCGTGGTCTCGGAAAGGTTTAAGGCCTTCAAATCTAATCTCGATTGCTCCTCCCACGTCCTCCTCGATCTGCCTCTCCTCCTCTCCCCGACAACCATTAAACTCTCGACCCTCCTCACCGGAGCAGATGCTGCCTCCTGCGGACGTGGCCAAACCATCTCAAACTCCCTTCCTAACTTTGTTGAAATGGCGCCACTTCAGTAGCGTTCTGAAAACCCGTTCGCAATTCTATCTAACATTGTGCGACCACACGACCAACGTAACATTCTCATTTCACCACTTCCAACTTGCTCTCAAGCGACTTCTTCATCGCCCAACATTCGAGCCATACAACATTGCGAGTCGAATTGCGCTCTATAAATTTACCCTTCAACTTTAGAGGGACTTTCTTGTCGCACAAGACCCTGTCGGCGATCTCCACCTTAGCCACCGCCTTGATGCAATGCGTGACATCATCTTCACACTCACCTTCCTTGAATGATCGAACCCAAATACTTGAACTTATCCGTACGAGTGCGATCGATCCGCAATCATTACCTCAACATCTTCCTCGTTGGCCTCACCACTAAAGTTACACGAGAGATACTCGGTCTTAGGCAAGCTCACCTGACACAGGATTCTAACTTAGCCCTCCAAAGCTCCAACTTCGAGTTCACCTCCCTCCTCGACTCCGTCACTAACACAATGTCGTCAGCAAAAATCATGCACCACGGGATGCCATCTTCAATCCCTCGCGAAATGACGTCAAGGATTAGAGCGAAGAGAAGAGGGCTTAGCGCCGACCCCTGGTGTAGCCCTATCTCAACCGGAAAATACTGGGTGTCACCAACTAGGGTCCTAACGCACGTCCTAGCTTGGGAGTACATGTCTTGTATCGCCCTAACGAACGGCAACGACACCCTCCTCTCTACTAGGGCAAATGCAGTTTTTTTTTATCGGTTTACTTCTTGATCCAGAGGATGATTTTTGTTGAGTAGTTATCTGATAGTAATTTGAGGCCTAAAAAAATTATGATTTGTTACTGCTTATCTAATTAATAAATAGTAATGATTTTTTTTTATTACTTTTTTTTTGAACTTATGATTATGTTTTTCAGTTTGAAGAATGATTTTTGTTGTGATGAACTTGCTCATATTTATGGAAGTATATTTTCTATTAATTCTAATATATATATATATATATATATATATATATAGTTATATATTATTTACTTTGCGTCCGCGTCCGTGTCCATATCCGTGCTACATAGATTTTTATCTTACGGACTGTTTACTTATGACTTAGGGTCTGTTCTCTCCAGCTTATTTTCAGTTCAATTCAGTTTTTTCAGTTCAGTTCAGTTCAATTCAGTTCAGTTTTTTTCAGTTCAGTTCAGTTCAGTTTTATTTTATTTTAGGATTATTAATTATTATTTAATCATTTAATTGATATTATTATTATTATTATTATTATTATCATCTTCGTTGATATTATAGGGGTGGGTGTTCGGGTCAGGATCGTGTGTTTCGGGATGTTTGGGATCGGGTGACATTTTAAACTACCCGAACCCGTCCCGAATTTTTTTTGAAATTTAGAGAATTTAATGCCCTAATAATTATTAGAACTTCGCATAAAAATAGTCGGGTACCTGATCGGGTACCCGAAATTCAAATTGGAATACCCGAATCCCAAACTCGAACTTTTAATCGGATTCGGGTACCTGTCCTGATTTTTTTTTTAAAAAAATACATGATCTCGTACCCGAATTTCTTCCGATAGGATACCCAAACTACCCAACACGAATGCCCCCCCTAATTATTATTATTATTGTTATTATTCCTATTATTGTTAATTATTATTGGTAATTATTATTATTATATTGAAAAAGTTAGTAATTAAAAAAAAAGACCAATAACCACAATAAATCAAACATTTAAATAATTGAAGTATTGGACAAGAACATTTTAATGGTTGAAATATCGAGCAAAATAATAATACTATTGAACATTAACTATTATCATCATCTTCATAATCGGTTAATTGTTGTTCCTCTTTTTCTTCATAAATTTGCTCTATCAACTACACATTATCCTTGACTGACTTCCATATTTCATCGGTTATTGTAAGTCGTACACGATCCATGGCTTTTTTTCTCGCATCATCGTACATGTTATGATCAGCTCTTGATTCCATTATTTCAACTTGGTGTGTGAAAGCAATCCCTGGATCATGTAAACGAATAAAATTGTGAAGCGTAAAACAAGACACGATAATAGCCAATTGATGAGCGTCATCCATTTGTGGCATCATTTTTAAAACCTTCCACCTATTCTTCACAACCGCAAAAACTCTTTCAAGTACGTTTCGATAAGAAGAATGTCGGTAATTGAATTGTTCATACAAGAAGTTGCAATATTATATTATATGTCATCAAATGCAAGAACAATTACCTTAAAAAAAAGGCCAGTATTTGATGTTGTTTTGAATTTCGGGAGGTGTTTCATGAAAATTTTGATAAGGTTTAATTATTTCTGTTGACAAAGAAACCAATGCTTGCAATACCTCTCCAAAATACTTCGAAATTGTTGATATTGAGTGTTGAAATCTTTCTGCAGTATCACGAACAGAAGCAGGTTTGGCCATCATGAACAAACTTAACCCAAGTTGCTCTTCAATGTGTATATATCTACCATCTACTAGCAATTTTTTTGCTCTAAGGGTATTAGCAAGATTTATAAAAACATCTCTATGTAACCGGAGTTGTTCTTTACACAAGTTATGGTGACCCATCAATAACCTATGTATGAAATCATGGCCCGATTCTCCCCTGAATGCAAAGTTATCCGTTCTACTTGAGTCATTAATCTCTTCAATTCATGCAATGCTATACACATCAAACTTTGTCGCACCAATTCTTTATCCATTCTACAAAGGAACATTAAACATAAATATAAAGTTGATTAGAACTAATAAAGATAGGCGTAATGGAAACAATTAACTATAAATAAGTTCTACAATAATAAGACAATGTCAAATACTAGCAACCATAAAATCCACAACAAAGATAAATGCTAAATGTTCTACAAGATAAATAATATATGTTCTATAATGAAATCAATAACACTAAAAAAACCATAACAATTAGACACAATAAAGTGTCACTTAATCCTCAACCACCATCTTAGTAATCAGATTCAAAATCATCTCTCTGCATGCTTGGGTTGTTGACATCATCTGCTTCTTCAAGAAGTGGAGTCTGTACCGATTGTTAGGTAATGTGTTGAAAACCTCAACGCAATCCGGAGTACTCCATATGGTTTCTAAGACATCCACAACAAATTCTGGCCCATGCTTAGAAACATCATCCATGGACTCTAAAATTGTGAATACTTGTTGATATTTATTCGGGGGTGGCGAAGAATGACCTTTAGAGGAACCAATAGACATGTTTTTCTTTAAAATATCAAGGCATAAATTAATGTCATCCTCCCTTGAACTTTTCTTAGATGGCAAGGCATTAGTATCACTGCATTTACGCTTCTTGGTAGCAAGATTTTCAGGGGAAACTTTAATTTCACTCATTCTTCATGGCTCCAATAATATGAATATCATCAAATACAGCATCCTCTAAGTTATCATCACCTTCCTCTTCAATAATCATAGGTTCCTTGTTTCCAAATAAACTACCAATAACTAAGTTATCATCACCTTCCTCTTCAATAATCATAGGTTCCTTGTTTCCAAATAAACTACCAATAACAGAAGCTGGAGCCCAAGATATCTCACCTGTTGCATAACCACCACGCTAGATTTTATCCCATTCCGCCTTATTATTTAGTGGAGCTTTAAGAAACACATTTGCTATGGACTTGTATCGCTGCAATAAAATAATATTGCAAAAAGAAGTTTGTCAATCTTTTAGTTTTAACAAGTACCAAACAACTAGAGTAAAATATGGATGAATATAACTAAAATACTTATGAGTTTATTGTTAGTTAAGAGGTACCTTCTGAAAAGCCTTCCATTTATCACTGGCCTCATCAACTACAGGGCAGCCATTTTCGTTCCATCCAATACCGGTCCACTTTTTCAGTTCATTCCAAGTTTTGTGCCTTTCTTTTTGATTAGTGAACCAATTCTTAGTGCTATCTGCTGCAATCTGTCATTATATATCTTCTACCCCAAAAAATTTCAAACACAAGTCAAGAAAAGTAAGTCATTGTGTACCTTGAAGATGCCGTCACGCGTCGCACCGACTGTTGATTGAAAGGCCAAGATTGAAGATTGCAGAGCACCGAGAAGACGTGAACAATGCACACATATATATAAATAACTAGATGAGATATATATGTGTGTATATATATAATTATCTAATGATTGATTTATTGTTTATTAATATAACTAAAAAGATTTTAACGGATTTGAGAAATTACAGTAATATATCTGTCCATATTATTTTCCCGTTATTTTCTTCCATAATTATTTGAATTATATATTATTGTTCCACCGTATATAACTTAATTTAATTCTTAGAAAATATCTTTCCATTTTTATTTAAAAATCCTATTATTAGATTTTTAAATATATATATATATATATACCTACCATGGATTGGCCAACCATAGGCAGGTTTATATATTATTTCCATATTATGCTACACTACCTTTTTTTTGTACTTTTTTAAAATAATTTAATAATAAAAAATAAATTTCTCAAGTACGTTGAAATCAATTTGACACACATATATATTTTTTAATTCCTATTAGTGATAAGATAGAAATTAAATAAAATCATATAGTTGAATTCGTACAAACTTTTCATAACATTAATTTTACAAAAATGATATATATTTAGTGCTTATCATCAATTCAGATTGTTAATACCATCATTATATATATATATATATATATATACAATATATATATATATCATTTCATTGAAAACACTTTTATTATATATTTCCTTTAAAATCTAAAGGATTCAATGCCCTAATAATTCTTACAACTTTATATAAAAATAATCTGGTAACTAAAGTTCAAAGTGGAATACTTGAATTCCGAACCCGAACTTTTTCGGGTATCCGATTCCGTACTCAAACTTTTTCGGGTATCCGATTGGGTACCCAAACTACCCGACTCGAATGTCCACCCCTAGCCACATAAATACAGAAGGAGAAAAATAATTAATAAAGAAGAAGAGGTAAACTAAAAAGTGAAAGAAAATTAATAATATATTTATCAACAAGTATTCATCTCCTCATACTATTTATCAAATTAATAATATATTTTTTAAAATATTTCTATTGTTAATAGGTATTATTATATTAGCTTATTATTTATAATCATTTATTATTTCTATTAATAATAATATCATTTATATTATTATTATTAATCATTTTTAAATTATTAGTTACTTTGATTCGATTGATTCGATTTTGATTTAGTTGATTGATTCAATTTTTTGATTCAATTGATTCGATTGATTGATTCGATTCAATTTTTTGATTCAATTGATTCGATTGATTGATTCGATTTAATCGATTGATTGATTGAATTTTGCGAAGAAACGAGCGTTTAATGAGCTTAATGGGTAAAATGTCTTATTCGCTCAAACGTTTTGGCATGACCTGCTAAGGGTACCAAAAAAATCCGGGATAAGCGCATATCTTGGCATGACCTGCTAAGGGAAGAGAACACATTTTCTAGGCAAGGACCCAGAGGGAAGAGAGAAGCAGCCTAGCAATAACTAATCTATATATCTATAAAATATATCTATACTGTTCCAGGAATTATTATTCCCGTGATGTGTCTTACTAATACTGATTGTAGATACATAGATGGAAGATTTTAGATCCTTCTAGAGGTAGTAGGATCCTATTAGATATCTTACCTTATCTAGAAATCCTATGTATGGAAGGACTATCATTGTAATGCATATATAAAGGCCCATCTATCAGTGTTATGAATACAATTGATTGACTCGTATTTACAGTCTTTTACTTTCTCCTGAAATACGTTATCAGCACGTAGTCCCCAAACTGAGCAAGAAAAAAAAATTCCCTCCCGTCTTTTTGAAAAATCCCGAAAAAAAATGAATTTTTTTTCCTGCGAAACCCTAGCCGCCGCACCACACCAGGTCGCCCGCTGTCCTCGTCTTCTGCAAATCAGATCCAACCCGTCGATCACCCTCGCCATACCTCAGCTGCGAGTTCGCATCCAGTCCCGCCGCGAGTTCAAGTCCTCTTTCCAGACGGCACCCCATCTCGGACCAGATCTACACCGGTCGTCTTCCCCAGATCCCGGCCAGCTCATCTTCCTAGCTCCGACTGCAACCACCGATTGGGATCCACCCACTGTCCATCCGAACGCTCATCCCTTTTCCCGGCCAGCAACCCGCCTCCGACCGGCCGTCTTCTTCAACTATCCAAGTCACCCGTCCGTTCACACACACAAAAAAAAAATCAAAACGAGAGACGAGAATTTCCGCGCGTAAATTTTCTAAAGAGCGCAGTCGTAAATCATGTTTCCCGATTCTTTAACCGTCGGATCGGTGTGAAATTTTGACAGAAACTTCCCAACACAAATATATGTATATTCAACGGTGGAGATCGGATTCTGAGTAGTATTAATTACTGAATCTGTCGCCGAGCAGAAGCAGATTTTTACGAGGAAATTTGGAGATCCGACCTCATCCAATACCGAGCTGCTGCACCGCCGCGCCCGAGTCCTTTTTTGGCCGATTATTAAGCCGAGTAGCCCTTTCCGTGCGTTTCTCAACTCTCCATCTTTTTCTAATTAACGATTCATTTGCTCATTGATTTGTACACTTATGAATCTTACCATGTTTATGTTTTACGTGCATATAGGAAAATATGTTGCTCATGATGATGTGCACGCTATGGAGAAAAGCCATATTTGTTATCCAGTTCAAGGATCAAAGTAAATATAGAATGGAGTACCCACGGAAATATGTTGCTCATATGAAGAGAAGCCAAATTTATTATCCCGTTCAAGGATCAAAGCAATATGGAACTAAGTACCCGTAAGATTTTATTAAAGTTCCCATTTTTCAATCCTCTCTTTTGGGAAATTTTTTTTTTTGGAATTGGGGAATTGGGTTCTTTATCTCCCACGCTACTTTGCGGTGAGTGAGACTATGAGAGGTGGTATCACTCTCGTATGTCGAAGTAAACTGTGTGACGGTACTGGGGGAGTCACGGATAATTGTTGAAAGTCGATATTTGTGGTTGTTACATACACCACGTTTTGAGTGCGATTTGACGTTGCCGCTCTGTCAATTTTAAACCAAAATTTGAATAAAATGAACATTGTCGGTAACGGTAAAGTTATGACTTGTTCATGATTAGTCATGAATTTGTGACGTACAAATGGGACAAACATCGATTGCGATGGATATGTCGTGGTTAAAATCGATTTGTGACGGAATTGCCACGTTGAATTGAGCGACCACCACGTTGGTATTAACCCAATCCCACACTTGGAAAACTCCATCTTTCATCCTATTAAAATATAATATTGTATGTGGGTATAGTCATGCACCGTCTCCTTGCAATATGATATATGAAATAATGTACGAGTAATTCTCATGAATTTTAACATGTAAAGCAATGGCATATTGCGGTAAATACATGAATTCGTTAACCTCGATTATAGTTCATGTGACTATAGGTCCGAATACTTTTCCAAGTATTTGTAAAGGCATGTGCCTTATACATTTGACTATGTTTAGTCGATCTTATTGGATGGTCAAGAAGAGTTGGTTATGGTATATTCATTATGTCTCATGGTTCAAAATGCTTAATATTGATGCACCGCGTTGCATCCATATAACATGGCTATTATGACGTATACTTGCAAATTGAGAATTAAAATTCTTTGTTGATTTGATGCACTTTGGTGGATTTTGTCTACACTTTTGATCATGACTAGGCGCATCCTCCTTGGTATTTGTTTATGCTTTGAAAGTTCAAACGGAATCAGTGGTTTTTAAACAGCCTTAGCTGTACCGACATTCCTACTTTCTCTGCAAGTCTACCAAGTTGGAGTTACCGAAAGGATCATTAGTCTAGATAAGAAATCGAACACCCTGTGCGTTTAAACGCACCTATGGCTGTCATTGCCATGTTTTTGCATCAACACTTATGCCATTGGATATGGTCTCAACCTTGTTTTCTCATTAATCTTGGGAAATACTAAAACAGCCAATTAAAACATGCACTGTGATCTGAGTTTAATGATCCGTGTGGTGCACAACATATGGATAGAAAGATATGGAAGTCTAGTTTCCAAAACATCTGACTGTTCGTCCATAGCCTTCTAACAAGGGAGTTACTGCTATTTTAGTGAACAAAGGTCAAGCTGCATGGAATTTTATTTCCAGCGATTGTGCTAACTTTTGTCTCAACACAACTTGGTTCTCATCTTAAATTTGCAAGTGGTCTTATGACACACGTTTTTAAACCTCGTTTTGGCCGAATTTGGCACAGATGATGCGATTTTTGGTATACATTGTACGCTAAAATATATCTTTCGAATATTGAAAAACAGTTTCATTGGGGAAGCCCAAAATACGCACCCTTATAAGAAGGTCGAACGTGTGCATGGTAGTGTTACACTATGCTTGTGTCGTAATTTTGCCCCTTAGGCATATAACCTTGCCATGTTATGTACTCAATATGATAGATTATTTTGATTGTATCAGGTATAAAATCTCTATGTTGTTGGAGTGTTCGCTATGCTCATGTTTGTAAAATTTTGCAAGCGAAATTGAGTGCGTATTAAGCTATTTCCAAGGAACACAATATTTTTGGATTTCGTGTTATAAATCCATTGTGACTATGATGACTAGGTCATCACAATCAACGAGTGGTATAATGCTCAAGTTGTTGAATGCCGAATGGTGTTTTCTAGTCACATATGTTCCGTAACAACTGAACTATGTTATGACTCGATTATATATATGCCAAAGTGTATCACTCATAGCATCTCATTGTGATTTGTGAGAAATAAAATCTTATGCATCACTCGTATTGGATATGTGAAAAGGAAAAATATTCATGAGTCAATATGGTCCGACTTGCATTAGTTTTTGTAACCAGAAGATGTATTGGGATATTGATATATTTAGGCTTTAATAGTCCGGCGTTTGGACATTGATGATCCATATACCACGGTATTGCCATGGACAACATTTTTTCTTTGAACAAAGAAACTGATACGAATCCTGACCCAGAACCCGACCCACCTGAGAGTGTGCATGGCAGAATGGGCTCAACTAAAAGTGGCTAAGTGCCGTCCGGGTTAAAAGAGAGCTGCCCAATCCAATCCTTTATTTTAGTTCATTCAATTTAGTAGTTTATTTGTTTCCTTTATTTTTGGGATATTTTCCTTATATGTCGGTTCTTTTTTTCCAAGTTATCTTTTCCTATTTAAGTTTGTAACCAAGGATGGATTGGCAGATTTGATTTAATAAAGAAACATATTTGTTTGAACGGTTTGTTCATCACACCGCTCGGTTGGCCGACGGTATTATCCATCGTTAGGGTTTCTAACGATCCGCTTATACGAATCCGTATCAAGTGGTATCGGAATTTCGGGTTACTCGGGATGTCTGCGATTGGGAGAGATCGTAAATCGTCCCCAACCGTCGATTCGCCACGGAGGCAGCGGTTATGAACAACGTGATCCCGCGATATTGCTGAGATTGAGCGTCTTCAACGACGGGTTCGTGAATTAGAACTTCGGTCATGACGATCGGAGGAGCGTTTACGCTGCGAATCCGTCACGGACCGGCGAAGACGACGGCTACAATGTCTTGATCGCCGTAATCGCTCACCACCGGCCCCACCACGATCGATCACCTCCGCGCACTAGGCGTTGAACCGAAATTCGAGTTTGAAGGGCGTCTCGGTAGGACGATTTTACGGATTGGCTCAAACCGTGGAACGCATATTCGACCTACGGGACATACCCGAACACCTCAAGGTAAAACTCGTTGCGATTAAATTAAAAAAATATGCATCATTGTGGTGGGAAAATTTGCGGCACCAACGCGTTACGAGAAAGGAAAACATAAAATCGAAGCGTGGGACAAGATGAGGAGAGTTAAAGGACAAGTTCTTACCGTGAATCATCGTCAAGATGCTTTTCTTTCGTATCAAAGCGCCAAACAAAACTCGATGTCGTGGAGGCTTTTATTATCAATTCGAACAAGCAAGGTGAGATGCGGTATAGAAGAAGAAGAGGAACAGTAATTGCACGTTTTTAGGCGCTTTACGATCGGAAATCTCGGACGTTGTACATTTACAGCTTTTGGTCCTTCAACGATGTTTGTCGATTAGCACAACGGTAGAAAAACAACTTGAAGCGAACAAAAACTACCACTCGCCCTATGGCTATAACCGCACACCCGCTTCCTCCTCCCAACCTCGAGTCGGCCCAATCAAAGTGACTCCACATCGATTACAACTTCGATCACGGGTACCTCGTCAAATACCCTTCGTTGTTTTAAATGCCAAGGCCTTGGACACTTGAAACGCTTGCCGAATAAACAAATTCTTGCCTTCGTTGATGACACCATACCAACGTATGATGATGAGGAAGACGATACTAACGATGAACCGGGGAGATCCTTTACCCGATCGGGGTGAAGCACTTATTTTGCAGCGAGCCTTGAACGTCTCATTCGCCGATCCAGCGGATGACACCAAGTGGCTTCGTAATAATATTTTTCGCACCAAGTGTACCGCAAAAGGGAAAGTTTGCACCGTCATCATTGACGGGGGAAGTTGCGAGAATATGGTCTCCACTACTGCGGTGGAGAAATTGGGGTTACAAATGCAGAACCATCCCGACCCGTACCAGTTGACTTGGCTAAAAAAAGGCAACCTTGTGAAGGTAAACCATCGATGCTTGGTCCAATTTTCGATAGGCAACAAGTACACGGATGAAATATGGTGCGAGGTTATACCAATGGACGCGTGTCACATTCTTTTGGGTCGTCCTTGGCAGTATGACAGGCGTGCGAAACACGGATTTCGTAATACCTACACATTCAAAAAAGATGGTATTAATATTACTTTAGCTCCACTTGATCCCCGTGAGGCACCACCAGATGTAACTCTAGCTTCGAAGTCGGAATTCGTCGGCTTTACTCGAGCAAGCTCCACCCCCCTTGTGTTTGGCTTACTGGTTGTCGAAGAAAACCAAACAAAGACCACCCCCACCATGGAAGTACAGCCCCTCCTCACCGAGTTCGCGGATCTTTTCCCCGAAGATATTCCAGCCGGGTTACCTCTCGTCCGTGAAATACAACATTGTATCGACTTCTTGCCCGGAGCGAGCATTCCAAACAAACCCGCTTACCGCATGAACCCAAAAGAGTTTAATGAACTACACCGTCAAGTCACCGAACTACTTGAGAAAGGCCTTATTCGAGAAAGCATGAGTCCTGCATTTGTACATACTATTAGTTCCTAAACCGGGGAGCGTATCGAATGTGTATTGATAGCAGGGCAGTAAATAAAATCACCATAAAATACAGATTTCCGATTCCCAGGTTTGACGACTTGCTCGATCATCTACACGGCTCCAAAATATTTTCAAAGATCGACTTACGAAGTGGCTATCATCAAATTCGCATGAGACCCGGAGATGAATGGAAAACCGCGTTTAAAACGAGAGACGGCTTGTATGAATGGATGGTAATGCCGTTCGGGTTGTCTAATGCACCAAGCACTTTTATGCGCCTTATGAACCACATTTTCAAACCATTTATTGGTAAGTGCGTGGTGGTATATTTTAACGATATACTTATTTTCAGCACCAACACGAACAACATGTACAACATTTGCGGGGCGTCTTTTCGGTTTTGAGGAACGAAGCTCTATGCCAACAAAAGAAGTGTCATTTTTGACACGAAGTTATATTCTTGGGTTATATTGTTTCACGAGGGTGTTCGCATGGATGAGGCAAAAATTAATGCAATCACATCATGGCGGCCCAACATCACTCCATGATGTGCGCGGTTTCCATGGTTTAGCTTCTTTTTACCGGCGTTTTATTCGGCACTTCAGCACAATAGTAGCTCCAATCACAGAATGCTTGAAAAGTAGCAAGTTCGTTTGGTCCAAAGCCGCGCAACAAGCTTTTGAAAAGCTTAAACTCGAGGTAACACAGGCCCCAGTTCTCGCATTACCTAACTTTGACCATGTTTTTCAGGTAGAGTGCGACGCATCCGGGTTAGGCATCGGCGGCGTTTTAAGCCAACAAAACAGACGATTGCTTTCTTTAGTGAAAAGTTATGTGACTCCCGGCGCCGGTATAGTACTTACGACAAAGAATTTTATGCCATTATCCGGAGTCTAGAGTATTGGCGACATTATCTACTACCCGGGGAATTTGTTTTATACTCGGATCATCAAGCACTAAAATTTATTCAGGGGCAAGCAAAATTAAATCCGAGGCACGCCAAGTGGGTTGAGACATTGCAAGATTTCTCGTTTGTCATCCGTCACAAAGCAGGGTCCGCTAACTCCGTTGCGGATGCTCTTAGCCGACGTCCAGCTCTCATGACTTCCATGAATTTTCAGGTTATTGGGTTTGACTCGTTGTCACATTTATACCAAGATGATCCAGATTTTCAGGCCGTGTGGACAGCTACTGCCAACGGCGCTAGTGGCGATTATATTCAGAACAACGGCCTTCTTTACAAAGGCACCCGTTTATGTGTTCCTTGTTCGTCTTTTCGGGAGGCAATCATCTTGGAGTATCACGAGGGGCTTTAGCAGGCATTTTGGCAGAGACAAAACAATAGCATTAATCAAAGTCCGGTTCTTTTGGCCACGTATCGCAAAAGACATCACTAAAGTCTTAAAAGATGTCGCATATGCCACGCCGCAAAAACCCCTCATACGAATCGGGGTTGTACACACCGCTACCGACGCGAGATGGACCTTGGGAAGATGTTAGTCTAGATTTTGTTTTGGGGCTACCATTAACACAACGAAAGAAAGACTCTATTATGGTGGTTGTCGATCGCTTCTCAAAGATGGCACATTTTCTTCCCTGTGCCAAATGTTTCGATGCCTCCTGTGTTGCCCGACTTTACTTCGCAGAAATCGTCCGCTTACATGGGGTCCTCGCTCTATTACATCAGACAGAGACGTAAAATTTGTTAGTCACTTTTGGAGGACCCTCCGGAAACGCATGGGGGCAAAACTACGGTTTAGTAGTTCACATCATCCTCGACGGATGGCAGACGGAAGTGACGAATCGGAGTCTTGGTAATCTTCTTCGCACTTGGTAGGCGCAAATCCAAAACAGTGGGATCAAGTTTTACCGCAGGCAATTTGCATACAACAGTCCAATCACGGCTCAACGGGCGATCCGTTTTGTCGTGTATGGCGCAATCCTTTTACACCTCTCGATTTGGCTCCTTTTCCATCGAATAATGATTTTTGTCTTGATGGAGACCAAAGGGCTACTCAAATTAAGGCTCTTCATGAACGAGTTCGTACCCAATTGTTAAGCATAATCTTGATACCAGGCGCGCTAACAAACACCGGCGCAAGTTGTTTTTAAGGAGGGTGATCTCGTGTGGATCCATCCCGAGCCGTGACGAGGTTTCCTCAAGGGCGTTTTGGAAAACTTCATCCTCGGGTGATGGACCGTTTCGTGTGTTGAAACGAATAAATGATAATGCGTATAAAATCGATCTTCCGGCCATTACCGTGTTTTACGCCACGTTTAATGTTCTTGATTTGGCTCCTTACACGCCGGATGATGATGACTCGAGGACGAGTCCTTTTTAGAGGGAGGATGATACGGATCCTGACCCAGAACCCGACCCACTTGAGAGTGTGCATGGCAGAATGGGCTCAACTAAAAGTGGCTAAGTGCCGTCCGGGTTAAAAGAGAGCTGCCCAATCCAATCCTTTATTTTAGTTCATTCAATTTAGTAGTTTATTTGTTTCCTTTATTTTTGGGATATTTTCCTTATATGTCGGTTCTTTTTTTCCAAGTTATCTTTTCCTATTTAAGTTTGTAACCAAGGATGGATTGGCAGATTTGATTTAATAAAGAAACATATTTGTTTGAACGGTTTGTTCATCACACCGCTCGGTTGGCCGACGGTATTATCCATCGTTAGGGTTTCTAACGATCCGCTTATACGAATCCGTATCAGAAACTGGCTGGATCAAAGACACCAAAGTGCGTTGGTGGAGTCGTGAGCAGGGCTCATGACCGATGATGATATTTATGTCATCCGCGTCTTGCTTTCATAAGTATGTGTGACGCCAAAGACCCCCCAATGATCCTTCTTAGCCATGTTCATTGATTAAAGCCTATTCTTTGGCACAATTAGGAGAAGACACCCTCATATGCTAAAGAGAATAATGTAACGACTCGCATAAGCATGGTGTTGAGTCCTCCCTTTTCACCGAGTCCTTATACATACATGATCATAAGTATTAGCCTGGGTGGCTTATGATGCTATGATTGTGTTCATTAATGGTCGTACTCAAGTAATAACATTTATATGTTATGTGGTTCCTTTAACAATGATTGATAAGTTGATGAAATCTGAGTTTTATGGTTGTCCAACTTGCGGACCAGCCATTGTAAAGGTCGGTTCACCCACTTTTAGACCAAGTCTTAAAGTGATAACGAGTACTTCCTAACATCCAAGGCTACCTTCTCACAAATTTTTGTGCCATTTGGAGACTTGGAAGGAGGTGAACCACTTAAATGAAGTTTTCACATACCACCAGCCATTCCAATGACCAGTTCGATGTTTTTCAACCGGTTCCTGACCACAAAGTTGATGGTTTTGGAATCCCAACACCCATTTATACAAGCTCACGAAATTTTGAGGTGCTTGGGGCTGGTGAAGGGAGTGAAATCTTCAAGAAAGCACTAGAGGTTCGATAAAACCAACGGCCTATCATCGGTTCAATTGTTTCTTTATGTTCGATCCCGGTGGCGCATGGTGGCGGTTTTGTTAGATTCTCAAAGACCAGTAGCTACGGTTATGTAGCATAGGTCAACATGTCATATTCACCTATACCTATCAGCATTCAAATGCTTAGTTACAAGTGTAACCGTATGCATTTTGTTAACTTGATTGTGTTAACAATGAAAACCTTTATCGTCCACATGTTCATGTGCCAAAGTGCGTCACCACAATGCATTATGACGGGTTATAAATGATGAATATGACATGCGCTTTCACTCATAGTCCGCTTAAAATATACCTTGATAGACGATCTCGTAAGTTACTTTGATGAGCCAGTCTTCCCGTCGTTAGGGGGATATGCGAACGATCATGTTCGAATAGAACGACTTGGAATTGTCGTAGTTTGTCCTTACTGTGCCTCACCACGTTCCCTAAAGTGACGAGATTAAATACATGCTGCAAACATGTCTGCAAGGATTGTGTCCGATCATAGATGTTCGTCACCTATAAATGGTGATATGGTAACACCACAAATTGTGGTAGACGGTTTTATGAGGCCGTGGATCTCATAGAGTATTGGGATGCCACTTGGTTCGATAAATTCTCTCGCTAAGAATGTATGCGAGTTTGGTACATGAAACTTGATCATATGATCAAATGAACTCATCCGTCTCATGTGATTCTAGATTATAGTCATCATTGGGGGACGCCTCAATGAATGCCAATCCATAAAGAGTACTCTATGAATAAAGCCAGTTCATGAGGACGTGGAATGTGAGTTTAATCGAACCATACTTCGTTGAAAATCTACAACGTTGTAGCCTTGTCCTAAAAATAGAAATATATGCGACTCCAGTATGAACAAAGTGATAGCTCTTTGTTGAAGTGGTGCCGACACTCCAAAGATAAGATCTATTTGTATACTTTGTTAAGGCGAGTGAGAGAAGGAGTTAAACTCACCTCATGGCACGAGGTTTCTCATGAACGCACTGCAATCGACTACGATGACACGAAACTAAATTGTGCTATCGTAATGGATGTTATAGCATCCACTATCTTTTCAGTTAGATAGTTTCCCAAAAAATTACATGCAGCTTGTGGTTAAATCTTATCTTAGTGGGGAACTAAGTTAAGTGATGAAAGGATCTCGTGGTGGATCAGACTCAAATCAAGTGGCTCCTGACCACGGAACGCGTCGACAAGTGATTGTCGGGAATGCATACTAAGTATATACTTGATTTGGAAGAGATATGAAGCTTTTGCGTGTAAAACTAAGGGTTTATAGTGATGTACCCTTGTGACACTAAGAGATTTCGCTAAATCCAAAGTTAAGAATGAAAGGATCTTGGGGACACTTGATGATGTGTATTCATCAATCGGTTTAAGGCAATCTAAGTGACGGTTTCCCTAAGAGACGATAAAGTAATGCCTATATGATTCCCAATGACTAGTCGAAGTCATAATAAGACTTGGCTTACTTAAGTGATGATGCAGTCTTAAGAGAAAGTACAGTATTATGTACTCATGTTTGACTCGATGTACTCATTCGTAATAATCCGGTAAAGTCACCGTGATGATGGCCTAGGATGCGCTCACACAATGTCTGTGATTGACAAGAAGCTTGAAGCTCGCTCTATCTCGATAAAAGGACACTTGAATATTGATACCCGAATTTGCCCTGAATGTATTGGTCTATCTCCCATATGACCCACAGGGTAGCTCACTTGCTGGAAAATGGTGAAATTGGTACCACTGGAAAGGTTTGTGTCTACTTTCCAAGGAAACCAACCATTTGATCACATACATCATGTTGAGTGACATATGACTATTGTTGCAAAGTAGGACAGGATATGTCCGGTAATTTGATGAGTCAACTTCGATAGAGCTTTGTGATCTGCTCAGGTCGATCTAGGTTACGTACTGTATGTGAATGAAAAGATATGGGTGTCTAATTTTCATAAGTTCTTACAATTTAGTTGATACCTATTGAATCGAAAAAGTTATGACTGATTTAGTGCATGGAGGTCAAGACTTTAGAAAACTTGATAAGTCTTTAGCGACTCTGCACTTTGGATGTATCGCGCTCTTTTTTGTCCTTAGACCAAGGTTTGCTTTTTCCCATTGGGTTGTCACTTGGTAAGGTTTATAACGAGGCGACCTATGAGAACATCCATACAATGATGCGTTGTACTTTTGTTCAACTTAGACCAAGAGGTATTTTTACCACTGGGTTTTTCCTTGGTATAGTTGTGAGGGCAATTTGGCATCTGACTCCTATGATTTGAGGTACTCATCAGGGGGAGTCATTATGTATACATCAGGGGGAGTATACATGACATGTTATGTTGGTGCATTGCAATCTTTTCCTCATCAAGCCTTTATTTTTCCCATGGGGTTTTGTTTTGGCTTGGAATAGGTTTTTACGAAGGCAACATCTTCTGCACCATTGTTGTATTAGTGCTCGACACAGAGGGGTGTTCCGGGAATTATTATTCCCGTAATGTGTCTTACCCAATACTGGTTGTAGATACATAGATGGAAGGTTCTAGATCCTTCTAGAGGTAGTAGGATCCTATTAGATATCTTACCTTATCTAGGAATCCTATGTATGGAAGGACTCTCATTGTAATGCCTATATAAAGGCCCTCTATCAGTGTTATGAATACAATTGATTGCCTCGTATTTACAGTCTTTTACTTTCTCCTGAAACATATACATATTTTTCTCAAAAATGACAGATTTTGATAGGAATTTTTTGTGGGATTAGGTGCTGTTTTTTTCTTCAAAATAGGCAGATTTATGTGGAAAATATTTGTCGGATTTATGTGCTTTATCTCCTAAAAATGGACAGATTTTGATGGGAAACTTTGGTGAGATTTATCTCTTGTTTTAGGTATGGAATAATCTGGTGAATCACACCAACACAAGAGAATTAGAATAAGCTGGAAAGATCACAATGTTGTGAAAACTTTCCTAGAGGCTTGTATTCTAGATGTTGCTATGAATGGAAACGAGGGTAGTAGTTTGAAGCTACTTTATTGGAAAAAAGTTGCCGAGACTTTAAAAAAAACACACAATTTTGTTGTTGATCGAAAGCAAATACGGAAACATTTCGATTATCTGAAAGGAAAGTATGGTACTTGGTAGAAATTAAAAAACAAAACCGTCAATGTCTATGATCCTTCCACCAACACCTTTAACTTGACGCCGGAAGAATGGGAGTTGGAGATAGAGGTTATTTTTAAACTTTAGATTTTGTTTTATTTCAATTCATGTTTATTAGATTTGTATATTTATGGATGTTTTTTTAACACAGACCAATAAGTATGTTGGTTGAATCTTTGAGGACTACAAATCTTCCATTTCCTGACTTGTGTGCACGTTTGTTTGAGGGTGGTATGTCCACGGGTATGGAAGGACATGGTCCGTCATCAAAAGACTCTTTGCCAACCACCGAACCTTTTGCCGTCATTGATACAGAGACTAATACATCAAATGATCAAGCTCACGTGACATCAACACTTTGTACGTTTCTTGCTACGGTTGAGAATGCAAAGGGTAAAAAGAGTACAAAACCCACCTCGGAGCTTGATGAAAAGATTATTTACTTTTTAGATAGTATGTCATCACGATATGGGAACCCCGGGCTTATTTCATATGATTCATGCCTAAAGAAGTTGAACGACCTTGGGTGGGAAAAAGATGATCCTTTGTACCGTATTGCTTTTTCTCTTCTTACGGACACTCGTAATAGGGAAGCATGGATGACGATACCGAAAGAAATTGCCAAAGATTGGGTGAAAACCGTTGGGGCGAAACAAGTATATAACTAAGGACTTGTTTTATGACTTGTTTTGTTTGGTATTTATTTTGAACATGTGGTGCAACGTTTTTTATTTTTGTTAGGAATTTGTGGTTTGGATATATGACATATTTTGGTGGCATGTTTTTGATGTATGACATTGGATTTATTTTGGTGACACATTTTGGATATATGAATGATATGTGGCCTTTGGATTTATGATATGCTACGTATAATGTTCTTTTTTCAATTAAAGATATGCATTTTTATTTGAATAGATGTTGACTTTTGAGGAAGAAATGCTCATGGTAGTTCTTATATACATATATATAATACGAAGAAGAATTGCTTCCGAAAGAATAGAAAGAATGCCTGATAATACTTCGACATTAAGTGGATATGCTTACACCCAAGATTTATTAACCGGGCCTAGTATGCAATGTCAAGAGTTGATGCGCCTATCACGTGAAGCATATATACTTTTATGCAATCATTTTAGACAAAGAAATTGGGTGAAAGATAATAGACAAGTTTCTGTCGAAGAGAAGATGGCGATGTTTTTTACAATGATTGGGCATAACGAGAGCTATAGAGTGATTAAACGTAGATTTCAACGCTCTGCAAGAACCTTTCATATTTGTTTCCATGAATTTTTATTAGGAATGATGGAATTCGCATGAGAAATCGTGGTGCCGACAACTTCTGATACAATTTCAAATATGTCAAGTAATCAAAGACGTTTGAGAGAAATATTTCCAGTAAATTTACTCTTGACATTTTAAAATGTTATATATGTGCACATATATATACATATATATATATATATATATATATATATATATATATGTGTGTGTGTGTGTGTGTGTGTTTGTGTGTGTGTGTGAGAGAGTTTATATTTAATATTTTTCTGTCAATGAAGGGTGCAATAGGTGCACTATATGGTACCCTTATACATGCGATTGTACCAGCTAGTCATCAAACTGCTTTTAGAGGAAGAGGAGGCGGTTAATGTTATCAAAATGTTCTAGGAATTTGTGATTTCAACATAATATTCACTTTTGTTTGGGCCGGATGGGAAGATATAGCGCATGATTCGAGAATACTTAGGGAAGTTGCTTATAACCCAAGAACTGGTTTTCCCTTGCCACCACAAGGTAAATAACTTTCTCAATTTGTATATATTGCTTTTTTATTTGTATATTATACATTTGATGTGGACGTTTTTCAGATAAATACTATCTCTGTGACGCTGCATACGCCAATGCTCGGGAATTTTTGGCTCCATATCGTAACACAAGATATTGGTTAACGGATTTTCGACGTCGACGTGCTTTGACTAAAGAAGAAAAGTTTAATCATGCACATGCCCAACTCAGGAATGTTATTGAACATGCTTACGTTGTCTTGAAAACGAGATTCCCGATCCTAAAGCAGATGGCTCCTTTTCCATTCACAACACAGAAATGTGGTAATTGCTTGTTTTGCCATACACAATTTTATCAGAAAATATAATATTCAAGATCAGTTGTTTATGGAGTGCAATGAGGACACCAAATTTAACAATGAAGAAGAAGCCGAAGGAAGTGGAGAAGAAGACTTAGATATATCCCAATGGGGTGCTAATAGCACTCAATATATGGCTTCTTTGCGTGATGAAATTGCAAATAGTTTGGTTAATAATGTTTAAACTTGTCTACTTTGTGTTTGAATTGGGCTACTTTGTGTTTGAACATGACATATTTGTGTTTGAAATTGGATTTTTAAGTACTCTATGAATTTATGTTTTAATTTTTGGATTATATCATTTATATGACTTAAAAAATAAACAGCAATTTATAAAACAACTTATAATTCATATTCAGGGGTAAATTGGTCATTTCTGTTATTCAGACAGTTTATTCAGATGAAAAAGTAAACAACAGCATCAATTTACCCAGACAGACACATTTACACAGACAGATAAATTTACCCAGAGAGACAATTTACCCAGATAGACAAATTTGGTAAACAAACCCTAAGAAACATATTATAAGTTCACAACAATCTGAATCTGCAATAATGTGATCAAATGTTGAAATGATTTATTATCTAATAATAATAATTAGTTATTAACCATTATTATTATACTGCAACACCAGAATGGGTATCTGGATTAGAATATACTCTGCACAACAATAAAAGGTGGCTATCAGACTCAAAAACGGATTAAGAAAAAACAAGGCATGCAACAGCTCGAGTCACACTTTTCAAACTGCAAGGGAAGAAAATCACCTTCTGAACCGTTGTTATTCTTCTTTCAGCGTCATTGAGTTGTGTTTTGATTGCTTGTTCCGCTTGCAACATAAGTTTACCATGTGATGCTTCTGAAAATCTAGGGAAAAAAAAAGATAAGATAATTATATTAATAAATATATAGCTTTCAAAGAATTATAATATGCAATTCTCTTGGAAGATGAAAGGAAAATATATATCCACTTGGCTGCCTAACTGTATTTAATCTTTAATCGTGCAACTCCCAAGCTGCCTAATATCATTGAAGGGTTAGTTTAGGTAACCTAGCTCTTGATGAATGTTCACATAGGATAGAACATAATATCTATCTCGTAAATAAACAAGATTATGCTTGATTTTAGCAGAGCACTTTCAAATGAAATGATAACAGATAGTAAAGTATCATTCAATATAGGATGCTATGTTCAGACCTTCATAGAATAGAAACCATCTTATAGGCAACGAATGAAGAACAGCTACATATACCATCATTTCTTATAGACATAAACTTCTTCAGATATGAAAAACTTTGAAAAATACGATATATTAGAAGCATGTGCATAACCGTGGCCTCAATCTATAAGTTACTATTTGTTTTTCAACAAACCACTACGTCAACGATTAAGCAAAACCAATCCATCTACACACCATTTCAACCATACAAATAAAGAAAATTGATGTAGTTCGTTTCATATTTTTGTTCAGACATGGCTAAAATGCTTTAAAATGAGAGGCAAAAAAGTTAATTTGTACATGCTTGAACAAATTGACAGCATGCTAGCATTGTAAAACAAACACATTATCCAAATTACAAAAATAATGCTGGTCAATTACTCAATCAACACATGTTATAAAATCTACTTCAGAGTATTAGATTAAAAGAGGATGCCATACTTTGTTTCTCCACAATGTCTCTAAACTCTGTCTGCTCTGATTCCAACCCTTCAAAGGTACTTCTGCAATCCTGAAGATGCATACTAACCTCATTTCTGAACCTTTCATATATACCTTTGAGTTGTTCTTGGTGCTCTGCATTTAAATTTACTCATTATAAACTATGAGTCAAAAAGAGGATATGTGTGGACACATATACGAAAAATGAAAATCACGAGACCACAAACTATAGCCAGATAAACAGGGATGCTAGGATTATTACTCCTTCACAACGGAATGTTTCATCCAGAATGTGATTTGTTCCATAGACCATATGGTACCTATTTTACGCTGATTTCCCCAGCACCCCACTTTAGGATTATAATTGTTTAAGTAGACAGGGTCCATGAGAAGTTTGTATCAACTTTCCATCTGATCTAGTTTCACAGCATGCTACCATATATCAAACAAAGGATCAGGTAAAATATTACTAACAATGTCAGTTAGTAATGTAGGACAATAAAGTGAAGATCCTGGAACCTTAATTATAGGAATTTATCCTTAATTCAGCATGGCAGAAGTTTCTAGAAGTCAAATCAGAATAATATAGCCTTAATTTCAGCACTTACTAGCTTAATGGAAGGGATTTTGTCTGTCAATAATTGTCTGGATGTTTCTAGAAGTATTTCTTATTTTTGTAAGTCCTGGCCAGCAGCCTATATAAGAGACAGCTCTCATTGTTAACAGCTCTCATTGTTAAAAAAATCGACGAGCAATATATAATAAAATCTCTTTCTTCTTTGTTTATTTCAGTTTCTTAGAGTTTTAGGTTGTATCAACCTATCACTCAAGTTTTATATACATTTAGGATTGTCGCAATTCTAAATTATTCATACTTCAGTTGTTTCACCGTGTCAAGTGGTATCGAAGAAGGTTATTCCCTAAAGAGTGCAACTGGACGATGGAAGCTTCTGAAGACTCAACTCCAGGTGTCATGAAAGCGATGCTGGACTTGCAGAAGGAGACTCTAAGGGTTCTCCAAGGTTTACAGGCCTCTTTTGAAGGTTTGCGGGCTGGCTTTCAAAAATCAGTTTTGCATACTGATGATGTTCCTCGGAATCTTGCCCATCCACCCCCATATCCACCACCAATATATCCTCCGCCAAACAATGGCCGAAATCAGCCCCCGCTAAACCCAGAAACTCTTGTTCAACATGAATTTGTTGACAGCAGCGAAGATGAATTTGAAATGGCTGAAAACATGGGCATGAGGCCTCAAAATATGAAGAATTTTAATAACAGGCCTAATTTTGGTCGTGCTGGAGGCAACTTTGAGTATCAGCTAAAGATGGATCTTCCCGTATTCAACGGTCAATTACACATTGAAGAATTTCTGGATTGGCTTAACAAAGTGGAGAGGTTCTTTGACTATATGGAGATTCCTGAAGACAAAAAGGTGAAATTGGTGGCCTACAAGTTGAAAGGTGGAGCTTCGGCATGGTGGGAGCAAGAGCAGATGTCAAGGGTTCGCATGGGGAAAACACCAATAAGATCCTGGAAGCGGATGAAACAACTTCTGAAAGGTAACTTTTTGCCTCGAGACTATGATCAGATTTTGTTTCAGCAGTATCAACATTGTCAACAAGGAAGCCGTTCCGTACGAGATTATTCAACAGAATTCTTTAGATTGTCTACCCGAAATAACCTTTTTGAAACTGAATCTCAAAGGGCATCAAGGTTTATTGGTGGATTAAAATCGAACATCCAAGATAAAATAGGTATTCAAGATGTATGGGATCTTAGTGAGGCCATTCGACTTGCAACTAAGGCTGAAATTCAATGTGAGAGAATTTCTAGTCGAGGACAGCAGCCTTACAAACAGTATTTTGGTGAACCCTCAAGAGGAAGCAACAATCAAATCAAAGGAAAAGAAGAAACTAGTGGCGGAAAACAAATTGAAACATCTAACGGGTTGGGAAGAGATCGTTCGCCAGGCAACAACATGACGCAAAAGGATTCAAACCACCAGGGGCCTTTAGGACGGCCAAATGAGAAGAAAAATCAGCCCCGCAATCCCTATTCCTACCCAACTCAAGACAAGTGCTACCGATGTGGCGCAAGCGGACATAGATCCAACACTTGTCCGCAACCACGTACTAGAGGAGTTAATCTAGTCAACCAAGAACCGACTTCAGAAGGGGAACAGCCATATACAGATGGTTTGGAGGAAGAGAATCAGCAGTATGACACTGATGACGAAAATGTTGAATATGCATTTGTTGACGAAGGGAGGAGGTTTAATATGATTCGTCATATGCTGCAAACTACAAAACAGCCACTCCAAAACTTGCAGCGCTGTAAGATGTTCAAAACCACATGTAAGGTTGGAGACTTCATTTGTGATCTTGTTGTTGATAGTGGGTGCGAAGAAAATGTTGTGGCAAAAGTAGTGGTGGATAAATTAAAGCTGCCAACTACAACCCACCCAAAGCCCTACCTAGCTGGTTGGATTTCAAATGGCCATCAACAGGAAGTAAAACAACAATGCAAAATCTCATTTTCCGTTGGTGGTGTTTATTTTGATGAGCTCATATTCGATGTCATTGACATGGATGTTAGTCACCTCATTCTCGGGAGGCCATGGCAGTATTATTATCAAGTTTTGCATAAACGTAAAGACAACTTTTACATTTTTCAGAAAGATGGAAAGAAGATTGTTCTTGTTCCTCTAAATGTGAAAGAGCGTCCTAGGCTCTCTAAACCAAATGAGCGATCAATTTTAATCACCAAGAAAATTCTTGAAGAGGTAGAAGACCACCACAAACTATTTGCTCTAGTTAGCAAAGGTGACGGTCCCCCGCCTACGGCAATTCCAGAAGCATTAAGTCCTCTCATGAAGGAGTATGCTGAACTTTTTCCAGATGACTGGTGAGTTACCGCCCATGCGTAACAACATGCTATTGATCTGATTCCAGGAGCAAGTCTGCCAAACCTGCCACATTACCGTATGAGTCCCCAAGAACACTCAATTTTGCAAGACCAAGTAGAAGAACTTGTCAAGAATGGAAAGGTTCAACCCAGCATGAGTCCTTGTGCCGTACCAGCCTTGCTTGTACCAAAAAAAAGATGGTAGTTGGCGTATGTGTGTTAATAGTCGTGCTATCAACAAAATTACCATAAAATACAGATTTCCAATTCCCCGTCTAGACGACATGCTTGATATGTTGGGAGGAGCTAAACTTTTCAGAAAGATAGATTTAAAAAGTGGTTACCATCAGATACGTATTCGTCCAGGCGACGAGTGGAAGACAGCCTTCAAAACAAAGGAAGGACTATATGAGTGGAAGGTAATGCCTTTTGGACTTTCAAATGCACCTAGCACATTTATGAGGCCTATGCACCAGGTCCTTCAACCGTTTTTGGGTAAGTTCGTTGTCGTTTATTTCGAAGACATTCTTATTTATAGTCGGACACCAGAAGAACATTATAATCATTTACAACAAGTTTTTGCTGTTCTGATGAAGAATAAGCTATATGCTAATCTCAAAAAATGCAGTTTCATGACAAATAAGTTGATCTTTTTGGGATATGTTGTGAGTGATGCTGGCATAATGGTCGATGAAGAGAAAGTTAAGGTTATCCAAGAGTGGCCGCCACCAAAATCCATTTCTGAAGTACGTTCTTTGTTAGGGTTGTATACGTCAAAGCATACTTGATGCTTGTATTACCTAATTTCCCGGTCTTTATCTATGAGAATATTTAATTCATTTATCACATGTTTTGCATAATTATTCACGCTACGGTTATGCAAATGTTGTCTAATTTACTTTATATTGTAGATAATGTGGTGTGTCGTGTCACACAGAGATCACATTATCGGTTCCTTATATAGTAATATTTAGTTCAGAATATATATAACATTAGACCGTTATGTGAGAGGTTGTAGTATATGCTTGAGATTGGTTGGTCTTGACCATTAGCATATATTAGCGTATTCGGTATACGTTGAACAGGATCGAGGTGAGATAGATTCTTCTGTACTGACTATAAGAAGAACGTACATCTCGGACAATTATTATTTCTTAATTCTAGTGATTAATATTTAATTATATATATTTAATATTTATTGTTTTGATTTATCATGTGTGAGAGCCACAATGATTGACTCAATATGCTCGATATTTTGGGCAATATTATTATTTATATGATAATTAATATTATAGCTAGAAATCGTGTCCCGACCAGTCGGGTTGATCATGTCCCTTGAGACACTCGAAAGGATTATTATATCAAACCCTGCAGGTGGAATTAATTTTCCGATATAATAATAAAGGTCGAGTGGTATACTCATGTATAATATATTAATTGATTAAAAGCTGTCAGTAGCTTAAATTAATTAATGGACATAGAATATCGGGAAATAATTAATTCAAAAAGGAGCCCAATTTCGTAATTTGAGATTTTGGTAGGAAGTGCAATATCAACCTTTTAGTGGACTAAGTTGATATTAATAGAGTCTTCATATTAGGAAGAGTCCTAATATTGGAAGGAAGATATCTATTGGGAGTCCTTACCATATTCTCCTTAACGTCCCTAGAGTAGCCCAAAACACCTATAAATAGGACTACAAGGTTGGCCGATTTTTACACTGATTCTTGCTCAAAATTTTCGATTTTTTGTGTGTGTTTAATTGTGGATCTTGACTTGTGTCTTGGAATCCACAATTTAGTTAACACAATATTTTTCTAAAATACCACAAATATTCAAGAAAAATAGAGAGAAAATCGAAAAGAATTTTGGAAGAAAAATTTCGGCTGTTTCCCCTTGGTGTCCAAGTTCAGTCCGGTAGATTGTTGCACACACGACATCCGGACGTAGGCGGGATATACTCTAGAAGATCTTGAGGTAGAAATACAAGAAGATCGGAGAGGAACAGGAAGAGGAGACAAATCGACCAAAAGGAAATTTCTACCACTTCGCGTGAAAGGTATAAATTACCGACTCCCATGCGTAAATATGTGTATTTAATTATTTATTAATCTGTTTAGTTAATTAATTGACAAGCCTAAATAGATCCTATTTTTATGTTGGTTAGTTTATAAAACCTTTCTTAAAATAATATACACCAACTTGCTTCCGCTGCGTTTTATATTCCAACAATTGGTATCGGAGCCGGTCTTTAGGTTCTGTTCAATTTAATTAATTTGGTGATTAATATGCTAGCAATTAAATATTCGTATAGTATAATTTTTTGGAATATTTTTGCTAGAATTTGTCTTGCATGAAAATATGATCCAATTATCATGGCTATGTGATGTTTTTATTTATTTACGCGTTTTAGTAATTTGGCCCGTTTTTGTGGCATGTATAAGTTTTTCCCGTGAGAAAATCCACGGGTAGAAGAGGATTTATTTTTCTTGTAATTTGATGTAAATTCGATGTATTTTACTTCGAATAAAATTGTAATCGAATTGGAACACTCAAAGTACGAAAGAGAAAGAAGTCCAGCGCGAAGAGGAGTCCGATCGGACGGACCGACCGGGACCAGCAGGGAGCCGATCGGCGGCTCGGCCAGCAGCACAGGTCAGGCAGGTCGGGCAGCTCGGTCAGCTCGGGCAGCTCGGTCAGCTTGGTCAGCTCGGGAAGCTCGGGCAGCGGGTCGGGCAGTTCGGGCAGCGGGCAGCAGGTCGGGCAGCGGCCAGCGGGTCAAGTTGTCCGGTTCGGGTCGTTCGATTCGTTTTTCCGCGAGATGCTTGAAGCAGTGGGAGCAAACGAGCCGAAGATTTTCTCGTTATTCAAAATGAGGAATAAAAGGCATGATAATTGGATTTAATTATCTAATTTTTTATTATTGTTGGTTTTTATTATTTTAATGTATGGCATGTATGGATGTATGCGTGGTATGTTTCCTTGCATGTTAGGACGAGAAAATTAAAAACCTTATTATTCAAAATAACCA
This sequence comes from Orobanche coerulescens, assembly GCA_033398695.1. Lineage (NCBI taxonomy): Eukaryota > Viridiplantae > Streptophyta > Magnoliopsida > Lamiales > Orobanchaceae > Orobanche > Orobanche coerulescens. Next base: position 578,554 of record JAWKAU010000029.1, read on the forward strand.
AGTGGTTTTATAAAATTGATTTTTCAAAATCAAATTGGCCTCCATAATTGGTTTAAATTGTGAAATAATTAGCATGCGTGTTGACATTAGAGTCTTCCTCCACATCGGATGTGCTAATTATTGGCTCACTGGTTTCAAACTTCAAATTTGATAACAAAAAGGTGAATATTATTTTTTATGATAGGACCTCTCCATCTGTAGGACTATCATGGTTGTTACGGCGCTCGACTAGTCGCGACTAGTCGGCGACTAGTCGACCAGGCGATGGAGGGAGGTCGCCGCGCCCCTCCGACTCGTCGTATGTAAAAAAGTCGCCCGCCTTGGGTCGATTGGGTCGACTGGGCGACGACTCGGGTCCGACTTGGACCCGCAATTTTTTTTTTTTTTATAAATCGCAGGCATAAGAAAAAAACGTAACTCTCACAACTCACACAACCCTAATTGAAGAGCCGACTGAAGAAACCCACTTCGGTCCCATCGCCTGAGTCGATCGCCGCCCGCCGCCGCACGCCGATTTGCCGCCGCTAATAAACAGGTACGTTTTCTTCTTCTTCTTCCTGCGCCGATTCTTCTTCCTCTTTCTATATATATATATATATATATATATATATATATATATATAGATATATATATATATATATAGATATACACGCACACACTAATATAATGAGTACTGACACACTATTAAACTAATATACTGTATTTATTTATATACATAAAATAGCAGTATCTAATACAGCCAGTATAAAATAGCAGTATACTGGATATACTGGATATATATATATATATATATATAATACAGCCAGTATATATATATATATATATTACTTTATATATAATCAGTATATATATATATATATAATTATATATTAATATATAGTACATACAGTAGTATACATATTACATATAAATATAATTATATATATTGATTATGTTCGAATGTTTTTCAAATTGTAGATGGCAGAATCAAATGAAGCTTATGATCGGCTAAGGATCAACGGAAAGGCTAAATCCGGGGATGTTGGGTGGAAATATGGATTTTGGCCAGATTTAACAAATAAAGATGTGGTTCAATGCATTCTTTGTAGTAAGGTCATGCATTCGGGGGTAAGAAGGTTGAAACAACATCTTGCGGGCGGATTTTCGGATGTAGCAATGTGTACGAAAACTACACCGGCAATCATAAAAGAAATGAAAGACTATATCCAGAAGAATGCGAAGAAGTCTGTGCCACTTGATGACGATCTAGATGATGATGATAATAATGAAGATGACGAAGTTCATGAAAATCCACATGAGTCCTCAACAGCTGGTTCTAATACTTTGTCAAGTTCCAGGACAACAGCGAAAAGAAAGAAGATGTCTTTCATAGTACCACAATCAAAACCAACAAAGACAATTGCTTCTATGATTCGAAAAACTCCCGAAGAAGTCATTGAGGAAAGACATAGTAAGGGTCCATCTCAAACTACTCTTGAAAATTCTACAAAGACCGAAGAACAAAAAGAGAGGGTGAAGATGCACATAGCAAACTTCTTCTATGAATGTGGGATACCATTCAATGCCGCTAACTCCAGGAGCTATGAGATCATGGTCGAGTCTATTGGACAATTTGGACCGGGTTTGAAGCCGCCCACCTATCATGAATTGCGGCTGCCGTTACTTGAAAAAGCAAAGAAAGAGACAGACAAGTTGAGAGAGAAAGTGTTGAGCATTATTGAGAAACGATGGGACTCTCAAATGGAAGTAGATTTGTATAGCGCGGCTTTGTTTCTTAATCCGGGAAGATTCTTTGATATCAGAGAAGATGATTATGCATACTCCACACGATTGCGAATGAAGTTTAATGATGTTCTTGAAAGGATGGTTCGTGATACAAGTGTGGTGGAAAAGATTAGTGACCAAGCCGATCAATACGAAAATTCAAGGAATTCTTTCGGAAAGCAATTATCGATTCGTCAAAGAAAAACTAAGAATCCACGTAAGTAAATTAAGTTAATGTTTATAAATTAAATTTATAACTTGTTGTACTTGTACCATCACAGTAGAAATGCTTATTAGTATATACATTATCTGTTTTCGTTATAGTTGATTGGTGGGGTGCTTTTGGTGGCAATACCATTGAGCTTGCAATGTTTGCAAAGAGAGTTGTGTTTTTTTTTATTTTCCATCGGAGTGTTAATTAAATAAGCTTGTAACGTCATTTGCAATGTATTAATTAATAAGCTCCCCATCGGAGTGTTAATTAAATACATGGCCAAGAGGAACCAACTATTAATTTTACTTGTCAAAACGCATCTTGGCTAGATAGTAAAATTAAAGACGTTAAAATCTACTTGAAAATGCATGTGTAAACGTCCACACTATCGTGGCTTGCATGTGCGGTTTTTCAAGGTGTTGGTTAATTGCATATATATTGTGTTTTAAGTTTTTTCAATATATTATGCGTCGAATTATGTGATGAATGGTGTTTTTAATTTTATTCTCAGATGTCTTTCAATCCACTAGCTAGATAGTAAAATTAAAGACGCATCTTGGCTAGATAGTAAAATTAAAAACGTTAAAATCTACTTGAAAATGCATGTGTAAACGTCCACACTATCGTGGCTTGCATGTGCGGTTTTTCAAGGTGTTGGTTAATTGCATATATATTGTGTTTTAAGTTTTTTCAATATATTATGCGTCGAATTATTGTGTTTTAAGTTTTTATCATGATGAATATGTTTGATCATGATTGTGTTTTTTTTTTATTTTGCACTCTATTGGATTCTACTTTTCTTTTGTTTGAAACTTGCAACTTAAAATTGGATGATTATTGTTATTCTATTTTGCAATGTGGTATTTGTCATTTGTCATTACATATTTACATAACAATTTCATATATATAATTATATATATATATATATATAATTAGTCGACTAGTCTCGACTAGTCTACGACTAGTCTACGACTAGTCTACGACTCGCCATGCCGGACCTCCGTCGACTCGACTCGACTTACCGCCGTAACAACCATGAGGACTATTATCATTAAATAATATTCTAAGGTTTGTTAAATTATGGTGTTCACTTAGGTGTATTAATTAATAAGCTCCCCATCGGAGTGTTAATTAAATACATGGCCAAGAGGAACCAACTATTAATTTTACTTGTCAAAACGCATCTTGGCTAGATAGTAAAATTAAAGACGTTAAAATCTACTTGAAAATGCATGTGTAAACGTCCACACTATCGTGGCTTGCATGTGCGGTTTTTCAAGGTGTTGGTTAATTGCATATATATTGTGTTTTAAGTTTTTTCAATATATTATGCGTCGAATTATGTGATGAATGGTGTTTTTAATTTTATTCTCAGATGTCTTTCAATCCACTAGCTCTTATTCTCAAAGAAAACAAACTTGATGGCACTAACTTTGCCGACTGGAAAAGAAATCTTGATATTGTCTTGACTGCCGAGGGGCATAAATTTGCTTTAACTGAGGAGAGCCCTCTGGAACCATTACCGGATGCCACTCCTAAAGAGTTGGCGGAATTCCGAAAATGGAAAAAGTCTGATGAGATGGCTCGCTGTTACATTTTGGCTTCACTGACAAATGTATTGCAACGTCAGCATGAGGCGATGGGCTCGACCGCGGAAATGATGAAAAATCTCACTGAGATATTTGGTCATCAGAACCGGGCGGCTGGCAAAATACAATGAGGGTTTTGATGACAACCCAAATGTCTGAAGGGACCCCAATAAGGGATCATGTTCTTAAAATGATGTCTCATTTGAACGAACTGAGCATACTGGGGGCCACTATCGATGCGGAGTCACAGGTCGATATTATCTTGGGCAGTTTGCCAAAAAGCTTTGAGCAGTTCCGCCTCAACTACAATATGAATCGTAGGACTTACACATTGGCGGAACTTCTGACAGAGGTTCAGTCTGTCGAAGGTCTCTTCAAACAAGGTTATCATCAAATTCTTGCGGCAACCGGTGCTACTTCTTCAAAACCCAAATGGGGAAAGAAGAAATAGCAGGTTGGCCAGAAGCAGTGGCAACCTTCAAAGCTAAGGGCAAGGCTCCTCGGCCCGAGGCGAACAAAAGGCCGAAGGACAAGTGCTTCAACTGCGATCTGAAAGGGCATTTCAAGAGTGACTGTCCTAAGAAAGGTACGTCTCATGGACTAGTAGTCAAAACATGTTTGGCTGCCTATTCCATCACTTCGTGGATAGTGGATTCGGGCTCCACTGATCATGTTTGTTATGACTCGCAGGGGTTCCAAGTAACCAAGGTACTTAGTGCGGATGAGATTACAATAAGCTGGGGTGACTATTCCAGGCTGAAGGCTGTTGCAGTGGGAGTCGTGCAGCTAAAAATTAATGATAGGATTCTAGTCCTAAATAATGTATTATTAGTACCTGATTTTAGAATGAATTTAGTTTCAGTTTCTAAATTGCGTTGTGATGGATATTCAGTTTCTTTTGAAGATAATGCAGTTATTAAAAGAAATGGTGAATATGTTTGCACGGGTACTTATAATGAAGGACTTTATATCATTAATGCTGCACCAGCTCCCTTGCGTAATTATAAATCGCTTAATTCTTTGATTGATCCTCATAAAAGAAAAGAACCTTCGAGCATAAATCCAACATATTTGTGGCATTTACGATTGGGTCATATTAACCTTAGAATGATTCAAAGATTGGTGAGCGATGGCCCATTGGATTCGCTCCAAGTTGAGTCATTTCCAACCTGCGAATCCTGTCTAAAAGGTAAAATGACTAAAAGGGCTTTCCAAAGCAAAGGAAATCGTGCAGAAAATGTATTGGAGTTAGTACACACCGATGTATGTGGTCCAATGAACATCCAGGCTAAGGGTGGTTTCGAATACTTCATCACGTTTATAGATGATTATTTGAGATATGGATACATCTATTTGATGCGGCGTAAGTCTGAATCTTTTGATAAGTTCAAAGAATTCAAGGCTGAAACGGAGAAGCGTCATGGACAGAGTATCAAGTCACTACGATCTGATCATGGTGGCGAATACCTTAGTGGAGAGTTTTTGGATTTCTTGGCACATGAGGGGATTACTTCCCCACTCACGGCGCACAGTACACCACAAAAATGGTGTTCTTTGAGCAGAGGAATCGTACTTTATTGGAGATGGTAAGGTCAATGATGAGTTATTCGATTTGCTATTTCGTTTTGGGGATACGCCTTGGAAAGCAGTACATTCTAAACTTGGTGCCTTCAAATCATTCCCGAAAAACCCGTAAGCGTGGAATGGGCGCAAGTCCAGTCTAGGACATGTTCGGATTTGGGGTTCACCAACACACGTGCTAAATAAGGAAGCTGATAAGTTGGCATCTCGTACAGAAGTACGAGTGTTTGTAGGATATCTGAAGGGAACGAAGGGTGGCTTATTCTACAGTCCTAAAGACCAGAAGGACATTGTTAGCACCAATGCCCGGTTCTTAGAGGAGGACTATGTAATAAGCCACAAGCCTAGGAGTGAGGTCATTCTAGAAGAACTTAGGGGCGATATTTCGACAATACCAATTGTACAAGTACCTAGTGTACCACGTATCGACACTATTGTGGATACGCAAACCAAGGACACGCCTCGTCGTAGTGGGAGGGTTGTTCGTCAACCTGAACGTTTCATCGGCGTGGGAGCATCTTCGGACCACTCCCCGGACTAGGATGAAACGGATCCATGTACGTACAAACAGGCAGTTCAAGACAAGGATGCTGAATCCTGGAAAACAGCAATGGAATCTGAAATGGGATCTATGGATTCTAATCAAGTGTGGGAGCTAGTAGAGCTACCCAATGGGGTAAAACCCATTGGAAGTAAGTGGGTCTACAAGCGTAAGAGAGGATCGAAAGGGAAGGTTGAAACCTTCAAAGCAAGGCTTGTTGCGAAAGGTTACACTCAGAAGGAGGGCATCGACTACGATGAGACCTTTTCGCCAGTAGCCATGCTTAAATCGATCCGGATTCTCTTAGCTATAGTTGCGCATTTAGATATGGAGATTTGACAGATGGATGTCAAGACTGCGTTCCTGAACGGGAGTCTTGATAAGGAAATCTATATGCGAACCTGAGGGATTCATTGCTGAAGGAGAGGAGCACTTAGTGTGCAAGCTTAAGAGAGCCATTTATGGTCTTAAGCAAGCATCAAAGTCTTGGAACATGCGATTTGATGAAGTCATTCAATCGTATGGTTTTGAACAATGTCCTAGTGAGGTTTGTGTATACAAAAAGTGCGATGGAAACATGCTGGTGTTTCTTGTACTATACGTAGATGATATACTTCTAATTGGAAACAATGTGAAGGTATTATCAGACGTAAAGTATGGTATGCAGCGATTCGATATGAAGGATTTGGGAGAAGCTGCGCACATCCTTGGTATTAAGATCTTTCGAGATCGCAAGAAAAGGATGTTGTGCTTATCTCAGGCATCCTATATCGATATGGTGCTAAAGCGGTTCAGCATGGAGAATTCCAAGAAAGGTTTCTTACCTTACAGACATGGAATTCAGCTATCTAAGGCTATGTGTCCTAAGACACAGAAGGAGATAGATGACATGAAGCTGATCCCTTATGCTTCGGCAGTGGGAAGCCTCATGTATGATATGCTTTGCACCAGGCCTGATATCTGTCATGCTGTAGGCATGGTGGCGAGATATCAGTCGAACCCAGGACCGGGACATTGGATTGCTGTCAAGCATATACTCAAGTACCTGAGAAGGACTAGGGAACATATGCTTGTATATCAATCAGATACACTTTGTCCTTTGGGTTACACTGACTCAGATTTCAGTTCGGACAAAGAAAAGTCGAAATCAACTTCCGGATATGTTTTCACTTTGGGAGGTGGAGCCATCAGTTGGAGGAGTGTGAAGCAGAAATGCATAGCGGACTCTACCATGGAAGCCGAGTATGTAGCAGCCTCAGAGGTAGCTAAAGAGGCGGTATGGCTCAAGTACTTCCTAAAGGATTTGGGTGTGATTCCTGATTTGCCTAGGAGTATTACACTTTATTGTGATAATACCGGTGCTGTAGCAAATTCGAAGGAACCACGAGCCCACAAAGCAAGCAAACATATCAAGCGCAAATATCATATCATTCGAGATTTTGTGAAGAGAGGGAAGATTATTGTCTCCAAGATAGCATCTGAAGACAACCTAGCTCATCCTTTCACGAAAGGTTGCCCTCAAAGTCATTTGAAGGGCATGTGAAAGGAATGGGGTTGAGATGTATGGCAGCATTGCTTTGAGTATAAGTGGGAGATAGATAGACATAGTCTAAATAGTATACTTCAAAAGCATGCTTTGAGTATAAATGGGAGATTGTTAGGGTTGTATACGTCAAAGCATACTTTATGCTTGTATTACCTAATTTCCCGGTCTTTATCTATGAGAATATTTAATTCATTTATCACATGTTTTGCATATTTATTCACGCTATGGTTATGCAAATGTTGTGTAATTTACTTTATATTGTAGATAATGTGGTGTGTCGTGTCACACAGAAGATCACATTATTGGTTCCTTATATAGTAATATTTAGTTCACAACCTATATAACATTAGACAGTTATGTGAGTGGTTGTAGTATATGCTTGAGATTGGTTGGTCTTGACCATTAGTATATATTAGCGTATTCGGTATACGTTGAACAGGATCGAGGTGAGATAGATTCTTCTGTACTGACTATAAGAAGAACGTACATCTCGGACAATTATTATTTCTTAATTCTAGTGATTAATATTTAATTATATATATTTAATATTTATTGTTTTGATTTATCATGGGTGAGAGCCACAATGATTGACTCAATATGCTCGATATTTTGGGCAAAATTATTATTTATATGATAATTAATATTATAGCTAGAAATCGTGTCCCGACCAGTCGGGTTGATCATGTCCCTTGAGGCACTCGAAAGGATTATTATATCAAACCCTGCAGGTGGAATTAATTTTCCGATATAATAATAAAGGTCGAGTGGTATACTCATGTATAATATATTAATTGATTAAAAGCTGTCAGTAGCTTAAATTAATTAATGGACATGGAATATCGGGAAATAATTAATTCAAAAAGGAGCCCAATTTCGTAATTTGAGATTTTGGTAGGAAGTGCAATATCAACCTTTTAGTGAACTAAGTTGATATTAATAGAGTCTTCATATTAGGAAGAGTCCTAATATTGGAAGGAAGATATCTATTGGGAGTCCTTACCATATTCTCCTTAACGTCCCTAGAGTAGCCCAAAACACCTATAAATAGGACTACAAGGTTGGCCGATTTTTACACTGATTCTTGCTCAAAATTTTCGATTTTTTGTGTGTGTTTAATTGTGGATCTTGACTTGTGTCTTGGATTCCACAATTTAGTTAACACAATATTTTTCTAAAATACCACAAATATTCAAGAAAAATAGAGAGAAAATCGAAAAGAATTTTGGAAGAAAAATTTCGGCCGTTTCCCCTTGGTGTCCAAGTTCAGTCCGGTAGATTGTTGCCCACACGACATCCGAACGTAGGCTGGATATACTCTAGAATATCTTGAGGTAGAAATACAAGAAGATCGGAGAGGAACACGAAGAGGAGACAAATCGACCAAAAGGGAATTTCTACCACTTCGCGTCAAAGGTATAAATTACCGACTCCCATGCGTAAATATGTGTATTTAATTGTTTATTAATCTGTTTAGTTAATTAATTGACAAGCCTAAGTAGATCCGGTTTTTATGTTGGTTAGTTTATAAAACCTTTCTTAAAATAATATACACCAACTTGCTTCCGCTGCGTTTTATATTCCAACATTCTTTTAATGGATTGGCGACATTTTATAGGCGATTTATACGCAACTTCAGCGCCATAGCGAGTCCCATGACTGATTGTTTGAAGAAGGGACCTTTTTGTGTGGATAGATGCAGCGGAAAAGAGCTTTCAATTAATCAAAGAGAAGTTGACAAATGCCCCAGTTTTGGTGTTACCATCTTTTGAGAAACTATTTGAAGTACACACAGATGCATCCATTACACGAATAGGCGCTATTCTTTCTCAAGAGGGTCGCCCTGTGGCTTTCTACAGTGAAAACTAAGCGAATCCATAAAGAATTGGTCCACATATGAGCTAGAATTTTATGTGATTGTGCAAGCACTCAAGTACTGGCAGCATTATCTAGTACAAAGAGAATTTGTACTATATTCAGATCACCAAGCTCTCAAATTCATCAACAATCCAAACAATCAGAATCGAATGCATTCAAGATGGATATCATTTCTCCAACAATTCACATTTACATTGAAGCATAAGTCTGGACAGCAAAACAAGGTAGCTGATGCCCTTAGTCGACGAGTATATGTCCTACATAGTTTGCACACGGAAGTTATTGGGTTTGACACTTTCAAGGACTTGTATGCTTCTGATTCTGATTTTGCCAAGCACTGCACGAGGGATTTCTTTTCTTCGGAGCGCGCTTATGCGTGCCTAATTGCTCTTTAAGAGAGCAAATTATTAAAGAACTACATAGTGGAGGACTAGCTGGACATTTTGTACGGGACAAGACCATTAGTTTGGTAGAAGATCGTTATTATTGGCCACATTTAAAAAGGGATGTTGGAAAATTTGTTCAAAGGTGCTATGTATGTCAGACTGCAAAGGGACAGCAGCAAAATACTGGCTTGTATACCCCTTTACCCGTTGTTGTGCGTCGATTTATACGCCTCAGAATAGGCGATCGCCTCCACTACGATCGACCGCCTCAAAGCATCAGCGGCCCGCCGACGGGCCCAGAGGCCGGTCGGCCCAAGTTTCGTATCAAGATAAGCCAAGGCAGTCTTGCCAAGCTAAGAAGTCGGATCGAAGTCAAAGTACGGGGCGATCGACTCACAAGGCGATCGCCTTCAGTACTCGAGCAAAGACGATCATCATATGCCGCATGCCAGGCCAACCCCCCCTAAAGTCTTCAAAGACCGGAATCTCGGGAACAAGGTCCACGTGCAGATCCGCGAAAGGCGCCGCACGAAAAGGCGTTTGACTCCAGCCCATCAACAGGTGTCGATGACAAGGACAGCCTCACCTACCGACAGACTCGCCGAAAGGTCCTAGGTGGGACCTCCCAAGACAGCGACGTGGGACGCGTGCTGTCTCCTCATTGGTTCGCACATCTGGCTGCCAGTAGCAGCTGCGGACTTTAAGGAAACCGACCCACGTGCCAAGACGACCGCCCACTTATTATAATACTGGAAAGGCGATCGCCAGCTTAGGATTAAGGCATCTCAGCTACCTCCTTCCCTATAAATAGGAGCAGCATTTGGAAAAATGTTGGAAAAAGTTCAGTTAAAGAGAATAGAATCGGAATTCTCCTCAGGACAGTTCATCATTTTCCCTCAAGAGAAATCACAAATACAGAGAGACGATCGGCCTAAACGAATTCCCTTTCTGTATTTAATCTTTGTTACAAGGACTCACAGAGGATCAACTCTGGTTCTTCCGGCAATCACCAGCACTCAAGAGCTAGATAACTGGGGTCTTTACACTCGTTGTAATTGTACTATAACATTAATATTTGTACTCCAAAGTATTCGTATTAATAATATCTCGCGAGAGCATTCAAGCCCGGGACTAACAACCCCGGCAAATCTTGTGTTATTTACATTCCCACGAACGTGCTCTCGCATTTTGTTTGTTACTCTTCCATTCCAGCATATCATCTCCGGATAATATTTTGTGTAACAACACTCGTGGGAAGATATCTAAATGGATTTTGTATTAGGATTGCCTCGCACACAAAGACAACAAGATTTTGTATTCGTGGTAGTGGACAGTAAGATGGCGCATTTCATTCCATGTCGGAAGATTGCTGATGCCACCAACATAGCTAATATGTTCTTCAAAGAAATTGTTCGTTTGCATGGGGTACCTGAATCTATTGTCTCTGATCGAGATACAAAGTTTCTCAGTCACTTTTGGAAAACATTATGGCGACGATTCGGTACTGAATTACAGTATAGCAGTACTTGTCATCCGCAAATAGATGGCCAGACCGAGGTGGTGAATCGAACTTTGGGGAACATAATCAGGTGCCTTTGCAGTGATCGCCCCAAGCAATGGGATTTCTATTTATCTCAAGCAGAATTTGCATATAATAATATGCAAAGTCGTACTACAGGAAAATCCCCATTTGAAGTCATTTATGGTCGTGCTCCACACCACACTTTAGACATGGTTCCTCTACCCAAAATCCCTGGGTATTCAATTGCAGTTGAACACTTGGCTGATCATATTCAAAAGGTCCAAGTACAAGTCCAGAAGCAAATTGAGATTTCGAATGCCAAGTGCAAGGAGCAGGCTGATGTTCACAGGCGAAATAAGATTTTTAGGGAGGGTCACGACGTAATGATCTATATGCGTAAAGGACGACTACCAGCAGGAAGCCATGGCAAGTTGACACCGAAGAAAATCGGACCATATAAAATTCTCAAGAAAATCAATGACAATGCCTATGTAATCGATATTCCAGATTCTATGGGCATATAAAAAACATTTAATGTAGCATACATTTAAAATTCTTTCCAGATTGTCCCAATAAACGGTTCAACTCGAGGGCGAGTTCTTTACAAGTGGAGGAGACTAATGTAGGACAATAAAGTGAAGATTCTGGAACCTTAATTATAGAAATTTATCCTTAATTCAGCATGGCAGTCCTAGAAGTTTCTAGAAGTCAAATCAGAATAATATAGCCTTAATTTCAGCACTTACTAGCTTAATGGAAGGGATTTTGTCTGTGAATAATTGTCTGGATGTTTCTAGACGTATTTCTTATTTTTGCAAGACCTGGCCAGCAGCCTATATAAGGGACAGCTCTCATTGTTAAAAAAATCGACGAGCGATATATAATAAAATTGTTATGAAATCGAAATAATATAGAGAGAGAATAGAGAGATAAATTAGAGAATGATTCTCAGGTATGATTTTCATTAATAACTGAAGTCCTATTTATAGAAAAACTTCAGATGGCACAATCGTAATTACATATTTACATCAGGGGCATAATAGTCATTCACACTATATAAAAACAAAGGGGTAATTGAAACATCACTTTCGTGTTATATTATAACACTCCCCCTTGAATGACTATTTACATAAATATCTGCTGAACTAGTTTGAAGAAAAACCCAATGGGAGAAAAACTTTCAAACTGTTTGTATTGGAGCTTGTGGCAATCATATCATGTTGCATCATAATGTTGGTAGGAAAGCTCTGTTGGATAAAAACTTCAGCAATCTGTAATCTCGTAAATTTGCTCCCCCTTATCTCGATAGTTCTTGTATGAATATTCTTGTGCCGTCTCAGTAAAACCTCATGGGACAAAAACTGAGTGAATGTCATATATATCATTCATTGTTGGAGTATCCACGTGTTGCCTCATTAAAACCTTGTCAAGAAAACCCAGTGGGAAAAAATTGATTGAAGGAAAAAGAGTACAACAACTCCTTCTATTTTCAAGCTTTGAGGAATAATCTTGATCTTTGTAGTGTTCCTCATTATGCCATGAATATGCCAAACCTTATTAGGAAAAACCCAATGGGAAAAATCCTAATGAAGGAAAAAGAGTACATTATTCATACTAATACGCCGTTCCAGTTGCCTCGTTAAAAACCTTGCTAGGAAAACCCAATGGGACAAAACCTCAGTCAAGGGAAAAAGAGTGCAACGCGTATTTTATATAAATATGCCACAGGCATTTCAATGATCCTCTAGGGATTAGTACGAGTATCATTTTCAGTGCAGTTTGTAATATCGGACTCATATTCATTGCAATATATTCCAAATTTCTTTTGGAAATTTCATATTAGTTGTGATTAAGCTGCCTCATTAAAAACCTTGCTGGAAAAACCCGGTGGGATAAAACCTCAGTCAAGGAAAAGAGTACAACAGATAATTTTCTTTCACAACACCTTATTTGAGTGACTGCACGCACTGATAATATGTTTAAAATCTCCTCAGGAGTCACTTTCAGTAAGCCCGTCTGTTTCATTTTATTATAAGGGCATATATTTCAATTTCGATGGATTTCAAGATCCTTATTTCCAATATCCATATTCAGTGTTCTAAAAAGCGGCCTAGGCGGCCGCCTAGGCGCCGCCTAGGCGCTAGAAGGTGGTCCTCCGCCCCGACTACCCCCTAGGCGGTTCTGCTAGGCGGCTCGGCGGGTCCTAGGCGGGCTAGGCGGGTCCTAGGTGGGCTAGCGGGTCTGGCGGGCTAGGCGGGTCCTAGGTTTCCTTTTCTGTCGATTTTTTTCCATCTGTCGATTTTTTTCCTTTTCTATTTTATTTTTAACGCTTTTGTCCAAAACGTGTTTTCTTATTGGACAATCATGGATTGTTGAATGTGATGATGATGAAGTTGAGCCTGATTCGGATCTTACTTGGGAGATGGTTTGGGAAGCAACCAGAGCGGATGAAATGCTAGAGCCTAGAAAAAGTGCTAGAAACATCGTAACAAGAGAGCAAGAAGACTTTGTGTCGGATGATGACTCGGAAGAGGAGGAAAATGATGAAGAGTATGACTATGAGTCCGATGGAGAACATATATTGGAGGAAGGATATGGAGATGAGGAAGACATGGAAATTTGACTTTAATTTGTGACTTTTGCTTTTTGAATGTTTTTTCTTCAAGACTATTGGAATGTTGTTTTTTTCCAAGACTATTTTTGAAAAGAATATTATTATGCATTTTGTATGCATATATAAAACTAAATAAAATATAAAATATATATAAAAAACCCGCCTAGCGCCTAGCCGCCTAGGCGCCGCCTCCAAGGCCTAGGCGCTAGAAGGTCCTCGTCCGCCCGCCTACCGCCTAGCGCCTTTTAGAACATTGTCCATATTTCACAGTCATGGATATCCTCATATCATTTATCGATATCCCTTTTCCAATCATTGATATCCTCATTTCATTCATAGCGCTATATTGTGTCGACACTTTTACTTCCCCATGGCAACATAACTTCCCGAGATATCTCATTATCAATCACCCATTGGGTTTACACATTGTGGTTATGTCTATATACTTCTCAAAAGTATATGCCTCCTTTTATCATTTGCTTTGATTCATATTCGGGGAATTATTATGTATTTATCAAAGCAATTGTAGTTGGTACCAAAGATTAATAATTTGTCATGCATCTTTGAACTTCAAGTTCATATTTGAGTTGTGAGGATATATTGTGATGCATTTCACATATTTCCAACTACTAATACTCCCCCTCATGCTAAGAGATTTCTTGAGCACCAAACTCGTATGCCAGTATCTCAGTATTCATCTTCAGTCATGGGAGTTTGTATATTATGTTCTCGATATTGGCTGGAGGACTTCGAATAGTATGCCAATTGATATCCCACTTGTATGCGCATATCTTGATCCTTTCTCGGATCTATTCAAATTTATTTGGGATATATTACTAGCTTTATATGATCTGGAATATATGCTCAAACCGTGAGCAAATTATCTCGTAAATTTCTGATTACGAGTCATATAAACATGTGACTATCTAGTGGATCCATAATATCTAGTAGTTCACATGTAGAGGAAGTGGGCCCATACTCCCCCTTAATATATTCCAAATTTATTAGGGATTCAGTCCTAATATTGGCTAGTAGTGATATTAATCGAGAATAAATATTTGAAGACGATGTGTCTATATCACCATATAGATATTTTACCGGCATATCACATCATCTTTCGGTGCCATTATTGCACATCATTTTCAACATGGAGTCTCCGCTCCCACATGCCATATTATGTTCATTATTCAAATATAGAGCCGTAATTCATACGCTTCAGGACGCGGAGTCAAATCTCATACGCGTATTCCAATTATAAATAGATTATCATTGTATTCACAATTACCCATACCGAGGGTTTGAATATCATAATGGATTCAATGCTTTTGAATCTTCGTAAATATTACCCATCTCTTCCAGTGAATATCATAAAAAGAATTTATCGAGCTGGACTCGAAAGATTAAGGGTGCTGATGAGAAATGGCATCCCAGAAGATATTCGATGGTTGATCGAAGCACAAGTTCGATTATCTGGCGAATTTTCAAATTCATTTAAGTACATGCCAGGTACAGGTAAGAGTAGTTTTGCAAAGAAACGGAGAGCAAAAAGATTAGGTGGGTGCTATAAATGTGCTCGGTGGACATATGACACACGATGCAAATCTGTGGGGTTTGTATCCAAAAATCGAGAAGATAAAATAGCATTTATCAAGGATGGATTGAGTAAGAAATCTATGGATCATGATATTCAACCGATTCTTGATACACATCCCAGTGGATACGTTCATCGTGAACCAATGGCTTTGTGGATACAATTTAAGGATGAACGGGAACGTTATAGTCATGAAAAATTAATCTCAAAAGATCCAGTTTGTAAGTCCGTTCTGTCAAAGTTGGTATAAGGTAATAGAAAAAATAATGCAGGTTGATGAATATTGTTTTCCAATATTTAAATTTCTCAGCTGCCGATCGGTAACGTCATTTTCATTGAAAAATATAATATCATATCTTTCGTTTTCTTTTGCAATTTTGACAAAAGTAATGACTTATCTGCCGCTCTATTTTCAATGAAAATAGTGAAGTCATTTGTCGTCTAGAAAGAAGTTTGTTCTTTAAATTTGGGATCCACAAATCAGAAAATGTATCTCTTATATAAGTATTTTGAAAGTCTAGTGTAGAAAGATGGAGTTCTCAGAATCCTCATATAGATCTCATCCAATTAAAACTATATGTATTTTAGGTGGATCCAAACTGATAGGTCATATCCAGCATATAGATATGGCATATCAATTCGTGAAAGAATTAGGAAAACACAAAATTGATATATTGTATGGTGGGAGTAATTATAGATTTTTGGGTTATCTTTTAGAGGCTGCACAAAATGGGAGAATAAGAGTAACAAGTGCCTTACACTATCCCACAGTTAGAACCAGTAGTATAGGGGGTTCAACTGGGTTGATGCTTCAAACACAGTCTGTGCATGATAGTTTGATGTATGTGGTGAATAATAGTGATGCCTTTATTGTTCTTCCAGGTGGCTATGGCACACTCAATGAGATATTCAACATCACGTCATGGGCTGAGCGGGACTTCCATACCAAACCTATAGGTTTGTTGAATATTAATAATTTCTTCAGCGATTTGCTTGCCTTTCTGGATCAAGGAGTAGATCACAAGTTTATATCTCAGCCATCACGAGATATAATAATATGTGCTGACACTATTGCTGATCTACTTATAAAGTTTCAGGCATATATTTCAGTTAAGAATTTGGAAGTCAAAGCTCATCAGCCACAGGCTATTGTTGCCAAAAGGAAAAGAAGTTTAGATCCTTTAGATCTTTCATTATAAGCCCTTATGCCAGGGGGTGGTAGAGTTATGGAGTTTTATACTCTCGAGACGCACCCCTTTTCTTTTCATGGGTTTCATATGTATTTTCTTTTTCGCGTTTCATATTGTCGAGTGTTTACTGCCTTTCAGCTAGTTTCGATATTTTCACTTCGACTACTGTGTGCTTCTTCCAGAGCAATAATAAGACCATCTTTTGCTTTTATGCAAATACAATATTTTCACAAATATGTGATATATGTTTCCCTATGAATATTGTCAATCAATATGATTTCAATGATCCCACCATGTAATATAATCAACATGGGATTTATTGAGCAATTATTTTCCAGTGATAGTTTTCCATATCACTTGTCAAATGATCCCATCTTGCAGTTTGCATGGGATTTTCTTTAATTAATCGGTGATAGCTTATGGTATCACTTGTTTAATAATCATGGAGATTGGATATTATTTCCATCAACTGCTTCTTTTTCGAGAGCAGGATTTGAATCATTGATCAACTACTTCTTCAGAGTAGGATTTATTCCTTTCAACTGCTTCTTCAGAGCAGGATTTAGATAATCGATCAACTACTTCTCCAGAGTAGGATTTATTTTTATCAACTGCTTCTTCTTCGAGAGCATGATTTGAATCATTGATCAACTACTTCTTCAGAGTAGGATTTATTCTAATCAACTGCTTCTTCGAGAGCAGGATTTAGATAATCAATCAACTACTTCTCCAGAGTAGGATTTATTTTTTATCAACTGCTTTTTCGAGAGCAGGATTTATGAACTATTCATGTGGTATAATCAACCACGATGGTGATATATAATATATAAATTGCATACGTAAAACTATCCGTCTTGTGATAATTGAACTCATCACATGGGAGGTATTATAATTGTATAAAATAAACGCAATAAATATGTGGTTTTAAACCACCACTTTGAGGTAAATAAGACATAGAAATTAAACTACAAAAATAATTAACTGCTTCTACCAAAGCAGGATCGTCCAATCAATTCCTCAAGATAGTCATCGTCAAGGTATAGGTCGAAATATCGACTGCCGTTAATAGCAAGTGTAATGGTATGTATTCATAAATCTTTGCGGTTTCCGGGGTTGGATATTAATTCGTATGTTGTAATAAATTTAATAATGACATATATGAAAAGAGTTAATACCAATATCAATATTAGTGTCAAATTGAAGCTCTCGTGAAATGGGTCACCGTGGTATCAACAAAAAACAATTCTGATATCATATGTATCTTATATGTAAGAAAAATCGAATTAATGATTTAATAAATTAAAAGGAATATAATATTTTATTTTATTTTAATTATTATGCTTCAACTTTTACGTAGAAGACTTGTTCACTTAGGTGTTATCTTTGGCCGGCTACTGTTGTCCCTTCGGGATCCATTTCACCTGCTTTTCAATGGGTTGCATTTTATAGTTTTATATTTTAAAAATATTTCTTACCTTTCCTGTTGGAGGAGCGCAATGTCCATACGGTGGAAGCTCTGGTCCGCCAAGCTTGGATTTTATCTTATCTTTGGATTTCCAACCACGGTGAATGAACGCCTCCGGACCACTGACAACTGTAGCACCCGAACCCGCCGGAGTTGAAGAAATTCCTCCCGCTCCAGAACTCGTCTAACACTAACGACCACCGCGAGAAGCAGAGAAATCGCCGCGAAAATCCGATCGACCTCCAAGATATCCGCCACAAATGGAGATGTGTCTACCAGACCGCCGAATGGGTTTTATATTATTTCCTTTGTTGGGCCTAATTGGAAGAAGAAGTTCTTTGACGGCACAAAGATCCAATAAAGGGCAGCCACAGCAGGATCCTCCCGCACCTGTGGTTGTGGAAGGTCACCTTCACAGAGTTAGAAACAGCCATGAACCCCCAAGCATAGGTGTCGCCGCCGTTGCTGCTGTACAAGGTCTGCAGGGGGAGATCCCCTTTTTGAAGTGGCACCGAAACTCGAAGCACCTCATCCTGCACGCAGGTTCTCGACGCGCCGAAAGTGAGTGCGTACATCGAGCCGTTCCTTACTGAGATTGTTTGGGATATGGATGCCTCGTCGGAAATGGCTTCTTACGCAGATCAGTCGAAAAAGACTTGTATCCAACGATAATAGAAGTACTTTGTCATTTTTTTTATTTTAGCTTTTTTTTTTGTAATAATTGATTTCTGATACAGAGGATCATCTATACGATGCAACTGTAGAGCATACTCTCGTCATATTACTCATTTGGTTAGAGTCGTGCTGATAACGTGTTATGAAATCGAAATATTATAGAGAGATAAATTAGAGAATGATTCTCAGGTATGATTTTCATTAATAACTGAAGTCCTATTTATAGGAAAACTTCAGATGGCACAATCGTAATTACATATTTACATCAGGGGCATAATAGTCATTCACACTATATAAAAACAAAGGGGTAATTGAAACATCACTTTCGTGTTATATTATAACAAAAATCTCTTTCTTCTTTGTTTATTCCAGTTTCTTAGAGTTTTAGGTTGTATCAGCCTATTACTCAAGTTTTATACACATTTAGGATTGTCGCAATTCTAAATTATTCATACTTCAGTTGTTTCACCGCGTCAGTTAGGCTATATGTTTGTTTCCCTAAATTTGATGACCCTTACATAGACAAAAACATGATAAGCAAAGAGTAGCTGCATATAATTGAGAAGATTCTTACTGATAAGACTAATTCTCATACAATATATCAAATTGAATAAGACTAAATTTTACAGATGACTTCAGTTCAATTAAATGGACTCTTCCAAAAATAATCAATCAATGATATACAAGAGTCGTTTCAATAATATGGCAGACTATTGATAGTTTAACCTAAGGTAGATATACAACATTAAACGACTAACAAAATCTAGAGTATAAGAGGAGGTGTATTAGTAAGGGAGCACAAATAAATTCACAGTTTGATAGGTTTAGACCCATTCACAACCCAGGCCAGGAGTAGCAATACCATTACAAATCACAGATAATATCAATAAATCAATTTTCATACAAGAGATCATATAACAAGCAAAGAGCAATAAACTGTTGATATGTACTGGACTACGGGTAACTGGATGATTTCATTCAGAAACTTAAACTTCTAATCTCTCTCTCTCTCTCTCTCTCTCTCTCTCTCTCTCTCTCTCACACACACACACACACACATACACACACACAGAGACACAAACACACACACCCACAGCCAAATGCCACCAACTAAAATGTGACCAACTACATAATACGCAAATATGCTGAATATAAATTATGGTTACCAGCTTCAGGTGGCCACTACAGATGAGATACGTAGTTATAATGGATAATAACTTATTATAATCTTACTGGTCAATCACCTTGAAATTTAGTCTCTAGACGCTTTTTTTTTTTGTTTTACCAATGCCACTTAGCTTCCGCCTGAAACGTGATCCAGGGTGTGGTTAGATACAAAGTTAATGCACTTGTAACAATTCAATTTTGATTACATACACATCTGTTTGAATATGAGATTCAGCATTCTGCAACTGTAGATGCATTTCCGTGGCAACAGACGTCAAAATTTTGGCAGATCTTTTCTTAGCTACTGACTTCATCCTCCTTTTAACTCTTTCCAAAACCATAGCAAATAAAGAAACAGCTCTGGAGAAAAAGACAAATTAAAAGTGAAAAACCTCATATATGGTAAAGATCTATTTACATGTTAATTTTCTTAGAATTCTTATTGCTGTATCCAACAAGGGAAATTACCTAGCCAGCCCATTCTCTTCATTCATTTCAAGAGGAAGCCCGTAGAATTTTCCAGACACTGTAAAATTAGTGCAGCAGAAAACGACCTCAAAACAAAAGGAAAAAAATAAAAAGCAATCAAAATTTATAGATGAGTAAAGTCAAATTAGTACCTTCTGGAGAAGATGAGGGACTGTATACGGTAGCATCAGCACCCTCATTGATAAGACATCTCTTAGTTGGGCGGAATAAAATTTCTGGTTGCTGAGCTGTAACAATTTATGGTGTCTCAGCTTCACTTGCACCTGCACAGATCCATCAGATATTAACAAAGTGGGTATATATCTTAATAATTAACACACTTCCCAGCATGATTTCAGATGAACCATTCATTAAGCTAACAGACTACCTTTAGAATGAATAGTGGTACACAAAATAATTTATGCCAAGATTTACAAGTTTACCGATTATTAACTTAAAAAATCTAAAGTAGAAGCTCAAGCCCTGTAAATATGACTCTCTTACATAGATGGAGGTCAATCAATTATATCAGGAAACTATTCAGTAGAGTAACAAATTACTGCCATATGATCTGATGCACTGTTATTCAAAGAGTGATTATAGTGGTCAAGTTATTACTGAAAACCTTCCAACCACAAATATAGATAATCTCCTCAACGGGGGCGCTACGTAGCACATGTACCGTCACTCAAAGGAGAGGGTTAAATACAGTTTATGACCAAATGTTCATGTTACATGCTCCGCTCATCTTTATTACATCGAAATGAAGGATGAAAACATGTGAGATTAAGCAATATTTTAGATATCTATAGAGAGATCTGAATATGATTGCCACAAGATAGGACTGTAAGCAGATACAAAGGCTTAATTAATCCAAAGCTGGGTTTTTCAGAGTGTTATATTCATAGTCAGCATATACAAATTTGGCATGGTGTCAAAATAAATAATGTCCAGTAGGTAATTAGGTGAACCTTCATCACAGCTTTCAGAACCATCTTCTTCAGATTCTTCATACTTTACCTCATCATCCTATAGGTTCGATTAAGGGAAACCAAAAGATATGAAGACTAAAACAGACTAGAAACCAAAACATGTTACATATTCATTATCGAAGCACCATTTCCGGGAAGGATACAGATATTTCTCTTTTTTTTTATTGTCATTTTCCAGCTTTGAAGCAAAGAAGTTCCTAAAGCGCTGGATATTTTCCCTCTGAAGTACTCTCTTCACAGGACTACATACAATCTCCTGTTTTCCCT